>CM052546.1:61403327-61500052 GCA_028533065.1 Trachops cirrhosus | reverse complement strand
GATCACATGGAGGGTTAGCAACAGGGGAGTGGGAGGAGGAGAGAGGGGGGAAAGGTACCGAGAATAAGTAGCATAGATGGTAGGTAGAAAATAGATAGGGGGAGGGCAAGAATAGTAGGGGAAATGTAGAAGCTAAAGAACTTACGACACATGGACATGAACTAAAGGGGAATGTGGGTGGGAAAGGGTGTTCAGGGTGGAGGGGAATGAAGGGGGTAATGGGACAACTGTGATAGCATTATCAATAAAATAAATTAAAAAATAAACAAACAAACAAACAAACAAAAGATTCAATCACGAGAAGGTCAACATACTGAGAAGTAAGGACCCCTCTCTGGCTCAGCCTTGGCACAGCTATCAGGGGGGCTTAAGGGCTCTTTCTCTGGAAGCTGGCTTATTATTATTGTCATGAATAGTATTATTTATTATGATTTTGACAGCTCTGACATCAGGGAGCCATCCTCACTCTTTTATGCAGTGAAGGGACGGGGGACCTGGTCTCCTAACTCAGAAGAGCACCAGTCCCTCCGAGGCACCCCTGACAGACCAGAATCTGTAGCAGAAATCCATGTCTGACAGTCACTCCACAACACGGACAGCTGTTTATTGAGCATCTGCTATGTGCCAGGCCTTGTACAAGGCGTGTGATGAGCAAAACGGACAAGACCCTGCCCCGTGGAGTTTTGAGTCCAGTGGGGGATACAGACACTACATGAGGGGTGGGTTTAGAGGTGTTTTTAAGCACATAATGATAATAGGGATTCTTGCAATAAAGAGAACAGAGCCTAGTGCTTGAGACCAAGGGAGGGAAGTTGAAAGATCTGGGGATTCCCAGGGGATTGGAGGCGGCCTTAGAAAGCTGTGTGGTTCTGGGCAGAGACCTCACCTCTCTGAGTCTCTTTCCTGCAATTTAAACACGGGGACACATTGTCTGTCTCTGAGTTTCTGGGGCTTGAAATGAGATCCCCCATGAATGCACCCAGCACAGGACTGGCCCCACAGGAACCTCTGAGGGCAGCTAGTTCCTCTGGACTGGCTAATGCCAGACACAAGCCCATAGACAAATTAGCCCTCGGAACCCTCTGAAAAAGGGCCCTGTCTCGAACAACACAGCTGGAAGTGCCGGTGATCTGCACTGAGCCTGCTGGGTGATACCCAAGGAAGTGCCCCAGGGAGGAGAAAGACACAGGGGGCAAAGGTGCATTGGGGAGGGTTGGAGGAAAACAGTTATTTCTAAATGGGAGAGTTGAGAGGGAAAGCAGTATTTCTAAATGAATTATTTTAGCGTAGGAAGTGATTTAAAATATTGTTTCTATAACTAAATTAATGCATCAAATCATAGGAGACATCTGATGATTTCATCTCCATATCCTTAAAAGCCAGTAGATTTGAGTTGTTAAAAAAGACAAAAAACTGTCATTTATCCTTGGAACAGTGGGAGCACACATTATGGGCAGGCGTAGCTGGTTTCGTCTTCCTCATTTCCAGAGTCCCTGCAGGGCTTGGCCCACAGTGGACAGTAATGAACAAAATGAATGAATGAGACAGTGAGTGAATGAATGAACAAATAATCTGACCACTCCCTGTTAAGCACACCACTTCAGAAAGACTCAAAACTCTAGCCATTAAGCAGCTCCACATCCATTTGGCCAGAAATGGGGAATTAATTTAATCTCTGCTGGCGGGTGTTGCCTCTCCCAGAATTTGGCATCCTGATCTCTTTCTCAAACAATCAGGAGGAAGCCAGCAGGGCCCCTCAGGCACAGAGGGCCTGGCCCTCAGCTTCCCCAGAGCGGCTCACACCAGGTCAAGCACAGCCCAGCCCTGGAACAGGGGGCCGGGGCTGGGAGTAGCCAAAGTGAATGGGGTGAAATTCTGGACACTGGCTCCCTGGGTGAAAGAAATGAATGCAGCTCAGACTTGGATTGTCCTTTCTGCTGCCCCTGATGACTCCGCACGAAGGCCCGAGGGTCATGTTGGGAAAGGACAGTCGGGCAAAGCTAGAGATGGTGGGAGGGCAAACGGGAGAGCTGACAGGGAGGCGGCTGTGGCCGTCAGAGCTGCCCCTGCTGACTGACTGAGGGCTCGCCCGGGCCCTGCCTGCCTCGTCTCACCTGCACCGTCAGCCCTGGAGGCAGAGCTGACCCCTGGGCAGTATGGCTCAAGGCCACTCGAAGGAGCTCAAGTGCACCTGCAGTGTCTGTCTACAAAGACTGCGCTTCTAACCACCAAGCTCAAACTGCCTCTTTATGTCCACCTAACGACCACCAATGACAATAACAAAAGTTAATAAAATTAACTCACACACAGACTTCCTGTGAGGCAGGTTTTATACAGGCTCCAGTCATCATTATTCTCCCAATAGTACAGATGAGGAAACCGAGGCACAGAGAGGTTAAGTCACCTGCTGAAGTTAGCCAGGCGGGGACAGAGCCAGGGGCTGGGTGGCCCAGCTGTCACAGTCTGCACAGGAGCGTTCCAGTTTTAGCACTGAAAGTGTGTGTCCTGGAGAACCCCTCGGACCTGGGCAAACCAGGTCAGTGGGTCACCTGGCCAGGAGCAGGCCCCGGGCGGCAGGGCCCCAAAGGACATGCTCTTCACCAGTTCCTGCCCCTGCTCTGGGGTACTCATTACGGGCTTGAACTTTGAAGTCAGGACAGGACCCAGGTTCAAGTTCAGCCTTTGTTTAATTTTAGCCACAGGCTCTGTATGGCTTAGTTTTTATTATCTGTAGAAGGAGAATCATAGAATCTATTTCATTTTCTCATTTCAGAGGCTCAGCAAGGTGATCCCGCCAAGCCCAGGGCTGGGCATGGGACGCATGCCCAGCAATATTCCGACTGTAGGATCTCCCCATCACTGTCCAGTAACAGCAGGTCACGCTGCAGGGAGCACATGGGTAATGCTCGGGCAGGAAAGTGTGTTAAGAAAGGACTAATCCCAGCATCTGCTGAGGTGGGGGAAAGGGGCCCGTGACACCCTCAGGTCACACCAGCTGCTGTCATCTCCTGTCCCTGTCGCCCAGATATCCTGCAGGGTGAGGAGGCATCTGTGCCGCCCACTCGATCCTGTCTCGGGCTTCAGCAGGCAGTGTTAACCTCCACACCCGAGGAAAGCTCCTCGGGTTCCCCCCCGCCCCCCGCCACCCTCAGCTGTTTGTGGCCCTTGGACTGTGAAAACAGATGGGGAGGTGATGCCGTTCTGTTTCCTCGCACATTCGATACCCGAACAATGGGACTCAGGATGCCCCCGATTCCCATCAAAGCCCCTGACTGTCTTGCCATTCCCAGAATCCCAGGATGGAGGACCCCTCCTGGTCTCGGCACTTGTTAATAACCAGGCCAGCACCAACAATGAATTCTGCATTTCCCCCTTCCCACGCTAATTCAGATTCCAGGCCTGATGATGACCATCATTCAGTCGCTTGACAAATACAGAGGGAGGCCCAGTGGGTGAGCCAGACAGCTCAAGGTTTGGCCACAAACTGCTCACCAGCTGCCTGACCTGGTTGTCAAGTTCACTAGCCTCTCTGTATCTCTCTGTCCATATCCGGAAATGGATTAATAATACTACTCACCACATAGTATTATTGTGTGAAACCCTTAAAACAATGTCTGACAAATAGCAGATGCTCGATAAATGTTACTTGTTGTTATTAACAGAATTATTAATATTAATATTAATACATCTTGCATTTTACATAATCAACTCTTTCATTATATCCTTGTTTCTGAGCCATTTTGAAAGTACCAAATAGCACCTGAAGAGAAAATTTGACATTCCTGGGCTCCTCAGAGGATTAAGTGAGATAGTGCTACATTTGATTCTGTACTTGGCATTAAGAAAGTATTCAAATAACAGCAATAAGTTTTTTTTAATCTGGTATCACTAACTGCATAGACAAGTCCTAGGACCAGATTAAAATAGTTTCTCTCCAGGCTCAGCTTGTAAATTGGGTCTTCTGCTCCAGAGGAATGCAAAATCTGCCTTATTTTCCTTCCATACCTTTTTGTTGTTGTTCTCTGGGTCGCTCGCTCCCCTGGGCTCAGTTCCTGCCCCAGAGCCCCCTGGCCGTGGCCAGTCTGGGCGCTTTAGACCAAAGCCTCGCCAGCGGAATCCTGCCCCTCACACAGACACTCACGCAGCGTCGGCATCGGACGCCTCTGACGGTGCAGCGGCGGTGTTTGACACGATTGCTTTATTATTACTACTACAAGCAAAAACAGATTTAGTGAAAATATCCCTGAATGTATGAGTTAAGGAGGAGCCATTCACGGGTCAGGCACCGAGTTCTCGTTTACGTAACAGACTAACTCAGCCAATCCTTTTTATGGCCACAGCAAAGAAGGAAGATGTGGCTCAGCTTTAGCAACAGTAAATCATCCGCTAGGAGGGAATTTTCACGATCACTTGACATTTGTCTGGTCAGAGGACCAGAGATCCGAAGGCTCTCTCTGCTACCCAGTTCCTCTTGTTCCCCACATGCCTCAGAACTACATCCACGTAACTCATAAAAAAATACACCAAAATGCCCCACGGGGTGGGCTCTCGTTCACTCCTCGTTGGAACAAAAATTGGGTCAATTTTTCGGAAGAGCCATGAGGCAGAGTAGTTCCCATGAGCCCCAACGATGTCCAGGCTTCCTGATCCAATGATTCTATCAGCAGAAACCTCACCGAAGCCAATCATCTGAAATGGGGGCAAAGATGAAGGACCACGTTCATTGTCATTTTCAGTGGAACTGTTAGCAATCGGAAACAGTTGAATCCCTACCATGAGGATTCTTGCTAAGTCAATGTTCCCATTACTTCTTGCTGTGAAAAAGAAAGAGAAAGGAAGGAAGGAAGGATGGAAGGAAGGAAGGAAGGAAGGAAGGAAGGAAGGAAGGAAGGAAGAAAGAAAGAAAGAAAGAAAGAAAGAAAGAAAGAAAGAAAGAAAGAAAGAAAGAAAGAAAGAAAGAAAGAAAGAAAGAAGAAAGAAAGAAAGAAAGAGAGAAAGAGAGAGAAAGAAAGACCAAAGCTTAGTGACTTCCAACAACCACAGTTCTTTATTTTGCTTACGGGCCGGTGAGCAGGGTTTGATGTGGATGCCTCCTCCTTCTTCCACTCGTCTGAGCCATCAGCCGGGCTGGCGGTGGGGCTGTGGCCCACAGACACAGGATTTCCGATCCGGAAATTCAGGGTGGCTGACTTTCTTTCTACATGGTGGCTGAGGACTCCAAGGGCGAGTGTTCCAAGGGACCAGAAGGAGAACCTGCCAGTTTTTTAAGGTTTGGGCCAGGAACTAGGTGTGGCCTTACTTCTACCTTCTTCTAATGACCGAGGTCACAGGACGACGTGCCTCATCAGTTCAGGGCGAGTCCTGATGGAAGGTGTGTCTAGGAATTTATGGCCTGCAATCCCCTGGGAGTTCTGCTGTAGCCGTGTGACACAATGTTACTGCACCACGGAAAATGTTAGTGAAGGGATTTGAAAGGCATGGAGGAACGTTTATACTGGATTGAGGTAAAAACAACACAAAAAATTTTATGGACAACCTGATCCAAACATCAGAATGCGAGCTCTGCTCTCGTGGCTTAGGAAGCCGACTTGTTTTCTTCACATTTTCTACCATTTCACAGGCCCTGTCCAGTCCATGGAGAGGCTGTGTTTGGCTCCCACAGTGATTTTTCAATTTAAGAAAGTTCAAGCTCACCTCACCTTTTGCCGATTTCCACGAGGAATTCCAGCCGTCCACAGCACCAGTGGGCTCCTGAGTTACTGATGGCCCCTTCGGGGTGGGGTGGGGTGTGTAGGCGGTGTGTAGTCTGCCACGGCTCCCGGCTGGCCTGCCTCCTGCATTCGTGATGCCTGCCTGCCCCCGCTGGGCGTCTGAGTCTGCAATTCCACAGACCACGTTTAGAAAAACCGACAATGACAGCATCACGAATCAAACCTAAGACAAAGCATAAGGGATGATTCATCTGGGGAGAGGAGAGGGGTGCCTCAGATGCAGGACACCCAGGGTTCCCCTACACCCGAGCAAACGGGTCCCAGGTGCCCTGGCTCCCTCCCTGCTCCAGAGAATTCTCCCCATTGCACACTTCCTCCCCAGCGCACAAGGTCCAGCATGGTTGGTCTTGGGCCTCGGCGTGACACGAGCAACGCGGCCAAGTGCAGAGCACGGAGTGGGTCGGAAGGGCTGGGCAGCCGAGGGAGGACCGGAAACTTGAGATCAAGAGGAATGGAGGCACGAACGTCACAGGCACTGGGTGTGGGACGAGGGAGAAAAAGAAGGAAGTACGTGGTAAAAGAAAAGAGCGGGAAATGGCCATTTCGTGCCTTCCAGCAAACAAGATAGAGGGCAGCACAGCCTGGCCACCCTGACCACCCCCAGCCTTGCACCACCACCGGAGAAAGTGTGCCACACACAGCTGGAAGGAACCCGGAACCTGATTTCAGGGGACAGGCGTGTGAGTTCCAACTCCGTGATTCTTGCCATGTGTGCAAATCACTTGCACCATTCGTATTCAGTTACTATTTTCCCCTTAAATTGATTTTAAATGGAATCCTTTTTTTAACTCAGTTTTTTCCCTGTGTAATTCCCTCTAAAAAGTCGTGGGGTTTGTGGGTGACAGGCTCATACATGGGCATGCCCAGAAACACACACACGCACACACCGTTTTCAGGAATTTTGCAAGGCTGTTGCGAGGCACAACCGCCGTGAAAAAATTAACTTAGGTAAGCTTGCAATTAAATTACAGTAAAGACAAAGGTAATAAACACTCACACCTCATCTCTTCCTAACTGTCTCACTACATGTCCCATTATCTGCATTCTTCAGGTGATTCTCCCCCACTGCACCTGGGTGATGATGGACAGACAGACAGCCAGTAGCGTGCAAGCGCACCCCTCTTCCGGACTGCACTCGGCAACGCCCGGGCAGCTCAAAGTCAACCGTGGCAGGAGTGTTTATACCACGGAAAGAGGCGAAAGCTCTGTCCAGAGCAGGGCTTGTCTTACCCTGTAGAGCTTACTGTTACACATTTGCAGCCCACGGTAATGATTAAATTCATATTGTATGTGTAGTACAATATACAAGTCCCCTAATCCACACAAATCTTATATATATATATATATGCACACGTGTGTGTATGTGTAGCTGTTCATATGTGTGTGTGTGTACGTACATGTGCATATATACGTTCCTACACTCCCTGAAACCCTGAAAGATCTTGGGTTCCATCAGCGGGGATACATAGTATTTTAACACTGACTAGCCCAACAGCCATTTGTTAGGGAAACTGAGGCTCAGGGGTGAGTTTGCTGACACCACACAGTGAGTTTAAGGCCATCTCCAGCTTCCTCCTCCTCGTCCAGCCCTCTTCGTCCCTCTGCTCCGTGCTGCCTCCCTCTGTGGATGTCACCCAGTCATATCTGGGAAGCACATAGCCCAGAAACAACTAGAACAATAAGGGAGGAAGCGGGGAGCTGGGGGACTGAAAGCGTTATTAGCGATTCACACAATTAATTAGACAATACTGGGGACACAGCGGCAGTCTGGATAACCCATTGATGAGGATGGCAGGGGGCCTATTCCCCAGGGCGCCTTGTGGGTTACCACAAACAAAGCTCAGTGGTCCACCTCCCCCACCCCATACCCACCCCAAACCCGCCTAAATATCTGATGCAAAATTAAAGCCTGTTCCAACTTTTATGACCACTGTAGCAGTGTCTGCTGCTGCCGGCGCCCACCACCCCCACCGTTTCCCAAGGAGCCCCCACCCCCATCCTGGGCAGCCTCGCCCTCCATCAAGCCGAGTGCATTAGGACAATTAGCACCAGCCCACTGGCGCCAATTAGCAGCCAATAGTGTCTATATTATGGAGAGGGGGCGGCGGGGGCGCCTGAGTCTCCAGCCAGCCTTCACACTCAATTACATTAAGTAGAGGCTCGGAGCTGCGGTCAGGGGCTGGACCGTTGCTGGAGTAACTGTGTCTTTTCTGTGCGGCAGGTGATCCTCAGCCCAGCACCCTGATCTCGGGCTGACTCCTCTCCTTGTCCACTTCCATCAATACACATTCCTTCGAAAGGCAGGAGTGGGGGAGGCTGGGGGAGGCGGCAGTGTCCAGAGAAGCCGGAAGAAAGTCACGGAGCTAAATCACGATACGAATCATTCCTTCCTTTGTTCATTCATTCATTCATTCCTTCAAGAAATACTTACAAGTTGCCTTTGTGTCTGGCATGTTTTGACAGCCAGGACCGGCTACGCAGTTGACTTAGTGGCATGAGTTTCCAGGAGCCTCTCCTCGCTTCTGTGCCTCAGGCTCCCCTATCTTATCAACAGGGCTGGCTCCAGGATCCCACCTTGCCCAGGCTCCCTCCTGACCTAACACTTGCTGACACCAGGATTACTCAGCTTCTGAGCAAGGCAACCTGGGCAGGGCTGGTCCAATGGCCCTAGGAAAGAGTTAATTCCCTATGAAATTACTGGGGATTACTGACGTCTTTACACGGTGTTTTATATCTTTAAGTGCTTTCTGATCACTTTAGAAGCTAATCCCAGGTGGAGGCCAGAGGCCTATAAGAAAGCCCTTGTCAAGTTGAAGCTGGAATCCAAACAAACTGGCAGATCTGGGCCAGGGACAGGCGTCTGCCTGCCACGCGGTTCTACCCCTGCCCACCCCCAGCAGGCAGACTCCCTCTCCTGTACCCCTGAGGGCCACTGCCCATAACCTGGCACTGTCCGCCAACCTGTGGAGGAACTAGGTATGTGCCAAAACTCCTGAGTGTACCTGGCCAGCTGGGAAGATGGGTGAATATGGACAACACAGCCCCCAGCCTTGGGGAGCAGGCGATCCAGCTGGGGGAGACGTGACCTACACTCAAGCCTGGAATCAGCCTCTGGGAGCTGCTCCTCAGTGGCCCAAACTAAAAGGCGGCCGCGGAGTCATTCAGCACATGACACCCTCTCTAGACCAGGCACTGGAGATAAGGAGGTGGCCAGACACAGGGTTTCTGCCAGCATGGAACCTGCCACCTGGTAAAGTCCGTGCAATAGGCAGGCAAAGGACACTGGCAGTGTCTTCCCAGAGACAGGATTCTGGCTCCGTCTGCAGGGCCCCTTCCTTTGGCAACTTGAATTCAGCTTCCTCTGTGTGCCATGCTGGGCTGGAATGGGAACACATCTTTCTTAGGTCGCTGGGAACCCCCCAGCTCCCACCCCAGCCAGAACCCCAGAGGCCAGGCTCCTCTCAGCTCCCCTCTTCCTGCTCAGTCTCGGCCAAATTTCTCTCCTCTGCCTGTACTTTAACCATTCGAAGTCCAGCCTTCTCCTCTGCCCTTCTCTCCTCGCTTAATGCTCTGCCTGACCTCCTTCCGCCAGTCCTCTCCTCCCTTCTCAGTCTCCTGTCTGACGCAGACCCTCCACATACTCGCAGCCTGTGTGTGCAGGCACACATCCGAGTGATTATCTTCTCCGCGCCCATGGGCTTTGCTCTGTGCACTCTGCTAAGTCCCCACGACCCTGGGAAGCTCGACTGCCGCCCACTTCGCACAGGAGGAAACCATAGCTTCAGGATAAGCAACAGATTGTATACTGAAGCCAGGTCTTTCCAACTAACTGCATGGGGGGATCATTGTAAGAATTATAAGGAGGAGGAAGAGGAGCCCTGTTTTTATTGGTGCGTATTAGCTGCCGGGCCCTGTTGAGATGCAGTAGATGCCTTACCTCATGTGAAGTTCAGAGCAAGCCAGTGCAGAGAACGCTGAGGCTCAGAGAAGTTCAGTGACTTGGCCAAGGTCACAGTTTCCTGTTTCCACTTCTTGAAGAGTAGCCGGGCACTTTTCCCCAAGCGCCTCTGACAAAAGGCTGTTGGATCAAGATGCCACAGATGGACAAGGTCTTGGCTAAATACCCATTCCTGAGGGCCAGGGAGAAGGAGCTGGTGGGCACAGATGCCCCATTTCAATCCAGTCGAACTTCCATCCTGCCTTCTCAAGGACCCAAGGCTCAAGGGCAAAACACTGGCAAACTCCTAAAGCTGGGGCACAGACAGAGAGAAGTAATTAAGATCGAAAGCAAGACAGGGCCCCCAAGCACTGCCTCCTTTGACTTCAGAGACACCCGGGAGCCCCACATCTCACTCGTGTCTTTGCAAACATCCCCAAGGGCACCTTCGAGAGCCCTGTGTGCACCCAAGACTTTTTTGTCCAAGTCAAAGAGGGATGCACTATGAAGAAGAGTTTATTGGCTATGAAAGGGCATATGCACATTCGATCCACATCATTTTTGTTGGCATCAGAAGACACATTATTGTGGCAAATTGCTGGGCTGAATGGACGGACTGGAGGCTCATTTGGGTCATCAGATGGCTCATTCATCCTTAAGACAGTTTCCAATCCCTTCCTTCTTTCATTCATTCTCAAGAACAATTCCCAATCCCCGTTTCATTGTGCTTTCTGTAAGTATTGTTTTTGTTTTTTAAGATAATGCTTTATTTCAGCAGTCTTCCTTGCTGGTTCTGTGGCTCCATTCTGGCCAATGAGATTTAAAGAGACATCTGCTAAAAGGAGTTCTGGGAAAGCACTTCTTTTCCTGATGAAAATGGGATGGACGTGACTAGTTGAGGCCTTTTTGTCCCCTCATTCTCTTTCTAGCCTGAAAAGCAGATGTAATGCCCGGAGGCACAGCAGCTATTTTGTGACCATGAGGCATTACCAAGCCTAGAATCAAGCTAAGAATATCACAGAGAGATACTGGAGCTGCAAAACTAATTCTAACATCCATCTCCCTCTGTACTTCTCCTTACATAAGGAAAATAAAGCATTGTTTTTTTTAAATCATGTAAGAGTTGAGTTTTCTCATAATTGTAGTTAAATACACTCCTAATTTAAGTGAAAAAGATGGGTACAGCCTTTCTCCTCAGGAGCTCCTAATCTAGTGAGGTTGGATGAGGAAGGAAGTAAAAAAAAAGTAACAGTTGAAGTAGGTGCTTGTACCCACAGTTCAATGGTGACAGGTCCAGAGAAATGGGGGCAAGGATATTTCTTGCCCCAACACTGCTCCTCAGGTTCTTCTCATTTCCTTATCCAAATTCCCCGACTCTAACAGAGCCCCCTAAAGCTGAAGCCACACACTGTGTCCACTCTGGTGCACACAACCCTCTTCTCTCCTGTAGGTACAAATTCCAGAATTCAGACCACACACAGTGATAGAATTCCTATATTACTACCCATTTTCGGTGGGCTCCCACTTTTGATACATAAGTATCCCACTTAGTATCTCCCACTCCCACTTAGTATCACTTTTCTAGATACTGGTCTCAACCTAGTTATTTCTCTTCTTTCTCTCTAACCTAATGCCAAAGCAATTTCTCCCATCTCTACTGGCCTGTGAGGACAAGACTCCTTTCTGTCTGAAACCCAGGTCGGCCCCTCAGTGCCAACATGCCATGACCCTCCTTAAAGTCACAGACAGGAAAAATGATCACGGCTGCAGATTTGTGCCCAAAAAGGAGGAAGGACAATGGTGATGACTATTTCTACAGGGTCCAACACAAAGAAAGCCCCTGTTTTATTACAAAATCTTTTATCACAAAATCATACACATGTAATTCTGTAACATAATATCACATGCAAGCACACCATATAACATTGGAGGTGACATGTTCCCATGAAAACTATAAATTATTACACCCATATTATTACCCTGCCAACCACACTCAAGCAGGCGTTACTTCTGCCGGTCCATGTATTTGTACTAACAGTAGCACCAACATGTGCTGGGCACGGACCGTGTGGCCCTGTCCAGCAGAGCCCTCACACTCCTGATCTCTCAGGGAGCTAGAGGCCCCAGATGGGCAGGGACTCTGCTTGTCCTCTTCACACCCTGTACCCCTCACCCAGCACCTCCTCAGTATTCATATCATCCAGTGAGTCAATCCCAACTACAACCTAATGACCTAAGTATGATGACTCACTCCCATTGTACAGATGAGGAAACTGAGGCTGGGAGAGGAAAAGGGACCTGCCTTGAATCCCACAGCTGGCATGAGGCAGGTTGCCATTTCAACCCAGGCAGTCTGTGCTATAAACTCCCCCACCAGGACTCGGGGCTGTTTGTCTGTTTGGCTTCACCTGGACACTTCCAGTGACGTTTAGGTAGGAAAAAATGGGCAGCTCATTGCTGATTCTTGGCTACTTTTCAAAAGAAGGATGTCCCCAGATGCCCAGGAAGGGTGCATGCCGCCAAGAAACTGTGATGCTGAGAAACTCACTTTTTCAGAGCTTGCGTGGAAGGCAATGATCTAGATTATCAAACAACCCTTCACGAGGGATTCTATGCATCCTCCCTTTAAAGAGCAAGTCTCTATCCCTTTGGCTTATAAATTCATTCACTGATTCACTCATTCAACAAACATTTCTCAAGCCTCCCCTCTGAGCCAGCAACTGTAACAGGTGCTTTCAACAAGACAAGCAAAAATCCTGCCTTCATGGGGTTTATATCCTCAAGGAGGGAGACACATAATGTGGTAGGGTGTGAAATGGCCCCTCCAAAGACCTCCAAGTCTTAACCCCCGGAACCTGAAACATTGCCTTATTTGGAAAAAAGAGAGCCAGATCTTTAGCGGTCAATGCTCTTGGAGGGGGAGATTATCCTGGATTATCTAGGTAGGTTCTAGACACATCAGCTATAAGAGGGAGGCTGGGGAGGCCCTGCTGACACCTTGATCTGACCCAGTGACACCGATTCCAGACTTCTGGCCTCCAGAACTGTGACAGGACAGAGATCTGTTTTAAGCCACTGAGTTTGTGGTCATTTGTCCCAGCTGCCCTAGAATGCTAATCCAGGTAACTTTTTAAATCTGATCAAGGAACAGTTCAGGGGCAGGTGCTATTTAAACAGAGTTCAATGCACACATGTCTTTCCAGAAGAATCCCTGAATACCCTGTAGCCTTCCTATAATGGGAAGTCCATTGGCAGCTCCTCAGCCCTCAGGAAGGGCTTGACTTCCTGGCTCCCACTTTCCTTCGCTCCTTGTAAGCACAATTTCAAGGCCACGAGGAAGGCTGGATGGGACCTTCTGCCTGCATCCTGTTTAAGTAAGACGAGGGACTTTCCCCGCCAATTAGAGGCTTCCCCTTCAGCTGGCCCTGCTTTCCCTACACCTGCCCAGGGACACACGTGTCAGCCATCAGCTTCCATTGTGTCACCTCATTGTTTCTGAGTTGGCAATGACTCCACTGGGGAATGTTTGGGGGAGACAGAGTGAAAGATCTACACAGCCCTCTCCTGGGGGGGAAATCAGTTACCTTCCCCAGGCAGCGATTCTGTGCCCAGGTCTTAGACCCTCACTGCTCCAGGCATGGCCCACGCTTCTGCAGCATCCCCACCTTCTGGGCGCTGAGAAATGAGCACCTGACCTGCTGACGCAGAACCTGCATTTTAGCAAGATTCACCGGTGATACACACACTAGAGAGAGTAAGAGCTTACTCAAACCTCCACAAGAGAGGAGGCCAGAGATGGGGGGATGGGGGACTGCACAAGGCAACCAGGGTTCAGACTTGCCTGGCTGAGTGGCACCCAGGGCAATGCTGCCAGGGCCAGGGATGTCCTGGTTTTGCTCATTTCTCAATGCCTTAGGTCCCTGACGGGCTTTGCAGGACTCCCCAGGATCCACTTCCCACTTTTCCAGCAACTGCCCCTTATTTGGGGATCAAGGCAGGTCCACCCATAATACTTGAGGTCTCTTGTGAGAATTCACCTTGCAGACCCCTAAGCACCAGAAGCATGGGCCCCCACCACTATCCCCAGGAATGGGCATATAAACTAGGTATTACCCCATCCTGGCCACACCCTCCATGCCCTCGCCCTGGCCAGAGATTGGCTCTCAGGCGGCCACATGATCTAACCAGCTACAGAAAGTCCTGGCTAGGAAAGTGAAGGGAGAGGCAGGTGTTCTCTCCTGCTGGGCTGGGGCTTCCTGGGGCACTGACACCGTGTTCCCCAGGCCTGATGCCTTCCACCCCTGTGACAACCTTATAAGTAAGCTATGTGCTAGTATTATCACCATTTTACAGGGGAAGACACTGAGGCACAGAGAGGTCGAGTAAGCTGCCAAAAGTCACCCATCTAGCCTGTGGTGGGCCTGGGATCCACTCTCAAGAACTACAGATCCCAGCCTGTGCTTAGCCACTACACTGTCATTGCAAATGGGGGACAAGGGTGCCAGATCATCTGCTGCGTCCATCGGTGAGGTCGGGGAGGGGAGAATGAGAGCAGGTGGGATAAAACCCTGTTTCGACCCCAAAGACGCTGATCCCCCCAGCCCACCCCATCCCCAGTTGCTGCTCCAATGCTTCTGACCCATTCTTCAATGCCAGTCAAATCCCTCCAGACCCCTAACTAGAAAGCGAGCAAGATCCTGCGAGAGAAAAGGACTGCTCCCTAGAAGCGCTTGGTGGACTTCCCTGCCATATCTCGTCGGCACTCAGAGTGCCCCTGACAGCTTCTCCTGAAATATTTTCCAGGTGAGCTAGCCAGCTGCCGTGCCAGCGGGGCCTCTGAGGAGCTGGCTCCCACGAGGCGGCCGGAACCACCTGATGACAAGGCTTTCACTCTTCCGAGGCCTGGCACTGACCTCTCCCCGCCTTCAGAGATGAAACGCAGGAGGAGGCACTTACAGAGGGCAAGCAGACAGTATTAAAAGCTGACTTCTCCTCTTCTCAGCAAGGCGAGTTGGAAGGTGACGACCAAAGGGGAAACATTAAGAACAATGTTCCTCCAGGTGAATTTCCACTTGGTGGGCTCGGAGCAGAGGGCGTTCCCACAGCAGGAAAAGGCCAGCAGGGGCTGCCCACACGGGCTCAGGGCCTGATGTGTGGGGGACACTGACCCTGTGGCCTGTCCAGCTCCAAACTGGGGAGCAGTAGGGAGGGCTGCCCGTGTCTGTGCTGAAATGCTCCTCCCGGCTCAGTGGGAAAGATCTGCCAGACTCTGAGCAAAGTCGCCCCAGCTGGAGCCCAGCTCCCAGGCACCCACAAGAATGATGAGAGGGAGACCATGGGCTGGGACAGGGAAAAGACTGAGCACCTTGGCGAGGAGAATTCCTCTGTCTACTGGAAGTCTGTCAAAGTGGCACTGTAGCCCAGGGGTGTGGAGAACTTGGGAGTTATACAGTTTGAATGCCATTTTGGACTTATCCATTCTCACAACTGTTTGTTATTCCTCTGTTTCTACTCTCTTCTTCTTACTATCACAGCAAATGGGTTTCATTCTGAGGGCCACCTGAGTGACTGCTCTATGTTAAGAAGGAGTCTGGGCCATGCAGGGACTCATCTCGAAAGAGTATTGCAATCAATTAGTGATGTCTGCCATGGGTGAGGCAATGGGGAGTTGCAGCAGGCATGCCACATATTTTCCACCCTGGTTATATACAAAAAAGGACATGGCAATAGGAGGAAGACTCCAGGAAAAAAAATGTCAAAGATAAGTGCAACTTGGTTTGCTGAAAACCACCGTTTATCTTTTATGACCTGCCCGTCAACAGCACAGCTTCAGCTACTGCCTGCAATTCAGCCCCAGAGATCCTTGAAATCTACAAACTACATTTCAACAGCTGCAAAAAGCCATTTCCCACTGAGAAGGGCACAGATCCTTCTGCATACAGATGTCTTTCTTGTGCCCTATGATCCCACCACCCAGCCACAACCGATTGGTTACAGCAGGGGCTGGACCCTCTCGGCAGTGCGCACCTGCTTTTGTAAATAAAATTCTCCCAAACCCAGGGACCCTTGTCTGTTTACGTGTCATCTGTGAATGCTCACACACTCCGATGATGGAGCTGAATACTTGTGATGGAGACCGCATGGCCCACAGCGCCTCAAATATTTACTGTCTGGCCCTTTACGCAGAGACATTGCTGACCTGGATTAAAGAATTGCCATTCCAGCTAAAAGCAACTGAGAAAAAGTTCAGTTATATCATATTATATTATATTATATTATATTATATTATATTATATTATATTATATTATATTATATAGAGTCAGCCATCTATAAGCTGTCTTGGAGACAGTCTCTGTCCTATAAAGACAAACCACGCAGGCTAGTGACAAATTATCCCCATTGGATATTTTGTTCCCTCGCTCTCTCACTCTCTTCTCTCTCTTCCTCCCTCCCTGTCTCTGAGTGGGGGATGAGGAGAAGTGGAAGTTACCAGAACTATTGCCAGATTCAGAATAGAAATGAACCATTGGTCCAGTTCTTTAGGAGGCCTGGTCCATATTCTGGTCTCAGAGGCACTGAGGTACCAGTGTGTCTATAGCAACTCCATCCCTTGCATTTCCACACTTCCCCGTGTTTCTCTAAAACACGCCCTCATCCCCCAAGGGCAGGAGAGTCAGGAGATTTCGCCTCTGGTCGTACCTACCTCCTTCAGTGTCTTTGGAAAAGGGGCCCTGACAGGACTCAGAAGGAACAAGTGGCATGATGGATTAGTGATGTCTGCCAGGGGCAACAGAAAGATAGAGAATGGTGTGTGGTGTCTGTTTGATAACTATGGTTTCTGTTAATCTGGGGTCTCTCTTCTTTGTAACCCATTTGTCTCCGTTCTGTCTCATCTTCCTTAGAAGTCAGCACTGGAAACATATCATTCTGTTCTTCATTATGCATCTTTGTACGAGTTTCTCCCAAATAGTTCTATGTGCCATTTTTATTTCCTCTGACAAATTATAAGCATCGCAAACACCATGCTCTGTCTCTTATTTGAAAAGACTCCTAGCAGCAGGCACACAGGCACACAAGGCACACAGAACTAACTGGATGGGTCCACAGAGCCTATAATTTGGGGGCCGGGGTCGCACCTTTCCATGCAGAAGTCTGATGCTCTGTTTACTCACATGCACTTTGCGGAGGACTCTGCCTCTAGCTAATTGAAACTTCTCCTTTCACTACTCACTCCCCTCTACTCCGGCTCAGCCCGCTGTGGAGATACAAGGGAGGGTCTCCACCCCAAAAGTCCTGCTGGCTGGGCTGGGGGCCACGTGCCTGCAGAGTCACTGTTTTTCAGGGCAACCGATGGATGTTTCTTTCTCTCCCTTCCCCTCTCTAAAAGTAAATAAATACAGTACTTTTTTAAAAAAGAAAACACTTTGTCATCTTTTTTTCAGGGGTCAGAGCTAGGCCCTAGGGAAGGAAATAGATATCACTACTCCTCTCCATCCTCTCCACTTCCTACGCCTCTCTTCGTCTAGCTGGGAATCTGCCAGAAGTTGGGCCTGGGACAAGGACTAGAAACAGGTAGTTTTCTGGGTGGCGGGGGCGGGATGGGAGCCAAGTGAGGGTGGAGGAAGTCGAAGTGATTACAGGTTTCAGGTGCAGGGTGGGAAGACAGAGTGAGACAAGGAAGAGGAAAGAGCCAAGATGAGGTGTGCTATCGGGGGTAGCTGCTGTAGGCAGTGGGGTTTCAGGTCCATGGGAACCTCTGACTAGGGTGTAGCGTGTACCCCAGACACGTCCCTCCCGGGCATCAAGGTGGGCATTCATCCCGTCCCTGCTAGATGCTCACACCCCTTCAGCTTTGGGGCTCCTCCAGCTCTGGCCTGAGAAGCCCCACAGCTTCACGGAGGGCGTGGCACTTGCTAGGGCAGGATACTGTGCACTGGAATGCGAGCTCGAGGGCCCTGTCCCTTGCAGCTGTGGCTAAATCCAGAGGCAGGCGCTGGCATTGACGTGGACAGCGCAAATCCATCCTCGTCGGGAGCCAATGAGCACCTCTTCCACAATGGCCTTATTCCTTCCATGCTTTTCTAGGTTGAACTGAGTCCCACCCCCCTGCCCCGCCCAAAGGCAGTTCTAACCCCATACTTGTGAATATGATCACATCCGGAAATAAGATCTTTGCAGACGTACTCAGGTCAAGAGGAGGTCCTGAGGATGGGCCCGAATCCAATATGGCTGCCATCCTTTTATGAAGAGGAGGAAAAACACAGAGAAGGGACCATGTGAAGATGATACAGGGTGAACACCAGGTGATGAAAGAGGCAGAGAGTGGAGAAGCTTCTACAAGACAAGGAATGGCAAAGACTGCCAGCCACGGGCAGGCGCTGTGAGGAAAGCATGGGGCAGGTTCTTCCTTAGACCCTTCGGAGGGAGCACAGGACCTGCTCACACCTGGATTTGGACCTTCCACCCTCCGGGATGGTAAGAGAATGAACTTCTGTTGCTTTAAGCCCCCCCAATCTGTGGGACTTGGCTATGGCTGCTCTAGGACACTGACACGCATGCTCACTAAGCTGTTCCGACAATGCCTGGGTGTTTCAGGGGGCAGAAGGTACTCACAAGCTCATTACTGAAACCAGTCTCTGAGTTCCATTTCGGTTCAAATAGAACTCCACTGCCACTGGGAGTGCTAAGTGGGGAGCTGGGCTGGAGACGCTGGTATGCAGCTCACCCAAGGGGGGTCTTCACCCCCCTTCCTCTCCAACCCTGTTCCTGAGTCAACTCTGCTCCTAACGTCACTCTCAGAGAGTGACACCTGGACCAACACAGGCAAGAGTGACCCACAGAATGGAAGATGGAGGACTTCACTAACCAGGAGCCCACCCCACTATGTCCACTTCTCCAATCCACATGCTTCAACTGCCCCTTTCCATCACCACAGCAGACTTGACATTGAACCCTCCCATGCCAGAACTGGAGAGCACTGGGGCCCATGGGGTTACAGAAGCCTGTCCTTCCCACTTTCCTCTTAGAGAAAGGAGTTGCTATTGTATACCTCTTCAGACTGGGTCTTCCTCTTTTTCCTCCTGCCCCACGTCCTGCCCATCTCTCCTTTCTGACCTTGGTCACATTCTCTTTCCCTGGGAGCTGGGCCCCTGAGATCTTCATACCACCCCTGGAATGGTATGTGGCTGGATTCTAGACTTAAAGATTCATCTAGGATGTAGGCAAGAGAGCCCCACCAACGCCAACAGGACAATGGGAGCCACTGTACTTCCTTGTGAGACGCAGGGGGTCGGCGCCTTCATTTGGGGATCAGGAGGTTGTCTTCAGCTGCTTCCCACAGTCCCTCCCACCGTGCTGGGTGCGCCAAAGACAGCTGATGCCTCACCCCCAACCCAGCGAAGCAACGCGTGCAAGCGTGAGAACATGAAATAGGAGATAAGGACAGAGCAGACGGGGAGGAGATGGGAGAAGAGGAGGAAGGAAAGGTTTAAGAAAACTCCATTTATCTGTTGGTTCAGTTTCAGGCTTTGAATAGTAAGGAACTGTGAGTTCTTCTACATATTTTTACAGACCCATGGTCTATAACATCGGGAACAGGCACAGCAGACACTGAATTTCATGGCTACATCCGACCCGGATTTTCCTGCTGATGCGGTTCAGAGGTGCCTCCAACAATGTGATCCACAGATAACCTCCAAAGTTGCTGCACTCGATTGCTTTGGCTTTGGTCCTTCCCCCAAAGCACATACTCTCTGATGCCACCAGAAACTGGTACTGAAACTGGCATTTCCACACATCCTTTTAATGATTCTGCCCACTTTCCCCAAAGAGTGAAGTGTTCCCAAGGCAGGCAGGAAGGATGACTGCAAGGATGGATTATGCCCCCTCCCCACCCACCGCCAGGTCATACAAAGGAATCCCTGGCCTGATGGGGTGTGCCCAGGGCTATTTTTTGCAGGTGGGGTGATCCGTTCCAAAGCCTGGTTGGGGGCATCAACCGTACACTCCTAGGAGTAGGTGTGTTAGTTGCTACTGTGTAACAAACTAACCCAAGTTTTGGTGGCTCAAAACAACCACCACCTATTACTTGAGTCTGCACCTTGTCTAGTCCTGCTCTGGGCCAGGCACGGCCGTCCCACTCATCATCTGTGGTCGGCGCAGGCTGGTGGGGTGACGGCTGTTCTAGAATGACCTCAACTGGGACAGTTAAGCCCCTCCAGCAGGTTAGCCTGGGGGTGCTGTCACAGTGGTGGCTAGTCGAGGCAAGGATCACATTTGGAAGACTTTGTTTGTGTGGAGTTTATCACTGGCCCATTGGCCAAAACGAGTCACACGATCAAGCCACAAAGAGTGTGGAAGACCACTACCGAGTGTCATGGACACGGGAAGGTGTGAAAATCAGAGCCATTTACCCAGTCCACCAGAGTGCAGAAACTGCAGTTTGCCACTCCATCATGATATGCCAGCCAAACGTGGAAAACAAAATGGAAAACTCTTAAAGTTATCGAGTCGTGCGCTTGGTTGGGGGTCAGCAAATTTTTCATTATGGGCGAGACAGAAAACTTTCAGGCTTGTAGGGCATATGGTCTCTGTCACAACTACCCAGCGCTGCCGCTGTGGCCTGAAAGTGGCCGTGAAGGCTACACCCATGAATGGGCATGGCTGTGTGCCAGTAAAACTTTATTTGCAAAAACAAGAAACTGGCCCAGGATCTTTCTTGGTCATCATCCATGCACCTGACATTGGCTGAGTTTCTTCCACGTGCCAGCACTGAGTCCTCAGTCTCACACGGAGACAGGCCTACCACCCGAGCGTGATGAGTATTTGCTGCATTCACACAGATGGGAAAAGACATAATGAAGAAATGCAGAGGAAAGCATTGCTGGGCTATGAGAGCAAAACGGGAAGGGTGCAGGGGATGGGATGGCACGAGAGGCATCCTCAAAGAGGTCAAGTTTGAAGGCTTTCTAGATTTCCTCCAGAGTAGCTGGAGTAGACAGAATCAGGGGCTCCAGGCTCAGCGAGCAGAGTGAGCAAAGGCAAGGCTGCCACGAGAGCTCCTGAGCAGGGAGGTGCGGCTGAACCCCAGGGCATTTCCACGTTGGGTTTCTTTCCACTTCTTTTGTTCTTTCTTTTCACTTTCATTTCATTTGGGGGGCTTGGCCTAGATACTCTCAAGCCTGAATCATTCAAAGGTCCAGTTTCTCCAATTTCCCCAATACTTGAGGTGTTACGACCATCTCTCTCATCCACCCAAATTCAAGGAGGCTGCGTGGTGTGCTGACAGCAGACCGGGTTAGGGACCAGCAGGTCTGGGACCCCGCTCTCCTTACTCTGCTCCAGGTGTCACCTTGGCCAAGCCTCATCCCCCCCAGGCCTCAGCTTCCCCACCTGTAAACGGAGAAAATCATGCCTGCCAACCACACAGGGCTGCCACTGAGGACTCAAATAAATGTCCATAATGTGCTTTAAAAACCCTGGCTGCTTCCTTTAAGCGCTGAAAAATGCTAGCTAGCCATCCTCCTCCCCTTCATTATTATTATCGATCAATACTGGCATCTGCACGTTTCTGTCTGTAGAACCCCTCTTCCCCAAACCCTCCGGCCGCTGGAGATGAACCCAGCACTGGCTCCAGGAAGGAGTCCTCTTGTCCCCCTCCTGCGCCGCCCCCCCTTTTGTTGGGGGTTTGTTGAGTCTCTCCTGCGAGCAGAGAGCACAGCAAGCCGTGAGGCCAAGAGAGAAACAACAGCCTTGAGCGCAGCCGGAGACAGGCGGCCGCGGAGGCTGCTGAGTTTCTCGCCAGCAAACAAAAGTAGCCTTTCATCCGATCCACTGCTCCCGAAGAGGACCCACTTCCTCCCGCCCGAGCGTTTATAAAAGCCGACAGCGCAGGCGAGAAAACAGCCCGCTCCCTCTGCGCGTGATAAAACCATTACAATCAATTTAGGCAGCTCGCAGGCGCGCAGACAGACTCTCTGTCGACTGGATTCAGTTACCGGGCGCGGGCGGGGCGGCCAGGGAGGGGGCCGGGGCAGGTGGGGGCGGGAGGGGGCCTTCTGGGAGGCTGGAGCACTTGGCCTTGCACGGAATGGGCCCCATTATGGCTGCAGGCTGGCGCCACTGCCGCGGGGGCTCACTACCCAATGAAAGTGTCATCCAACTGCTCTCGGGGAGGAAGGGGAGGTGGGGGGGCTACCAGTGTTAGCTTAACTCCTGCGGTCTCGCAGACTAATTGCTCACGGTGGAAACACGCCTCAAAGTGCTTTGGCCTCGTCAATAATAGGGTATTAGATGCCTTCCACTCCGCAGTGCATTGATCTGCTTCCTCCCAGAACCCCTCCTGGCTCCGCTCCCTGGCACTCCCCCCACCGCGGCTGCTCCTGCTTCTGCTTCGGATGACTCTTCTTCCTTTTTTTTTTAAAGTGTTTTCTAAGCGTGTGTTTAGCAAGAGTGGTGCCTAAGTGCTAATTGTTACACCACAGATTGATTGGCGACGAGATGGCTTGCCAAGTTCCTCCAGTCTCCAGGGGGGAGGGGGTGGGGGGGGCGCTGGGAGGGAGGAAGGGGGAGGGGCGGAGAGGTGGGGGTGGCAGTGGTTGCTGGAGGGAAGACAGGGGAGGATAGGGGAATCCTTGCAGCTTCTGACTTTCCTCTCAGGCTGTGTCTTTCTAGGCTGGGACCTGGGTTTGCTGCTGGGGAGGAAGAGGAGCAAGCTCTGTAGGTATTTTATGATTCTTTTCCGACTTGGAAAATGTGGCAAAGATTTAGCCACAAGCGCTGAGCCTGAGCCAGGCTGCTGTGGTTGATGGAGAAGGGCTGGGAGGATCAGCACTAGGGGTGTCCTGTAGCCTCCCCCACGCCGCCCCTCAGCGTTGCGGTCCACGGAACCCTGGAACCCTCTCGGCATCCCCCACCCGAGTCTAGGTTCAGGGTCCCTGGCATGGGCTCTGGAGGACCCTGGGCTTGCCCCACTACTCACTAGCCGAGTTACCCCTCTAATTACCTGGTTCTTTCATTAGCCCGTGTGCCCCTCGGTGGCAGGAACCACCTCTAGGCCAACTGGGGACATCACACAACCAACAGAACCTCACGCAAAGCCTGAGAGGCCATGTTACCCCAGAACATTTCTCTTCCACCCAGATCACTGGGCTCTGACATGTCTGGAGAACCGAGTCAGCTGAGAACTTCAAGGTTCCCGCAGACACAGGCAGTGGGTAGGACCCCTCTGTCATCCAAATCCCTCCAAAAGACAACCCTGGGCACTTCCGGCTAGGGAGGAGAACCTTAGTCCTGGCAACCCTTGCCTCCCAAACATTTCCACCCGATGGGTGGGCCTGAAAGTTCTGTGTGCGTGTCCACTTAACATGACACAGGAGGAGTCTCTTCCCCCCATTGTGAAATCCACCCAGTTTGGAAGAGCGGCTTCTGCACTGCTCTTTGAGGTCAGACAGTACGGTTCCACCTCTCACTAGTGCAGCACCATTGGGCAGACACCCAACCACTCAGTGCCTCCGTTTCCTTGCCTGTGAAGCGGGGTGCTGGCAACGTCTCCCCTAGAGTGGGCTTGTAAGGGCAAAATGAAAGGCTACCTGGTAAGTAGTAAATACTCTATACGCAGTGGCTGTTACAGTCACTATTTTGCCACCTTCTTTCTTTGTTCTGGAATATTCAACACCGTCTATTCTAGCTACTCAACCTATGCTCCATGGTGTAGCAGCCTGGCCTCACCTGGGAGCTTCTCAGAAAACCAGAACATGGAGCCCCGCCCCAGCCCCCGCCCCAAGGGATGAGGTCTGCGTTGCCACTTGGTCCCGAGGCGGTGCAGGTACACGGTGGGGTTTGGAGCGGGCTGGCCCACACCTCTCCCAAGGCTGCCCCCCACCACCTCGAGCACAGGAGGCACACAGGTCATGCTTTCACTTGGGGGTGAAGATAAGGATGGTGTTTGTGAGCTGCCCCAGGCAGGGCGACCTCACTTACTCTACGCAGGGGTGTCCAACCTGAGCACTGCATGCGGCCCGGGATGGCTATGAATGCAGTCTAACACAGAATCGTAAATTTAACTTAAAACCTTTTTTTTTGGCTCATCATTTTCTTTAGTGTTTATGTATTTAATGTGTGGCCCAAAACAACTCTTCTTCTTCCACTGTGGCCCAGAGGAGCCAAAAGACTGGACACCCCTGCCAGGGAATATCACCAAGGGTCCCTCGTGAGAGTTTTACTCTTTGGCCAAGCAAGGGCCGAGGCCTGGCTTTGTGCATCCTCGGGATGGTGCGTGCTACTGGAAAGTGACAGCTCCAGACAATTCTTCCCCTGTAAATACCCAGCGAGGTGATGATTCAGCTGCGGCCTTCACCAGTTGCTGGAGCGTCCAAGAGACAGGGAAACAGGATGAGCCAGGATGTGGGTCCTGGGTGCTCAGGACCAGCCATGGGTCCAGCCTGAGCTCAGATGCGGAGAATAGCTTGTGGGATGTAAGGCCTTTAGGTCACCTCCGTCTGTCCTGGGTCTGCCCCAGGGCCTTTGCACATGTAGCTTTTTGTGCTTAGAATGCTTTTGTCTCTGAGTGCCCCCTCAATTTTCAGATGTAACCCAAATGTCATCCCCACAGACACCTGCCTCCCTGACCTGCTTTAGCATCCCTTGATCTCATCACACGACTTTTTCTTCTTTGGAACTTCGCAGAGCTGGAAGCCATCTCCAGACTTTGTTCATGTGTTCCTAGCCTGCATCCACCCGTCTGCCAAACGGAGCTAAGCTCCTTGAGTTCAGAGGCTCTGTCCTTGTCACCACTGTACCCACAGTGCCTGGAACAGCAGCTCACACATAGTAGATGCTCCAAAAAATCACCGTTAACTGACCCAAGTTTTCTCTATAAACCCAGGATAAAATTGTCACCAGCACAGACAGTGTTTGTGACATGATCACAGAAAGCTCTTAGATCAGGAACTGACACCTGATCGGTGCTCAATAAAGCATACTGGTTACTCCTGTCAGTAAGAGCGGTGTAATGTAGCACTGAAAACAGAGCTGGGAGGTCTTCGTTCACCCCTGTTCATGGATAAACACTACCCCCGTGACTGCTAATAATAATGATCTAACAAGACAGTCAGAAACATGAAAGTCCACTCCAGTCTCCAACTGGTGTTTTGGTTTCTGCATGAGCTCGTTTGGGGACCCACATTAAACACAAGGGGTATGAATTCCAGGGCCTGGCAGTAAACAGTTGGCGAGTGAACAAATGAGCGCTATTTTCTCACTGCCTGTGCTGGGGTGAAGGACTCCACCTGGGCAAGCCTCAGCTCCTCGTCCTGAAATTGGGGGGTGTGGGGGTATCTATTTCAGGGAGTGTGGTGAGGGTACAGCGGGATCAGACTCGTAAATGCAGCTGGGATGGAGCAGTCTCTCAACAAATGGCGTCTTCTCCAGTTTTATCCTTCCTACAGCTCCGCTGATGGAGCCACACCTGGAAGTATTAGCCTCATTTTACAGGCAAGGAAATGATGCTCAGAGAGGTTTGAGAGCTTGTCTAAGTTCCCTCTCTCCCTCCCTCGCTCCCTCTCTCTCTCTCCCTCTCTCTCTCATACACACACTCTTCTTAATCAGGGAAGCCAGGATATAAGGCCACATTTCCTGCTTCCAATCACCCCCACACCGAACAGTGGTGAGACCCCAACTTGGTTCCAACCTCAAGCTATAAAACATTTTAAGTCCATCACAGTGATCTCAGTCAGCATCAGGGAGAATGCTGTATGTTAGGTTAAGGCCTGTGAACAAATTATGGAAAAATAATCTTCATCTGTGAAGGACTGTTGGTCACCTTCTTCCTTCAACCCTACCTCAGGGCTCCTTCTCCAGACCAGCTGAGGTCTCTGGCTTTCAACTATTTCTTTAGTGTCAGTGCTGTTTGGTCACAGACTCTCTACGGAGTCATGACTAATGGTGATGGTGGTGGTGATGGTGATGGTGATGGTGAAGATGGTGATGGTGAGGATGATGAGGGTGGTGGTGATGAGGGTGATGATGAGCATGGTGGTGATGATGGCCAAGGTGAAGGTGATGATGATTGTGATGAGGGTGGTGGTGATGGTGATGATGATGGTGATGGTGATGATAGTGAGGGTGACTATGGTGAGCCAAAATGTTCAAGTGGTCACTATATGCCAGGCACTCTACCTAACAATTTAGATGCATTTTTCAATTTGATCATCAGAGTAAACTTATGATTTAGGTATTATTTCTATTTCCCATTTACAGATGGGAAAGTGAAGTCTCCAAGAAGGTCGCTTCCACAGGGTAATGCAATTAGCGCCCAGCCAGGCCAGGACATGAAGCCAGATCTGTTCCACATCCAAGCTGAAATGCTGACCTCGGAGCATGTCCAGTGGAAGCCTCAGAAGAACCTCAGGGAAGCCCCAGGCTCAGAGGCACTTGGTAGGTTTGAAAAGCACTGGCTTCAGTTTCCTCCGAGTCCACAAATCTGTGATTTTAGGTTGTTCAGTGTTTGAGCCCCGTAACCCACCTCCTCTGCTGCTCATTATAAAATCTGAACAAGGTAATGTGGAATTGACCAAAGAAGAGTCCAGACCACAAGCCCTATCAGTATTTTTTTCTCCAACGCCCCTTTGGCCTCCACACACCAGGTGGATAGTCTCCCACTGCGGGCAGGGTGAATTGTGGTGGTAATTGCTGGGTCTGTATCTGAGCTCCACTGTTCTAATTGCTGTGTGACCTGGGCAAGTACCTTGGTGTCTCTGAGCCTCAGCTTCCTCATCAGGAAGATGGGGACAGTAATAGTACCAACCCCACAGAGGGATTACCTTAAATGAAATCATCCATTTAATTGTTAGCACACTGCCTGGCTCATGGTAAGAACTACATAAAGCCCATGTGTATGAGGGATGGCCGCTTTATTCTGTGGTTGACACGATAGAGGACGGACCTTTCTGAAATTTTCTTTAGTATCTACATTGTGTGGTCACACAAGTGCTTTCAAAAACTGTGCTTAGCAGCCGAATACTTTCTTTCAAACACTTTAATTTTTTTAAATTAAATCTTAAACAGAGATCAATAACAAAGGCAGATGAGACCAGCTGCTGATCTCTTGGAGGAAGGGTCCCTCCAGCAGTAACCCCTTTGGCACAAACACAGGATCCTTGCATTCCAGGGACACCAGTTTAAAAACCACTGAGCTGTGTCCTGCCTTCAAGGTCAAAGCCCTCCTCTCCTCCCACCTGCTCCACGAGAGGACTTGAATGGAAGGAGCTTATGGCTCCAATGTCCTGTTGTGGAGATAGTGGTTTTCACTTCTGCCTTCTGTTTCTGGAGCTAACAAATAGAGTTTTATGGTAAGGCCTGATTTAGGTCAATTGTTATGTAACAATTCTGAATAGATGAATGAGTGGATGGATGAGGGATGGAGAGATGGATGGATGATGGATGGATGGAGGGATAGATGGGTGGCTGGATGACTAAACAGCTCAGCAGAGGGGTTCACAATAACAAGCTAAGCCGTCCATCTGAGTCTGACGGTGTATTATGTGGTGCTAGAAACAGGCCTGGCTAGAGGGGCGGGAAGCGGCGGGAGAGAGACTACGCAGTGGCCACCGAGCTCTGGGGTCGGTTACTGCCTCACACTGTCTCATGTAATCCTCACCGGTGCCCTAGAAGGGAGGGCTCTCATCCCCACTTTGTGGAGGAGGAGACTGAAGTTTAGGGAATTTCAGTAAGCTGCCCAAGGTGACGCGGCTGCTAAGCGACAGGCCCAGGTCCTTGTCGTCGTACCACCATGCTTTCTGCACAGAGGTGTTTCCACCTACAGAGAATCTCCCAGAAATGTAAAAGAAAGTCATTTTTAGAAAACACAGCTAAGGGAAGAAAGGAAAGGGGAAAGGCTTACGGACACGGAAAGGCTAACATTTATCGGGCACTCGCTGTACGCCAGACCCTGGACTTGCCATGTGTGTTCTGGTTAACTCAGTAATGAGCCCATGTGGTTGGGATTATTAACTTTGTATCGTAATGAAGAAACTGAGGGTCCGAGAGGTTCAACAGCTCTCCCGGAGTCATGTTCTAATTCGCTCAGGGCAGAGCTGGGATCTGACGCCTGATTTCAAGCCCGAATTCATGAGATGGAATTTTTCAAGACAAGCGAAGAAGAGGCGGAAGAGAGAGGGAATGAAGGGCTGACACTCTGCACACACCCAAATAAGGGAGCTGGACAGAAAAACCAGGACTGGGAGAAGGAAGAGAGAGGAAACACACTTGAAACAAACAGAAAAATTAAAAAAGGAGGGTGGCGAAGGAAAGGACAGAGAAAGACAAAGGACCCTTTTCTTGATCTGCTGGATCTCTGGATCTCTGGATCTCTGTCCAGAGAAACCACAGCACAAATTGCAACAGAAGGTTTCCCTTCTCACAAAGTGCCTTTTAGCTCACGCCTCCCTCCGAGGGCCGGGGCAAGAGACTGCTGGCGTCGGCCGCACTGAGTCCAAGGGTGCGGGCAGGAAAATCCCAGGGATCGCTCAGTGTCTGGGGTCATCTGCTTAAAGGAGGTAGTGAGGCTGCAAATGGAGCAGACGGGGGTGGGGGGGGCAGAGAGCAGGGGGAGGCTAGGGTGGGGGCTGCTGAGCCCCTTGACCTTCTGCCTGCACTAACCTGATATAACAAATAGTCCTGGAAAACAAAATAGTATTAACCCTTCAATCCAGGCCAGCCCCTCCTGCATTTGCCTGGGACTGCGGGACACTGCTTCCCAGAGAGTTTAACTCTTTCTGGGGGCCCCCTGATCATCCCATCCCCGTCCTGGGCTCCCACTGGTCCAAACTGTCCAGATCAGAGGCCCCCAGGAGCAGGGAGGCCTTGGCATAGTCACGAGAACACAAAGTGACCCCCGTCCACCAAAACCCAGACAAGCGTTTGTAGGGAGGAAAATGATCTCTGGATATTTTTCTTTTTGCCTCCCTTTACTCTTCCTTACACACTGCCACTGGGAGTCACACACCCTCAGTCCCTGCCCATCCCCACCCTAAACCAACACGGATGGGTACTATCTGGGATGATGAAGGTGACCAGGCAGCGAGGATGCCTGCGGCAGTCACTCACTGAGCTCGCGGTGCGCACCAGGACTGTGCCAAGGACATCTGCAAATCAGCTCCTTTACCCGCAAAGCAGCCTCATCCACGCATCCATTCACAGCTATTTCTTGGCTGCCCCCATGTTCCGGACGCTGGGCTCAGAGCTAGTAATGTGCTGGTACGGGAGTTATCTATTCGGACATAATAGATAACCAACCCCCAGACCTGTAACTTGGAACAAGAGCCATCTGTGGTCCCACACAACTTCTGGGGACCGGGAACCCAGGGGCAGCTCAGTGGGGTGGTCCTGGCTCAGCGCTTTTCAGGAGGTTCCAGTCAAGTGCCAGCTGGGGCCACAGTATCCGGGAGCTGGACTGGCCCTGGGGAACTGGCCTGCAAGGCGTCCCCCTTCCACGGTTGGCGAGTTGACCCTGACTGGTGGCCCGTGGCCTCCGTCCCTCACTGTGGACCTCTTCATTGGCCTGCTCGAGAGCTCTCGAGGTGTCGCCTCTAATCTTGCGATATGGGAGTCCCCCCAGAGACAGCCAGTGATCCAAGAGGAGGCAAGGAGGATGCCACACTGTCATTCGTGACCCAGCCTCAATGTCACCTACATCATTCCCACAGTGTCTTATTGGTGACCCAGGTCACCCCTCTCCTGTGTGAGGGGGGCCACACAAGGCTACAAATACCACCCGTGGGATCAGGGCAGAACCTTCTGGAGGCTGGCCACCACAGTTGGTGAATGCAATGGCACAGAGACTATGTTTGTGATGCTTACTATCTACTGGACCATTGTGCCATTGTAACATTAGGGGAAACGAAAGCCACAGACAGAATAAGCAATTGATTCGAGGTCCCCTGTTAGAAGTGTAAGAGCAGACACCACCGCCTTCTATCCCAGCAAGCGTCTCCCATCCTCCCCACCTCGGGGCAGCCAGGATCCCAGGGTGGACCAACCACGGAGTCTTCGGCTTGGCAGGAACCAGCACCTCAGGCCTGGCCGCCCGCCAGCGGCCTCACCCCTCCTTCGCTCTCCCTGGATCATTTACTCCAAGAGCCCAGCTATAAATATCCACTTAGTGAGATGCCTGGCTCCTCGGGCACCCTCTCCCCACTCACCCCACCCCACTCCCGGCTGCCTGCACCCAGCTCAGGCAATGCCAGCTCGCAATCAGTCTGCAATCTGAGTCTGCTTTGCACACCCAGCCCCGACCGGCTGCCCAAGCTCGTGGGCTGGAGCTTGCTGGCGCGCCCCCAAGGTTGCTATTGTAAGTTAATGGCACCGCAATTGGTTGTTAAAAACGCTAATTAGCATTAAATAGGTGATGTTATCCCCATAACTTACAGGCTGCCCCAATGCTTAATTTTTCTCTTTTCCTTCCGCACCCTTTTTAATGGTTGGGGTACCCACTGGTATCAGGAACCCGCAGACATAGGCAAGAGTTGGGGACCCGAGGACAAGCACACCCAAATGGTGGCTGTCCCCATGGACACAGAGAAGCCAGAGACGGATCAGCAGGACCAGCAGGATGTGGTCTTCTCCTTAGGGACACGTCTGCAACTTAAAGACTCGGGAGATTCTGGGAGAGTCAGAGGCGGCAACGCAGGGGAGCCGCCTCCGCTCTGTGCGCCCTGGGAGGTTTGCGCTCCACACACAAGGCGTCCTTGGAAAGAAACCCTGGGCACAGTTCAGAGTCATTTTTCCCTTTTGTGTTTTCTCTGGTCAATGCCTAATAATAGTCAAGTTCACTGCTGACTAATAATAAAAATTAATTGCCTATAATTATTGAACACACACGATGGAGCCCGGACCCTGAGCTAAGCCCTTGCATTCATTATCCTGGGAAATCTTCACAACCCACTGCCACCGGGAAACGTGGGCTCAGAGAGGGGATGTCATCTGCCCAAAGACACACAGCCAGAGGAATCCAGAGCAGAGATCAGCTCACAGGCAGCCAGCCAGCCTGTCAGTCCAGGGCCGTTTCCCTGGAAACAGCCTGAAAGCTGGTGGTCCAAGGGCCTCTTGAGGTGGAGGTGGAGGGTGGTTCATGGTGCTCATTTTATTCATGTCCCTCCCTCCTCCAGGGCTGAGTGAGGGACAACCCTGTCCCCTCTGACTGCTGAACCCCAGACCTGCTCCTCAAGGGAGATGAGGCCTTCCCTCTTCAGGGCTGTCTTTCTGTGGGTTCTGGGTTCACGGACACAGAGGTGTGGCACCCACAGGGCTGTGGCACAAAGAAGAGGTGGCTTCTGGAGGAGTCAGGGACGTTCACACAAGCCCAGCTGGCGTCCGGGAGGAGAAACCCCAAGTCGGTATTCCCTGAGCTCCACCTACAGCCTCCACAGCCCATTTCTTCACTCCAGCATGGGGAAAACTCACAAGGGGCCAAGTGGGAATCAGCGATAGACCAGAGGGCAGAACCCTCCCAGAGGCGCACGTGGTGCCCACGCCGAGGCGGTACCCGCTTACCGTGTGCCAGGCACCGGTTCACACAAGTCTCATTGCTGGTGCCCCAAACGGGCCGGCAGGCAGGGCTGTGTTTTACCCATTTTATACACGAGAAAGCTGAGCCTCAGAAAATTCACTCCTCTCTAGACCTGGGCCTTCAAATGAGGGCTTGGCAGGGGAAGGTGGAGGTGGGGATGGGGGCAGTGCCAAAGGACCACATCCCCTATCTGCCCTTTAGCCTGAGAAATGTCCATGAACTCTACTGACCTGTAGGGACAAGAGCTTCCACAGCTACAGTTTAAAAATCAGACAGCTCACTTCCCCAGACCACAAACCAGTGTTGCCACCCCAGGGCAAGGGGCAGCTGCCTTGACCGACTGGTGTTACCAATTCCCACCAAATAATCCCTATCCATGGAGTGGCAAGTCCCTCACAAATGCCAGCCCCTTCCTGTACATGATGTCATCACCAGTCCCCCAAGAAGCCATCTCTTACAGCCCCTGCTTGGCAGAGGAAGCCGAATCTCAGAGAGCTGAAGCTTTTGCTCAAGTTCACAGAGATAGAAAACAGCAAAGTCAAGGTTGGTACCTGGAAAGTTTGTCCAAGCCCGGACCCTCCTCAGTGTCTGAATCCTAATCCCTGCACCCTGTCCATAGGTTACTTAGCAAAGGGACTTTGCAGATGTGACTAAATTAAGGATCTGGAGATGAGGGGACCATCCTGACGCGATCACAGGAGGCCTAGTGAGTCCGAGAAGGAGGTGTGGCAAGGGAAGCTCAGTCAGGGATTTGAAGGTGGTAAGCCGCTGGTGTTGAGGATGGAGGAGTGGGGGCCACAAGCCAAGGAATTCAGACAGCCCCCAGAAGCTAGAAATGGCATGGACTCACCCCTAGGGCCTCCAGAAGGAACACAGTCCTCCCAACCCCTCGATTTTCATCCACTGAAACCCACTCTGCACTTCTCCAGAACTGTAAAATAACAAATGTACGTTGCTTTAAGCCACTGAGTTAGGAGTAATCGTTATGGCAGCACTTGGAAGCTAATACACCTGTCGCCCTCTCAGCCACCAAACTGATGCCTCCGCTTGCTTTTCGTTGTCACTGAGCGATTTTTCGCCTGGAGTACCAAAGAATGCCTTTTCTCCCTGCCACAGTGAGAAGCTGGGAAGCATTCTCTGCACCCGTCATCTCCATTGAAGAGAAGCGGGGTTAAGTGGCCTGAGCCACTCTGGATGGAGGAACAGCTGGGGAAGAAGGGCAATAAATGCCCATTTCAGGTTTGCCGGCAGACCTGGCCTCACCCCCAGCCTCTTCATTGAAGGAGCAGATGGAAGGGAGAATTCCTTGGTGTCACCGCCATCTACAGGGGTCACTCTGGGGCTACCTGGGGTCTCACCCACTCCTCAGACTCCCCAGGACGGCAGGCGCCTCGCCATCCTGTCGTCTGGGATCCCTCCTGGAGGGAGTGCGGCGTCAGGCCTTAATGGGGTGATGAGTCGGCGGAGGCGTCAGAAACACTGAGTTCAGCTCCTTGAGGACGACTGGGCTGGCACCGGGAGACAGAGGAGGCCACAGCTGGAGACGGGGAAATGGGCCTTTGGGGGCTTGGTGGAGCCTCCGCTGGCCCCAAGGGGGCTGGGTGGCCAGGCCGCCACTGGACCCCGTGCCTCTGAAAGCCCATTACTTGCTGCCTTTGGCTTGGGAGCCAGGAGCAGAGCGTTTATCAGCGCAGATTGGGCCCAGCGGATCAATGGCTGGGTCTCTGGGCTCCGCCGCCCCCTCCCTCCCCTCCACCGGCCCCCTTCCTTAACTAGCTGTGGGCGCCAGACCCACAATGGGCCCTCGGCAGCTGTCAGTCAAGGGCCATGAAATATTCATCTCTTTTAATCTTCTTCGGGGACCTGCCCAGAGCTCTGGTGGGGGTAGAACAGTCTCCGTAAACTTGTAAAGGCTGAGGGGAGGGGAGGCGGCTGAGGTAGAGACTCTGCAAGGGACAGACAGACGAAAGGCAGCCCGAGCCCCTGGGAGGGCACTGTCTCCAAAGACACCCACCAACCAGCGGCATTTCCATCACACCGGCTGTGCTCCCAGAGTGGCTGGACCTGTCTGCACCCGCGGGGCTTCCGGGTCTCACAATGCCCGTGAGCACCCTGCACTACTGGCCCTGTTATTTTTCCTTAGCCTCACCATGGGCAACAGCTTTTGGAAATCACAATGCCAGGTTTCCTTTTTCTTTTTTCCTAGAATTTTCATTAGAATAAGTATATTCTATAAGTTCATATAAACGATTATTATGTATATTAATCAAATGAAAAACCTATATGTGTATGTTTTTACATCCCCTAGAAACACGTTCCACCCTTTGCAGATGCCTGGGGCATGTACCTTACTTCTCAAGCGAGAGGAAGGCACTGTCGCCTCTGGTTACAGATGAGGAAGCTGAGGCTCAGAGAAGTGCAGGGACTTGTCTAAAGTCACACAGCAACATTCGACAAATCCCGGGTTCAATCCCAGGCATCTGAACTGTAAGCACAAACACTGCTTTTTTTAATCACTTGTTTTCGGGATGTTTGGGGAAAGCTGGTTGCCTAGACTTCCACCTTCCGCTTTGCCTCTTTAGCATGTGACACAGAGACCCTTTCTTAATTTCTATGTCAGATTCTACACCGTTAGAAAACACACGCCCCCTCCACCTCGCCCTCCTAGAGAGTGCCAGGAAGAACAGGGCTCAGGGACTGTCTCTCGGATGACATGCAAGCAGGCGAGCAACCTAGAATTCCTTGAATTTTGCTTCCCCCCCTTCCCCTCCCTGGACGCACCATCGGGTCCTGCCCAGTGTGAATCCTCTCTCTGCTTGCGGGCCCCTCGCCTGCCTCCTTCTCCCCAGCAGAGTGCCCTGCTCTCTCAGCTGCGCGCCCGCAGCAGCCTCCCTCTCTGGCCCCACTTCCTCAGCTGGGTGTGGACACCAGACCCCTAGCAGACCCAGCGTTCTTCCTGTGCGTTCTCCCACAGTGCAGCGCAACTGTGCCTCCTTCTGCACCTCTGAATAACGAAGAGAGGCAGCCTGCAACTCTAGAGAGATGACGCCCGTGGAACATCCATCCAGGCCTCAGTGTGTGTAAACAGTAAACATGTTCCATGATGCCCATTGGGAGTGGGGAGAATCATGGGTCACCCTGGCTGTCCAGGTGGCCTCGGCCATGGTTGGGGACCGCAGATGCCATCTAAGCTTCCCCAGCCCGAATAAACAGTAGCCACAAGCCCCAAATTCTGCCCCCATCCCCCACCCCCAACCCCCATCGACTGATGGACAGCCTGGAGCTCCTGAAAGTGGAGATTTTTCCACTGCTAAGAAAACAAAGTCCAGCCTGGCCTGCACGTGGCAGGTCTGGCCCCGAGGCCGGGCCCCGAGGTCAGCCTGTGCCCATGTGATTGCTCCCTGACGTTTCCTCCCTGCCACCGGCCCCCCACCCACTAACCCTTTGCAGATCCCTGGAATAAGTGGGGCTCTGTTGCCCGGGACCTTCAGGTGTCACCGCCCAGCTGCTGAGCCCACCAGCCCTCCAGGCAGGTGGGCTTGAGTGCCGGAAAGCGCCAGCACTTCCTCCAGCCCTGCTGGGGTCAGGGATGGCGGCTAATTGGAGGATGCCGGGCTGATGCCTGTCTCCGGCTTCCTGCCACCTAGCCTGGGGAGGTCACTGTGGGCAGTGGCCTTCCACCGCCCACCCCCAGCCTCTGCAACGCAGGCAAAAGTTCATTCCCAAATGCAGGTGTTTAACTTGCCAGCGTGCAAATCCTGGCCCCAGGGTATGGCTCCTTGCTCTACTGAGGCCTCGTTTCTCAATGTTCCCTCCAAAACTCACACACTCAACCCTTAAGAAAGGATACAAGAGTTGTGATAACCACTGTGGTAACAGGCCCAACATTTTAGTCCCCATTCTATGCCAGTTACAGTAAATAGTGTATCAGTCAGTGCATGCCAGCTGCTGTAACAAGCAATCCCCAAATGCACTAGCTTCTCCGTGGGCCAGCAGGGCTGTGCTCCACTTCCTCGGGGACCCAGGCTTCTTCCCGCTTGCATCTTTGTCATCTTCAAGGGCAGCAATTCTCAAACAGTGAGCCAGCATCCAAACCCCCTGGAAGGCTTGTAGGAGCACAGACACTGTGCTCCCCTCTAGAGTTTCCACTCCAGTAGTCTGGAGGGGGTCCCCAACATCTGCATCTCTAACAGGTTCCCCACAAAATATTGGTGCTGCTGGCCCAGGGAGCATGCTTTGAGAGTCACAGGTCCAGGCTATGAGAACCCCTCGGTTTTCACATCCAGCTGGCAGGTGAGGGGAGAAAGAGTGTGGAAGGTTGTGTAGGAGTTTTCATGATGAGGCTGAGCCCACCTGTGGGAAGATGCCATTGCCCGCACAAGGTCACACTGCTAGTGGAAGACAGAGCTGGGTCTAAAGCAGCTCTGAGACTCAGTGTGCAGGAGGTGGCAGTGAAAATAACACAGAACATGGGGGTCACTCCTTACCTGGGGTCTGTTAGCCAGAGGCAAATGGGGCCTTAGGTAGGACCCAGTGTGAGGCTGTCCAGGACCCAGAGCAGGCCAGGGCTGGGGTTCATGGGAAAGGAAACGTCAGCTTTAGGGGAGAGGGGTCTAGAATATAGCTTTGAGCTGGCTCTAGCAGATGGAGTCCACGTGGGAATCCGTGAGTTAGGTGCAATGATCATCACTGTTTAGATGGGCAAATGGAGCCTCAGCCAAGCAAGTACTTGGCCAAGGTCACACAGCTGTGAGCTGCAAGCCTTCGACCAGTGCCTAGCCCCTCCCTTCAGCTGCTTCCTCCCAGCAAGGGCAGGCCCTGCTCCTGCCACAGCACACCTGCCAGGCAGACAGACAGACAGACCTGCGTTCGCATCCTGCTCTGCCACCTGCTCGCTCTGTGACCTCAGACACATGACTGCCATGTCTGAGCCTCAATTTCCTCATCTATAAAATGGGGTTTCACAGCAGTGCCAGCCTCACAGGGGAAAGAGGGACGTAGCTAATGCCTTCACTCCTTTGTTCACTGATGGTTTGTTGACAGCTCACTGGGGCCAGGGCTACTCCAGGCTGAGAATGAAACCAAGCTCCAGCCTTGGGGGCACTCACCATCTAACGGGGACACAGACACTAACTAAACAAAATCAATAAGCTGAGATCTGGGGTGTCAAGTGAGGCTGAGTGGTCAGGAGAGAAATTAAGGAGGATGAAAAGGGGGTGCTGAACCCGGTGCAGTTTGGGGGTTATTCTGATCAGGGTGGTCAGGGTAGGGGCTGCTGGATACTGCAGACAGGGACCATGGCAGCAGGGTGGGGTGGGGGTGGGGTATCAAGAAGGATTGCTGGGCTCCCGGACCGCTGTCGGGAGGTGATGGGCAGGAAGTGAACATGGGAAACTCAGCATGGTAGAGGGTTTTTATATCAGTCAGGGCCCAGGGTCTTCCAGAGAGACAGGACCAAGAGGAGATTTCTTTACAGGAGCTGGTTCACCAGGGGGAGGGGTGGGGAGTTGGCAAGTCTGAGAAAGCACGGGTAAGCCAGGACTTCATGCCACGTCTTAGCATCACAGCTGATTGAGGTGGGCAGTGAGGAGGTGAGGAAGTGGAGGCAGGAGATCGGAGGTGGCATGGAGGCACATAGATGCCAGAAAGATGGACGTAGGCAGAAATCGAGATTATGGGGGTTGCAGTTTGGGGTCAGAGCAAGACTGGGGTATACGCATGAGTGGGGGTGGGGGGGCACAGGGTAGGGACTGAGACCTCTGGAGGGGAGGGAGCCAGGAATGGAGCAGTGGGCACTGGGGCAATGGCCACGTGGATGCTGAAGGCATCGAAGACTGGCAAGGAAGGACAGTGCAGTGGGTGCAAGTGAGGCAGGACCTTCCTGGCACAAAGGGGAAGGAACACGGAGGGCAGGTAGCAGTGACCAGGGCCATGGAGGTGGGGTGTCCCCAGGCATAAGCGTCAATGAGGGAAGATTTCAGGACAAGGCAGGGACAAAGGTCACCAGGCCACCACCCCCAGGCCCAGTAGTAAGCAGGGAGGGAGGAGGAAACACCATCAGTTGACAAGGGCAGGGAAGCAAGATTCAAAGAAAGAACCAGATTTCAGTTAGAATAAGGGAACAAAAGGAGGTTAAAGCTAAAAGGAGAACTTCCTGAGGACAGGTCGGGGTCGGGTGGCAGGAGGGCTTCAGGGCCCAGGCAGGGGTGATGTCGGGTCCTACCAGGGGAAGACGGAGCCCTGAGCCTCCAGGGGAATGAGACCGCCCTGGGATTCTCACTGAGAAGGACTGGCACGGCGCCTGGAAGGCAGTAGTTGCTTGATAAATGGTTTCCCGAGCAGGCAATACTACTGCACAGTGGGCCAGTGCAGGCGCCGGGCCCTCCCGGGCTCACAGTCTCCCCCTGCCACTCAGCCAGCTGAATGGCACTGAACGAGCGATCCCATGTCTCGGAGCCCGGCTCTCCTGCTCTGACATTTGAGGCCCATCATCATCTACTCTCCCAGAATGGCTGGCAGGGTCACACAGCCCCTGGCTCTTAGGCTGTATTACATCACGGACTGGGCCTCTCTACCCAGCAGGGACCCCTGACTTCTGAGAAGTCACAGCAAGCACTTCATGCCACCTGACTTGCTGTGTGACCTCAGACAAGACACTTGCCCTCTGGGCCTCAGTTTCTCCATTCTGTGACATGGGTGATGGCTGAGCCACTGCCATCTTATATGACAACAGACGTGCAAGCAACCCCATTGTACAGAGCTGGGAGGTCCAGCACAGGGCCACCAGCCAACTAGTACCACAAGGTACTAGTCCAGACCAAGAAGCACTGTAAGCGTGAAAGACACACCAGACTCGGTGAAAAATAACTCAGATGGCTTGCTACTTCTGTATCAATTACACGTTAAAATAACAACGTTTTGTACAAATGAAATAGATTGTTAAAGGTAATTTCATCTCATTTTGTGGTAGTTCTTTCTGTTCTTTCACTCTGTTTTTGGATGTGGCCGCCAGGAAGTTCTGAATTGCCTCGATGGCTCACGTTGTACCTCTGAGCCACAGCAGGGACTGCTAAGCTCTGGCCCAGGGGCCCCCTCTGACACACGGCTTGCCTTCCTGCCACTCGTGAGCTGAGAGGGGTTTTCGTATTTTAAATGGTTTAGAAACGAATTTAAAAAGAAACATTATCTCATGACATGGGAAAGTGGTATGGCATTGGGAACTCAGAGCTTTGCTGGAGGACAACCTTGCCCACTTGGCCACATGCGGTCCACGGCTGCCCCCTCGGAGGAAGGAGCTGGGAGCCTGTGCCCAGCAGAGCTGAAGCTGCCCTCCAGGCCTTTAGGGGAAAGGCGCCCTGACTCCTGCTCAGAAGCATCATGTCTCCCCTCTCCCGTGCACACAGCCCAACTGTGGCAACCATGGAGTCTACAGATGCAGGTTACGTGGCCCCGGCCCCCAATTCAGTGGGTGTACGGCCGGGCCCAGGAATCTGCACTTTAATCAGCAGCCGCTAGCCTTGGAGGGGCCCTCACTCTCTGCCAGGCACAGCACTGAACCCCCGAGAGCCGCACTGCATTGAACGCTGGTGGGTCAGATACAGGCACCAGCCCCGCTGGACAGAGGAGGAAGCTGCGGCTCAGGGGCGACAGGCTTGACCCAGCACCCGACACAGGGGGGGCTGCAGATCCCCTTTGTTGTCCAGCAGAGGAATGCGCCCACCCGTCCGGGTCCTGCGGATGACACGGGGCCTTTGTGCTGGGCCGGGATGTCTTCCTGCCTTTCTCTGCTGTGTTTACCCCGAATGCTGTGGGCTGTGGGCTGAGCGGAGATGCATCCCAGGGGGCCGCCTCTCCAAGGGCTGTGTGTGGCGTCCCCGGGGGTGGGGAGGAGGGGCAGAGCCGGCTCCAGGCGGAGCTGTGATTTAATAAGCAGACACTTAGGGCCCTGATGCAGGGCCCAGCCCATGCGGGACAGCCCTCTCCGCTAATTGTCCATTGGCTGCATCGGCGGCCGCCGTCCTGCCGGCGTCTCCTGGCTCATTAGGGAAGGGAAGGGGGGGCTCTGGGAAGAGCCCCCTCTAGCTCCAGCAGCTTCCGAGATTTTATCACATCGGACAGCACAGTTACATTCGCTCATCTACAGGAGGATCAAAACAAGGTCAGTCCTGTCCTGGGGGTCACCCCCTAGACTCCCTTGGGAAGGACCCAGGATCTGGGTTCAGATTCAGCTCAGGCGGTGAAATCATGAGCAAGAAACTCAAAGCCTCTGAGCTTCAACTTCCTGTCGGCAAAACGGTGATGACAGAGCATCTTCCCCCGAGAGGCCCTGTGGTCTCCGGAGCCGGGCAGCCTGGGTTCAGCCCCAGCTCCGGCCCCAGCGCAGATGAGCTGTGGGACTTAGGCCAGTGAGCAGACCTCTCTGTGCCTCCGTTTCCTCGCCTCTAATAGGGATACTGTGAAGTTTCAGCAAGTCCCTGGAGAGGCCACATCCAGGGCCCAGTCCATGTGCTCCTGTCGTTCTCGAAGAATATCGTAAGATAAAAATGAAGCAGACTCTAGAAAAGTGTGACAATAAAGATGATTTTTACTCATTGCCTTTTCCTCTAGGGGTGGTGGTTAGAAGGTAGAGCAGAGCCCAGCTGGCTGCTCCCCAAATCCGCTCGCTCATCCTCCTAAACGACATCGCACTTCCCAGCCTTTCTGTGGTTGGGTGGGGCCGTGTGACTGAATTCTGGAGCCTGAGCTCCACGGCTTGCCCAGTCCAAGCCTCTCCCAGGGGCCTCCCTCTCTCCCCTGCACTCTATCTGTCTTCTACACCAAGAAGATGCTCGGGCAGAAGAGGAAGCAGAGTCCAAGGTGGAAGGCCCCCAGGGGCCCGAGGGACTGCAAGGAGTGGGACCCTTCCTCCCCCAACCCCTGCCGTCCACCCCTAGAAATGAACAAGAAACCGATTGTTTTGGGTCACAGACATGCTGGAACTGATGTTGCTGCTTGAGCAACTAGCCCACCCTGACGAATACAGAGGTCAAGAATGTCCCAGGCTGGGAGGCAAGGCCAAGGTAAGTTTCTGTGGACAGCTGCTGTCACGTCCTAGGAAGGGCATCGAGCCACAGAGCAGACATGGCCAGTGCTGCGGGTTCAGTTAACGTCTCTCCTGTGAGACCTGGTCAAGTGGCGGAAGCTCTCTGAGCTGCCATTTTTTCCCTCGCAAAGAGAGACGCAGAAGAGCTGCCTAGGCCGTAGCTGCGAGGGCTACCCAGAGTGCGCGTTTGCAACGGTGCCGGGAACACCTGGCACGGGGTCGGGGCTTCGGGCCTGCCATTCCATCCTTTCCCCGTGGGGGCAGCTTGTACCCTCGGAGGGGCTCATGTCCCAACCCCCGAGCTGTCATCTGATCAGAGCTGTCACCTTGGACCGGGGCTGCCATCCCAGCCCCCATGACAGGCTGGGTGATGAGGTGTGGGAAGGACCATCTGCAGAGAGTGCCCACAGCCCCGCTTCTCCCAGGGACCCCCCACGGCCCGGCAGCCCTCGGCTGGACCTGACGGGAGGCTGCCATGGTCCTTCTACCAGGAACACTCTTCCTGCTGCTCTCCATCTGTTGGCCCCTTGCCACCCTCGGGCATCGGCACACCATCCTCTGCTGTGTATAATGCATGCACACGTGTTTGGCCCAACCGTGCAGAAAAAAAAAATCTTTCCTTTTATTTTTTGAAATCAATTTTTTTATTCAGAAACAAAACCTACTATCATATTCCAGGGTATTACGTTGCATACAGATATTGTTATTGCTTTCTAGAGTTACACTTTTAATGCATAAGCATAAATAAAAGAATTAAAAACATTTATATAGATATGGAATTAGCACTACCCATGTATAATGTGCATCCTTATTTTTCCCTCAAAAATATGGGCCAAAAAAATACGTATTATACACGGCAAAATACGGTAAATGGCCCTGTCACACATCCCAGGTAAAGCAGATCTGCCGGTCAGCCCCGCTCACGGAGGCGACTCCTTTCCCTCACAGTGACGCTTGTGCCGAACGTAATGTCACGTCTGTCTACGGGCTAACTTACCCACTGTCCCCACGGCACACGTGCCCGGAAAGCAAAAACAGTATTTGTGTCTTGGGTTCTGTGTGCCGGGTTCACTGGTTTCTCCCTGGTGCCGGTGACTGGCGGCTGAATCGCTGAATAAAGGCCAGGCTTCCACACGGGCTGCTGAATGACCTTGAACAACAACTTATTGAATCGTAGTGAGATTCATTTAGAAAATATACAAAAGTGCGTTATTATCATGAAAAATAAAGGGTCTTTTTAAAAGGACTGTTCAGCGCCTGGCATACAGCAAGGACTCCATAAAGGGTGGTCTCCGTTGGTGCTGTCGGCAGGGGTGCTGTCGGCGGTCTTGGGTGAGGGGCCCCAGAGGGGCCTGGAGCGAAGGCTCATCTACAGCGAAGGTGACCGTGAGACCCCAGTGGAGAAGCACAGGGAACTACACAAGGAAGACGCATGCAGAGAGAGAGGCCTGGCTCTCCTTCCCTCCAGTACAGGCAGGACTCAGGGAGCCACTTCTAACAAAGAGCGGAAAGCAAACGTGCTCGCTGGACAGTGTGTGGCTTCTGAGACTAGTTCACAAAAGGCGCCGGGGCCTCCAGCTTGGTCTCCGTGTGTGCCTCCTGGATCACTCAGCAGGGGCACCTGGGGGGACACTGAGCTGTGCTATGGAGAGGCCCAGGCAGTGAGCGGCTTCCGGCCCAGCGCCGTGGGAGGCCCCGTCCTGCATGGCACCCTCAGTAAACAGTCTGCGCCGGATCCACCCAACGAAGCCATGGCTGCAATCCTGCCCCGCCAAAACAACAGAATTGTAGGGCTCTGCAACCTTAAGCCACTGAGTTCGAGGGGCATTTGTTCTGCAGCAGTGGATCACTGATACACTGTGCTGTGGAGCAGAGCCCCACAGGGCCAGCTGGGGAGCTCGGGGAGTCTGCATCTAGAACATGCTTCAGATGAGGGGCGGAGAAGCCGGGTACTTCTGCTCCGACACCCACCCGTCAGTGGAAGAGGGCGGCTCCTGGAGCTCCCAGCCATTCCAGCTGACCCTCACTGAGGCCAAAGGAAAGCCCTCGGGAGGAGAGTAGTCGGAGCTTAAAGGTGGTGCAGAGGAATACACCGGACAGTGAGCGGTGAGGGGGTGTTGGTGGGAGGCTGACCTTGTCTGCTCTTGTGGTGTAGGTTCCAGATTTCTCAAGGTCCTCACACCCCCAGATTTCTTATTTTCCCATAAAGGGGAACCATTAAGAGTTACTATGAAACCTTTGTTATTAGGACACATCTCCAAAGGTAAAAACACAAAGGAACTTCACTTGAATATCTCGAGAGATGTTTCCTAATAATAAATCCAGAAATCAGAAGGACTCCTGGTTGGGGAGGGTAGAAGTTTGTTACTTTGTTTGTTTGCTTCTTTCATAAACTGACTGTTCAGTGGCGCACAGCCCACATACACCATCGCGCCATATTCCGACACTGAAAGTAACAACGTAGCACAATTAGGCAATGTGGGTCTCAGAAAACGGCCTCTTTATATTACCTCATAAAATATCTAATATCGAACTCTGTAAATTACATCAATGCCTTTGAACAAACATCGAGTTCTTTTTAATAAATAAAATGCTCAAAATTATTTCCTGGAAGTGCATTTTAGACATTAATAACTGGCTTCAAATGAAATTCCATTTCATAGCGATAAGAAAATGTAATTTCTGAAAACTAAAACAGTGTGCAAGCCTTACCTGCTCCAGAAGGGAAAGGAAATACTGAGCTAATGTAGCCATCAAGATATATAGCCTGCTACTTCTCGAATAAACCAAATTCCATCCCTAAACACAGAGAGCTCAGAAATTCAGACCCAAGGACATAAATATAAGGTATTTCCTGGAATTAGTTTCATATGTTTTATACATTGCAGTTATCAATTGATCTGACACGACATCCTAGGCAGTTTTAAAATTACATATTGTGCATCAGAAAAAATACACGCTTTTGTTGCATCTGGTCCTCTGTGTTATCAAAAGCACATAGTTATTTAAGTGGAAAAAATCAATATTTCCGCATCATTAAAAAATAATAATTTCAATAGTATAAATCTTTGCGCTAGTCCTTCCATTGCAGGGCAGTGGACTGTGGCCCGTGGACGCAGGCCGGCCGGCCACTGTCCTATGCCCACAAGCTAAGAATGGTTCCACGTTGTAAATGGCTGAAAAAACAATCAGAAGATTTTGTGACATGCGAAAATCATATGACATTCCAACTTCAGTGTCCATAGATAAAGTCTGATTGCATTCAGCCATGCCTGTCATTTACATGTTGTCCCTGGCTGCTTTCATTACAATAACAAAGATGACCTTATGACCTGCAAAATCAAAAATATTTACTGTGTGGCCCTCTACTGAAAACACTGGCTGATCCCTGCCCTACACCCATTTCCACTCAAGGGAGCTGAAAAGGGAAGTTTCATTAGGGACTCAGGATGCTTGAGGGAGTCAGCAATATCAGTATTGGCTTTCTGCACCACTCACTGCCCCGGGGCTCCTGGAAGCCTGCACCAGACAGCACTGGGCAGGGGCGAGTGGTTTCCAAGGGATGGTTCCCAACCTGAGCCACCAATGGTAAGAAAAGCGCAATGTGTCCCCCACTCGCACCCCAGAGTCAATGTGTCCGAGTGAGGGAACTATGTACGCCGCCTTAACGATCTACTCTATTTTAACCGCTTCAGACATGCATACGATCGAAGCAGGAAGAACAGAGGCGGAGTGGGTGGGATGGGACACCAGCAACATGCAAGAGCTTCGATGTCTGTTACACCCGGTTTTCTAAGCTCGGTAGCTCTAGTTTGGCCCCGTTCACCTGTGGTCACTTCAAAAAAAAAACAATGATCCTTATACTTTCTTTCAACTCTCTTTTTGAAAACCTTATTTAAAAAATTATAAAACCTATGTGAGTTTATTGTGGAACAAGTGTAAAACAACACAAACAGACAAAAGTTGCACACTTCCTGAGACAGACTGCTAACATTCTGGTGACTTGTCTCTGGGCGCGTGGTGTGCGTGTGTGCGCTTCGCCCTCCCATTCCGTGTCGATCACAGGGAAGGCCGACATTTCTCCAGCCTGTGGAACCCTTCCATTTATTCAGTCATTCCCCGTTGTCGGACACTTCCATTGTTTTTCAACTTTGTTGTGTTTTGTTTTATCCTTCTAAATAATGCAGGAATGAGCTCTTTAGAGCTACATCATTAGACACATCTCTGAATATTTTCTTAGGATACATATGAGAAAGTAGTATTGGGTCTCTGAGTGGATACATATTGTTAAGACTTTTGATACATAGTATAAAACCTCCCTAGAGAAAGGTCCTTTCCTCCAGCATTGTGTGATAGTGGCTGTCACACACACATGCATTCATTTGACATTTTTTTGAGGGCCTATTATTGTGTTCCATGCATTTTAGAGGTACTAAGAATGTAAGCAAAAGAATGTGGCAAAGAACAAAAGAAGCAAAAATCTCATTTGTATACCTCTGAATATGTTCATCTATTCATCCATCCATCCATCCACCCATCCACCCATCCATCAATCCATTCATCCACCTTCTATCCTCCATGCTTCTTCCATCATTCATCTTCCCTCCACCCACCCATCCTCCATCCATCCATCCATCTGTCCGTCTGTCCATCCACCCTCCCTCCATTCTCCATGCATCCATCTATGGATGGGTGGGTGAAGAGATGGATGGGTGAATGGATGGATGGATGACAGGATGGGATAGGCCAGGATACCTATATCATATACGTGAACATATCACAATCGGAGAGAAGACCAGTGAGCTTCGTAGCTTAACCTAGAGGGGTAAACATAGCACTTCCCCTTTTCTCATTAAATCCAGCATTCCAGAGGGACTTATTCTCGCCCCTCAGTAATCCTGGAGGTAGTTATTATCACACCCAATTTATGGAGGAGGAAACTGAGACTCAGAGAAGTTATCACTCCCCTGAGGTCAAACAGCTAGCAAGTGGCCGCACAGGTATTCCTAGCCCTATCTCATTCAACATCTTCAGCACAAACACTGTAACCTGAGAACTGGGAAGAATGTCCTCCAACCCCAAAGAAAATATCAGGATAAGAAAAGAGAGAGAGAGAGAAACAGCTAGCCAGTTTCTCTGTAAGTAGAAGGACTGGAAACTGGGGGAAGGGGTTAATAACAAGTGGGCTCAAAGGAGACAAAGACCTTCCGTATGAGATGACTCGATATGACAGAGTGGAGGCTGTGCATCCGCACACGTCACGCCCTTTCTCCAAAGCCACGGTTATTTATCTGCTCAAGCTCTTGTTTTTTCCTTGCTTTAAAGTAAAGTGCGCAAACATTCTCACTTCAAAGGGAAAAAATCCTCATAAATGTCATTTTACTGCCGGCCTAGAAGAATAGCATCAACAGACCCTGAAAGTGCGGTGGGGAGGCGGGGGCACGGGGTAGGAATCCCAGGCACATCTGTGATTAAGAGGGAGAGCAGTCAGGGGCCGCTTCCCCTAGAAGAGAGGTCAGCTCCGAATGAACCCAGCTGAGCACAGGCCTGTAGCAGTGAGGAGCATGGCATCGCCTAAGTTCAAATCCCAACTATGCCTCTCTTTAGCCAGGCAAGCTTCTCAACAACCCTGAGCCCTGTTTTGTTTTGGTTTGTTTCCATCTATGAGATCGACATGATTTAACAATAACCACTGCAGGGGGTCATTGTCAGGATCTTAAAAATTAGCAAATGGAAAGTGCCTAGCACAGTGTCTGGCACACAGATCCTTAGCAGATACCAGCTATTGTCTCTGGGCATCTTTGACATGGATGGAGGTCAGTTTTATTGTGAGGCCACTGCCTGTGATAGAAGGTGTGTGTGTTGGGAGGTGAGTTCTTATATATGGGAACATTCCACATGTAATGATCAGGTGAGATCCAGGTCCCCAGCTAAGCAATGGGAACCTGGAAGGCAGGCTGTAGAAAGTGAACTGACACTACTGACTGGAGACCCAAGATTATTCCCACTCCCTTCTTGGCTACCTCCCACCAAAGACGCTAGACAGCCAGAAACACACATTGTCAGCCTCCCTTGCAGCTATGGGGTTCAGAAACATAAATGGGAGTTTGCTGGGAAGAATTTTGGAAACTTTATAGTTTGATAAAAAGGGACAGCTATAACTAGCAAAGTCTTTCCTGGTGTCTCCTTTCTTCTACCCCTGCTGGGATTACAGAAAGTGACCATTGTGGCCATGAGGGAAAGCCCAAGAGAATCGCAATAGCTCCCAAGACTTACTGACCCAATGCCAACCACCACCTACTAACAGGCTTCTTGTTATTTGCATGACTTAAGCCACTGGAGTCAGGTTTTCTACTATTTGCATTCCCAGCTAATACAAATTCAAGAGAGAGAAAGAAGTCCTTTCTCCCTTTAGGTTCAGCTCCCAGAAATCTCAACTTTAAGTAGCCTCGATATATCTGAGCATACTTCCAGCTTGTGGGGAAATGCTGACTTCTGCTTTACCAAATGCCAAAAAAATAGGCAGAAAGATATGCTAATAATCCTTCAAGCCAAGATGCACATAACAGAGATGGGACAAATTATTTATCTTCTCTCTGTCCCCTCTGAGTTTATCTCCCTGCATCCCCCCAGAGCCTTCAGCAAAGTGGTTTTTAACAGCCTGGCCTGGCCTCTGACTTTCTACAGGGAAGTAGTAGAGCTGTGAATCTGTGTAGGCAAGATCAATGAACGGGAGTGTGGACAGGCCGAGGGAAGATGGTATCTTGGGAGAAAGGAGATCCTGCCTTCAAGATCTTCTCACTTCCTTAACACCACGATGGAGCAGAGACTGATTTTATTTAGGGTACTGACAAGAACTTCACTGCCAAGAGCATAATTTTCCGAGCAATTTCTTTCCTCTTTCCTTTATTGGCTCAGCTGTAACAGGAAGTTCATAGGTCTTTGGGTACCTCAAGCCCATTTGCATTGCTTGTTCAATTTCCCCAAAAGCCAAAGCACACGGCTATTTCAGATGCATTTCTTTACACTTATCCCATAAAGGAAATGTATTCTGCCACTGTTGTCCTTAACCATTCACTCATGCATGCATGGGTTGATGGATTAACTGAGTCCATTAATATTTATTGAGCACCTACTATAGGCCAGATTCACATTCAGTAGAATGTCAAGAATGACACGTGACATATTCCTGCCTCAGTAAGGATACAACATCCAGGATTCCATCCATTTCCTTCACTAGACCTTCTGCAAAACTTCCTCCCAATCTTTTCATTTCACAATTTAACACAATAAAAATCACAGTTGTTATTGCTTTTGCTCTGAGAGCGTCTGGTTACAGTTGTTCAAACAGCTTTACTAAGTCACTGTGCAAGTGCATTTTAAAACATATGTTGGCAAGTCTACAGTTTTCACTGGCAAACCCTCCCTGCCTTCACTGTGTTTTTATGGAGAGCAGGAGTATATGAAATGGGATGTATCGCAAAACCTTTATAGTAGTTTTGGAAGATGGGGGACCAATTGTCCTGCTTAGGACATACAACCACATCACCACCTGGTGGCAATGTTTCACCTGAAGCCATGGGAGAAAGATGGCTGAGTGACCCCAAACTTAAGTTTTGGTGAAACTTATGAATTAGAAAGACATTCTTTATGGATGAACCTGAAAGAGCCAAAGAGCCCACATAGGATCACATCTCAGTGATGTTAAAAATCCAGATCAATACTCCCTAATTATGATTTCTACCTGCCATATTTGTGGTGAGCAATAATTGTGCACAGCTGAGAAAGGCTTTTCACATGTCTGACTCAGGAGATAAATTACTATTGCCTCCATTTCACAGCTGAGAAAATTGAGGCTCTCAGAGATTACGGTGCATAGTTAGCAATATAGGAAAAGTGGGATCCAAAACCATGTTTTGTAATGTTCAAACACCCACTTTCCCCTTTTAGGGAGGGCATCGTTGTAGCTCTGGGTGCCATGAAAACTTGGAAATCAGCTGCATTGACCAATGTTATGTCAGAAGGCACTGGTTTCAAGGCAAGTAAATAAGATAAAGAAACAAGTGACATGTCACCATCATGGGACCACACAGAATCCACGCTGGCTGACTGTACAAAGGACAGGATGGCCCTGTCTTAGGTCAGCACAGAGTCCCCAAAAGCAGAGCCTGCAACAAGGTAAGGTACGAGTGACACCTCCAGAGTGCTCTGCAGAGAGGCCAGTGCCAGAGCGGGAGACGCACCGGCGAGGTTTCCCGTGAAGTCACTCATGTTCACCCCAACTGAAGGATGAAAACGGTGACACACAAGAGAAGCTAAGGCACCTGTGCGAAGCCACACACTCCGGGTGAGGGCAGGTTTCACCCGATTCTCCATCTACCTTTATTTTCACCTGCTCCCTCTGAAGGGGCAGCTGGGTCTGAAAGTGAAGCCAGGAAAGAGGGAAGACTCCAAGGCTGAGACTCATGCTCACTGTCCCTGCGCCCACCCCGCCGCGGGGTGTCGGTGTGCTGGTGGTGAGCAGACGGCTTTGTACCTCTGGACCCCAGGAGAGAGACCGTCCATATTCAGGGGACTGCAGCTCACCCAGGGTCAGAGGAAGTGGGTGTGACGAATGGTTGATCTAGTCATGAAAGCCCTACACAAAAGCTCCAGACCGACTTGGTTGTAATTTCATACCCCTCCCAGTCCACTAAGAAAAGCAGGGTTTATTTCCTTTCTGCAGAACTGAGAAATCAGCATCTTCAGCTCTGGAAAAGGGCTTTTCAACCCGAGTCTTGGACTCTGGTTTCCCAGGGCCGTGCCACACACCTGGACGGGTCTGGCCCCTCTAGGTGAGGATAAAAAGGAAGATAATCATAGAAAGGGGGCCCACTTGCTTGGTCAAGCATTATTCCATGAATTACATGAATGAACCCCCACACTGGTGGGGGATGTTGATAGTGGGGGAAGCTGTGCACGGGGGTGGGGGCCAGGGGGTGTACAGGGAACCTCTGTGCTTTTTCTTTCAATTTTGCTACAACCTAAAACTACTCTAAAAAATACAGTTTACTAATTTTAAAAACTAAAAGAACAAACATCGTGTCCTTGTGAACATGGTGCTAGGGCTTCTCCCAGGCCCTTGGAAGGAGCCTGTGCAGGTGAGTGATCCCAAAGCTTAAGTGACATCAGCTGCTTCTTTTGAGAACAAGTGGGACTGAACCAAACAGGCCTGGGAAGCAACGTGACTGGCGTTTAGTAACTATGTACCCTGAGCACAGACGAAGGCGGAAACGTGCAGGCATCTCAGAGCCGGGAGCTCGAAACACGCCCGGCACTGTCGTTCGTGGCTGCAGAGGGGACGGAGAAGGCTGGCCGTCCGCCGAATCAGTCACCCTGGGGACGGCAGAGAGCATCCCTACTGTGGGTACCAACATTTGCTGAGCTTCTGCCATGGATCAGACAGTGTCAAGTGCTTAATACAACATTTATCTTTTTAATCTTCGCAGCAACCCTATTATTGTGAACACATCCTTTAGCGATGAAGACACTGAGGCTCGGAGAAGTGAAGTGAGTCACCAGAAGACTTCGTCACAGACAGTCAGTGAAGGAAGGACTCAAGGGACAATGCCCCTGGCTCCCCACAGTCACGCTGCCTTCATCCAGGACCTTGGGTGACACATCTTACCCTTGGTATTTTCCTATCATTTGCATCACGGTGCAGGGGGATCTGTGCTGAGGTCTTCCCTGAGGCTGTGCGCAAAAATATCAAAATGAGATCACGCAGCGGAGAGCTCCTTTTCATGGCAAGGTGTCACATGTGTTTGTCAGGATCCAATCAGAAAAGAGCAACCACTAAAGATCTTTCAAACAGGGAGGTGAACAGAGGGACTCGACTGCCCAGATGAGGGAAGGGCTAGGAAGCCAACCAGAAATGGGGAAGCAACCCGGAAGCTGGCCAGAGCAGGCAGCTGCCACTCCCCTCGGGCTGGAAGGATGACAAGAGAAGGCAGTTTTGCCAGAGCCAGAAGTCGGGGCACCCAGAAGATGCTGGAGCCCCGGGAAGGGTGGCCACAGAGCTGAGATCACGGAAGAAGGAGCTGTCCTCAGGGAGATGGGCCAAAGGGACGTGCCAGCAGCTGTGGGAGAAGCCCGGGAAGCAGAGAGAGGAGTGGCACACCCCAGCTTCTCCCCTTCTCCTCCTCTCCAAACTGCCAGCGTTCAGTTCATTCGCCAGCCCTTTCCGGGAAGGTAAGAAACAGGGCACAGCATGAAAGGAAAAGAATGAGAAGTGGATTTGAAGGCAACCTTGCTGTTAACCACACCTCACACATGCAAGGCAACTGTTCTCATAAAAGACAAATGCAGGCTATTGAGGAACAAGAAGAGGAGGCTGGAAACATGGTTCCAAAATATCACTCAATCTTCTTTCTCACACGTGGTCAGAACAGGGGAGAGCAGAGTGACAAGACACAACCAGGGGGTCTTGCATTTCTGGGTAAGACCTTGAGTACCAAAAAGATACGGCGGAGCAGCACCTAGGGAGAGGGATGAGGGTAATTTACACAAGCTGTTCTGCCTACGTCCAAGTGGCAAAGGGATGGCCCTCCAGGGGCAGGGATTATTTCCATCCTAAAATAGAGAGAAGCCTCGGGACTGATGGAGGTAGCCTGCCTCCTCTGAAGGGGCCTGTGGTTAGAAGGCATGTAAGAGCTCAGCCCCAGGGTCCAGAGATGACACTGTCCTTCTGGCTCCCTTGATCCATGGAAGTGGACAGCCTTCCTGCACAGCAGTGAGCTGGCCAGCAGCCACTCTGGCCATCACCTACCGAAGGGCATCTACAGGAGGGAGGGAGTGCACAGCCCCAGCCAGAAGCTACTAGTCCCGCTTCTCTCTCCACCGATGCCTTGCTCTGGGCCTCTAAGCACCACCACTCCACCAAGAGAGTCTCCAGAGTCCAGCACTGTCTGCCCCCATTGGCTCGAGAGCCCACATCACTTCATGCTGCAGCTGAAAGGATCCCCGTGCCTGGTACCTGGGGCACACGCCTTCTCTTCCCTGGGGCTGCAAAACCCCTACAACTCCTTTCTGTCAGGTTAGCACTGACTCAGCTCTCAGCTCTCAGTAAATGTCGCTTCCTCAAGGAAGCCCTCTCTGACTACCCCTCTCAAGTGATCTGTCCCAGAGAACACCGACAGCACCCAGTCACGTTCCCCATGATGTCCTGACCTGCACCACTGCTCCAGGACACCTCCTGTCAATCGCCAACCCCTGTGCATGCCACCTCTACATCTCTGTCAAGCTCAAGTCCTCCTCCTCCTCCCTACTGCCACCAGCCAAGCCCAGGCCACTGTCATCTTCCTCCTGGACTCCTGGACCAGCTGCTTCACTGGCTCCCTAGCCTTTCCTCTACTCATCTCGCCCCAATTCTTCCCTCCACAGAGACATCTTTCTAAAATGTACATCTCAGATTAAATCTTAAGTCCTTTTTGTGTCTCTTTATTGGCTTCAGGATGGCACGTAAACTCTTAGTATTCCATAAATTTTTTTTAAAAACCTGCTAGGCCTGGTCTCTGCTCACGTTGCAAACCTGGAGATGCGGCAGGTGCAGGAGATTGGAATGGAGGAAACTGACACCTGCCACACGACTGCGTCACGCCCAGCACTATGCTAGGTGCTCCTGCTCATCCTGATCCTGGCATGTCCCCTACAAAAGGGGACATGTTTATCTAACAGTCCTAAGTCTTGAGCTTAAAACATTTTGGGTGGTTGTTCAACATATTTTTCAGAAAACAGAATGTCAACATACTCGTTCCATTGAATAGTCAAACTAATTTCTTTTCAACTGATGGCAATCTTTGTTTCTTAATCAGGAAACTATCAGCCATTTGTCCTATGGCCGCTCCATTCTGGGTGTCTGACAGATCGGCATCTCCACTAAAGCATGCCGAAGGCGCCAAGCTCCCAGGCAAATGCGCAGTTACAACTCTTCAGGGGTCTCCAGGCTGGGCTGCCTGGAGCTCTTCTCGCCCCCGGTAAACTTCCAAGCACCCTGCTCAGCCCCCTCCCCCAGCCAGGTCCAAGCACAAAATCCAGCCAGGGGCCTTTAACAGGCAGAAATATTCATGCCATGTCCAGAAAACTAAACCCAAGGGACAGAGCTGATGCCTCTTGAAAGGAATCGGGGTGGAATCTCCGGAGATTAAGAAAATGACAGTGACCAAGCTGCAAAGGGGGAAAGGGTGACAAGACATGGAGATTAAAGCAGCCGGGCCATCCATTATTTTGATTTGTGCTTCTTTTTATTATTAATATTATTTCAAAGGGAATTAAAGGAATGAATTAAGACTTCATTAGACCCCGACAACTTCAGGAATATTAATCCATCTTCCATTTGCATTAAAGCTTATGGATCTCTCCAGGGCTGGGGTGATGGAAAGCGAAAGCCATTGATACGTGTCTGTCTCCCTTCCCGGTGCCCCCGGCCACTTTCCCTTTCATGCCTTTGTTTGACATACAGGCAAGAATCATGAGGTGTTGAGTATCATTAACTTCCAAACACCTACGAAATCAGTAGGAAAGTGCAAACATTGCGGACCCCGACCGTCTCTGCAAATGATCTGTTCCAAAGTCCTCCCCTTTGAGGATGAAAAGAAAGAGCGTGGCAGGCTGATCGTCCCAGGGAGAGGGGACTGTGTGAACAGGAGGGGGACACGAAGAATAAATGAAAATATGATTGACTTCTTACCTTGGCCCAGCTCACACATGGTTCTGAGCATTTAATAAACAGGTTGACACTCTGAGGTCCCCTCATTAGGGGACCATGGAGACGTGGATTATCATAAATCAGAAGGCCAGGTTATCAAAGCTTGTGATCTTTAACTGTGTCAGGGCGCCCTCCTGTCTGCTCAAATGGAGGCAGCAACGTACAAGCTGCAAAGAATTAGCCACTGCGCTGTGATTTAATATACACACACCCCTGGAGCAGGCGGGAGGCTGGGCCGGGCAGGGAAAGGTTGCCCAGGTACGCATCGCAAGTGCAGCTGCCTCGGGGTTGGGGGCACCTGGTACCTGGGCAACAGGGTGAGGGCTGATGCTAGCGTGGACCGAGAAACAGACCTACGTGTTTGGTGAGATGGGAAAGGCAAAGGGACGTTACTATAGGGTGTTAGGATTTCCCAGCTGGAAGCAGCATTGGAAACCCTTAGAGCCTGTGGTTTCCTGGCCTAGCTTCGCATCAGAGTCTAAGGCAAAACTGAGATTTCTAATAAAGGCACATCCCTCGTAGAACTCAAACATCACATCCAGGAGAAATGAATTTATGTATCCATGAAAAGACTAGCCAGCAAATGTTCACCATGGCTTGACCCAGAACAGCCTCAAACTGAAACCATCCCAAATGCCCTTCAAGGGGAGAGTGGCTGAAACACACTGTGGTACATCCATGCAAAAGGAATACTAGTCAGCAGTGAAAAAGAAATGAGCTCCAGAAGGCGGCATGACAGCGGTGCACTGCAGAGACCTAATGGTGGGTGAAGGAGCCCAGGCACAGGAACTCGACTCCATTTCCCTGAAGTTCAAAGACAGGCAACACCAACTGATGGCGGTAAAGGTCAGCACAGAAGCAGGAGAGGAGACAAGGAAGGAAACTTCCTGGGGAGATGGAAATGTTCTATACTTAATCTGGATGACCGTTATAGAAGTGAACAAATTTACAAAAATTCACCAACTGGTGTTTCATTGTTGCATATTTTACTTTGCGTAAGTTATGTCCCAGTGAAGTACTGCAAAAACAAACAATAAATGAATAAGTGCAGAATTTAGGGCCTTTGCACATGCTGTTCCTGTTGCCTGGAGTCTCCCTCCTCCCAATGTTTATGAGGAGGCCCCCATCCTATCAGGTCTTATCTTAACCCTCGGCTATTCAGAGGCCTCGGCCATGTACCACTGCATCGCCCTGGTTTTCTGTTTTTGCTTTTTATTCCTAATAAAAATTCCTGGTGTCTTCATATTCCTAATCATGCTCCGAAATTACCCTGTGGACACTTTTTTAAATTCTCAGCCTCTTCCTGCAGCCCCATTACCACAAGGCTAAACCCCTCGAGGAGAAGGGTCTTATCTGACATAGCTACTCCTCCCACTGTGGCCCTCTTTGCCCCCGTCCACCCTGCTGCACCCTGCACTCGGCCTCAGCGCCGCCCTGCTCGAGTGTGTCAGCGTGCATCCTCACCTTCTGGCTGCTGGGTGAGTGGCGGCCAATGGGGAGCCCTAGTGGGAGGCTGAAAGGAAAGAGGAATGGTAGATTCGGATGCCAACTCTTCTCTGTGGGGTCGCTGTAAGCTGACTGTTCCCCACTGGGGGTAATGCCCCCCAGGGGACATTTACCAACGTCTGGAGCCACATATGGGTGTCACAATGACGGGGTAGGATGCCACTGGCATCTGATGGGTAGAGGCCAGAGATGCTGCTAAACATCCTACGAGGCACAGGACAGCCCCTCCCCCACCACAAAGAGTGATCTAGCCCCAAACTGTCAAGATTGACAAAAACCTGTTCTAGATGAAGGTCACACGGCTCTTCAAAGGAGCCCCCTCTCCAGAACTTTCTTCCTCCAATCCAGGTAAAAACTTCCCCCTTCCTTCAGGTCGAGGGGCTGTAAAATCCCCAGGATTGTCAGCACCTACACACTGCACAATCCTTATGCTCCCCAGGTCCCACCGACCCCCCCATCTTAGCACCTTCGTGAAACTCCTCAAATTATCCTGACTGAGGGGACTATCACGCTTTCTGACGGAACTCTGACAGATACGCCCCCTCATTTCCAGCAGCTAATTGCCCACTAAACAGCACTAAATATCCGCCGTATTAATTAGGTAATTAGTGAGTGAGGCTCTCCCCAGTTGATCCGGGTTTAGAAGCCAGATAAACCTTAGAACTTTAAATAAAAAATTCCTCAGGTGGTTTTAGAATGGTATCGCCATGTGTTAATGGGAAAATGAGGCCAGGGGATGGGAAACTACTTCCCAGTTTCATGTCACTGTGAGGAGTAGCCTGGGGTCCAGGAAGCACCCAGCCTTGACATTGACCATTAAGACCATTACCCTGGGTTACTTGTCCTGGATGATTTTTCCCATAACATTTCCAGTGCTTTTGGGCGTAATGCAGATTCTGAAGTCCACACTTCCTGGATATGAAAGAGGAATATTTCATCTGTGGAATTTAATTCATTTATTCGTGGCATGGCTCTGACCGTCCAGTGTCAGAGGGGAAGCTCCCTAGAGGGACCTTGGGCCCGAGGACAGAGATTCTGGCTCAGTCCCGGGTCCCATCACATCCAAGCACCTTGGCCTACCTACCAAGATTCCGTTTCCTTGTCTGGACATTGGCGGTGACAGAACATACCACTTGGTTTGTTCAACGGCGCCCAGGAGATGATGTCTGTCAAGGGTGTGGCCAGGTGCCGGGTGCAGAGGGAGACTTGGAGAATGACAGGAATGGATAAGGTCACCAGTCCGGTTCCTCGCACTGAGTAGTAGAAACCCCAGAGCCCTCCCCACGTGACTCAGCCAAGACGGCACAAATCCAAAAGAGCCAGAGATTCAGTCTGAATCCCCCCTTTCTGTTCTTGGCTAAAACACGGGCTGTAGAGAATCCAGTTCCAAACCACTGAGATCTAGACTGTAGGTTCAAATTGCATTTAAGCTTGCTAGTAGAAAAAGTCCGCATTCCTTTGTGAGCTTAAGAGAACAAGGCTTGCTCTGGGTTTTCTCAAAAGAACAGAATTAGGGGCTCATGGTTTTGTCTCCTCTCTTCGCGCCCACAGGAGAGCCTTTAACGCTAGGGAACTTGCACATTTTCCACTTAGAGTGAGTTGGCTGAGAAGAGAAAAAGGAGAAAACAAAAATAGAAGACCACCTCTGTCCCTCTGCAAGTCGGGGGCACTTTGGAGACCAGACCACGGATTAGTGTGTAAAAGGACAAGAACGTGTGCTTCTAGCACGGCTTATATTCAGCCCCGAGGAAGGTCTGGAGGAATGGCGAGGGTAAGGGAAGACTCTCTCGAATGGAGATGTAAACGCAATGGCTCCAGTACTTGCTCACTCTTAGACTCGGGCTTCTCATCTGTAAAATGGGGCCGTATCAGCACCTACCGCAGCAGGTCCTGGGAAGACTGACTGATACACGCAATGGCAGGAACTCTTTAATACCGACATGTTTGTCTGCTACCTCTTTTAGTTCACACTTTCTGTTGTTATGCATCGTCCCCAAGGACAATTGTTTTAATTTTTTTCAGATTAGTCAATATTACTCCTTATAGAACATTTGAACAGTATATAAAACAGCGAAGAAAGCAGAAGTCTCTGGAAAGCCCAGCCTTCTAAGACTGCTACCATTAACAACAGGGTAATGCCTTTTCATGCACACCATGTTGGAATCTGCTGTGAAATTGTGAGTTTTAATCTGGCCATGGCACTGTGGGTTGTGGGGCTTAGATAAACGATTTAGCCTCTCTGAGCCTTAATCTCTAAAAGGGTGTATCTATTCTGTGGGGCTGCTGTAAGAAATTGTCACAAACCAGGTGGCTTAAAACAACAGAAATCTATCCTCCCTCAGTTCTGGAGGATCTACATCCTAAATCAAGGGGTGCTCCTTCTGGGGGCTGCGAGGGAGAGTCTGTCCCTGCCTCTCTAGTTTCTGTTGGCCACTGGCAATCCTTGGTGTTCCTGCCTACAGACACATGACTTGAATCTCTTCCTCAGTCTTCTCGTGGTCTTCTCCCTGATTTCTGTGTCTTCTCCTTGATTCCTGTGTCTTCGCCTCCATTCCTGTGTCTTCTCCTCCACTCCTGTGTCTTCTCCTCTCATAGGACACTTGTCCTTGGATTTAGGGCACAGCCATATAATCCAAGATATCACATCTCAACGCCCCAAATTTAATTGCAGCTGGAAAGATTCTTTTTCCAAATAAGCTCACATTCACAGGTTCCAGGTGGACATATCTTTTGGGGGTCGGTGGGTCACCATTCAACCCATGACAAATGGGGATAAGAATGGCTGCTTTCCAGAGTTACCGCGATAACAAGTCGAATGGGATAATGTATATGCAGTTCTGGGCACATGACAAATAATCAATACATGCTGTATATTAATAATCTCATCTGAAGGGCATTGTTTCTTCCTGGAGGGATAAAATAAGATATAAATAAACAAATGTAAATGAATAATTTTGAGGTTCATATAGGTGCCAAAAATGTGGTTTTCTTGAATTCTCAGTGAGCTCTCTCTGATGTCTTGAAGAGTTGAGTTTTGATATATTTATGCTCTGATTTCCCCCCCGCCCTTCCCTGTAGTTCCTCTCCTCTCTCTGGCTTTCCCTTCACCTGTCAGAGCTCAGCAGGCTGGCCACTTCCCTCGGAAAAAATCCAAAACTTCAGAATGCGTAGATTCAGTCGAATCAATTAAGTGAATTATATTTTATTTAGGATGAAAAGGTTACCATTCATTTCAATATGTAGCTCTTCATGCTTTTGTGACATTGAGGGTAAATGGAAATTCTTTACAGCTTCATTATTTTAAAGTACAGCGTTGTTCTGATTTTTTAACCTGATAAATGAAAATCAAGACTTAGGAAAGAGCTGAATGAGAAGCAACTGTTCACTTCACAATGAGATTTGTCCTTGACCAAAGGATGTTCCTGGTGCCTTTCTGGTGACTTGATTTAGAAAAGGTGGGTAATAATAGAGCAAGAAAAACAATGGAGCGAGTGTCCCTAAAAGTGAGTCTGGGGCTGGGCTACGTTACCCTGTAGCTGTGTGGCATCGGCTGGTGAAGTAACCTCTTTGTGCCTTGATTTTCCTACTGGAAAGTGAGGGAGGGTTTAGAAGAGATGCCTTCCAGTTCTTTCCTTCCAGAGCTCACCAGCCAAATGTTAACATTTCTCCATTCATCCTGCTGAAGAGTTAACTTCACTCCCTTTACCAGGGGCCCCAGAACTCTTAGACTTGAATTCAGCAAGTCTGCTGCAGCTGACACTCACAATGGCATTTGTTGACTTGGAATCTTCGGGGCTTTTGATCTAAGAACAGGGTGTTCTGAAGTAAATGAGCAAGACAGGAAATAATAACCCAAGCCACACAGGAAGCTAAATAACAGTCTCGCACAACACATTCAAACTGGTCCCAAAGCTGTGTGCCCTCCTGTCCAGGGGCAAGACCTGGGGGCGCGTCCAACCATGAAGCAGCAAGAACAGCCTTCATGGACAGAAGGAGAGTTGGCTTTCCTCATGAAGGAGCAGCTTAGACAGAGACCACATTTTCTAATTCCTGGTCCTCCCCACCATGCCTTACACAGAACTGATGCTTGGTGAGAATGCACTGATGATCAACTACTCAGGAGAAAAGGGGGGCAGGTTTATCTTCTAGAGAACACTGACCTTCGGCAGAAATCTTCGTAAACTCAGGCAGTAGGGGAAAAGTGGGCAGGGATGACTACATTATGTGGCATGTGGAAGCTTCCTGATTACCAGGGGTCCCGGTTCCATGTCCAAACCTGTCCCCCCCCTGTCCTGGGACTCACCACAGGGACGGTAGAGAGGGCTGCCAGAGGAGAATGTCACACCCCTCCCTTCCAACTCTAAATCTTGCCAGTCAGAGCATAGATGGTGAGCTATGGGAGGAAGGCATCTCAGGGCTCACCCCTGCCTTCAGTGAATGGGGCTGGGGAACACTGGAATTAATAGCCAGCCAGCGGCTGCCCAAGTGTGCCATGTTCTGTTAATCCACCAGTCACCACTTACCTCTTCCCTTCCCGGCCTTAGTTCCATCAGCATCATGGTCATTGTCATCATCGTTGCCATCGCCATCATCTTTTTTACCTTCTCTTCCTTCTCCTCCTCCTCCTCTTTCTTCCTTCTTCCTTCTTTCCTTATCATCATCGTCATCATCTCATTGCCTTCACCGTCACCCTCATCATCTTCATCACCATCATTATCACGATCTCAGCATTGCTGCCATTTTTTCCAGTGTTTACTTTCCATCTGACAATATGCTAACTACTTTTTGCATTCATTTTCTCATGCCCATCACTACAATCTTAAGGACATCTGGTTTTTTTGTTCCTCCAGATAGATGGGTCTTGAGAAGAGGGTGCAGTTTATTTGGGAGGTGAACCCAGGAAATAGGTAGGAAAGCAGAAACAAAGGCCACATTAATGAGTAGTCAACACTGAGAGTAACTGGGGTGCAGTCTAGACGTGAGCCTTCTGAGGAGCTGTGAGAACACGCCTCAGGATCGTCCCAGTGAGCAAGCAGCGTATTTGCCCACATCCCACCCCTCCTGGTACACCTGGTAGCAACTTGCTGGTACTTCTAATCTGCCCCACCTAGGGCTCAGCACATATTTGCAGTCAGAGAAAGCTCTTGGGTAGAGGAACTAAATGTCAGCTTTTTGGGAAATGCCACCTAAGCTCCAGTTGGCTTGGGGGTTAGGAGGGTCAAGGAGATATGAGTGGGACACCAAAAGTATCTACACTATCACTATTCCAGTCTTAGAGATGAGGAAGTTGAAGTTCAGAGAAGTGAAGTAACTGGCCCAGATCTCAGATCTCCTCCTAAGTGGTAGAGTTGGTATTTGAACTTGGGTCTGTAGATGTCAAACCCTGAGCTATTAATTCCAGTGTTCCCCAGCCCCATTCACTGAAGGCAGGGGTAAGCCCTGAGATGCCTTCCGCCCACAGCTCACCATCTATGCTCTGACTGGCAAGATTTAGAGTTGGAAGGGAGGGGTGTGACATTCTCCTCTGGCAGCCCTCTCTACCGTCCCTGTGGTGAGTCCCAGGACAGGGGGGGGACAGGTTTGGACATGGAACCGGGACCCCTGGTAATCCGGAAGCTTCGACATGCCACATCAATCAGCTGCACATCCCGCCCCCATACCCATCAACGAGGTCAGAGGCTCTGACTATGGAGAAGTCACTTAAGTAGTCTGCACCTCAGTTTCCTCATCTGTACCACAAGGGAAACAGTGCGATGAGTACCTACCTCAGGGGGTTGTGGCCAGAATTAAACAAGATAATACATAAGAGTAGCATAGCATAGCACCTGGCAAATAACTGCCTGGTAACCATTGGCTTTCCATTCCTGCCATACATCACTAATTATTATAATTACCGGGGCCTCTGGTCTCCCACCTAGAACATGCTGTTTCCAAAATGGAAATCAGGACGTTACCTGGACAGAGTCTAACAAGGAGAGGTACCAGAGAAAATAAGCACACTCCCCTATCTCCCTGTGCTCCCACCATCCTGATTCCCTTGCTAGATGTGAGGGGCACACTCAGGGCATTTGTACTGACTGTTCCCTCATTCTGGAATGGTTCTTCTCCAAGACCACGTGGCTCAATTCCTTGCTTCCTTCAAGTCTTTATCAAATATCACCTTCCCCAGCTATATCATTTAAATTGCAGTAATCTTACATCCTCTCCCCATTGCTGAGACTCAACCCTCCTTGGCCAACTCTATATCTTTATGAACCTCCAACAGATGGTATTGATATAATTTGCCTCTTCATCTGTTTAACAGTTCTATCTTCTAAAAAGACAGTTATGGTCTACCTTCTCCCTATACAACAGGGGTTCTCAATCAAGAGTGATTTTTGCCCCCAGACCCTTAGCAATGTCTGGATACATTTTTTTGCTGTCACAGTTGGGATGAGTATGACTGGCTTCTAGGGGGTAGAGGTTGGGGATGCTGCTAAACCTCCTACAAAGCACAGGACAGCCCTGCCCCAGTTCTCCAGCCCAAAAGGTCAACAGCACTGAGGCTGTGGAATGAAGCTTTACAAGAACAAGGCTTTGGGGCTGATGCTGTGTATAGTGCTGTATCCTGGCATCTGGAACAGTGCCTGGCACAGAGGAGTTACTCTGCAAATATTGGGGGGAGCAAATGAGCCCTAGACATGGTCTTTGTAGAGAGTAAGGACTTTCAGATTCATCAATGTCTCCAAGAAAGTAAAATTCCTCTTCAAATCAGCCACAAAACAAACACACTGGCACTAGCCAGACAGGGAGAAAAAGCCAGGCCCTTGTCTGGAAAGGAATCGTTTTCACCGGAAAGAAAGAAAGATGTCCCTCCAACTGCCCCGCCCGGAACTCGCACATTGTGTTCTATGTTTAACACATCTTGTGCTCTCTCTGCTGAAACCCTTGGCTCCAGCCCATAATATCCCTGAATCCAGGAAACCATTATGACTGATCAGGGTCAAAGGTTGCTCCTATTGTAACCCACTTCCTCCATCAGAGTTTTAAATTTGGAAAACGTTCTTATTGCTATTGTGTGGAATGTCAGCTCTCAGATAACCTCAGAATTATTTTTATTTGTCTACCATGACCCCTCACTACCAAAAAAAAGTAAAAATAAAAATTGCAGAGCAGGACTCAGATAAGAGCCAGCTGATATTTTCAGCTTTTAACTGAATAAAAGGAAGGAGAGATTGTCAGCTTCCCAGAGGACCCCCCAAAACGAAATTCCATTTCTTTTTTTTAAGATGACTAGAATAGGAAAAAGGTCATCACCCTAGTGGAGTAGCAATTTTAGATGATAGTAAGCCTTGGGAATTTTTGGAACATTCTGCCCATCTTCTATATCAACAAGAGTCATGATACCCATAGATATGACCTGTATTAGAACTTTAGGATATCAGAGAAATCTCTGGATTTGACCAAGAGAAGAAGAGGAGGCAAGGGGCATCTGATGAGGAATGCCAAATCTTGAAATTACATACAGGGATTTTATGGCAAAAGAAAGGTTGGTTTGGCCAAAACTGTAGAACAATTGTACACACTGCCATCTTTTCAGAGAACGCATACTACAGGAAGGAATCAGTGGAAGGTCTTTGAGGCAGTTACAAGGTCAAAAAAAGTGACTCCTGTCAATTCTGCAAATGTTCACGGAGCTTCTGCTGAGGCATGGCACAAGAAGCTGGCAGTACAGTGACAGGTGGGACTAACCAGAGTGTGACACCAAATGCATGGACTTTGGCATGGTTTTAAATCTCTGTACTGCCAGTTACTTGCTACATGAGTCTGGGCAACTCTCCTAATCCCAAAGACTTGGTTTCCCTATCTGGAAAACAGGATTGAAAATAGTTGCCTACATCATGGGGTTGTGGCCAAGAGCCCAGCACATGGAAAGTATTCAATGATAGATGTCAGTATTCTTAGAGGTAAAACAAGTTACCTCCACTTCCATTGCTCAGAATCTAGTGGGGCATACATCATCATCTTTAAAGGGCAACCAACCCTTACTATGCATTCACTCTCTGCTATTTTCTATACTATGTGCTCTACAAATATTACCTCACTGAATTGCACAACAACCTGTGATCAGTGCTGTTCTGCAATATGCTGGCTTCTCCTTCTGCCCTTAGGGCAATTGCACTTCCCTTTGTCTCCTGCACTGGGGTGGGGTTGAGCCATGACACGAATTCTGGCCAATAAGTACAGGAGAAAATTAGGCCTGCCACTTCCTGGCTGGAGTGCTTAGTAGCCAGTACATGACCTCGATGCATATAACCTCCCCTTGCTTCCATGAAAAGTGCCACTCCAGTTGGTGGGGCCTTGGTCACTGTTGGGACTGAGTCCCACTTGCCCAAAGCACCATACTTGCCCATTAACACACCCTGTACGGGTTCCTTTTCCTTCCTTTCTCATTTTCCCACTTCCCTATGAACTTCTTGCACTCAAATCCCAGTTGCTTGGGGGATTACCCACTCTTAAATAGCAATCTGAATCCACTGAGGTTAGATCTTGCAGATCCCATTCAGAATTATCAGGAGATGAGCTAAACTCACCATCAGGTTAAAATGTAACCGTTGATCTCTTTAATCCGGCTTGTCTTGAGATACCTTGTTTTTGTAAATATTCTTTGGTTATTGGTAGTCTAAGAGCGAGGATGCCAGAAAGATGCCCCTGCTGAGGGGCAAAGAACATGTGGCATGGATAAGAAAGAAACTTTTGTGGTTTTAAGCCACCGAGATTTACAGATTGGTCATTACTGTAGTATGACTTCACCTCTCCTGACTCTTGTACAACCCTATACAATAAATACCATTCTCATCCCATCGGCATGAAACTTGAGCATTGAAAAGTTAAGTGATTGGCCCAGTTTCTAGATCTCACACATAGCAAGTGTTGGGCGGGATTCATACTCATTTCTAAGTCTCAAGTTCATGCTCGAAACTACTATAGACAACCAGAGTTAAGTAAAACTATACAAGTTATAGGAGAACTTTAAACAACATGAAGAATTTGTTGACAGTGTAGGATGTTAGAAAACCCACCCAAGGAAAACAGGGCATACAAACATTTGGTTGCCTAAAACAGGCTGACACCTCATATAGATAAAATGACCAAGTGTAGCATCTGAATATGAGATGACACTCAGTACACAGGGTGGGAACAGCAGGATGGGACAAAGAAGGGAGTGGGGAAGGGGGTAGATCTTCTTTCCTGTGGCCATACACCTTACCATATTGCCAGCGCACAGGGCAGATGAAGAGACCTTCTATCACTGAAGTTGGCAAGCCTGCCTTCTTCATCAGTTCAGAGTGAGCTCATGGGTATCACCTCTTCCAAGGAAATATGGGCACTTCTAAAGGGCTCCCTACCTCATTTCCTAAGACTTAGGCTTTAAGCCATTCAGGGCAGAGGTGTGAGAGTTTTTCCATCAAACACTCTCTGAAGTTTATCTGACCAAGAGTTCAACTCCTCACCAACGTGGGTGTTGACCCAACTCATCATTTCAACCAAGGCTGGAAGTCTTCTGTTTAATGGAACGTGAGGAGAGAAGACTCTCAGTCTCAAGAGCGGGCCCAGGGATGTAGAAAATGCTGTAGTTACTCATCAGGCTCCTTCTCTATTTCTGGTCCTCAAACTCCTCATTCTGGAGGGAAATCACTCATTCCACAGGAGGAAATGCCAGTCTCTGCACGACGTTTTCTGAAGGCCAAGGACATGGGCTCTGGGCCATGAGATTGAGTGGGAGGCTTTATCTGCCATGTTCTGGCTATGTGACCTGAGCAGGAAATTTCACCTTGCTGAGCCTCAGTTTCCCCATCTGTCAAGCAAAGATAATAATACCTCCTATGCAGGACAATCAAGGGTATTCAGTGATATAACAGAGACAAGATAATTGTCAGTTGTGACTATTGTGATTATCACGCCTCCCTCTTACTGAATTTGTTTTGCAAACCCCTACCTAGGCTGTCCTAGCTTATAGGTTCTTTCCAAGGCAGAAATTGAAGGCAATGCCCCTAACACGTCCAAGGGCATCCAATCACTTCTCCTGCATGAGGCCATGCCCTTGAATGACTTGCGCTGGGATCTCCCTCAGGAAGGAGCCCCAAAGCCAGGAGAAGGGGTGAACAGCAACAGTGTTCACTGAGCCTGTAGACGGCAGGGGTGTCTCTAGAGGTGGAATGTGAGTTCCTCACTTGACCCAACCAGTGCCCAATGAGAAGAATTCACTCATTTCCATGCCTCCCTGTCCCCTGTGGGCATCTGAGTTAGTGACTTCTGATCCAATATTGTTGTGGGGTTTTTTTTCCAATATCTTTTAAAATGTGTGTTCCCTCCTCCCAAATCCTTAGATAATGTACACGGAGGATGTTTCATGGTTTGATGTACTCCTGGTACCTTATATATACCCGATGGGAGTCCAGGCACCGCAATTTAAAAGTGCAACTAAAGGCAATTTCCATGTGCACACTTGGCCCCTAAAAGGATAAACTGCACTCATCCTTCTGGTAAATAAGAGGGAATCCTGATTTTTGAACAACAGAAAAGACTTCAAGGATTCATCCTTCCCTAGGTCTCTGGAAGAAAGAGTTTTTAAACTGTAAAGCTAATCCTTACCCAAATAATCTCAAATCGGGAAGGTTTATTTATTTTTTTTAACCTGTCCTTAAAATGTGTCAACTCTTTAGCATCAGACCACTCCTAAATGGTGGCAAGGGAAGGCTTTCAATTTGAACGGCCTTTAGTTTTCGATTTTTTATTTTGGCCCAAATAACATCTTGCTTGGCAAATACTTCTTTTTTTATTTTTGTTTTCTTGATTCACAGGTCCTTAATGAAAGCAAAATCCAACCTTACATTGGTCTTGTATGAATTAGGGACCATGTAAACAGTACTTAACAGTTCTAATTGAAGGTCAGTAAATCCCCAAGAGATTAAATGAATCCTGCAGGGAGCCGTGTAAATCTCCCTCCCTTTTATGGCAGAGCAGCCAAGCCCCCCGCCTGCCTGTGCACGGCTTAATCAACATGGTATGCATCTAATCAAAACCATTTTGCACCCAGAGGGGTGAGGGGTGTGAATCACAATTACTCCTGGCACTAAACCCTTGGCCCAGAGAGGCCCAGTGTTGCCAAATGCCACTGGGAGCTGACTTCACGCACTCGGCTGTCTGGCGTAGGTTTCCAGGTTGGAGTGAGACTCCAGATGGGGGTGTAAACTCTGAAAAGGAGAGCAATTTTAAATGACCCCCTTGCTGTCTCTGGTTGCCTTTCTTTTTGCCAGTGATGGTCTTATTTAAAAAAAAAAAGTTTTCCTCATCTTGATACTCTGAGGCAGGTGCACAGGCCTTCTTGGCATTCGGCAGTGTGATTGGGTCCTTCACTTTGAGTTAGTTTCAGCATCCACACTTAGATCTGTCCTTGCAGTGCCACGAATTCATTTATCATGTCCAAACATGCGCCATTTTTAAAGGAGACGGCAGAAAGTCCCGAGAGCCAGGCTGAAAGAAACCCAAAGGAGCGAAATTAAACTCAGGAATGTCAAGAGGGTGCCTTGGACCTGCCCCTGAATGTCAAGATCAGGACAATGTTGTTCCCCAATTCAGCTGTAAGGGACCATTGTCAGTGAGGAGATGGAGAAATGAAATCACAGGAACAAAGCAGGGGTCTGTGATCGTGGGGACCGGAGTAACCAGAGGGAGAAATTTTTCAAGATTTCTCGTAAAATGCAGAGTGAGCAGCCTTGTGGATCAGCTGTGTCTTAAATCCGACCTTTGGATTGTGCCTCTTGGGTCAACATTATTCTCTTTATGTCACACCTGGGGAAACTGAGGCTCAGAGAAACGAAACCATGTCTTCAAGTCACCCAGCTGATTCAGTGACAATCCTGGGGTTCAGACCCCCGGCTTTCCCCTGGCTCCAGAGACCCTCCTCTGTCCTCCTGATATGGCGCTTCTAAAGGAACAGGACACGGAAGACACTCACTCTCTGTAGAAGGATGCATATGGAAGGGAAGTGACAGCCAAGCCGCTCAGGAATAGCTCGTCAAAGGCAGGGAGCAAAACTAAGCAAGCTCTGGAACATGACTAAGTAGACTTCTGATTGTTGTCCCTGTGAGGTCCTGTCTTAGGTGGGGTCTGTGAGGCAGAGATTCGCACTTTAGGGGTTGCTCACAGGAGCACCTATGAGGGAGCCTGGGAGGCGTGCTGGGCAGAGGGGAACGTGGGCCGTGGTTCAGCTGTAACAGAGGTCTCAGACCATCTTACAGGGAGCTGGGTTGCTGGGCTGGCCCGTCAGAGCTGGTTTACATCAATATGCAAAGGGGCTGGGTCTTTCTACATCCCAGTCCATCAGCCGTTGGGTGCAGGCTTCTCCCTTCAGCCAAGGGCAGGTCCTGCAGAGGGACTGAGATGTGACCCAGGAACATCTAACCACTCTGGAGTTGGAGAAATGGGTCTCTTGGTTCCAAGGGGGGAGTCTGAGTGGCCCAGAACACCACCCACTACCATCTTCATTCATTCATTCATTCATTCATTCATTAGGCAGATACCTTCTCTTCACTTGCGCACCGCCATGCACTCCCTGCTCCTTCCTCCTCCACCTCCCTCTCCACCCTCCACAGTGCGCCTGGAGCCAGAACTTCAAGAATTGGCCAGCACTTTAATTACTTCTCTCTCCTCCATGACATCGATTGGAGGTGACATTTCCCGGGCACAGAGCTGCATCCCTGTGGCTGCATATTCCCCCTGTCACAGGAGATCATCGAAGCTGTCACCAGTGGAAAGCTAGAAGCCATTGCAGGAGCAGGGGGTGCGGAGCGCTGGGTAGCGTCGAAGGCTTGGTGAGATACACTTTCCCAGAGTGGGTTCCAGAGGCACTTCCTGCCCCGCTGGTCTCTGCCTCGGGGCAGCCGACAGCAGCTGACATTTCAGGGGTTACCCGAATGAGCTGCACCAACCAGGCCTCTCACCCAAAGCAAGGGGCAAAGGGCTGGATCCTGGGTGACGAGCCGGTCCCCGAGGAAGGAATGGAGCGACGAGAACAAGGACAGGGAGGAAATTGAGCAGAGAGGATTCCAAATGGCCTCTGGTAGCAAACAGACCTGAGCTCGAGCTCCAGTGCTGACCTTTAGAGATGCCTCCATTCCCCAGCCGTAAAGCAGGGATAACAACTACCTCAAAGGGCAGTCACGGGGATTAGATATGAAAATCCATGGGCTCAAGCAAGCCAAAATATAGGAGTAATTTTTTTATCCTTCTGTTTGTTCCCTGGTTACCTGTGGCCAATCCATCAGCAAATTTTGTCAGTTTTACCCCCAAAGGTGTCCCCAACATGACTGGTGTCCCACCTTCACCACTACCAAGCCATGACCAGCTTCTGCCTGGACAACATTAACAGGTGTCTGCCTGGTCTCTCTGCTTCTACTTCCACTGCTCCCCACAGCGGTCAAGGTTGCCTTTGGAAAACCCAAGTCAGACCACTTTGCTCCTAGCTTCACACTTTCCAGAAGGCTCTCGAGGTGCTTGGACAGGACAGGCCCTCCGTGCCCTTTCTCCAGCTTCTCTCCTGCCCTCTAAGCTTCATCCTCCCCACTGTCTTTCTTCCTTGAGCACATAATCTCTGAGCCTTTGCACCTGCTGTTCCTGTGCCTAGAATGTCTTTCCCCTGATTTCACCTGATTGATGTCTTGGCAACTTCAGATCTCTGCTCAGAAGTCAACTTCTCAAGGTGGTCATCTCAGGTGCCATACTTGATTAGTCATGTCTGTCAGTCTCTCTCTCTCTCTCTCATGAACATATGCTATTTAGCTTCATCATCTCACAGCTTGACAACATTTCCTGGTTCATTTGGCATCTCCTTTGCTCATCTGAGCTCTGTGTCAGCCCTCAGTCTTTCTGTCTCATCCGCCAGAGTACCCCCAGTGCACAGCACAGTGCTTAGGACTTGACAAGTATTTGGTGTGTCCGTGAAGGATGCATGTGCTCAGCACACGGTAAACAGACGAGAACCATTTCATGACGATGCCTATTAGAAAGGAAGCCGGGGGGCTTCAAGGCTGGTGCCAGATCTCAAGGCACTTTGAGAGGACAATGCCAACACCACCCACACTAATGAAGATGAAACCCGCAGCTGGGAATGTCTTGTTCCACCCTCAACAGCTTCCAGAGCTGCGTTTTAAATTATTATTGAGACTGACAAAGGCCAAACAGGTGCTGTGCAATGTCCCAATCCATCTCAATTTCAGTTTGTCACCCGAGATTCATGGGCTCGCGGAGCTCGGAGGGCCTGAGAGACTGTCCAGACGGCCCTCTCATTTTTCAGATCGGAATATTGACGCCCAGGGAGGTTAATCACATCACCGGTTCCTCAACAGAGGAGCCGCTGTCCTGACCCCACTGTCCCAGGCGGGGCTCCGGCTGCTGTGTGCACGCTCTTTGCGAGACTGGCTTTCTGCAGGTCCTTCTTGGGAGAGCTTAAATATCAGTCCCACTGGGACCAAGCCTTTGACCCCTCCCATAGATTTCCCACAAACCCCAGTCTGTTAGGGTCTCTCACACACTGAGGAATTCCTTATCTGATTATCCGCCCTCCCCTCCCATAGAGTGAAGTCCACAGTGGCCGGAAGGTGTCCGTCCATGCGTTCTTGTGTCCTCAGCTCCCACCCGGTGCTTGGCACACAATAAATGCTCCACATACACCTGATGGGTGAAAAGAAACATGAACCCACCTGCTGATGGAAAATTTTGAATCCACAGGCCTTTTGCTCATGGGTGTTAAGATGAGTCTTCAACTACTTTCCAACCTTGCCTTCTCCCACGCCATGTTTTCTTACCACTTCCAGCATCAGCTGGATTTTATTATTAATAATAAAAACAGCCTACGATTTATGGGGCACCACAGAGCCCAGATTGAATAGTGGGCTTAAGTCTTGCACATAAAAATCAGGTCTGCTCCCTGAAACCTCAGCAGCTCAGCAAGGAAGGAAAAGGCACCATCGGACAGACGCTTGGCGCACCGCGCCGCTGGAGTGTTCTTCCGCCACTGGGCCCTGTCTGAATCCAGAGGGAGGAGTACAAGCCGTCCCTGCACCACTGCTGTCCTCCCACCCAGTCTCCTGTCCTGGGCTTGCCAAAGGCAGGGCCCTGGGGCCCGCTGGGACCCCCGTACTTGACAGCATCATAGCACTGGGGCTGGAGACAGACCTGGAAGAGCAGCTACGTGAGAGTGACTCCGACCTGCACCATTGCTTTGTTTGGTCTGTGTCGTGCTTGTAAGAACTTTGGATCAGTAGCAGACATTCAAAAATTAGATTTTACATAAAAATCTTGATGTTTCTCTTCTCTTGAAAAATAAGAAGTTCTGGCCATGTGGGGCCAGCACTCCTGTCCGGCAACAATTGGCAGGAGCTGAGTGACGGCTGGTTCACTAGTGACCACCCACCCTCATATGCCAGCACCCCAGGCCCGCCCCGCTCACTCACCTACGCTGACTTGGAAGAGCTTCCCACCCATGAACCAGCCAACTCTCCATTTTGCAGATTCTGAAGGCGCCGAAGTCTAGAGAGGAAAACGGAGCCATCCAAGATCACTCAGGAGGGATAAGCCCAAGCCTGGAGTCCGACCTCCTGGCCTTCCCTCCAGGCTCCTCCTCCCACCTTGCGTGTGCCGTGCTGTCACAATTTCCTGGGACTGATGTCTCAAATCACCACAAGCCAGGTGGCTTAAAACAACAGGAATGTATTCTCTTAGTTCTGGAGGCCAGAAGTCCAAAGTCAAGGTGTTGGCAGGGCCCTGCTTCCTCTGAAGGCTCTAGAAGTGGGTCCTGGGTCACCTCTTCCAGCTTCTGACAGTTCCTGGCATTCCTTGGCTTGTGGCTGCGTCACTCCCATCTCTACCTCTATCTTCTCATGGCCACCTCCTCCGTGTCTCTGGGTATCCTCCTCTGCTGTCTTACTCCCCAGCCTTACTCATGGGACCACTCTCATCAGATTTGGCCCCACCCCCACCCCTACCCGGTTCGCCAAGATGATCTCATCTGGAGATCCTCAAGTTAACTTACATCTGCAAAGACCCTTTTCCCATAAGGTCCCATTCATAAGTTGGGGGAGGGGAAGAGCAGTCAGGACATGGACCTATCACTTTGGAGGCCACTATTCAACCTGCCACAGCCACTAGGCCAAAAGAATTCCCTACAGCACCCCCGCCCCATGGAAATGTGTCAGCCCAGGCTGAGTTTTAATGGGCCGACAGTTCCAGCGGGGGCTGCTCGGGGACCCTGGGATGCACAAGAACAAGGTCAAAGGCAAAGGCTCCACACGGTCCTCACTGTGATCATCCCAGGAACAGCCTCTGTAACAATAACTACAATCGTTTATATTGCCCATCGTCATTTTGGTAATCGTACTAATAACAACCGTAACAATAAGAGACAGCCAGGGGCACAACTTCATTTACAGCTCCCAAACCCACAGTGAGAAAGGTGCTACTGCTACACTTAGGATAACGATGAGGACAGTGGAGCCCCAGAGAGGTTAAGCCACTTGATCGAGGTCACACAGCGAGTGAACGGCACAACCTGAATCCAGCCCTGGTCTCTCTGACTCTGAAGCCCTGGTTGTCACCAGCCCCTGACCTAAGGGAGGATGCCTGCAGGAGTGGAGAGGTGTCCACTGTCCACCCAGGGCCTCCTCTCATTCTTCCTACCACGGAACAGGCGTGGCCATGCAGACGCACCCTCCACCTTCCCAGAGGCAGAGGCTGGTACGGTGGGAGGGTCTGCACTCCCCCCTTGGCAGGGAAGTCCTTCAAGAATCCGGATCAGGTGATGTTAGTGAGTTCATCGCCCACCTGGCAGCTTCCATTCTCAGGGAAAGGCCAGGGGACCTCCTTGAAGTTCCTGGGAGTCTCTTTGCCCTGAGCTCTTACCTACTTGCTCCAAAGTGTGGGGGACTTGCCCCCAAATATCTACACTTTCCATAGCTTTGGTCCTGCCATCAGTGAACCACGCCCACCAAATCCTCTCACCCCAGTTAATTCTTTGATTGAACTTTCAGGAGATACGACCAAAGGATACTTACCTCCCCAAAATACCACATAAATGAAAGGATGAAAATAGCCAAGGGATGGGCAGGTGGGGGCAGGGCATGTGGGTTTATACCATCACGTGCAGAGTATAAAGATACAATAATACAAACTATGGCATTCATATAAAGAAAATAGGCAAATTAATAAATAAATTAGAAAGCCAGATGGTTTGATAAATGTTAGGACATTTGATTACTATTAGGTCACAGTATTAGGAAAAGAGAAGCAAACATATTTTTCTCTGTTTGCTCTTAAGCCTACTGAGATTTGGAAATTGTTTGTTATCACATCATAACCCAACTCACCCTAATTGAAAAAAAAGGGTGTTTCTTTTACATGCCAAAAAAAGAACATTCCACAGAGGAAAAAACACACATGTGTAGATGTTAAGACACTTTAGAATCTTGAAAACTATAAATGATGTCATTGTAAAGGAAAATGTCCCCTTACCACAGACCAACGTTTCATTAAACTCCATCTACTTAGTCTGCCTAGTAACCCCTCCAGTGAGGCTGGTGCGAGAGGTGGAAGAGCGTAGGGTTCGGCAGACCTGAGTTCAAATCCCAACTCTGCTGTTTATACATTGTGTGACCTTGAGCCAATGATTTCACCTCTCTGGGTCTCTGCTTTGCAGAGCCGCATCTGGGGGTAATAACTGTACTGAACTGTAAGAATCAGTAAGAAGATGGAGTGAGACAGAGGATGGGTAACTGCCTCATTTATTGCCCAGACCAGGGCACTTGGAGAAGTGAGAGCCATTATCATTCTGGAACAGCAGAGGTAAACAGTGAATGTCTTGGACAGACCTGGACGTAAAGTCACCGCTACCTTGACTGTACACTGCCTTCACCTGGGGAGAGGGAAACCTACTGCATCTTGGCCCCCGCCTCCCTCGCTCTTCCAAGGGCCTGACACACTGACCAGGGCCATGCCTGGGCGTAGTTGACTTTTAAAACTCTCTGGGAGTCTGATCTGCAGTTGTGGGTGAGTATCATAGCTCCTGATACATGCAGGGCCAAGCCCGTGGTGAAAACAATCAGTGCTGATTATCGTGACCATTACGATTACATTGCATATTATTGCTAGAGGGAATGGCTTGTCTAATGCTGAACCTACTATACTGATTTTGGTAACTATTACTATACTGAATATTCCTTACTAACAAAGACAACATTCCAGTGGGTGACATCTTGCCAATTACCTTGAGCCTGGCTTAAAACAGTACATTTCAGCCTGGGGCACTCATAACCCCAGAAAATACTTGGCAATGTCTACAGACATTTTTGATTTTTCCACTTGGCAAGAGGGGATAGCAAGGTGTCCCCTGATATCCAGAGGGTACAGACTAGGGGTGCTACTAAACACCCTACAATGCACGGGACAGTCCCCACAGCAAAGAATTGTCTGGCCCTGAGTTTCAGTGGTGCCAAGGATAACAAACTCTGATTTAGCCGTTGGGATGGGGAAAGACTCTGGAAGTGAGGAGCCCTGTCGGAAACTCGGGAACAGCCTTCGTAGCCAGTGCTGCCCCGGCAGCACCGGGCCTGCCGGCTGCGGGAGGAGAGCAGTGCCCGGAGCTGGCCTTGGGCTGCACGGTCAGGCCCACTTCAACCTCGCCCGGATCCAGATCAACACACACCAGGTACGCACGCAAGCCTGCCTTTCAGCTTGGAGGAGCCCTGCAAACACCCTGGCGTCCACTGGTGCTGCAAGTGTTTGTAAGAGACTTCCTCGGGAAAGAAAGGTCATCCAGGGAAAAGCAGAAGCAGCTTTCTGGTTTTTTTTTCCTCAGGCTCACTTTCACCAGGCACCTCAAAGAAGCATACTGGTGCCTACATGGAGGAAGAGAAGCTTTAAAGAGAAGAAAAGGGGGGTGGCGGGGGGTGGGGTTCTGTTTATGTCAATGCAAGCAGCCCTGCACTGAGGGGCGGCCCAGGCTGTGGTCTGGAGGAGGGACAGACCAGATTAAAGAGAGAAGGAAGGACAGAACAGCAGGGGCGGGGGAGGGGGTGTGAAAGGATGGATGCGTAGGAAGGGGGATGGACAACTACCTAGGTAGGTTGATGGGTGGGTGGTTGTGTGGGTGGGCTGCTTGACAGGGAGATACATGAATGGATGGATGACTGTGAAGATGGATGGTTGGACGGACAGATGGATGGAGAGAAGGAAGGATAGGTAAGTAGGAGAATGGAGGTATAAGAGGATGGATGGGTGGGTGAGGGTGTGCAAATGGTGAGTGGATCGGTGGAGGGATGGGCTGACTCATCTCAGAGACACTACGTGCTACGCAGGATTACGAATCGGTGGCCCCCCCGCTCCGTGTGGCGGCTAGCGTGTTCTATCTGGCCCACGCGGTGCTCGTGAACAACGGCTCTCCCTGGCGGGTCACCGCAGAACCTCCTGAGGGTCTTACACCACCCTGCACCTCAGGCGCCATCCCCCATACCCATTATGGCACAGTCTCCGCGGATGACACCCCACATCCGTGCGGCGTTTATTTAATCCTCACATGATTCAAGCGGCAGCCATGCTTGAGAACCCGTGCCAGTTCCAGAGACGGGGCACCTAGGCTAGTGTTAGCTTGGTCAAGATACGCACAGCTGCTTATTTCTCCCCTTACGCCGGGACCTCTTCACCCACTGAACTTGCCTGCTTGGCCGTGGGGAGTATCTGAATTTGTAGCCAGACTCGGCTATAAATTTGAGGCTCTGTGACTTCTGTCAAGTGGCTGAGCTGCTCTGTGCCCATTTCTCCATCTGCAAAATCGTGCCGGCGAAGGTAAAGGTAAAGGCCAACGCCCTACGGAGCTCTGTGAGGAAAGACAAGGTCTGGCGTATTACAAGCACCTGAGCAGTGAGAGCTGCAGTGATCGCTAGTGTGACTGTAACACCCGCAGGCTCACCTCTCCATTCACAGGCATGGATAACAGCCTCAGACAGCATATCAGTCCAGTCCTTTATGCCAGGCATTGTTCTGAGAGCTTTACATCTTATCTGTATTAACTAACTGGATTCGTGTGAAGCCTGAATCAGTTAGATACTATGACTATCCTGGTCTTCCATGGGGACACTGAGGAACAGAAAGGTCGAGTCACCTGTTCCTCAGACACGCACCCAGTCCTGCTGCAGTCAGGACCTGCGCTCAGGAAGTCTGGCCATTGTCTCGCATTCCTGCGCTCCGCACTTCACGGGACCATCCCTGCCTCCACCCAGAGGTCTGCCCCTTATTTTTCCAGATAGTGCAGAGGCCCGGGGGGAGAAATGGCTTCCCCAGTTCCCACAGCTGCTTATCAAGGAAGATGCCCCTTGGTCTTCCAAGTGCATCTGGGCTCCTTAGGTCTTGAAGGACTTTTTCCGATTTTTAGAGCTTTCATTAAAATTCAAATGTTTCAAAGAAGTGGTCCCCGGGGGGAGGTCATCTATTCGCTCGTTCACTTATGCAATGATATCTATCGAGCGCCCATGCTGGGCCAGGAGCTGTGTGGGGTGCTGAGGAGGCCTCGAGAGTGGAACCACCCGCCCGCCTGGCCTCAGAGAGGGTTCGGTAGTTCAGCAGGTCCTGGCAGGTGGTGGGAGGCTGAGGTCTGGGCCGCAGGGCTGGGGGTGGGCGGGGCTGGGGGCAACCCCAGAGCGGAGCAGTTCTTTAAGGCACCAGTTCTTTACTCGAGACAAGCCTCGTGACCTCGCCGTTTCACCAGGGCCCACCCCGACTCTGATGTGGGGCCCCTCTGTTTGGGCTCATGTCCTACCTGCGTGCAGAGGGAAGGAAAGTGTTCTGTGGCTCTCCATGTTTCCTTTATGAAATGTATAAAATTTCCTTGAAGAAACCGTCAAAACAGCATAAAAGATGTCGGGGGGAATATCACCCTGAATCGCTCTACCAAATGTCACTCCCTTTTTGGGGTGTGTCCTGCCAACCTTTGTGGCCGAGTGTGACCATGGAGCCAGGCAAGCGCCAGACACGCCAGGTCCCGGATTTGGGCTTGTGATGCTTTGTCTGTACTGACCTAGCAACGTCACTCTCCTCTCCCCGGCCTCTGGTTTCTCATTCACACAGCGGAGCCAATGCCCTCTTTCGGCCTTACTTACCACTGCCTGACCGCGAGTGTGAAACAAACATGGACACCATACTGCCCGGTGCATCGGGGGCACAGTACACACACTCTTCCGACATCCCCACGTTCAGAGGGTGAGAGGAAGACACAGCAGGCCCTGGGACCAGCTCCGAGGTCCCCCACTCATTAACTGTGGGACGTTGGACCAGACACTTGCCCTCCCCAAACCCCAAATTCCTCATTTGTGTCCTGGGGATGTGAGTGCCTGTCTCAATATCATTGTGAAAATGGAATAAAAAGGACTCCGTTTTCAGTCGACACTCTAAGAGTAGTAATTGCTATTACAAGAGTTATTATTACTATTTCATGCAATATTTCTATCTGGACAGTTACTCCGAGTACAAGAGCCGTGTGTAATGCAAACCACCACCAATGGGGGCAGATCCAGGTTTGGGGGGCCTGTAGCTCATTCAGCTGGGGGGACCTCTAAGAGGAAGCCCCCCAAATTGGCTTTTGCAAATTTTATAAGAATCCACGACCCTGGGAACATGTTTCCAAGCCAGACACGGGGCTCTTAACGATTTCTTGGGAAATCTGCCGTAATCTGGATTTTTGGGGGGCTCGGGGAGCAGTGCAGGGTTCAGGGAGCACAGAGCCCCCATGCAGTCCTTTCGAGCTCGGCCGGCCGGTTGTTGAACAGCCGATCACGAGTAGCTCACGTCCACACCACTTGGCTTGTCACTGGTGTCAGGCAAGTGGTACCCACCCTCCTCCTCCTCCTCCTCCTCGCCTCCGCTCCACCCCCCTTCCACTCCCAGAGACGGGGCTGGCTCCGAAGGTTCCAGACAGAGGAGCTAAACACGTTAGCCCACAGACTAGCAAGACACAAAAGGCGGCAGGAATCAAATAAAAGGAAAACGCAGCAGCCACAGGTCAGTCCTGTATAAATATTTATGCTGGAGGAAAAGTTGGTGCCTGAGTAATGGCCGTGTGGCTGGTATTAATAGAGATAATGTGTGTCTCTAGAACATGCCGCCAGAGAGAGGAAGGGGTGGGGGTGGGGAGGGGGCGAGAGGGAGCGCCTGGGAGGTTATAAATCTTCATGCCAAGCTGAAGCCCCGGCTGACCTTTATACCTTTCTCTCCCGTCCCCTCCAGCGACCCCCCTTCCCCGTCTGCATCTTCAAATCTATTTCCTCTCCTTGCGGGCCATCGTGGCTCCGCACAGGCGCTCACTCCTGCTTCAGCCACAGTGGGGCTCGTGCCCCATTGTAGAGGGCTGCTCAGCACCCTGCTGCATACACAGCCGGCGTTTAATAAAGGTTCAGGGCAGTGTGCTGGTTGAGCCGTGCATGGAGTCCAGCCCGTGTGACTGATTACAGACCCCAAAGATGGGGCTGATTTTGTTCCTCTCCAATCCTGCCAGCCTCCTCTCTGTGGCAGCTAAGGGGAATTTTCCACATGCCAGGCTGACTGTCCCTCCCTCTCTTCTGCTCAGATTCTCTCAGTAGCTCCCATGGTCTTGAGATCAAATGCCAACTCCGTAACAAGAGCCTTCCTGATGTGGCCCCTGCTTACAACCCATTTAGCTTCGTCTCTCCCGCTGCCCATCCACAAATGGTCCCCTTGCCAGCAACACTACATCCCTTATGGTTTCCAAGGAGCCTTCCTCCTGTTCACATCTAGGTCTTCACCTGGCATGCCTTCTCTGCACGTCTTAATCTGGCTGCTTCACCTGCATTCTTGTACTCAGGTCACACCTCTTCCTCAAGGAAGCCTTCCCTGCATTATGCGTCTTTTATCTGCTCCCAGAGCACCCTGTGCCTCTCACTGTCACATCACTTACTGCCTGAATGCCACCAGGGCAACAAGATGACATTGTTACATCCACACACACATGACAGAAAGGCTGGCACGTCACAGGCGCTCAGAAAATGTTAACCAGGTAGGCCACCGGGCAGACTCACACCTTCCTGCTACTTGGACAATAAAATGGGCTCCACCTTTGCCATAGGAAACCCATGAAAGTTGATGCCCTAACCTTTGGGAAAATCCTATCTTCCTAGGTGGCACAGGACTCCCTCCTTCCTTCCTCTGCCCTGGGGAACTCCCCTTGGAGGCCAGTGTCCCAGCATCAGGCAGGAGACACCCCACTCTGTACGCCAAACGAAGGAGGGGGAGAGTGCAAAGAAAAGGATCAGCTTTGCTCAAAAGTCTTCAAAGGCAGCATTCCGACTCAGAGACGCCGAAGCCGGAATATCAAGGTGGAGGAGAAGCTGAAGCTCAAGCCACACCCTCTTGGAAGCCAGCAAGCTCTTCCAGGGCAGGGGGCCTCACACACAGTGCTCCTGGAGGACACTCAAGGTGTGAAGCCACTGCACTCTCTACCCGTCCTGAGCAAAGCCCAATGTCACACTCTAGTGCTCCCTGCCTGAAACCATAGGGAAGAAGTGGCCTCGTGAACCCTTGGGCTGCATGATCCTGGGCTCTTTAAGGTCTGTGCTATGCAAGAAACGGAGGCGCTAAGAGCCATCCAACACGCACAGGTGGTTTCCTTTAATCTTCAAGATGGCCCTAGAGTGTAGGAAGCGTCATCCCATTTTCCAGATGAGGCAACTGAGGCTGCAAGGAGCCTAGATGGTAGGGGCCCCACCTGGGTGATGCTCAGGCTCATTCTTCCCACACCTCCTGTCCTGCCACTTAGCATTCACATGCCCTGTTGGGGACCACCACTGACTGTCACCTGACTGTTAGAAGAGACCACAGATCTCCCTAATTCTGTCTCCCCTGCCCCACCCACCCTAGAATCAGTTAGCAAGCTGAAGGACGACACGAGTTGCATCTTCTGAGACGGCCCACGTGACTGGGCCCACTGACTTGGGTGCGGACTAAGAGAACCGAGCCCGAGGCAGCGGTGCGAGTCCCCGAGAGAGAACACCTGCCCATCGCGTGAGCTTAAATGCTTCTCTGGGGACACCGGTGGGGGTGGGAGGGAGAGACTGGTGCACGAGTGTTCACAGCAGCGCTCTTCACAACAGCCAAGAAGGGGACATTCCTGGACGTCCATCAACAGACGAACGGGTAAACAGGGTGCGGTCTACCCATACAACACGGTATTATTCGGGCTCAAAAAGGAATGAAATTCTGACTCGTGAGATAACACAGATGAACCTTCAAAACATTATGAGGTAAACAGAACTAAAAGGTGGAGAAAAGGAGAACATTCTGCCCCCACTTTCCCCTACTCCCCACCGACTGCTGAGGCAAGGATGCCCTCAGACCAGAACGTGCACCACGGGCTCCCCAGGGTCACAGGCCTTCAGACTCCAGCTGGAACCCCACCACCAGCTGCCCTGGTCTCCAGCCTGCTGATCACAGACTGTGGCACTTCTCAGCCTCCATGACGACACGAGCTAATTTCTTATAACAAATCGCACGGGGACGGGGGCACGAGGAGTTAGCGTTTAATGGGCACAGCGTTCCGGTTTGGGTGACCGAACAGTTTGAGAGATGGATGATGGCGATGGTTGCACGAATGTGAACGAACTCAATGCCACTGAATGGCACCTCTAATATGGTTAGAGTGATAAACTTCATGTTATGTGTATGTTCGTACAATAAAAAAAGGTGAGGAGAGAGCAAGGAAGAAGGAAAGCAGAACAGAAGACAGGAAAGAGACGCCAGTGAGAAAAGGAGTTAGGGAGAAAGAAAGCCAGTCTTCAGGGAGGCAGGAAGGCAAGACGGGCCCAAGTCACCCACTCCAACTCCTCTACTTCCCCTTTTTTGAGACCGGGCTATTAGTAAATTCTGGTGTGAAAACTCGTCTCTAGAAGGATCCAGAATATACCCTACATACACCTGAGGTGAGAATTACTGGCCTCACCAAAGCATCCAAGAACACCCGTTCAGTTCCTGCTCCAAATGCCATCAGTAATTTATGGCTCAAAAGAGGAAAAGATAATAAGGGTAATTTGGTGGTTTCAAATGCTCTTTCCTCTGGAAAACAGCCTTAAAAGGAACAAAAACCACAGCAAATTTTTGCAAAATGAAATTTAGCCACCACTTGTCCTTAATGTAGATTTATTTTCAGTGTTAATAAAACTCAAAGCATCCAAGAACGCATTATTAATGTATCACAGTTTCAACTCATGGGACGTAAGGTTTCTGCTCCCTGCCACCTCCCGGAGTGTGCAGCGGGAATCTGGGACAACAGCCCGATCGTCAGGCACAGGGGGCAGAATGAGCCAGCCCACTTACAGATTCACACAGAGTCCGCTGAGAATCCCCACATCTCCCCTCACAGCACTCACTGTGCCACCACCCCGATCAGGGCTTTGCTTCCTCTGGGTGCTCTCTGGCACCTGGCCTGGGGAGGTGCCTGATCCCAGGGGGGCAACATGGCCGGCACTGACATTCAGCTCCCACAAAACACCACCTGTACCGTGTAACAGACGGGGCCATGGCAGACCCTTATCTCACCAGGAGACCTGCACCATGTGACATTGGGACCTTCTGCCTGGAACCTACTGGGGGGCGCAGGGAGCATCCTACACCTGTGGAGCCCCCATTCACCATGGGGTCATCCACCTGGCTCCCCTGTGATGCCAGACGGCTCCTCCGTGATGGTAGCAATAGGCACAAGTTCACGGCCAGCTTCCATCGGGCCAAGGAAGTCTGCCTTGGGCTCCCCAGTCTCCTCTACACCGCCACCCAACGGGGCTCAGAAGAAAGGAGGCTAAATGTTCTTTCCAATGAAATATCACATGTGCTCCTTGCCCCTGTAGTGTGCCAAGGACACACGATGTGGAGCTCCAGAAGCCCAGTATTTTGCCTTTGAAAATCACTGTATCAGATCGGCTCATACTGGCTTGAAACAAAACGAGGAGTGAGGATACACAGGGTGAGATGGAAGCAGAATGTCTTAGGACGCAGGGCGATTTCTCAACCCCTCGGTCTCCTTCCCCATCCGTTCTTTTCCTCTTTCACCCCTCCCTTCCTTCCTTCTCCACCTCCTCCTCCTCCTCCTTCTTCCTTCTTCTTTCTCTCTCTTTCTCTCCCCACACCTGCTCCCCACTCTCTGTCTGCCCCCAGTCAGCTTTGTCACCCTCAGCTCCATAACCTTCCTGTTTCCTCGGGAGATTGCCCCAAGCTGGCTTCTGTCTGCCCCCATCCCACCTCCACCTCTTGCGCTTCCTCACATTTGGTGCCAAGTACTTCGAATTGCTAACAGATAATCTGGTTTACTCAGTTTTACCAGTGCTCATGGGAAAATCTACTGATTGGCTGCTGTTGATCAGGTGACCACCTCTCCTATCAGGTTAGGGAGAATGAAGGGAGTGGGGGCACGTGATACACCACATGGCCACATGCAGTACAAGCACTCAGCCAGGCTGGTTTCCCTCAGAAGGGGATGTGGGCAGAGGGGGCCTGCCGCCCTCACACTCATTTTATGACTGAGGACTGTGTCCCAGAACAGGGAGGGGAGTTGGGGAGAGAAAAGGTCAAATGGCATTTTGGAAACAGAACAAGACTTGGAAAGACAGACCAAGGTTCCATTCATGGCATCACTTTCAGACATTTATCCTCTAGGAGTCTTAATTTCCCTACCTGTTAACCTGTTAAATGGAGAAAATAAAGCCTGCCCTGACCACCTCTCTGGTATGTTTTGTGAGTCAAATTAGATTGTGGATAAGCATGTTCTGTAAGTTGCATATATAGTAGATCATCATCACCATCATCACCATCATCATCATCACTGACCAAGGTCACCTAGCTACTTATTAAAATTTTTTCCATCTCAACTTGGCTAATTTGTGCATCACTCATGTTCAGGATGCTAAGTTGCTTCTGCTAGGAATTCTACCAGGAATCTACCCAGGAAATCCCGCCGTTTTCCCCTCCTACCAGCAGGCTTGCACGAAGGCATCTTCACCGCTTCCCTCCCCCCAGCCTGGATTTTGCTTCCCCACCTCCATCCATTTTCTCGGCCCTTCCTGTGGCCATCAATACTTAATGCTTTCTGCTGTCACATTCGTAGCTGTGAAGGATCCAATTGTGTGGTTGATCTATAATGTAAGGTTAATGCCTAATTAGCTCGTTTAACATTTCTTTCCTGGATAATTCATGATAGGTCATTAACAAAAGCCAGGGCAAATGGAGGGGCATGTTCATTGCCATAAATCAGAGGCCTACAAACATCATAGAAACGGGAAAATGCATGTATTATTCAGGTCAAACAAAGAGCTAGATCTGCATAAGGTTCCTCAATGCTCTTCTGACCCTGAGGTCAAGGGACCAAGTACAAGGCTGGAGGGATATTTGCTCATACCACAAATGAGCTGCCCAGGTACTAGAAGGGGTGCACATCTTCTGGTCAACCTATAGCTATATCTCATTGTGAAACTTACAACTCCCTGATGGAGAAGGTCCCTTCGACTACCAAATAATGAGTACCTGCCACCACAATAAATAACTACCATTTATAGAGCACCTATAATGGGACAAACTGTGTGTGTGTGTGTGTGTGCATGACTATGCGTATGGGTATTCCATGTATCAGCTAGCTCTTGCTGCATAACAAACTCTCCCCAAACTGAGTCGATTTTCATGAGTCTATGTCTTAGCTGATAGGTGCTGCTGATCTGGGTCAAGTTCACCTAATCTCAGCTGGTCCTCCTATTCATCTGTGTTCAGCTAGCAGGTTGGCTATGGGCTACTACTATAATATGACCTCACTCACCTGTCTAGTTACTGATGAGCTTTTCATTGGGGTAACAGGGGTGACTGGGCTGTGTGTCTTTTATAGCGAAGTCGGGGTTCCAGGAGATAGATTGGAAGAGACGTGCTGAGGCCCAGACTCGGGGCTGGCAGGCATGCTGATGTGTCTGCAGCATTTCATTGGCCCCGAGTCACTCGCCCAGCTTAGATGCAGGAGGGGGACAGTTAACTCCATCTTTTGATGGAAGAAGCAACAAAATCACTGCAAAGGGTACAGAAGGGGTTGAGAATTACAGTCGTGTTTGCAATTATTTTACCGCAACCCCATTTTTTTCCCCTTATAACAAACCATTCATCCATTCTTCCAATAAGTATTTAGTGAGCACCTGCTATGTGCCAGACACTGTTCAAGCTGCTAAGGACACAAATAGTGAACAAGAGAGAGTCTCTGCTCACATGGAGTTTCATTTCAGTGTGGGGCGGGGCAGGAAAGGGTAAGAGACAAGCAGTAAACAAGTGAATAAACAGATGTATAAGATACTTTTAAATGGTGTTAAATGCTATAATGTACATATAACAGAGCGCCTTCCTATTTAGGTGTCTAGAGATGCTTTTGGAGAGTGTGGTCAAGGAGGGCCTCTCTGAGGAGCTGGCACTAGACCTGGGACCTGGATGATGAGAAGGAACCAGCTATGCAGGGCCAGGAGCAGATCATTCTAGCAGCAGGAGGAGCAAAGGTCCTGAGGCAGGACTACCTCAAGGAAGAAGCCAGTGTGGCTGGAGCTTAGTAAGTGAGAGGAAGACAGGTGTGTGTAAGGTCCAGGAGATCAGCTGATCTTTGGAGGGAAGTATAATTACTTTTGAGGAAAATGAAAATCAAAGAGGCGAAGTGACTTAGCCAAGGACAGCCATGAAAAGGGCCAGTGAGGGGCAGAGCCAGGATTCAAGCCTGGGATCCTCTGGATTCCAAGTCCACACTCTTCCCCCTGTTCCATTCTGCCTCCTGGGATAAGTGCCAAGATGGAACTTTTTCATGTAGGTGAGCAAGACTTCAACTATCAGAGTCTCATGCAAGAGTCCCTCGTGGAATCTGCCAGTGGTCACCGCTGGATGGACACTCCAGGTCGTTGTGGGCTAGCGCCTTTAACTGAGTCTACCCCGTGCTGCTCGCTCCGCAGCCGGCAGATGAGCCCACACGCCCCAGAGCCTCTTGCCAAGCTGACCTGCAGCAGCACCCTCGGCTTCTGCCCAGGGGAACCACTTCCCATTGGCTCGGTTTTTTCCAGATGGCCCCATTCTGTGCACCATCTTGGGAATTTTTCTTGGGGAGCACTTTCCTGCCTCCTAGCTGTACACCAGCAAGAATCTCTAAAACCCTGGTTGTAGAAGAGTTGTTCACAGCTAGAAAAGAAAGCCAAGGTGCACGAACATCTGCTGAGAAATCCCCAGACAAAATCCAGAAGTTCCACTTCAAGAATTCAGTTATCTTTCTTGTTGGCCAAACCCATGCAAGGAGCTGCATTGTTTAAAATATGACTTTCAGCCCTGGCTGGTGTGGCTCAGTGGACTGAGCACCAGTCTGCAAACCAAAAGGTCACTGGTTCGATTCCCAGTCAGGATACATGCCTGGGTTGCAGACCAAGTCCCCAGCAGGGGGCATGCAAGAGGCAACCACACATTGATGTTTGTCTCCCTCTATTTCTCCCTCCCTTCCCCTCTGTCCAAAAATAAATAAAATCTTTAAATATTACATTCATTTCAATGGAGTACCTCCTAGGCAATGGAAACAGAGCAGTGAGCTCAGCCCACATGCGCTGCAGCAGAAGCCGGATGATGAACTAATGAAATGCATGGCATGTGAAGTCGTGATAACTGCCATGGGTGCATGAAGCCAAGCACAGGCAGAAAGACTGCTGAGGAGGGGTGAAGGGGGTCTTGTGAATGAGATGCAGTTTGAGTAGGAACTTGACAATGAGAGAGCCCTGCAGCTATGTGACAGAACAGTAAGAATGTGCTCAGACTTCTAGAACCTGAAGGAGACCAACATGGCTGAAACAGTGAGTCAGGGGGGTGGGGTGGGGGGATAGGAATGACCAGCAATGAGGTCAGACAGGTCACGGGGACCAGATCTTATGGAGCCCAGCAGGCTGCTGTAAAGGCTTTGGCCTTCACCCCGGAAGGTCCTGAGCAGAGGAGGGACACGATGGGACGTAGGTGTTCAAAGTGTCCCACTGGCTGTTACAGCAGAGAGACCTTTAAGGGAGTTACTGCATTCGCTCAGGGGGGAGATGATAGTGGCTCAGTTTGGAGGTAGCACATGCGAAGTGACAATCAAATGAGCAAGACAGGTAATCAACAAAAAATTGCCTGGTAAATAATTTTGTTGAAATGATAGAACTGCAAAAGAGAGGCTCAGGATGCTATAAGAATGTACAGCTAGGAAACTGGTAGTCTGTTTCTTTTGAGGGGGTGCCTATTTTAGGCAGGGAAGGCTTCCTGGAAGAAGTGGCATATTAGCTGCAACTTGGAAGATGGGATCGAGGTAGTTAAATGGAGATGAGGAGAAGGGCATCTCAAGCAGGAGGAAGAGAGTGAGCAAAGGTCCTGGGGCAGGAAGGAGATGGGCAAGAGTCACCCCGTGGATGCTCATAAGAACATGCTTTCCTTCTGTAATGCACTGCCCCGTTTGCTTGCCTCTGAAATAATTAACGACTGAGACTCTTCACAGCATGAGGCCCACGCGCACTCTGCCTTGCTCTTACCACTGTTTTTGTCACTCCTCTGTAGGCAGTTAGGAGCACCCGAACCTTCCCGCCCAGTAAATGAATAATGAGGACAGATCACACCGGCTGGATTGGAGCAAGATTAATAATGATGGTGTGACTCGGACCTGTCGGGCATCGAGTACCCCTCGTCAGGAAGGACCTGGGAAACACCTTCTTTTTCCCAACCCCCTGCCCCCATAGATGGCCATGCTGCTTTATTGACCTAAGCAGGTGTGGGGGAGATGGCAGGATGGCCCCTCAAAGGGGGAATCAAGATTAAGCACATAAGCTGGCCTTTTAAAAGCTTAGCAGGCCTTTCCAATTGGATCTCAAATGGACCACACTTGAGAAATTAAATAAACAGCATTTGTCAAGGGCTTTTGTGGGCTTCCAGCTGTATTTATTTATAGGTTGGTCTGTTATTTATGGGCGCTCGTGCTCCGTATAAAAGCTTTGTCGGAGAGAAGTGGTAGGGAGGAGGCAGAGTGCTTTAATGCTTGCCGGGACACTTAACCATTCGCTCCAAGGAGCCCAAACAATGAGCGTTTGTCCCACGGAAGCTGGGTGCCAGAACCTGGCCGGTCGGCATCCCTGGAAATGCTGGACCACTGGGCACCGCCTCACCCAGAGTCAGGGCTACCCCCTTGGAGACCTCTGAAGGCCAGCTCCCAGGGAAAAGTTGGCGATCTGAGATGGGTCGCATCTATGACTCATCGTGACCTTGGACTCAGCTGGAAAGGCCCAACAGTTATACCTGGAGAGTTGTTCCTTGCCCGAAGTGAGGCCTCAAGAGATGCTGTCAAATGAATAATGAACGAGTATATGCTGTCCTCACAGTTAGCACACTGAAAAAGCAGATGGATTTAAAGATGGCTCATAGAATATCTTTGCAAAAAAAAAATTGGCAATATGTTTCCAGGGCCTTAAAATGTCCACAGCTTGGGCTTGGTGGTTTCCTTCTAAGAAGTCATCCAAAGGAAAATTCCAAGCATTCAGATAAGAAGAGCTAAGGGGACAAGAGAGGAGGGGAGAGGAAGGAAGGGGAAAAAATGGAAAACAATTTCATGCGAAAAAAGGTGTTCACGGCTGTGTCCTTTGTGACAGTGAAGAATCAGAAGTGGAATATCAGCCCCAGAGGAGTGACGGCATTAACCTGGGTGCATCCCACCCTGAGGAGTTACTACCCAATCGTTAATATCGGCTACATGAAAATGCAGAAGTGTCAGTATTAAAATGCTACAGGAAAATGCAGGATATGACAGTGATTACAGTATCAGAATTATGTTTTTTAAAATCATTAGAGAAAAAGACTAAAGTGAAAGCATTCCAAAACGTGAACAGTGGTTATGTTTGGATAAAAACTATGAGTGATTTTTTAATTTTTTTCTATTTTTCGAAATTTCCAAATTTCTGTTAAAAATTATGAATCAATTTGGCGATCAAAAAATAACAGTTGATCAATTCACCATTTAGCAAATGAATAAATGGTATTCTCCCACTGCAAGGGAAGCCTCCTTTAAAAGCTCCCAAGGAGAGATAATGTGCTAGGCATTTTTTATTATATTATTATGAAAAGTGCTAAAATGTTGCATAGTTTTATAATGCCTTATCATCATGGAAGCAAAATAAATTCCACAAAAAATTAAAATGTCAGCATCACTAACTCATCAGGTTGGCATCTTTTCAATGCAATGAAGAAAAATATTTGTTCCTTCTCGATGTGTCCCTTTTCCTCCTTGCTCTTGTATACGCCAGCCTCCTGGCCACACAAAATCCTCACTCCCAGCCCAGACTATGTCTCTGCTCCCGGGACCTGTGGTCTTCCTGTGTGCATTTGCCCTGCTCTTGTAACTGAGTTCCAATAACCTCTCTGTATGGCCATCGCTTGCCCACAGCCGTAGTCCCTGCTTCACAAGCCCAGACAGGATGGCAGGGCAGAGCAGGGAACCACTGACTCAGCATCACAGACCTGCCTTCAAATCCAGCTCTGCTACTTCCTAGCTGCACAACTTTAGGCAAGTCATTTAATTCCTCTGTGCCTCAGTTTCCAAGCCTGACAATGGCCAAAATAGTTAAATGAAAGGATGACAATAATAATAAAGAGTAATCCAAACAACGATTAACATATATTGACCACCTGGAGTGCGCCAGGCACTGTGTTATGCATTTAAATGTCCCCACAATGCACTGCACCAGGTGCTACTGTCCCCCATTTTACAGATGAAAAGACAGACCTGCCAGTCACAGTGACCATGAGTGAGAGGTTCATCTCGTGGCTAGATGCTAGTCTCCTTCCATCCTTCCACCAAATCCCCTACTGGCCCATTGTTCAGACAACAAAACTGAGGCTCAGAAGGCTGATGGTCGAACCAAGCTCACCCAACTCATAGGCAGAGGCCAGACTCAGTTAACCCCCACCCCCCCAAACCTGAAGGGTTTACAGGCACTCGGTAGACACCTGATTACAGGTGCCCTAGCTCCTTCACAACCAGGGGCCTGGCTTCTTCTTGCTGTCACATAGGCATTCTCATTTGCTGTGGCCACCCAGAGACTAGACCGTGACAACGAAGAACATGTCGTCTCAAGTGCACAGAGAAGGACCTGGAGGAGAAGGAAGTGTGTCTGCTGTCCACGTGGCCCAGATCCATGCGGCCCAGCCCTGCCCACACCTGGGAGCCCCAGCACCACCAAACCAGGGGCCTGTCATGGGGAAGAGTTCTGAAGCAGAGCAGGCTCCAGGGACCAGAACATGGCCCACGGCGCCGCCACATCTGCAACGTCATGGCTACTATCTGACCAGATGCAATCGATACACCCCTGCCCTTCCCGTGAGGATGGGACGTCAGGGAAAGAAATCTCCCAGGAGGCAGATAAGAGTTGGTGCCCAACATCTTCTCTAGGATGAAGAGCCACCTTCCTCCAGAACAAACAAAACATTATCCCTGGCTGTCAAGGCTTCAGTGAGGGAGAAAGCGTGGGGTGTGGGGATGCTGTGTTTGACCCCCAAAAATGGACTCAAGGGGGAGTCTGCCCAGCATTTACCTAGACTCCCGCCACCCGTGATGGGCAGACGTTCTCACAGCAAGCCGGGCCCGTTGGGGAGAAAAGGAAAGTGGGGCGCCCAGACGCACATCTGTGAGTCATTTGAGTTTGAAAAGAACAGCGTCTACTGGGCACAGGGGCGGGGCGGGGGGGGGGGGCGCGGAGAGGAGGGGCTGGGCAGTTGGTTCCCATTAAGCTTGGTAGCCTGAGAATTCCCAGCCTGTGAATACGTGCCAGCCCCAGCACCACCTAGGAGGCCAGAGCCCTAGAGCCCCTGTCGTGGCCTGAGAACACCGCTCTGCTGTGCCCACTGAAGCACGGGACCCCCGTCTGCGTCTCCCCTGGGCCTGGGGAGAACCAGGTAGCCAGGAGGCCTCGAGACGCCGGGCCCTCTTATCTGCCCCATCCTCCAAGGCCCCTAATTAAGTATGTACATGACAGACCCTAAAAGAGTGGTTACAGGCCATTGGGTAATTAGTGACATTTTTAAAATACATTTTCAACCGCACAAAACCATGTTTATGTGATGGTGAGGAACCGGCTTCAGACCACAGTGGTGAAAAGAATTCTGCAAGGGCAGGAGAGAGGCGGGCCCCAGAGTGCACAGGGCGGTGTGTTCTCGCGAGAGAGGGGGGCCCCAGAGCGCACAGGGCAGTGTGTTCTCGCGAGAGAGGGGAGGCCCAGAGTGCACAGGGTGGTGTGTTCTTGCGAAAGAGGGGGACTCCAGAGCGCTCAGGACGGTGTGTTCTCGCGAGTGCTCAGGCCACGAGTGTGGGTAGATCTCTTCAAGGCTTGAGGGTCACTTTTCCTGACTCCCAGAATCTGCGGGCCTACTGTGTACCAGGCACTGCCCAGGGCACTGGGTATATAAGATGGACCACAAATCAGTCTCCTGACTTGAGGGGTTCACAAATCGTCACTGTACCACGGTCGTTGTTGTTACGCTATCTTCATGCGCGCGTCCTTAGTAATTCATCCAACACTGACGAGTGCCTGCCAAAAAGGGGGAATAGAGACAAGGAAGGCCTGGTTTCCTTTTAGGGAGTGTGCAGTTAGTTCTGAATTCTCCGGGACTCTGTGGAGAGCATCTCCCTGCAGTCACGTCTACATTCAGGGAAGGTGCCAGGCGCCACTGGAGGCTCAGGGGACTCAAGAGCTAAACGGGGGTCTTGATTTTCCCCAAGTTCACCACCATCTTTGGGTGGCTTTGGGGGTTATTACTGGGGTCGGTTCATTCAGGTGTTCCTTTGTTCATTCACATGGTCACAAGCCCGGTGTTCCTACCCTGTAGCAGATGCAGGGCTAGGTATGGAGGATTGAGAAATAAACAAATAAGGTCCAGCCCCTGCCCTGGGCTCAGAGAAAGACACATGGGACTATGACGTCGGCAGAGTTGGAGAGTCCCACAGGGGAGTGTGGGGGGCAGCTCTGTGTGGGAGGGAGCCCCAAGTGGGGCTGAGTCCTAAAGAATGCTGCATAGGTGGCCAGATGAAGAGCAGAGGGGTTGTCCAGGCCCTGGGCAAAGAATGGGCAAAAGCACAGAGGCAGGAAAGGGAGAGATGCAGGGAGGAACCTGGTGTGAGTGGCAAGAAAGGAACTGAAAAGGGGACAGTCACAGGGAGCGTGACTGAGCAGTCTGGGCAACCTACCGGGATGGGAAGGGTCTGCGTGGTGGCCCACAATGTGGTACAAAAAGGAAGCAAAGCTAATCCTGAAATCTCCCAAGAAGATGAGGGTAGGATGAGGCGTGGCCCAGATGGAAGGTTCAAATCCCTGCCTTGTCGTTCCATAAACCTGGGGCCTTGAGCTAGCCACCAGTTGCTTTGGACCTCAGTTTTCCCATCTGTAAAATGGGAGCTCATCACCTACCACACAAACCTGTAATTATGAGAGCCATGGTAACAATTTCCTATTCATTTAGCTAATATTGTTAATATTAACTGTGATAACTAGCATTTTCAGCACTGTGCACCCAAGCATAATTCTAAGTTTTTTATGTGTGTTACTCATTTAATCCTGTATAACCTCTATGAGGTGTTATATACTTCTTAGCCCCATTTTACAGAAGGGAAAAAATAGGATAAATAACCTTCCAAGACGCATATTTAAACCTCAGTTCCATCTAACTCCAGCCCCCTACCGCTCTTAAACGCTTCCTGATGCAGCATCCAAGTCCTCTCACGAGACTTGAGTCCCCAAACCTTGTCCAACGTAGATGCTCCTTAACTACTTCATTTAGTTACCAAGTAGCTATTGTGTGCCCAGCATTGTTCTGGTCCCTGGAAATAAGTCTGCCAACAGGAAGGTACGTGTGATCCCTGTCCCCAGGAGAGAGTGACCTTGCTGTGAACAAGCACTTACGAAAATTTCACATAGTGAGCAATACCAAAGAGGTGATACACTCATTAAAGTAACACAATGGAAAATAACTGGAGGGGCAATAGGGGGGCGGAGACCTTCCTCCAATTAGGTGGTCCAGGAGGCCTCTCTGAGGAGCTGGAGGATGAGCAGAAGCCTCCAGCAATCAAAGGAGCCAGGCACGCAAAGAGTCAGGAAAGGGAGGGCCTGGCAGAGGGAACAGCAGAGGCAAAGGCCCGGAGGAGGGAACAGCTAACAGCTCTTCAAGGAAAAGAAAGAAGGCAGTCCTGGCTGCAGCGCCCTGAGCCTGAGGCGCTGAGGCAGGAGATGAAGTCAGAGAGCCAGAGGCGGGCCAGAGCCTGAAGGCGCTGCCTGGGGAAGAGCCTCGCTCATTCTGAGTTGAGTGAAGTCAGCAGGTTCTTCGTTCCCCTTTGAGGAGCTCACGAACTGAACTGCAGACAGTCGCTGGAGTGCATCGCCCCATCTCTCGTGAGCATCCCCAGCTTCTTCCCATCCTGGATCAATTAGACCACTGATTCCATCACTCCCGACTTCAAAGGGGGGAAAATGGCGGAGAATTTACAAAGGACAATAAACCCAGTCCGTGGCAGGCTGCAGGCCCATAAACTTTTACCGGCCCCTCAGCTGCCTAGAATACATCACTCCCTGCCTCGCCACCAAAGCACTGCCTTTATCCACAGCCAGCACAATAAAAAATTTTTTATAGAATCCCACACCATCTGGGAGAAAAGTCCTGAAAAGAATATTTGCCTCAATGAATCAATCTGATTTGGAATGATCAAGGCTATTACTGGGGACACCAAATTAAAATTACAAATTGCTGGCCCTGGCCAGAGTGCTCAGCTGGTGAGAGCGCCATCCCAATACCCCTACGTTGTGGGTTTGATCCCCCATCGGGGCACACACAAGAAGCAACCAATGAGTGCGTAAATAAGTGGAACAACCCATCAAGGTTTCTCCCTCTGACTCTCAAATCAACGAAAATAATAATAATAAAATTACCAATTGCTAGTTATCAGTGTTTGAAAAGCCCCAGTCATTCACTGTGTGATGTGGGACAAGTCACTGTCTCTTCCAGTCTCAGTTCCCCCTACTTGAAATGATGGGGTTGGTGACCGGGAAGGGCCTCTCTGTCCTACACACCTCGGAGTAGGGAAGTACGTACCAAGGATTCCCTGAGGATGGACAGCATAACCCTGGTCACGGGCAGGCAGGTGGGAGATGACATTCTCACACCCTGCAGGGGTCCTCAAGCATTGGTGCAATTTTGTGGAAGACAGTTGGGCGCCATGCATCAGGAACCTTTAAAACACTAGTCTACACACTCAGGTCCGGCAAGCGATCACCCCGGAATACAAAGATGCAGATCAGTTGTTCTCAGCTGAGAGCACTTTTGCGCTCCCACACACAGACACATAAGACGCACTGGGAAATGTCTGGAGACCTGTTTGTTGTCGCAACTGGGGGAGGAGGTGCTACTTGTATCTGGTGGGTAGAGGCCAGGGATGCCACTCAATACCCTGCAATGCACAGCTCGGCCCCCCTCCCACCAGCTCCCATAACGAAGAATTATCAAGCCCCAACTGACAAGAGAGCCAAGGCTGGAAAACCCTAGTTTAGATCAAAAGATATTCACCCAGGGCTGTTTTAGGAGATGTAAAATAAAAATTAAAAAATTGAAAAACACCAAAAATACCTGAAAGCAAACCAAAAAGAAATGAGTTATATGATGCATGTTAAACTCACGTGGAAAAGATTCCATGCCGACAGGAAGACGTGGCCAAGAGCCTGGAGGTAGACCGCCCCTGGATGCAAACTTCACCTCTACCACTCACTGCGTGAGCGACCCTGGGCATGCCCCTTTGCCTTCCCAAGTCTGCTTACTTGTCCAAAAAGTGGGGATGCGTCCCCACGCCCTCATGGAGGGGGTATCTCGAGCCAGGGGCGTCCCAACATTTTGGCATCTCTGGGCCACACTGGAAAAAGAAGAGTTGTCTTGGGCCACACATTAAATACATTGAGACATGTAATTACAAAAAAAAATCTCATAATGTTTTAAGTATATTTACAAATTTGTGTTGGGCCACAGTCACAGCCATCCGAGGCTGCGTGCGGGCCGCAGGCTGGACACCCCTGCTAGACACCCCACTGAGAACATCTGAGCATGGTGGATTCCGGTAATTCCTGGTCGCTATATGCATCTGGGTTCTCAGTCCTGGGAAATAACACAGAGAAGCACATCTGATGAGGCCAGCGGCAGCCAGCTGAGTGTCCCTTTAGCCTGTGTCCTTTACATTTAACTAGAATTATGTGGCCAGATGTCATGTGTTCTTAGAGACACTCTATGCTAAGCACCTCACATGCATTATCTCATTTCAAACTCAACAACCCCACAAGCTTTAGCCTATTTTACAGATGAAGAAACTGAGGCTCAGAGAGGTCAGTAATGTGCCCAAGGCCACTTGCTGATAAGGAGGTGGTGCAGATGAGACGGGGCCCCCGTGTGTCTGAGGCCTAGGTCTTGGTGGTCCTCAGCCCCACACCGGATGATATTCTTGAAAGACCTTCTCATCACACAGGTTTAAATAGACACTATAAGCATTTACCAAGTCATGTGTGGATGGGGGCTGCCCCCCAGTTTTCTTGGTGACCCCAGTTTGAGTGCTGAACTTGCACCTCCTGGAAAACCTCTCAGTCCTAGGCGGACTGGTGTGGTGGGTCACCCTCCTCGAAGTCCAGGTGGTGTCTCTTCCCTCCGGGCACACAGGCCTGGGGAGATAGAGTTTAATAAGGGTGAAAATTCGGTCTTTCGGGGCTTAGAAACTTCCCTAAGACCAGGGGGAGAGGAGCTGTGGCCAAGTCCTACCACGAATTCACCACCTAAAACTGTGCTCGCACTGCACGCCTCTCACCCACCAGTTAGGACTGGGTTACATTTCTCCAAAAGGCTCCCATTTATAATCCCCGTATCAAGCCTCCTACCCACCCATCCATGATATAGTGCTGGGGTTGGCATCCTGGGCTTGAATACCTGCTCTGACATTCTTGCTGTGTGAGCTTGAGTAAATCACCACGTCTCTGAGCCTTAGTTTTCCCATCCATAAAGTGGGAATAATAATGGGAATCTCTTTCCCAATACATGGAAAGTATTTCTAAGGAGGCTTTGGTATACCAGACATGTGTTGCCGATACCAGCGAACATTGCATCAACGCTCTTTCACGGATGCATTCTCTCCATTCAGCAAATACGAACTGAACACAGTACCCCTGACACGGTGTCCCCACAGCTCCTGCCTCTTTGGCTTGAAAAAGCCCAGATTCTAAACCCATACGAATTAACGACCAACTCCTTCCCTTCTGAAGTCGAGATTAAAGAAAGAGAGGGGCAGGCAAAGAAAGAAGGGGACGCGGTACGCTCTCATGTGCGCAAGCCAAAACACACACCCGGCTCCGCACGGCCAGCCATAAATCCATCAGTGGGTGAGGGCTCTTCCCAGCTGGTGTGGCGACCGTTTGGGGCTCTGCACAGTATTCCTTCACAACTGGCTGTAATTACCAGCTGGGTAATTATCGGGCCAACTCACTTCCCCCCGAATACCTCTCCGCTCCGCAAGTAGGGAAGGGCCTGAGCAAACACCCTTCCTCTCTCTGTCCCCACGAGCCTCGAGGCCTCCTCCCTACGCCAACCTCGGGAGGTCCCTGCCAAGAAAACCCTCCCCCGCCCTCACAGGAATAAACTGCCTTGCCGAGCTGAGTGTGCCAATGCCTTAAATTGTTTTATGTTTTTTGTCTCTGTGAATTAGAAGCCGTTAAGAGAAGGCCGCCCAAGGAAACCACGCACAAAATATATTTGGTCACAGATGGATGGGAAAGGTTTCTTGTTTCTTTTTGTTTTTTCCCCTAAGAGACTGAACATGAACTTTTGTTTTAATTGCTGATATATTTGGAGCCGGGTTCTTGGAGCCCAAATGGTGTGAGCAGCACACCCTCCCTGGTGTGGAGGAGACGTCCCCTCTATAAACATCCCCGATCAGGCAGCTGGGTTTGGCCCAGAACCCCTCTCCCATGCACATGGTCAAGGGCAACCTTTGGAAGGAAGCACGGCTGTGCGGCTGTGCAGATCCTGGCTTGGGAAGGAGACACTGCTGCATTGGTGGCTGCCTCTGCGTCAGCCCCTTTCCAGACCCCTGGTCCGTGCCACCCACCATGAGACCGATGCCCTCTCCATTCCAGTTCCTGATTAAGCACATGGACCGTGAGGCTGGCAACTTGAGTACAAATCTGCATCCTCCCCTCACCACTTGGGCAAACCCTTTGTGCCTCAGTTCTCTCATCTGTGAAATGGGGGGAATATGAGCACAACCCAATGGGGTTGTTGTCACCGTTAACAGAGGAGATGGGTAGCACAGTGCCTTCCACCTATGGACACCCAGTAAATGGCAACCACCATTACAAGGCGCTTAGCTCCTCTGTGCCTCAGTCTGAACACCTTTAAAATGGGGATCTTCTGGGGAGCTGTCATGAGCATGAATTTAATTACATTTTATTTATCAGATATCAATTGCTGAGTACCCGTTTTGTGCCCGAAATTGTGCTGAATGGTCAACATACGTTATCCTATTCGATCCTTAGAATAATTTGGAAAACGCAGCATTTCTGAAAAATGAGGAAACTGAGGTTCAGGTAAGAGAAAGCCCCAGTCCAAGCTCCATCCATCCTAAATCTGTTGGATTGGAAAGCCGCACTCTTTAGCCTGTGCCCCCCTCTCAGCTGTGAACGTGCAGGAGCGGCCCAGAGCTCACATCTGCTTCCCTGCCCTGCACTCTGACCAACCTTGAGTCTAACTCGGCTTCCCTATCTCGGGATGGGTAAGGCTAAGAGACCAGACCTGAGAAGATATGGTAAGAGAGAATAGACATCCTGTAAGTCACCAGACTAGAGTCTGGTTTCCACCCTCGTCTTGAGGCAAGTTGATGAAAATGTGTCACTTTCCCAGATTCTTATTAAGTTGGTTACAGTGGTCAGATCAAGTTTCTGGAGTATACTGACCCCACAGAAGAACTGCCACCACCTCTACCATCACTGCCACCACCGTCCCCATCACCACCACTAATACGTCCATAATCCCTCCTCCGTCATCACCGCCCCCAATCCCAGCACCACCAGCACCATCAGCACCACATCAGAAAGCCTTATCTGAGCAAAATCTAAATCCTGGAGACCAGGACACGTGGAGTGGAGAAGCAGGAAGACTGCACATACTACCAGAAGTCCTGTAGATGAGACTCAGAGTGTGGCTCCACACGGAGCTCCCTGAAGACGTGAGCTTTTCTCTGGTGCCTAGTTTCTGACCCCATCTGTGCCAGCATTTCAGCTGAACCAGATGGGAGTCACAGACAAGAAGAGACAACAGCCACTGCTCAGGAAGGTGACACGCATGACACCCACAGGGAGAAAGTGGATCTCGGCATCAGGCACACGGTCTGGATCTGGCTCTACAGTTCACCAGTGGGCACCCTGGGAAAGAACCTCAGCCCCTCGGACCCTCAGTCTCCTCACCTGTAAAACAGGGACAGTGACGCCTGCTTTGCAGGCTTGTTGTGAGGGTAAATTACAATCACGTGAGTACGGCGGCCAACACCACTAGGCTCTCGGGATGTTATCACATTATTAAACCCAAGATCACTACAGAGTCTCATCCTCTATGTACTCACACCAGAAACAGCTTCATTAGCAGTTCCCTACCCCAGAGCCAGCATGTGAGAAGTTAATTCTGGAGAAATGAAACATATTTGAAAAGTTTAAAATGAAGATCTCTTGTTTTCACAGGAAGGAAGGAAAGAAGGAAGGGTGAAAGAAAGAAAGAAGAGGAAGGAAGGAAGGAAGGAAGGAAGGAAGGAAGGAAGGAAGGAAGGAAGGAAGGAAGGAAGGAAGGAAGGAAAAAGAAAGAAAGAAAAAGAAAGAAAGAAAGAAAGAAAGAAAGAAAGGAAGGAAGGAAGGAAGGAAGGAAGGAAGGAAGGAAGGAAGGAAGGAAGGAAGGAAGGAAGGAAGGAAGGAAGAAA
>CM052546.1:61367109-61403227 GCA_028533065.1 Trachops cirrhosus | reverse complement strand
CCAAGCAGGTACTAGCAGAAAGCTCTCTTCCATCTTCAGTCCTGCTTCTTGTCATATTCTTCTCCATTTGTTTTTCCCTCTTTGGGTCTAAAAGGAAGCCCATAATCTGATCAGAGCGGTGGACTTTTCTTTTTCCTAAACAGTTCCCATACAGCATGGAGTTTATTTTCCTGGAGTAAAAGGGCTCGGCCCAGGGCTGGAACGCAGGTGGGTGCTACAACAGAAAGGTGGAGACAGAGCCTGAAGTCAGGTCCACCTCTGTCCCTAACCCCCGAAGCGGGAGACCATTCGTCGTTCTGCAGGGGCTTTGGTCGCTAGGGGTTCACTGTACCTGGAAAGAAAGAGGCCAGAAACACCCAGGAGGACAAACTAGACAGTCCCTGAGTTTCCATCAATCGATGACAAACTGAAAAGGAAGAAAATGTAGCCGACTATCCACACAGGGGAGTGTATTCACTATCGACAACTGCCCTTTCCTCTAAGATTCTGTTCTTCCCCATCGATTGTCCACGAAGATTCTCTCTTGCCATGGAACAGGACTGATTAATGCCCCCAGCTTTCTTCCTCCTGCTCCACCTGCTAAAGGGATGCAGGTGGCAATGGCCACCCATTGTCCTCTGGGTCTTTGCCTCTGGAGGACCCACCTGCATGTGCTGGACAGTGGGGGAGGGCGTAGGAGGGGAGCTTTTCTGAGGCCGATTCAGAGAAAGGGAGGACAACACCGTCCCCAGAAAGAAGGGGAAGGACTGAGGGGGCAAGAGATGAAGCTAATGGACATGCACAAAACTCCTGGGGTGGGGTGGGGACAGGGACACTCGACATGTGGACAAAATAAAAACCCTGCCGAAGGGAGCTAAGAGTTTGGATCCCTTTAAAAGCAGCTTCACTCCAGAACTGAATCTTCTGAGCCATGATTTTAACCAAGTTAGGCGTTGACGAACCAGCAGTAATCACGCATAGCAACATTTAAAATATTACTTAACTTGGCAAAGGAGAACACTGGCAAGCCTGTCAGTGGCCCAGGCATCTCAGGGCCGCGCCGTCTGTGATGCCCCAAAGCGTTGCTCTAGCACAGGAAGTTGCTTTTCCCCAAGGTTGCTCCTTTTATTCTGGATATAACGGGGTCTCTTTCTAAAAGAAAATAGGAGGATAAGCTACCTTCTGAATTTTGTTAGAATAAACACTATGTTAATAATTTTAAAAAGCTAATTGTGGACGTAGGAAAGCCCATGAGCCCAGGTTTGGGGGGAAAGGAAGTAGATATTCACATTTAACGTTTGGAAATAGCTTCCGCAGGCCAGGCCCCAACTGACATATTTTGTGCAGCTTAATTAAGGAGCAGAAAAGGAGGTAATGAGTCTTTTCACAAGGAGGGAATTGCAATTAATGGAATGGGGAGGGAGCAGAGGAAGGGATCACGCATAACCCCCAGATTTTTGTCTCCAACCACTGAGCTGACACAGGCATTCCTTAAACTAAGAAACACTACATTAAGAGAAAAATTAGGGGACTAGGGAGAGAATAAAAGTAGCTTTGTAGATGAGCTGAGTTCCCAGGGCCTGAGAGATAGGTAAGTGCCAGTGTCCAGAAGACATTAGGATAGATTGGTTTGACGTCCAGGACAGAGATGGAACCAGAGACTTGGATTTCGACATCAGCCATGTACACAGTCCCAGAGAATATTCAACTTCGTGCGGTGCTCCCCCCACCATCTCACTAATTTCCCATCTCGTCTGAGTTTGGAAGTCTCGTCCATCTTTGAGGGTTCCCTGTGAAAATGCAAACGCCCTCCCTGGAGGAGTTCATCTCCTGTCAATCAACTCTCAGTAGACAACCTGGAGAATAAGAGTCACTATAACCACTATCTCCATAGGGTCTATGGTTTGCAGAGCAGCTTTGCATGCTGGATGGCACTTCTGTAACAGGATTCTCTGGATTACAAATGACAGAGCTGATTCAAAGCAGCCTAAGCAAAAATGGGTGGTGTGTTAGTTCAATTCCTCCAGGAAGCAGAAGCCAAGACAGAATGAGACGGTCAAGAGGCTTACTGGGGAGATGCCCAGGAAGAGAAGGCAAGAAGAGACAGAGTGAGCATCCAGGTGGTGACACAGGGGGCTGACCCCCCAGGAGAGGGAAGAGGGGAGGGAGAAGGAAAGGAGGGTTGGGTAGAAAGAGCCTCCAAATGCAGTGCAGCCCCACTGAGCCCCTCCGAGCCCCACCGAGGCCAGTGGGAAGCCCCGGAGTGAAGAGAAATGGCCCTGCGCTAGAATGTCCAGCATGCCCAGTCACAGGCTGGGGCAGCCCAGGGACAGTGTGACCAGAGTGAATGATGGGGCGGATCCAGTGGTGCAGTAGTGGGAGGCTCCCCACCACGCCACTCACAACAGCGAGACCCGAGTGGCACCTCCCCATGTTGTCCCAGGTAGCTGAGAGAAGCTTCAGGCGTAGCTGAATCCCAATTAGGGTGCGTCATTAGATATTTCTTTCTCTCTTTCTCCCCCTCCCCCATCTCCTCCCTCTCGATTTGTATCTCCATCTCCATCGTCTCTATCACCATCTCTGTCTCTCACATCTTCTTTCCTCTGCAAAGTCTCCATGGCTTCACACTGGGTGCAAATGACACAAACCTAGAGACAGCTCTCGACACCACCAGGCTTCGGTTATTCCTTGAGAAAACTCCTCATTTCTGAAGGAGGGAAACCCACTCCATCGCAGCCTCCACCTCGATTTCAGCACAGGACTCACAGGGCCACCACAAACCATTCCACTACACCCAAGGTGACAGAGGTGCTCTTAAATGCCAGACTGGGCAGGGACAGAGAGAGAGGGACCCCTGACGTGAAGTCCCACCCAGGACATGGGGCCAAGAAGTGCAGTCCAAAAGGCAGGACAGTCAACAAAAGGAACACGCCCACTGTCACCGTCAAGGCGTGTGGCAAACCAGGGGGAGAAGCAGCTCTCCCCACTGTGCGGAGAGCACAAGGCAAGGCGAGGGGGCCACCATTTTTGATGGACCACTAGTTCAAGGTTCGTCGGGCCAAGATTACTAAGGTTGGAATTTCTCAGTCTTTGGGTCAGGTATAAGGGGAACAATCAAATTCTCAAAATAAAACGAATTAAATTTTCTTTTAAAACAATAAATAGATGTCAAGAAGAAATAGTAGGAAACCCCAAATTGCACTTCGATAGTGGTAATTACCATTTGCCAATGATGAATTTTCCAGATTAAAGGCACAATGGGCTATGGCATTCCCACCTTAGCTCTACTGCCTCCTCACTGCATGGTCTTGGGAGACAACCTCCTTAGTTCTCCACCTCAGAATGGGAGGGGCAAGATGGAGACCGTGTCCCCTAACAAGGTCATCATGACACTCAGCTGCACTCATGAACGCACCCAGCACAGAACCTGGAACCTAGTAAGTGCCCAGTACACTCGTGTCTGATGTTACTCAACCGGATAGATTCCATGCGCTCCAGCTAACCTGGGCTTTCTGCCCTTAACACCAGTCAGTCACGCCAGCAAGCTGAAAAAGCCCTTTGCTTCATAATCCAATGATCCCATGGAGCCCAAAGAAGGGAAGAAAAGTGTTCCAAGCCCAACAGGCTATTTCGGGAGATGAAACATCATCCCATTATTTGCAGAAGGAAAAGGGGATGGGGCAGAGGGCGGCTCTTCCTGTTATCCTATGCCTACAGTTAATAGCGCCTTGGGGAAGTTGCATTAGATGGAGAGGGATGTTTCAACATCCTAGGACACAAAGCACCTTCACAATCGTCCTTGATTTATTGCCTCTCGGAGGCTGCTTTGCAGCCCCAACCTCAGCCCTTTGGGTCCGCCTGACTTTCTGAGCATGCTCCAGGGCGCAGCCACCAGCCCGGAGCGCAGGAAGGGGCCCAAGGACCTCAGGTGTGCAACTCTGAGGCAGGCCCCTCTCTTGGGGCCAGAGGGACACTCCTGTTAGAAGCACACCTGGCTAATCTAGATAATATTTTAGGGTAGTGATGTTGAGAAAGGGGAAAAAAGCTCATTTTTGGAGATCATGTGCTGTGGCCCTGCCAGATGGTAGGAAGTAGCAAAATGTCGTTTGTTCTGTGGTCAGATGAAATAAAGCCAAAGGCAAAGAAGTGTGCCCTGATAGATATGGGTGGGGGAACCCGCTGTTAACGTGGGCAGGGGGGAAGCGATCTCGGCACCTGGACTTTGCACGCAGAGGCTGCACAGAGAGCTGCCTGGCGTGCAAACCCAGCTTCACCGTGGTTGGACCGAGCACTAGAATGAAGAGTTGGTGCTGCTATTGAGAAAAGGTTTGATCAAGACCGCATTCTCTCAGCCTGTAGTATTGGAACATGTAATTAGAATAATTTCTACAATTATTCGGTGACAATCATGTGTTAGACTACGCATCTCATTTAAGCCAAGCAGATTAAATAAGGAAAGTGAAGCTTTAGAAACAGAAGAGAAAGGAAGGGCCCATTAACTCCACGCCTAACTGTACAGCCAGCAGAAGGGCTGGCAGGTGCCACGAGACAAGCACAGAATGCTCTTCATTGACAAGAGCCACAGTGTGGCTTATCACAGCCAAATACCAGAATGGTAGAAACAGCTCTCAAGAGAAGAACGGGTGACTTCGGGGTGCTATACTCATGCAATGGGATGCTACGTGAAAAGAAGAAATGAACTATTGCTACGTGCAATAACATGGAAGAAACTCGCAGAGAGCACGCATGTTGAGTGAAAGAAGCCAGACACAAAGGAGTGTATTCTGTATGATTCTGTCTATGTGTGTTTCAAGGACAGGCCAAACTAATCGATGGAAGATAGAAGTCTGAGAGTGGTGATGGCCTCTCGGTGTGACTAGAGATGGAGAAGTGGTAGGAAGAAATGTTACGGGGTGACACATCCTGGCCTGGGCAGTAGCTACACACACGTGTGATATATTTACATGTGAGATACGGACATGGAGACAGATACATCGGCGTTTAACATCAGCATACCACATGCACTTTAATTTTTCTGTGTTATACCTGAATACATTTGCAAAGAAGCGAGGCAGGGAGGTAAGCAAAGGAACATGCACAAATTCCCATATTAAATGGCAGAAAAAGAAATTTAACCTCACGTCTGCCTGGATTCAGAGTGTGCTCTAACCATTGGGCTGTACTGCCTGTAGCTGCATTCACATTCACTATTGCATAAACATTTGTGGGTGGGTGGGTGTCTGTTTATGGAAACTCAGTGGCATTAGCTCCCTGGCATTCAAGATTCAGATCCCAGTGAATTCCCTCTGACCTTTCCTATCACCCCTTTCAATATTATTGTGGCTCCTGATGAGGAAAATGTAGCTACAGCAAAGTTATAAAGAGCTCCCACTGCAGGCTGGAGTTTCGTGGTGAATCTGGCCTCATGGTCTCAGGCCCATCATCAAGGGAGTGTGGACAAGAGGAGCAGAGACAGGTATTGATCCTTGTTCATTATTTAAATGCAGATGGCGGCAGGCAGCTCTGCTCAATAAAGCCCTGACAGAGACGCCTCCGTCCTGAGTGATGGCCCCAGCAACATCCACGGGCTCCTCAAGGGGCCTGAAACTCAGTTTCCCCAACTGAAAAAAAAAGCGGGGGGAGTGCTGATAGGTCCACCCAGTCACACCAGGTAGCGTGAGAAGTTATTGGTCACAATTACAGGGTGCGATGGGGGACTTTGATACTTGTCTTCCTAGAACAGGGGAAGCACTCGCTAATTTTTCTCCTGCTAAGTTTAATTTTAAAAACAGGGCATCTAAAATATTGTGGGTTCATTAGAATTTCAGCCTGTTCGTAGGTAGCGAAGCAGTTATGAGCCCTGACCCTGGAGAGACAGACTTTGGTTGCAGCCTCACTCCGCAGCTTGCCAACACTCTGAGCGTGGGCAAGCGGCTTCACCTCCCCCAGCCTCCGTCTCCACTCCTGGAATCAGAGACAGTGCTCAGCTACACCTCACCGGGCTGCTGGAGGCGTCAGACGAGTTCAGCTGCTTATCACAGTGCCTGATACAAACTCACCTCTCGATAAATATTAAGTCAATAATGACTGTGGTGACAATGACACCGATAATCAGGACAACTAGTGTCATATACTCTAGAGTCACCCTTTAGCACTTTAACGACCCATGAACGAGTAATCTTTAGGATGTAGGTTACATTTAAGTAAAAGTCAATTCTAGCCCTGGCTGGGGTGGCTCAGTGGGTTGAGTGCGGGCCTGAGAACCAAAGCATCGCTGATTTGATTCCCAGTCAGAGCACATGCCTGGGTCGTGGGCCAGCTCCCCAGTACAGGGCACGCAAGAGGCAACCACACACTGAGGTTTCCCTCATTCTCTTTCTCCTTCCCTTCCCCCACCCTCTAAAAATAAAATAAATAAAATCTTTAAAAAGAGTCAATTCTGAAACAGCCATGATGACTTCTGACAAATCACCTCGTCTAGTTCTTTGTTTTTCCACATAAAGGACTTGATGGCCTATAAAGTCACTTTTAGCTTAAAACCAGCATTCTATGAAGTTTTCAGACACTTGGCTGGCACGCCCAAAGCTGGAGTCAGTGGACGGCAGGGTGGGCTTTGAAGTCGTCTTCTGATCAGGACGCCAAGGGTTGGGAAAGGAGCGTGAACGAAGAGAATTCCAGAACAGGTCAGCGAGTCCCGGGACTCGGAAAACCTTTAACCTCCAACCCCTAGGGTAGTTACCCCCTAACCCTTAGGGCGTTACCCAAGTGGACAGGGTGGTCTCAGAAGTTGAGATCCACTCATTCGTTCCACCACTCATTCCACATGTATTTGAGGTGCTTCTCAAGCCAGAATTGCCACATATGTTCCTTCTCACCTGTAATGGGCAATGAGTACCAGCAGGCCCCAGGTGGGTCATCTCAGTGAACTCTGCACACCTGAGTTCCCGGTCCCCACTGTGTAAACGAAACTCTACCTCCTCCTGCAGGGAAGGGTCAGAAATGCCTCTCAGCATGGTGACCTCTCGCTGCCTTGTTTCTGGACCCAAGGAACCCAAAGTGCCCTGGCCACAGCCGTAGCTTGTAGTTCAATGAGACCCTTGCCGTGCCTCCAAAATGTCCCTTTGGGGAGCCAGGACCTCCTACCTGGAAGAATATAGGGACTAAGCTTAGAGGGCCTCCAATATCCAGTGGCCGGTAGAACAGGAGGGTAAGGCAAGAGGATGAAGAAGCAGCAGCTGGAGAGGTGGGTAAACTGGGAGACCCTGAAATTACACAAACCAAGTGAGGAAGCTGTGTCAAGAGGGAAGAGTGTTTGTCAAATCCTGCCGAGAGATCACATAAGAAGTAAAAACATTCTGTTGCATGGCCAAGGGAAATGAGGACACCTATTGGATTTGGCATCATCATGGAGGTTCTCAGGGACTGTGTGGGGACAGGTGTGGATGGACAGCTGGGGGTGTGAACCAGACCAGGGAGGGTTCAGAGTGGGAGGTGGGGAGATGGAGAATGAACACAGAGAACTTTATCCAAGAGTTGGCATTGATAATGGCACCTTCACCCTTGAGTGGATGGGTCTGAGGAAGTATGCATTATAGTTCTATTTTCCCATGTGTGGATTTGAAAAAGGAAAGAAGTAACATCTCTCAGTAGATGTTTCTATCTGAATTTGAGGTTTGAACTTCACTTTCTGATGCGTTCCAACCCAATGGAATGTGGAGCTTTGGGGTAAGTCTCAAGTGCTAATGCACATATACAAATTCACTCGCACACATATTTTAAGAGGCTTATGTACAAGCTCATAACTCTTCCTAGACATCAAATGGCTCTTTATAGGCTCCATTTTGATGACCTAAGTAGACGACAAATTAAACAGAAACATAAGGATTAAATTTCCCTCGAAGTACCAGGGCTTTGGGGAAAAATAAGGAGAAAAAAGAAATGCCTGGATGATCACATTGTGGTTTTTCCTTTCCTTCATGATTCCAGACCTTTATCTGTGTAGTCTTAGAGAGCACGCCAAACCCAAGTGATGTCAGCCACCGCACATCGTAGCGACACCCTACCCTGCAGCATCTCCTCCATGAATCCTCTGTGGGCAAGCAGACAGACCCATGTTCTCATGAGTGAGTGTGTGGAAGCAGAGCCTCACAGACCAGCTGGGTTTTTGGAGGAAGGAATTCAGACACAACACCCTTTGATTCCATCTGAGAGCCATGTATTCATGATGAATGAGGAGTGACCAAGACTGGCTCCGGGCAGTACCGTCTTGCATTTCTCGAGCTTTGGGTAATGGACAGCTGCTGTTTTCGCCTGGTTGGGATCCACTTTCCCTGTAGTGGGGATGTTTCTCTCTCTAGTCCATGCAGTTAGAACCCCTGGTCTGTCTCCTGCATGTTTGAAGCAGACCCTGCCAATCAGAGCCATGCGTCCCAACCAAAGTGACTGGTTCAGAAATGAACATGTGACCAATGACAGCCAATCAAAGAAGTGAGTGGGTTCAGGGATTTTTTTTGTTGTTATTGGTGCCGATGGGAAAAGAGGAGCACCCTACCTGGTATGCTTCAAACTGGGAGAATATGATACAAATCTGGAGCTCGTGGTGCCTTCTCGTCATGTTATTATGAAAGGAAAACCCTGCTTGAGAATGGAACCCATGCAGAGGAAAGCAGGGCTAATGAGTGAAGAGAATAAAACTAAGTCTTGAATATGTCATTTGAGTCCTTGGATCCACTGATACCTTTTAGGAACTTAAATCTATGAAGTTCTTTCCACTTAATCCTACTGAGTTGGGGTTCTGTTGCTTTCAACTGAGAGTCCTAATCAAGCCAGCCTTTTTTTTTTTGGAAGTGTTCACATTAGTATATCTATTATTTGTGTAAACTATTTTCATCTTTGTTTCACATGGATTAATGACAATGGGAATCTTTTGCGTCTGGGTAGGGCTTCGTGCTTTCCAGAGATCCTTCACTGTGGATGAATATTCAGAGTGGCCACCCTAAGTGTTACAGCCAGAATCTGTCCAACATCTGTCCCAACTGGTCCATCTCTGTGCTGTTCAGATAGCTAAATATTTTGACCATCATCTTGCCTTTCACTGACATGACTGCATTTATACCACAAACCAAATTGGGAAACAGGCTAAAAGCCCATTTCACAGATGAGCAAGGTAAGACTCCAAAGTGACTTCTCCAAGCTAATCAATGGCCAAATTTGGTTTTGAAATTGGGACTTCTGTTCCAAAACTCTTTGCCCCTCACCGTGCCCTGTACAGAATGTAGAGACACATTAATTACATTTTTCCATTATTATTCATCCAAAACTGGGCTAAGGGCTATATATGTATTGAATAATTGCAACCAACCTCAGGAGGTTGGTTTTATTATCTTCCTCACATTGTATATAAGGAAGCTGACACTCACTGAAGTTAAGTTCACTATGCTGGGAGTAGCAAAGACAGAATTTGAACTCAGATCTGCATACTGTAAAAATAAGGTGGCTTCTACCCTCAAGAATCTAGTTGTAGAGACAGGATAGGCAAACCTTTATTAATCATAGGCTTAAAAATACAGTGGACATGGTTCCCCTCAGATACCACTTACTATATGAGATCAGGACAAGGAGATGCAACTGAGTGTGGGTCATCAGGAAATGCTTGAGTTGTCAGGATATCACATCAACTAAAAAAAATACTACTTGTGATTTTATAATATTATGGATACTTGTAGAAACTTGATGGGCTGTGTTAAACTTTGAATGGTGAATGGGACTTAGTTAGGCAGAGACCCAGGGATTCTGGTAAAAGGGCCAGCACCTCAAAAGCAAGAAGTGTGGGCAAACCTGGAATGTTTAGGAAAGGAAGCCAGCCTGCCTATGTCAGGGATGGTAAGTCACCTTTATTTTGCGCACCAGGCTTCATCATTTGAAAATGGTTGCCTGGAGTACTCTGTTGAAGACAACGGTGAAACTGTGTTAGAAGTTGGAAGATAGAGTTCTGAGATCGCTTAGTGATGTCTGCCATGGGCACGGGATGGAAACCGGGTATCACAAGTACTATATACCTGCCATCACAACAGTGCAGAACACAGAGCATACTAAAGGATGAGGAAGCAAGAAGGCTGAAAAGCCATCTTAGGGTATGTCACAAAGACTTATTTTTCTAGGAGGACATGGAATTTGGACTTGATTGAATGGGCAAGGAGTGACTGAGAGTGTGAGTTCTTCAGCAAAGAAGGCTCCAAATAAAATATGAGCTACAGTATGTGGAACTCAAGAGCAGGTGAAATGTGAAATGTGGTCCCTGACCACTCACTACAGCTTCTGAATTGATCTTCCCATGGAGCCAGTCATCAGGTGTCAAAGTGCTGCCTTACGAGGAAGAAATTATATCTTCGCTATTGGGTAAAGGCTTAAGTTGTAGACAAACATCTGGTTTTCACGAGAGCTGAGGAATTGGCTAACAACGACCCAGATGTCACTTCCACAGCCCAGGCATCTCAACAGTCATTAGGTCACCTCAATTGTATTCTTGGATATGGTGTCCCACTGAGGAAAATTATGTCACTAAAAGCCCAGGTCTGACCTGATCTAATCACGAGTCACCATCCTGTGACACCTTATCATCATCATCACTCAGATTTATTGAGCATATGCGATGAGCCTGGCTTTATATTTTCATCTCAGTTTATCCTCACGACAACCCTAAGAAGTGCCAATGTGTCCATTAATAGAAAGTAAAGTGAGGCTCAGAGAGTTCATGTAAACCTCCCACGGCAGAGCTGGAGATATAAACTGAGCTCTCTCCATTGCCAGGACTGTGCTCTTTGCCATTATTGTCACTCAGGCCACGGCTCAGCGCATGGGGGCTCGCAATGACATCACACCATGAAAAGCACAGACAAGTCTCCATGAGTCCCCAGCACTGAGACCTCTGTCCCACTTCTTTCTCAGAGGGCATCAATAATCAAGCCACAAGAACCTGGAAATTAACTACGTTAACCACACACCTTAAAATATCTCTGTCAACAAAGAGGGTTGGGAGCCCCACTATACCTCCCCAAAACCCCCATCATCTCCAGGGTCTGTAATAAATATATCAGAAGCATGAAACACATTTCTGAAATGGGGGGTAGGAACTCAGATCATAAATGGGTTTAAACCCCAAGTTTCCCAAGATCCACACAGCCTTCTGGAAGCCTGGGCCTCATTTCGATTTCCTGAGATACCTAAAACTCCCAGTTTCTAAGTCCAGGTTTCTGCTCTTCTATGTTCTGCGTAGGACACTGGCAAAAGCAAAACCTCCACACCTACCTAATGTCACATTTTAAATACATCTCTGAGCAGCTGGATGGAGACCAGAAACCCTCCCATTCTGGTTCAAGGAGCCCTTGTTTATTTAACTGATACATAATAAGCCCATTTGCTTTTACCTTTAACCTCTTAAAATGCTCTGTGGTTTTCATAGATTTCCTTTTCACATGTACAGTGATACCCACTTCCATTTTCATTATATATAAAAGCTGTATACTTTCCATCAAGCCCACTTTTTTTTTCAATACAAATCCATTTCATGGTGTTTCTGAGCTTACTAGAATCTCTCTCCAAAAGCTAAAGAAATTTTTTTTCTTGTCTTTATTTGGATCTGTACAATGGGATTATTGCACAATGTGGTGGAGTGTAGATCTCTGAAATGTTTATTTGCAGAATGAAGATTCCCATGGTTCAGTTTCTAGCGCCCATCACTGTCAGTCAGGATAGGACAGATTTTGCTGCAGTAACAACCAACCACCCACTACGTATGCCTTAAAACAGCAAAGCTCTATTTCTCATTTGCATGCTAGTCTTACTGCATGTCAGCTAGGGACTCTGTCCCCCATGTCCTTGCTCTGGTACTGGGCTGACAGAGCAGCCAGAACCTTGATGGTCACCATGGAAGAGAGAAAAATACATATGGTCCATTGCATACTGGCTCTTAAAACTTCCACCCAGAAATGACATATCACTTCTACATATACTCAGTGGCCAAAGGAAATCATGTGGCCATAGCCAGCCCTAACTCCCAGCTGCAGGAAAGTACAACCCTTCCAACACCGGGTCAGGACACATCAAGCACCACTGGTGACTCCACTGTGGCCACAGCACACTCTGCGAGGAAGGTGGGCAGGACAATAGTGACAAGAACTCAGCCTTATTGAATGCCTATTAAAAATGCATGCAACTTTGAACACCTTGCACATACTATCTCATTAAAACTTGAAGACAAGTTGAGAGAAAGGCACACTTCACCCCACTCAAAAAATGAGGAAACTGAGGCCCAGAAAAGTTGAGTCACTTGGCCAAGGTAACCTATCTAGTAAAGGGTTGTGCTGAGACTTGAACCCAAGTGGGTAGCCTGGGCCAGACCTGCACTGCTGACAGCGCTGCAGCAACGCCAATCTCCATGTTACCATTATGACTACGACTAAGACCCGCCCCCAGCTCATTATCTCTGCAGTGATAACAACAGCCCCGGAGCTTCACGATTCCTGTGCGGGTTACCTGGAAAAACAAAGCAATGCTGCTCCCAAAGTAGAGCTTCACCACATGCTGCCCATGTGAAGGACACGTAGAGGCTTAGAAACCACCAGCAACGTGAAAAGACAACCTATGGACTGGGAGAAAACATTTGCAAACCACACATCTGATAGGGGGTTAATATTCAAAATATACAAGCACCTCATACAACTCCATTTAAAAAAACCCAAATGACCCAATTAAAAATGGCCAAAGGAACTGAATAGACATTTTTCCAAAGAAGCCACAAAAACGGCCAACAGATACATGGAAAGGGGCTCAGCGTCACTACTTGTCAGGGAGATGTAAACCGAATCCACCAGGAGATGCCGGCTTATACCTGTTAGGATGGCGGTCATCAGAAAGATAAGAGGTAAATGCTGCTGAGGATGCAGAGAAAAGGGAGCCCTCGTGCACTGTTGGGGGGCCTGTGAACCGGTGCAGCCACTGTGCAAAACCGTGTGAAGCTTCCTCCGAAACTTAAAAATAGAACTGCCACGTGATCTGGCAACCCCACTGCTAGGTGCACATCCACAGTAATGAAATCTCCACATCGACGCGATGTCTGCACACCCCTGTTTGGGGCAGCACTCCTCACAGTAGCCCGGCCAGGGAAAGAGCCTTAAGAGTCCATCATGGAATGAATGGATCAAGAGAATGTGGGGTAATATGTAGACAATGGAGCATTTTGCAGCCTTTAAAGGGAGGGAAATCATGCCATTTGCAAGAACATGGGTGAATGTAGAGACATTATGTTAAGTGAAATAAGCCAGACACAAAGACTGTGGGATCTCACCTATATGTGGAATCTGGGTCGGACTGAGAAACAGAGGCTAGAATGCTGTTTGCCAGGGGCTGTTTGGATGGGCAAAACAGGGACAGGCTCATAAAAGGGTGAAGTTTTCAGACGAGTGAGGTCTGAGGATCTGACCTTACTCTCATATATATATATGAGAAACTTCACCATTGTATTTCTCTCAGTCATTCAACAAACACTTGTTAGCATTGACAACCTAGCACTGCGCTAGATTTGGGATGTGGGTATATTCTCGTACCAACCCTGGAGTCTCAGCTTCTAGGAGAATGAGGGAGAGACTGATAGGTAAAACAGAAAATTGTAATAGATGATGTTATATATATGTATATGTATATGTATATGTATATGTATATATATGTTATATATACACACATATATTTGTATATATAATGAATTGACTACAGCAGATAATGATGTATAATTAAAATTTGCTAAGAGAGTAGAAATTAAGTGTTGTCCCCCAAAAAGGGGTGTGGGAGTACGAGGGGAGGTGATGGATATGTTAATTAACTTGACAGTGGGAATCCTTTTACCATATATATGTATCACTAATAATCACATTGTATGCTTTAAATACATGATAATGTTATTTTTCTATTATACTTCAATAATGCTGGGGAGATGGGGAAAGAACCATCCTCTTCAAGTAAGAATTTTTAAACTCATCTTCTTGGTTGAAGGAAGAGGGACAACCTGCTTCAGCCATCCAGAGGTAAAGCCGGACGCTTGGAAATTATTCTCGATCCCTCTTGCTTCCTTACCTCCCGTGTCCTCCACCCGCAAGTCTTCGCCGATGGCTGCGTCTCTGCTTCTCACAGCCCCTCACTTCTCCCCCGCCTCACGTCGGCATGGCTCCAGCCACCGTGCTCTCCGGCCTGGACTCCTGCAGTGGCGGCCTTCTGGTGACAGACCGCAGCTGGCCACGCCGCACCTGCAGTGTGACTGCATGGTAAGTGTCTGTGGGTGCTGGGACCCAGCAGCGCCTGAAGCCAGAGCCCCTCGGACGTGGTTGTTAGCTCTCCGTCTCCTGCAACGAATCCACCCTGGAGAATACTTACCTCCTCCCTGCCATTCTGCAAACCTGCGGCCTACCTCATGTCCCCGGGCGGATTCTCCAAAGCCCGCACAAATTCGACCCTTAGCGCGTGTTTGCTGCAGGAGAAGGGGTCTGGCTGAGACTCAAAGTCTGTTCCAGATCACAAGGGGGCCTTGAGAGGAAAGGCTTTGGCTCCGCCCTTGAAAAACCCACAAAACGGCACTGCACAAAGACGCAAAAGTCAGACAGGTCGCTCGACGAGAGCGGGCTGTGACCTGTCCTCTTTTCCTCCATCAAGCGGTTTTTAAGAGCAGTGTGGGGCGTTTTTCTCGCTCCCTTAAATGTGGTTTTGCTCACTTACTTCCCAGCCCCCAGGGAAGCCTCTCATCTCCTGGGCCTCTTTCATTTTCAAGTCCAACCCAGAAAAAAAAATGTGCATGTAGAAAATCCTATAATTACCAAATCTGATTTTCATTTGAACTTTTCTTCTCTGACAGCACCGCAGAGCTGTCTGGTGAGCGGCAGCCAGCAAAGGCCCAGAGTGTGTCTGTGACAGAGACTCCAATGGTGTGTGTGCATGTGTGTGTGTTTGTGCAAGGGTGTGTGGGTCAGAGTATTTTTGTATGTGTGTGCTTATACAGATGCATGTTTGAGTGTTAACAAAAGTGTAGTCAGTGTGTGCATAGTGTGTGAATGAGTGTGGTATGTAAATGAATGCATGTGACATATGCATGTGTGTGTTGTATGTGTGAATGACGCATGTGTGTGAATAAGGAGGCGGCTAAGAATGCATGCAGGGGGTACGTGGTCTGTGTGTCCATGTGCGTGTGTGAGTGGATGTGAGCGTGTGCAGGTTTGTGTCAGTCAGAAAGGCTTTACGAGTGGGGGTGGTATTTGAAAAGATGTAGGAAGTGCCAGGCAAGAAGGACGGGGCATCATGCAGTGTGCATGAGCGTAAGGTCACCAGCACAGGGACAGAAGGGGACCGCGACTCTCCAGGCAAGATGCATTCATGTGGAGAACGGCTGGGAGTCAAACTTGGAGAGTGAAACCACAGGGCTGTGCCTACAAGAGTCCCCAGCAGATCTCTGAAGAGATCAACTGGATGTGAGAAGCTTACAACAAGCTTCCCTGTGTGCGGGGAAGGCCCCAGACACTCTGTAAGGCAGCGTGCACTGCTTAGTCGGTGAGCAGGGGCTTTGGGGACGGGCCCCAGTCTGATTCAGCATTAACGATAGCGGCCAGGACCTCCGGGGCTGGGCTTCTTGGGTTCAAAGCCAGGGCCTCCGGCATCACTGTGGGCAAGCTGAGGTACAGAGAGTTTAAAGTTAAGTATCACACACAGGCTCAGGCTGAGAGTCTCTCTGTGACTCAGTTTCTGTGTGCAGTTGCCTAGGTAGCAAATAGTTCAGAAATAGAAACAACTGAGAGAGACAGAAATAGAGTTAGATTGGGAGAGAGAGTGGGAGGGTGGGCTAGAGATGGATGCTGGATAGACAAACAGATGATAAATGGATACCAAGTTCTATTGCGCTTTTCTGTTTTAACATCAATCTCTTCCCCATTCTCCTAGAAGCAGAGACTCCAGGGTTGGTACAAGAACATACCCACATCCCAAATCCAGCACAGTGCTAGGTTAGTACTCAATGCTAACGAGAACTTGTTGAGTGACTAAGAGAAATACAATGGTGAAGTCAGGATCTTCGGGGGAAATGGGCAGATGTCATTTAAGTGGTACAGACAGGTAAGCCCTGGGGAACTCGAGCTCAGCACCTGACTCCAGTCAACAACCCTGTAGTATGAACCTCAGGGTGGCTGAGAGACTAGTTCTTAATTGTTCTTACCCCTCCACCAAAAAAAAAAAAGATAATCATTATGTGATGTGATAAAGGCATTAACTAACATGTTGGTGGTGACTGTATTGTGATTTATAAATTTGTAATCATCAAGTCAACATGTTGTAGACCTTGAACTTACACAGGCTGAGTTTCCTTGTCGGGCTTCCTACCAGTGGCCCCATGGAAAAAATGAAAACTGTGTGAATACACTTGGGCAGCGGAAGATGAACAGGACGAGCCTGCTGAAAGAGCATGAGAAGACAGTGGAATGGTCCACAGGCACAGCCCGGTCTCCAGTGGTGTGTGGACTGCGCTCAGGAGTCCCGTGTCTCACTGTATAAGAGGTGTCGCGCTGTCAGGCGGAGTTCTGCACGCCCCCGGTGCTGGCTGCGGAAATCTGGTCCGTGAGGTCAACTGTCCCAAAGATAACAAAGGCAAAATGGATGAGACCCATGATGCTTCGTTGGCAGTGAAAGTGAGAAGACCCGGCCAGAAAACAGCTGATGGAACAGTGTAGGGTCTCCCGTGGGAAACAATGAACAGGATCTAAAAGAGTATCTTAGTGCCTTTGGAGAGGTTCCTAGGGTTCCCATCGAGAGAGAGATTAAAACTGGTCATTCAAAAGGGCTGGGCTCTGTTCGATTCGCGGAACACGAAACCCAGGTGAAAGTACCGTCACAGCGGCACAGCACGGAGGGATGACGGCATGACTGTAAACTTCCTCACTCCAAGCAAAGCCCAGAGGAGCCTCGGAAGCAGAAAGGTGTTTGTTGGGCGTTGTGCGGAGCACAGGAAATGGTAGGTGTCTTTGTTCCCAAACCAGTTCTGGGCTTTTGCTTGTTACATTTGCAGACGGTCAAGTTACCCAGTCTCTTTGTGGGGAGGACTTGATCATGAAGGAATAAGCGTACACAGCCAATGATGAACCTCGGCACCGTAGCAGCAGACCGTCAGAAAGACGTGGAAGCTGTGGCGGTAACCCAGGTGGCCCGGGAACCGGGTGGATTTGGTAACAGGCAGATCGGTGGGAGCTGGCTTGGGAAACAATCAAGGTGGTAACCTGCGGGAGGGATGAAGCTGAGTGGTTTTCTCATTAATCCCTCGGGGATGGCAGAGCCGCTGGGGTGCGATGGGCATGTTAGCCAGAACCACAAACCGAAAGCCAAGATGCCATGCAGAGGGAGCCAGATCAGGCCTCCGGCCTGGAAATGCTCTCATAGTGGTTGTTCTAATTCAGGTGCAGCAGCTGGTTGGGGATCAGCTTCAAATGCAGGGCCAGCCAGTGGTTTTAATGGAGGCTTTGGCCCAAACGTGGATTCTGACCTCCTAGCTGGGGACTGTACATAGTGGGAATTCAAATTTTTCTCAATTCATGGTAAGTATGCAGTAAAGTACACGTGTACTAAAAAGTTTGTTCATTGTGGTGTATATTCAGCAGTGTTTTTGACAATTTTTCTTTGGAAAAAAAGAGGAAGGGCTGAAGAAATTTTGTTTTATTACATAAAGGGTTGAAATATGGAGTCTTTAAAAGTGAACTACCAACAACTGATATCAAAAGTTCCTCCTGTAACTCCGGCTGGTGTGGCTCTGGATTGAGCGCTGGCTTGTGAACCAAAGGGTCACGGGTTTGATTCCCAGTCAGGGCAAAAGCCTGGGTTGTGGGCCAGGTCCCCAGTAGGGGGCGCAAGAGAGGCAATCACGCATTGATGTTTCTCGCCCTCTCTTTGTGCCTCCCTTCTCCTCTCTCTAAAAATAAAAAAATAAAATAAAAGTTTTTAAGAAGTAGTTTCTCCTGTAATATTTTATCCCTGGACTTGTCAAGCAAATTCTTTGCATGTTCAAAAGGGAAAACATCAACCAGAACTACATTCTTTTCTCCTTGGTCTAATTTGAACCCCACCATATGGATTTTTTCCTTTAGGAAAATCTTCTTTTCGGAGCTTGTGGCACCACAGTGTTCGGTTCTTTTGTTTTTGTGTTTTAACGCTGTCTCCCTCCACGTGCAGAAGCACAGCACGAAGCCCTCATTTAAGCTCTGCAGTTCATCTCCTTTCAAATGTTTATGGAAGAAGCACTTCCTTGGAAGCGGCGCTGTGACTACTCTGCCCTCGGAATACTTCTGCCCACATGCTTTCTCCTTCAAGATTTGGTTATCGTCCTGCACAGGCCGCGTCTTGGACAGTGGGCGTGCCCTTTTTATCTGCTACTCTTTATTTCAAGGAGCTGAGTATCCACGCTGTGAACACAAGGCTACGATACCGACCAGAAGGCTGTTGGAACTCCTGAAACCTCGTCTGGGATTGATGGTGGTGCCGAGGTGCGAAAGGCTAGTATGAGCGAGAAAAGGAGGGAGCGCGCACAGCGACGGTGGTGCGAAACGGGCATCTTCTCACTTGGCGAGGGTGTCTCTCCATCCTGTGGCTCTGGGGAGAGAGTGTGCAGAGAGCAATGACAGCAGGTATGTGCGAATGTTTCTTGCATTCAAAGGCCATCCACATCTGTTGGAAGACATTAAGTGGGGTTTTTTCTTGGCTAACCCACGTTAGCTGAATGTGTTAAGTGAAGTGATACCTACCCCTTTGTCAACTGCCGGGTATGCTGCATGGTGCAGGTGCCCTTCTGTCACTGATCTGTAAGTGTGGTAACGTGAACTGAAGCCGATGGGTTGAGAACACGGACTGGGCTTGTGCTGTGTTTTGCAGGAGTACTTGGAGTCTGCGCCAGGGAGCTGGGGGAGTCTCAAAGAGGGGGCATTCTAATGTCTGTAGCTACCCACGAGAATGCTGTGTGCTGCAATTCTGTGTCCTGTGCTTGGACGCTTTTATGAGAGTTGTCGATGTTGGACATTCTTAAATAAAACTGATTTAAATACAAAACTAATACATAATGTTATATGTCAGTTATATCTCACTTTTAAAGAAATTGGGTTCTTCAAAACACTGAGCTCCTAGATCAAGACTTGCCTGAAGCCAGACCTACTGCTATACTTTTAATTCCATTAAACTCCCTTTTGTGTGAAATCCAGTTTCAGTGGCATTTACTAACACCTGAACCTGAAAAACTGCAAACAGCTGCAGCCCCTAAATCTCTCTGTGCCTCGGTTTTCTCCTGTGCCATACCGGTATAAACACATGAGGGAAGACAGACTTTGGAGTCCAAAGATTAGGTCCAAGGCTGTCCAGCAGCAAGACCATAGTGTGGTCACTTTGTTGCTCTGAGCCTCCATTTCTTCATCGGTACGATGGGCACAGTGCCTATGGAACAAAGCTGTGGGATGCACTAAATGAGATAATGACAGAAAAGCTCTTCACACAGCGCCCAGCACACAGCAGGACTCATTCGACGCCGACCCGCAGGAAGCTCCCTTCCCACCTCATCGTGATTTCATACATGTCAAGTGAGCGCAGGTGACATGGAAGCATTTCCCCCATTATAGGCCGTTATTATTATGAGCATGATAAAGTAATTTACCGAGTGCAGGTCAAAGGGAAGCGAGATTGTTCTGGAAGGCAAACCAAGGAAGGGAGGTGGGCACAAGAGGAAGAGCCAGGCTTTCAGGCCAACACAGACATCGTTACTTAGAGGAAGAGAAAGGCTTGTGCAAAATCGAAGACGAGTGTTTTCAAGCTTTAAATGAACTGTTTTTCCCTCAACTCTATTCAGAGAGAAGAGTGTACTCCGATATAATCAAGGGCAGATGGAGGGCAAAATATTTATTCCGGTAAAAACACTCATCGCTCCAAACTCACTTGAAACATTTTCTGCTTTCTAAAAGTGCTCTTACGAACTCAGAGCTGCAAAGAATCACCCAGTGACTGGCTGTTCCAAGTGGCAGCTCAGTGCTTCTCTGAAAAGGCTGCCCAGCCTCGGGTAGTGGGAGCCTGTGGCCCCGGCCTGGGTGTCGTGGTGGGCGCAGGGGCGGCAGCCTCGATGGGGCTTTGTACCTGCTGCCACTTACTTTGCTAATGGCCATGGCACCGCGCAAGACTTGAGCCCCAGACGGAGCTCCATGGAGCAAGGCAGGCCTGGGGTGGGGGTTGGGGGGAGCAGAGGTGGCTGCTGTCCTTTTGACGGTTTCACACATAAATGTCCCGGTGCTGTGGCGGGGTCTGGAGAGTGTGAGGGTCTGGTTCAGCACCGTCCGAGAGAACAACAATGCAAGCCGCTGTCATACTTTTCAATGTTCTAGCAACAACACTAAAAAAGCAAAACAAAAGAAAAATAGGTGACATTCATTTTGATGGCATTTTTCTCTAACCCGACATTCTGCAAACACTATCACTCCACCGTGCCATCAACGTAAAAATCATTCACACGATAGTTCTCGCCCGTTTTTCCATCAGTCTTCAGAATGCAGCGTGCACTGTATTGCCACTTCAGCTCACGTCATTTTGATTTGAAAGTCACGGAGGACGCTGGCCGCTCCGGGATGCACAGCTCCGACGGTGCCGGTCCTGCAACCTGCCTCTCCCTGGGAGTGAGACAGAGTCCAAGTCTCAGAGCAGAGGAGCCTTTCGGGAAGTTGGGGAACGGTCCCTCGTCTCACCTGTGGCACCCTCTGGGGCTGTGTCCTGGGGGAGGCGGTCTCAGTCCTTCTGTCTCTCTATCCTCTTTCATTGGGTTTCTCTCTCCGTTTCTTCCTGTCTTTGTCTCTACCTCTTCTTCCTGTTTCTCTCTGTCCTGTTGCTCTCTCTCTCTCTTTCTGTCTTCATCTCTCTAAATCTGTCTCTGTCTCTCTTGAAGTCCTTTTTTTTTTTCTTTTTACAAAAGCAACAAAAGCCATCCAGGGCAGGGACAGAAAATAAAAGAAACTAAATAGGATGGAGAAATCCTACGTAGATGGGCTACCACAGCAAAATGTTTCTGAGGACGAGATGTTTAAGGAGATGCCTGCGGCTGGCAGGAGTCTAGCCCTGGTAAGATGATGACAGAAGACTGTTCCAGGGAACAGACTGTGCAAAAGACCTGAGGCGGCCAACCATTTGGTGAGGGGGAGGGAGAAGCATCCTGAAGGAGAATGGTGTGAAATGGGGAGGAAAACGTTAAACGGTAAACAGGGACCGATGAATTAATGGGTAGATAAATATAATGTTGCTATAAAGACGACTGATTGTTAGGGACAAATCTCACAGGAAATATATAAGGGAGAATTCACATAGAACAATGTATAAACTAATGTTTTATGCTATAATTTGAAAAAATAAATGGGGAACAAAGGAACTAAAAATAAGAATTTTACACATAACTCTCATGAATTGAGAGTAAAGTTTTTTTTATTTTTGTTTTTAGATACAAAGAGAGAAAAGCATGAGTGACAGTGACAGGTGGCATGGAAGGTGTTGAGAGAAAAATCGTGAGCCCTGTGTCCAAACTTCACAACGCTGTCTCCGAGTGACGTGCTGGGGTGTGGAGGGAGGCAGCATCGTGAAAAGTTCGAAAGAGGACTTACTCAATGGCTGACAAACGAAGTTTTTACAGCACACGCGTCCTCGAAAACGTCTGTGACAGTGGAGCCACAGGACTTCACACCCGCTGGCCGCTGCCTTTAGCCCGACTGCCTGTGGCCCAGCGATGGTTCTTCAGTGGGCGGGGAGTCCTGTCGTGCATTCTGACCGCCCTCTTGGTACCCCCAGTCCCCCCACACGTCTCTGTCTTTCTTCGTGCTCCTCGAACGTCCACGTGCATCCAAAACATCGATCGGGGAAATGTGCAGGGTGGGGCAAGTCGGTTTACAGTTGTGAGTACGTGAGCCACGGAGATGGTACAGCTGTTGTAATCATCACAACCTGCATGTCTTTTTCCACACGAACAACTATAAACTCACGTTGGTCCCGCCCTGGACTGCTTTAAAAACGTAGATTCCCGGCTGATCTCCCCGCAACTTCTGCTGCAGCTCGCCTGGCACGGAGCCCAGGAATCTTCCTTGTACCGAGCGCCCCCTTCCCAGAAGATGAAGACGCCAGTGCAGAGCGGACGCTCTTTCACGAAACACCGGTCCGGGCGCGGCCCGACAGCCCCTTCCAGAATCACAGAGAAGTTCCACAGCTGCACTTCGGGGCTCAGCAGCCACTGCCCGCACGTGACTGCTGACCACTTGTAATGAGGCGGTGGAACTGAGAAAGTGGATTTTTAATTTTCATTAATTTCAATTTAACTAGCCACGCAGGACGAATGGTAAAACAAGCCCTTCTTCCATTAACAAAATTCTGGGCAGCAAATTCCTAGAGTTCAGGAGACTTTTGGCTCTACAGATTTCCATGTTTATGATTATTCACCCCCACAATTAAATCAGTTTGGGAATATACATGGGTGTGTATATATGTATACATGCATATATACATACACAAACTATATATGTATATGTGTGTGTATATGTACATATACACACACACGGAGAAATGCTCAAGCTTAATGCAAAATTTAATGCAGGTTCATTGCTCTACTTGCTCAGCCGCCATGAATGTGACAGCCACACAGCACACAGGCTCACTCGGTGGTGTCTACCGCCCCCACTGACTACTACAGTGAAGCTGTCGGTGTTCAGACATGTGAATTCCAGTCCACTCTCCTGGGCGGCCAGGCTGCATCAATGTTGTAAGCAGTTCTCATTGTATTAACAATGGCTGGACTTTTTCTGGACAGACCTCCTACACACACACTCACACATACACACACACACACACACACACACACACACACACACTGGGGGGAAAGAGAGAGAGAGAAAGCGAGAGCATTTCCTTTTCCCTTCATGTGAGCTTACCAGTAATTATCATTTAGTTCCAGGCCCTTCAAAGAGTCTCTTGCTCAATATTCACCATCCCCAGAATACGAGCCAGATCCAGTTCTTAGTATACAGTAAAAGTCAGCGAAAGCAGGACACTAATGCACCCCTCTGCCCCCCAAAAAAAACCTTCAAGAAAAGTTCGGCTCTTCTCATCCTGTGCATTCACTACTCCGTGTGCACAACTCCCTCATGGACCCACACACAACAGATGGTAACACAAACGACATGCACACAAAGAAAAGGCCCAGAAGTAAATATTCCAAAGCGTAAGCAAAGGTGGACGAGAGTAACAGCCTCTGGGTGGTGTGCGATCAACATCCCCTGGTCTTGGCAACTCAGGGCTCTGTGAGCAGGTGGCCCTCCTAATGCCCTCTCCCCTTCAGCCCACGTGATTTGGGTGGAGTTGACTCCGCCTCCCTCCCCTACTCTGGTAGATATCTGACCCAGGCCTAGCCAATAGGAGAGCAGCATCCCCCAAGACTTTCAGGTTGGGCACATGACCCAAGCCAGCCAATCAGAATAAAAACTGGGCCTTCCCTAGAACTAGGAGCCAAGGAGGAAAGACTGGCGGTGTCCTGGGGCCATCCTCAGGCCAGAAAGGGGACGCTGCCTAAGGATGACCCTATGGCAGGAGCAGCAGAGCTGAGAGGCTGGGAGACGTGGAGGCTGGTGGTCCACTTTCAAGTTCTAGACCCGCTGCACGTGAAAATATCTCCACCCTGAACTTTGTAGCCCAGCAAGGCACTCGGTTCCTTTCTCATTCTGAAGCCACATGGGGTGGGCAGTCACTTGTACCTTTTATTATAATAGGTGACATAAGCTGGTAGGGCAAGGGGACAACATCCACTTTTTATTTCAGGGGCTTCTACTTTTGTTAGATGTTTTCACAATGAGTACGAATTTATTTTTAAAAATATTTTGATGCCCTTGGTCTTGATGAAAAGCATAACTCCCGTGCAAACTCCTGGCTGTGCATCCAACAGTAAATGAAGCATCTCCCGTGCACTGTCTCATTTAAAAGCCACTCTCGCCGTGTGAGGGAGGTGCTGTGGTTATGACCCGTTTATGGAAGGGGAAGCTGAATCTGGAGATAGAGGAGCCTGGGCCGGGACCCATGTCTGTTGGTCTCTGAAGACCCAGTTGTGTCCCCTCTCTATTCAAGTCCACGAATAAGGACACTTGACAGAAAGGGTCCTTAGCAAAGATCTATCCTTTCCTAGCACTCAAGTCCCCACGAGGAGCCTCCGTCATCACTGAGCACCCAGCAGGGGCTCGACAGTCGTGGTCTGAACGGATGAGCGAGTGACTGAGGGAATGAATGAAGGCATGCGAGAGATGTGGTGCCTGCGCCTTGAGGAGGCACATGGAACACTCGTTTCAGGCCAACATCTAAAGCATTCCTTCCAGCTTCATCAGGATGTATCTTAACAGCTCAGACATGCTTTCCAGTTGAAAACATTCATTTAATTAGCAGGCATTTTCCAAAACGGATGTGCCTTTCTCAATCACTGTGTCTGCGGCGGACATTTGCTGAAAAGGTGCCCCCTCCCCCAAACATCAAAGTTTATACTTTGCAGACCTTTCTCCCCAATTACTTCCATTGGAGCAGGACAGCCGGGGCGGACGGAAAATCGGTCACAACATGCAAGATGTTTCCCCTTCGTAAAAGAGATGCTTACGGGGTGAAGTCCTTTTGCGGGGGACAGGCAGGGGGACAAATCTATGTCTTTTTCTCATCTGTGTCTTTTAAAATGTTTCTTTGCCAACATGGGCTGCTTGCCGTGAACCGCCAAAAGCCTTTCTCATTGAGATCTAGCTTCCCCTCCTGAAAAGAGTACTAAGAACAATATATAAGACACGCTTCATTGGGTTTGTTATATTTCTTCCTGAGTTCTGTGACTACTGGGCTGGGCGTTCTGGCCCTTCCTGTGTTTTGTTGTGGTTCGACCATTACAATTCCACTTGAACACAGACTGCACCTTCTCCTGTCTCAAGTCCCTGCACCCCTGAGCCTTGGGCAGCAGCAGCCAAGGAAGAAGAGATGGCATCCATATTTTTGAAAAAAAAAAAAAAAAAGCTACTCCTTAAGAAAGCATGATTCTCTAAGTCCACTGAGGTCTAGCTGGGATTGGCTGGGCTAACCCCTTGCCCTCAACTCTTCCATAGCTCCCGGCTGCTATCTTGATGAAGAACGAATGCCTTAGCACAGCTCACAGACCTCAACTCTGCCTACTCTCTGACCTGCACTCTGCCTGACCCTCAGCCAATAACTTACCGACAACTTCCAGCCTCTTGCTTCCTTTCTTTACCACCACTGGCCCCTTTGGGTATGCTCTTCCCACTCCCTGAAACATCCTCTCTGTCTCCCTTTCTTCACCTGGTTAATTCTACTCAGTGTCAGGTCTCAGGTATGATGTCACCTCCTCCAGGAAGCCTTCCCTGATCTTCCCTTCCACTTCCCACCTAAAGAATTGAATTAGATGCCTTCTCCAGCACAATCACAGCTAACCCCATCCAGCACTGATGACCCTACTAGGATGTCCATTTATTTCTTCATCACCCTCACTGCACCTGAATCCCTTAGGTGCTGAGTCTCTGAGCCTCACCTATAACAGGCCCTCCACGAATAGCAGTTGAGTGAATGGGATAAATACATGCACAGGGACAGGGCCCTGCAGGGAACACAGCGACCAGGTAGAAAGTCCGTAAGCATTCCTCAGTAAGACGGCTGAGCTGCAGAGTACTGAACATCACAAGAAAGGCAGGCATATTGCAACCACTAGCCCCAACCCCAGGGTGCACAGAAGACTAAGTCAGTCCTACCACGGTTCCCACAGGGAAATCAACCTGTACTTGCCAGGTCACTCCAGCCCAACCGTTCCACCCACAGGTCCCCAAGCAAGCTAACGCTGTCCTATATAGCCTCACCCAGCCCACTCGGCTTCCCAGACAAGCCGCTTGGAAGAAGCCTTCAAGGTCACAGAGAAGGCTGGGTGAGAAGGCAAAGAAACATGAAGGTCGAGCTTCTTGGACAGCAGTGCTCCCTCTTCCTTGCCGTTAGGTTCTGGTTGTGTTCCTGTCCAGCAACGGCCAGAGAGCCAGCGCTGAGTCATAAAGGCACAGTGGGAAAGGGCTGGCAGAGAACCGTGAAGCCTGGGACAGGCTTTCCCCTCCAAAGCCCAGAGTTCCGGGAAAATGCCATTGTACCCTGTTTGCTCTCTCCCACGTATCGGGCACTTGATCGGGTAAATGGGCTTGGTTTTCTCCTGCTGTTTGAGGACTGTGGTGCCAAGTTCACTGCTGAACAGGAACTCCTGGCTTCTCCCAGCCCCCAGCCCCATGGTGTCTTGTGAGGACAGTAAGTTTACACTGCTGCGACTCAGCGTCTCAAGGCTCTCTTCCCCAGGGCCATCACCCTAAGGAAACTACAAGTACACTGTTGGCTCAGTGGGTTTTCCTCATGAAGGGAGAACCCCTTCTTGCCTCCAAACCTAAGCTTGAAGATCAGGCTAAGAGAGTCTAGGATGACGCTCACTCTGCCTGGTGTTTGAACTTCACCCTTGCATCTTTCAGGCTGTGTGATCTTGGGCAAGTGACCTAACCTCTCTGAGACTTAGTTTCTTTGTCTGTAAAGCAGGACAATAATAGACTTTCCCCACGAATTTCCCTGACGATGAAATGAGATGTTTTAACAAAGTACCTATGGCCAACAATCATTATTCCTGCTTTGGACAGAATTGCCCCCGACTGAGGGATGGCATGAGGACCACTGGCTTTCCCAACTCCCATTCTGTAACCCTAAAATAGCACGCTGAATAAACAAAAATAGATTTTACTGCCTCGTATAAATGTGGAGCCTCGGAAGCGCAAACGAAACAAAGGCCGGGTTACGTCCACCCCAGGATGCGCCGCGAAGCAGGTTTGTTATTTCTGTTGTTAATGCATTCCTGATCGCCACTGTTTCCTGGTCCTTCGCCTCTTTGGCTCTGGTTGGCCAAGTTCCAGTTTCTTGAGGTTTTCAGACTACATTTGGAAGCTGTGTTATGAAAACCTTGAAGCCTCCACAAAAATGAAAACTTCCTTTTCTTCCCCTTCCTCCACAGAGCGCGGTGGCCAAACACTCCTCAGATTAGGAAAACGGACCAATTTCCAATGCTTGGTAGCAACCGAACTTGCCCCAGAAATTACAGCACTTGGGCGTCTAACCTGTAATTTGCTTCCGAACCTCTCCCACTGTGAAGTGGCCAAGGAAAAGCCATTGATAGTTCACGTGTCTCCAGTTCTGATTTGAATCTTCGGACTCTATAATCACAGTCTATCTTGCCTTTTTCCTTCATGTAGCATCCCGGTCATTCAACTATTATATTCGTGTGTCGATCACCTTCCCTGTTTCCAACAATGTCATGCACGTATACAAATGTGTGCACGCACACACTCAGATGTCTCTCTTCTCTCCCTGTTCCTCCACGGGCCTTCCTGTTGTTACAATGTACACTCAACAACAACAACAACAAAAAACCTTGGTTTAAATGTTTGAGGAAAACCAAGATGTCTTTCATGACTACAGGGTGTATGAAGGGGTTGAAATGACACCATTAATGAAAGAATCCGTTTTTTCCCCCCAAATGCCTGGAAGGATTTAGATGATCTTGCAAAGCCCTGTCTTCTGCCCGCTGGTGGCAGGCCAGAACACACCATCATCAAGGTACCCAGTGCTTCCTTAGCCCCAGCAAGCTTCTCAAAAGCAAGCCAGGCCCACAAACACAGCTCCTTGCCTTGGGTACTTTTCTCCTTCTCTAGGTCTGCCAATGACACTGTGGACTGCAGCATGGAACCAGCCCCAAATGCCTGTCCACACTAGGCCGAGAAAGGCACCAAAACCAGGCCGAGGAGTAGTAACCAGGGCCAGAGTGCCATCTGCTGGCCATTTTGATAAGACAGCGTCCTGCCTCTCAGTCCCCAGTAAATGCTTCCTCCGTTTCAAAACTGCAGAAAAAAATTTCATGTTAGCTTCAGGCATGGAAACAATTGATTTTTTGCTGCATTAATATCCTACTGCTGGGCACAGGCATTTAGAAATAAAGCCTTCTTCTCCTTCACTCGTTTTTAGGCAAAAATCAGAAATCTGACAGAGATTGCTTATAATTGCTTTTATTATCATTATCGTTTCATTGTCGTTGTTCAAGTGTTATACTGCTGAATAATAATAACAACAACTCTTTGGAATTTTGGTTTTGCGCACTATTAATCCGGACCCCTTAAGTCAGCGTGTCACAATTTGTAAAGGGGTTTATGACCTTCAGCGAGTTTACAGAACTTAACACAACAAAGGCCAAAAAAATAAATAAATAAAGGAACTGAAAAATAAAACTGAAGTAAATGAGCCCGTTTCCAAAGGAGCAAGAATACAGCTGACAAATGTATATTTTTCGTGGTTAGGCCGTTATGTTTCACACAAAAATAAACATTTCTACCTGAGCTGATAAGGGCTCATTTCTTCTCCCCAGGCTATTGCATTTTTTGCTGTTGTAGTTGTCGTCTACCAAAACCCGGAGAAGACGCTGGCGCTCTCCTTCGTAACTCACTGCGCCTGTCCTAAGAGAGAACACAGAAGTCTCATGCCGGGGGTGCTGCTTTCGAGCCGGCTTTGCCTATCCTCCTCTTCCAGGTTCCAAACTGGACAACGTGTTGGCGAAACTTCGGCAGAAGGGACGGGACGTCTTTCTCGAAAAGAATGTATGATGTGCTTTTTATCTGTAATGTTCGCAGGAAGTGTGTTGATCACACACGAAAGTCAGATGTTTTCTTTCCGACTGCACCATATGGATGTTTTCCCTGGTCATCGCCTGCACAGGTTTGGACACATACATGGGGAAGTGGTACCGACTGCACGCACACACACACGTGTCACAGCCCGCCACGCTCACAAGTGCCTCGTTCTCTGCTCGGATGCGTGTAAGCTTCCTGCACCCACCAATCTTTGGGGTTCTGGAAGTAAACTTCCTTTGTGCTTTGCTCAGACCTTCAGACGCTCCCACACGCTCCCGTCCTTCTAAAAGGGGAGGATTTGGCCAACAGTTCTTAGTATTTTCAGCCTCTTCATTGATTTCCTTCCTTTCTAGTATTTTTAGTTCCTGAGATTAAAAAGAAACCTCATTTATAATAAAGTCAAAATCCCTGGAAAACATTTCGTCAATGAAACATTCAGCTTTGTTGTTCATTATGTTATTGAATGAATGTTATTTTCCTTTGAAACCTGGAGACCTGGCTCTGATTATTGAAAAGCAGGGAGACACAAGGCAGAATTGCAAGGTGGGGGGGTAATCCTCTAAGATATAAAAATATTATTTAAAAGGTTTGCTCTTTGCCATACAGTAGCCTTTCCAAAGGCACAAGTTTGCTAGGATCAAATCACTTTAGGAACTAGAATATGCCATTGCCAGATTCGATTCTGGCAGATCCTACTCAAATGTACATCTCAAACTCTTTTTTTGTCATTGATCCCTGGTCTAAAATGTTGACATTTTGAGGCAAGATCAAAAAACATTTTTAACTGAAACTAGTCAAATAAGAAGTTCTATATCTTTTTTTAAAAGTGCTATTTCTTTACAGGATTCTTTCATTATTTCCCCAGAAATTTGGGGAGGTTCTAGCAATCATCATACATTTGAAATACCAGCTGCTAACTTCAACTCAATTTTCTGCCCTGTTTGAAAAGGATTTTTTGTTTGGATTTAGTGGGGTTAGGAGTGTGTGTGCGCGCGTGTGTGTGCAGAAAGACAGAGAGAAAGAGACGGGGAAGGCACACAAACAAAATAGTTTTGCTTTGAAGTTGCCCCATAATTACTGGTAGGATCTGTCACAAGGTACTGAGAGACAGTGCTCCTTGCTCAAATCCGATGAATGAGCAGGCGAGCTGCGTCCAGGGAGACTTTTTAATAAGAATGGATCAGATTAAGAACAAGAAGAAACACAACCAAGGTAGGTAGAAAGATGTGATTTCTGTTGTTTATTTCTAGAGAAGAATTAGAAAAAAGAAGAGAAGGAGGGAAGAAGCGGGGAAGGAAGGAACCATGAAAAAAGAAAGAAGGAAACAGAGAGGGGGTAGGAAAAAGAAAAAAAGAGAGGAGGGAGGGAGGGAGGGAGGGAAGGAAGGAAGGAAGGAAGGAAGGAAGGGAGGAAGGAAGGAAAGAAGGGAGGGAGGGAGGAGAGAATGAGAAACACTGACCGAGCTGTTTTATTTGTGTTGTTTCCTATTCAAAGCCTTGTGTCCTTGGTACCGAAATTGAACATTACACATGGGGCACAGAAAGACGAAGGGGAAAATAGTAGGTTTCCCTTTTTCATTTCCTTTGTTGGAATACTGGCTTGGAACATCTGAAGAGAAAATGGTTGCAAACGTAGAGCATTTTTCTCCCCTCAGCAGTGACCAAACCAGCTGCCTCTTCCAGCCAAAGTCCTTAACGTCACAGTGCCCCCTGGAGTACTCGGCCTGGACGGGACCCCAGCTTCCCCTTGAACTTCCCCACCCCGGTTTTCCTTACGGTGGGGAGGGGACGGGAGGAGAAGGGGACTGGGAAGTTTTCAAACAACCTCGGCTCTTTTGAAGGGCTGCCACTGGCCAGGGGAGAGGGGGATTGCGAGAAATAACTTCCAATTTACTCCGAATGGTTAGGAGAAGGGGGAAGGAGGGAATAAAAACCCTTCTCCTCATTTTTTTTCCTTCCCCCTTACCCCCTTAATCCTATTTTAGTTGAGGTCTGACCTTGGAAATTTCCAAAAGACTTTAATCTCCTGTACTCCAAATTGCTAAAGGGAGCTGAAAGGGAGAGTGCGTGCATGTGGGTGAAGGCGGTTTAAAACTGTTTGTGTATGAATGGCTTAGGCTTTCCTGATAGTAAGAATGTTAACTAGTTCATTAGGTGCTCTTCGTAAATTTCAATGTTTTTTTCTTTTCATCCCCTATTTCTTTTTTCTCAGACAAATACATTAACATCACTGCAGCTCAGCTGAGAAAAATGATCTTAAGCTATGCCTTCCGCCTTTGGGCAGACCTGACCGCTCGGACGTTAATACTCTCAGATAGCTAGGAAATGCCATTTGGTATTTTTTATAACTACACCCGAGTGTCTCCACCTCCCAGCTCTTCCAGAAAAAACAAATTACCTTCATGTCAAAGCAAAGGAAGGGGGTTGTGGGGGAAGCAAGAGAAAGAATCATTTCCATAAATATGTTTGAGCTATAAAAGAAATCCAGGCACTGTGCAGATCTCAGATTTGGGGAGGTATGAACTCATTGAAATCATTAAGTATTTCATTTTTCAGATGAAAGGCTCTCCTTTTGAATTACCATGTAGAGTTCTGATGTGATTTGAAGTGTCACTTCGGAGGGGTTTTGGTGATTAAGTTTTTTTCATTTCTTTCATTAAAGGGCCAATTTTCCTAATGTGGGTTATAACTTCGTTCCAATCTGAAATTTCACCCATTCCCCACTCCCCACCCCTTAAAAAGGGTCTATGTGTATGACTGATTTTGAAAGAATAACAAATCCAGTTGTATACTTATTTTTTTAAATGCTTTTGATTTAATTGACCTACAAAATGCAGAAACCACTTTAGTATCATTCTCAAAGGTCCACTTTAAATCACGAGATATGTCAAGGTGTAATCACTCATATTTAAAACATTCCATAATTACAGGAAGAAAGAATGGAAAATGAATTTTTTAAAAGAATTATTGTAATTCTTTTGGATTATTGTAAGCAATTGACTCTCAAGAAATGTCTGCCTTTTATAAAGTTTATAATTTCCCAGTAAATTCTTTTAAGTTAATAAACATGTTAAGCATAAAGAACCTTAAATGCCACCCCCCCATCTGCCACCACACATACAAAAACAGAAAAAAAAACCCACACCAAAGTCTTTTAAAACATGTATTTTTTTAGAGACCTCAGACGCGGAAATATTTCTCAGGAAATGTCAAACACGAACGTCTACATGATATCTGCATGAAACAAGTCAAAGTCGGCTTTTTTATCTGACGGAACACAATGAAGCGGCTCAGAACATTATTTTCGTGCATGTTTTTAGCTCTCCAAAATACCCAATAATAGATAGTGCCCCATTGGGAGAGATAATGTGTGTTTTCTTGTACCTTGGTGGGAAAAATATGGTTTTTTTTTTTTTAGTCTTTGTAAAGGAAATTAGGCATTTTGGGGGAGGGGGAAGAATATAATGTTTCACTGTGATATAATCCAGCAAAAGCCCAGGAAATTCGAAGGCCGGCCGGCGCTCTGCTGAAAATTCACACCACGGTGCCCCTTAGCTGACAGTGGGTTCAAGCGTGCAGAAGCCAGGGAGAACCTCAGATGCCCTGACTTCCAGCCTCTGGGTCTAAACACCCAAGTGCTGTTTCAGCATCAGCCCGCCTTGGGAGGGTTGCCTTTTTTGTTTCTTCTTTTGTTTCCCTGTGCACATTTTACATCTTTCCCAGCCCTTGTTTTGCGTCGCCTGAAATACATATATTGCATTTTAACCACAGTCAGGGATAGATAGGCTTTCTGGAGAAACTTAATTCCTTTTTCAATGAGAAGAGAATTTAACAAGAGAGGAGAAGACTCCTAGAACCACGGAGTTTCCAAGCTGAGAGAAACTGAGGCTGTTGAACACAATCAAAAGGGAAAAACAATGGATCCACTGAAAGGTGGAGAAGGCGGGGTGGGGGGACCCCCAGATTTGTCAATGGAGCTCTTTCTGGCTGTGCTTAGAAAAACATTCACCGACAGGGTGTCACGCCTTTGTGTGAGTCTCAGTTACAAAAACCAAATCACAGACCCCAGCACACTGTCAGGAGCCCCTTCTAAATATTTAAGCCCTGTAGTTCCACACCATTTGTGGATTCCAGGCCATTAATTTACTACTGGACTGTTAATTACAACAGAGTAATGGAAAACCGGGCTTGTAGATTTTATGGACACCAGCTTCTGTGCAAGAGACTGTCGCTGCATTCAGGGACTGAAAGCTTAAACTTTAACTGCATTTTAAGTGTTTGGGACTGGGGTGAAAGGGGAAGCTGTGAGGAAATGCTCTGAGCAGGTAAGCAGTTAGTTATTAAAATGGGCTTTGAAGGGTTCTCTTGGTGTACGTCTGCATATTTTAAGGGTCTCAACAACACAACTTTTTTTTTATGCACCTAATTTGGGTTTTCATTGAATTTTCTGCATGCACTGACGTTAGGATATTTTGGCGAATTTCATTCCTTCAACCCCTGTGTATGAAAGAAAAGAAACTCTTTCTTGAGGAGATTTAGAAAGGGAGGAAAAACCCTTTTTTGAAAGGCTTAGGGGAAAGTGGGGTGGAGGGGCTGAGTGGTTAGGAGGCTTTACTTTCTAAAGCTCCAAGTCCACAGAGGAAGGACCGTCTACAGAAGAACTGAAGCTAATTTACCTGGATTCCGTTGTCACTGCTTGGCTCTTGACTATTCAGTGATTCTTTTCACTAGACAATAAAACCAAATCAGAAGCGCGTTCGGGGTGCAGGGTGGTGCCAGGCAGCCCCCCACAGACTCAAAGCCAACTGTCTGTGCTGTGTTTGTTTTGGTTTCCCGAGGGGGCTCTCAGATAGGAAAGTGGAGACTGGGCCACCGGACCGGGGTCCCACTCTGCTGGGGGAGTGTGAGGGGCTCAGTGGCCCGAGTGCATGACCTAACCCCCCGGGTCAGGGTTCCCTGGAGAAAGAGAAAGTACCTGCTCTCAGCCGGCCAGGTCCACAGACCAGCCGGCAGGCAGACTGTGTTCCTGTGTTTCTCCCTCTCCGAGTCTGCGCGAGGGTCTGTGCCAAAGGCGAAGGGCTGGGGAAGTGCTCGTTACTCTTCAGAAACTAGCCCCGTCTCTCTGCACCTGAACCCTCGGCCTTTTTAAATCCACAACGGTGTTCACTGCGTTCCATCGCAGAACGTGTCCAAGAGGATGTCTGAGAAAGCTCTGGGAACCCGTAAGAGCAACAAGCTGCGTAAAAATGCAGAGATGTTTAAAGGCACCTTGTGACAGGCGCCTTTATTCCACTGTTGACATCCGGTGGGTTCAACGACAAAGAATCCCTAAGAGAATTGCACCAAAAAAATGCTGGATGATCATTACTAATAAGTAAAAGCACCCAATAGAAAAGGCATTTAACAGCTAATATTTCCTTTTAATAGAGGTAGTAGACTTTCAAGCTCTTTCTTCCCATCTTAAAACTAGAAAGGGATATATTTTTTTTGCCTCTCTTTTATTATAGCAAACCGAGTAGAGGGAAGAATGAAGATAAGATGGCCCTTCCTATGCTCGAGCGAGGTTTCGAGGCCTCGTTCTCAGATCTCTTTTCCAGATGATGGCCTGCAACCAGCTGAAAAATGGAGGGACAGAAGCTTTTCGCCTCTGTCCTGTCTAAATGGAATTGGTCACCCAATTTGACTGAGTGCTTAGCAATTAGTCAATAAGGCAACTAATTAATAATTTGACTGGTGGACAAGAGTCGATTTCTCAGCTGCACACGGATGTCGTTCGGGGGACACCGTGAGGCATCCGCCCACACGACTCCAGCAACACCTCACCGCACGGAAAGTCTGCACTTCGAACGGGAATTCTGGGTTCGCTTCCCTCTGTATTAGGTTTCTGCTTCTCGTTGGAATGATACAGTGGAGGGAAGTGATCATTTTTAAAGCTGTGAGAAGTAATTAATTTAATACAAGATACAGTAGTAATGTATTCTCTAGGATCTATATTTATGAACCAGATTGCGCAGTAATAAAAATAGTCACTATACTCAGGATGTAACAGACAGTCTTTACTATGCCCAGGACTGTGCCTTAAATAAGTTAATACATCGCTTAATCCTTATGGTCCCACAGTAAAGTAGGTACTATAATCCCCACTTTACAGATAGGGAACCTGAGGCCTGGAGAGTTCAGCCACTTACCAACCAAGGTCACACTACAGTGAAGAGTAAGATTTTGAACTCGGACCCACGGATTTCAAATGTTGCCTCCCTCGTCCTGCCCTCCGGGAGCACAGGGGAAATTAATCCAGGGACGTGTGACCAATCTTCCTTCCCACCTAGAGGACAACAGACTGGCCTCCAAGGCCGGCCCTGATTTGCCGTGAGGCCTTGGACCAGGCCTGTGCCCCTGGGCCTCCATTTTTCCTGACTAAAGTCACGGAGGTCCACGCACAGAACGGTGGGGCCATAAAATAACCTTAACCTTCAACGCTCTTGGCTCCACCGAGAAACATGTTTCTGAGAAACCATCAGAGGTTCTCTCTGGACTCGGGGATGGCAAAGCTTGAAAAGACACTGGGATTTTTTTTTTTTTAAGCTGGAATGGACCGTAAGAGGGAGCTGAGAGAGGCTGCGTGACTTAGTTGTTAAGAACAAAGGCACGTGGGTCTGACTGAGGCTCTGCCATGCACTCAGCCGTGTTTCCTCCCTCATGAAACGGGAGTGACAGTGGTACTCATTCCTAAGGCGGCAGGTCCCTGAACAACGTCACCCTGGTCAATACCATTCTGCTGTGACATTGACGCGATGCCATGGAAACTTAACCCTGTGTACATGGCTTCGCCTGTGGGGAAGCTGGTTCCATTACACGTCGTTTTACGTAAAACCACGGACCCTATGGGCGGCGTACAGTGAGCACTTACTGAGCGGAGCGGAAGGCCTCGGAGGGCTGCTGTGAGGACCGGACAGAAAGACGCCCTATGCCATGAACCACAGAGCGCCCGGCTCACAGAGGACGCTCAGGACGGAGTCCTGGAGTGAGACTGAGGATGGTGGCGGTGGAGCTGATGATGGTGCTGGGTAGTGATGATGGCAACGGCGATGATGGTGATCATGATGGTGATCATAATGTTGGTTACGGCACAAATGGTGATGATGGTGGTGACAGCAGTGATGATGGAGATGATGATGAGAATGACAAAGATGACGGTGATTGTGATGGTGGTTATGGCGAACGGAACGATGAAGACGATGAGGGTGGTGAGGGTGGTTTTAACAGTGAAGGGGACGATGATGGCATACTCATTTACCCAGGTCACAGCTGAGGGAATCAAGGCCCCAAAGCCATATGCAAATA
>CM052546.1:61276206-61367009 GCA_028533065.1 Trachops cirrhosus | reverse complement strand
CACCTCCCGATGCCACACCCAGGAGGAGAGGCAAGCAAAGAAGGCGGATTCCAGAGACCTGCTCACCAGTAGCTCCTAGCAACTGTCCCACAGCTGTTCTCAGGCTGCATTTTGAGAAATCCTCCCTCAGGGGATTGATTTCTCTGGTTTCAGCCCCACAGGCAAAAGAACCTATCGAATTGGTCAGTCAGGTTTCCAGATGGGGCTAACTGGTCCTTCAAGATGCTTGCAATAGACTGTGAGAAACCAGTGTTGAGGGGAAAGAGGAGAATGAGAGAGGGGGAAAATACTCGTATTTCATGCCAAGTAGCAGCAGCAGAACTGATATTTCAGGTCATCCTAATAATGAAAGGGGACTGGTTTTAGGACTCAGGTGAGTCCTGACTTCCAGAGACCGGTGCCCCAAGAGGTCAAAGGTGACCAATAGGAATAGGGAATGCTGTTCCCCAGAAGGGATCCACAGCAGACATTGCTAACGGAGAGCGGCATTCTCCACCAAGCCCAGAGCAGCCTCCCAAGGCTTCTGAAACACAGAACTCCAGGCAGGCATGAGCAATCGATCAGAGTGGACACAGGGATAAAAACAATTTTCCACTTGGCATGTTGGGAGCAAGATCCATAAATGATTCCTAAGATCTTGTGCCTGCTCAAAAAGCCATTAAGTGATGAGGACAGGGGAGGGGCTTCCCTGCAAAGACCAGGTGCTGACAGTTGGCTGAAGGCCTCCTGTCCTAATCAGGAACCAGGGTCCTGGTTCAGTCTCCTGCAAAGGCCTCGTCTTTACCTGTTCCTCAGGCCCGCCTCATGCGCCTAACACCAGCCGAGCTACCCAGTGGGCCTCAGTCTGCCCAACTGTAAAATGACGTAACTGGGTTAGATCCTCTCTAATCCAACCCAGCACTGTGAGTCTCCAGAGTCTCCTTGGAATTCCTCCCCATCCAGCCACCTCCATCCCCCAGGTACTGATAACTATAATGAAGACAACAATATAAGAGTCATTGTTATGATACCAGCCGCCACTCACTGGTGCCGGGTTTACTTCATCCTCACAGCTGCCACACACAGCCACTCTATGACCTCTCTTCACACGCGAGGAAACTGAAGTTCAGAGAGGTTGTGTCTTTTGCCCAAAGTAACCCAGCCGGGAAAGCGAGAAGATGGGATTTGATCTCCGATGTGTCTCCACCCGAAGCCCACGCTGCCCCAGCTCTACCCACAACTCCAGCAGGTCCGGGCAGGGCCGTGTTTACTGAGCGCAAACACGAATTTCCTCGTGTTGGTGGGAAAGGCGCAGAGGGGATGTGCGTGTGGCTGTGACACCGTCACTGTCTACCCGGCCTCCCAGGTTTTTTCTTATTGCTTTGTTTTTTTTCTGATAAAGGTGTTTCTCACGCACATACAGCATTTTAGGACATGGCTGCCCTCAAATTCCATGTACAGTCATGTGCCCCATAAGGACATTTCGATGGATCGCATGTACCACGGTGGTCCCATTAGTTACAAGGGAGCTGAGAAATTCCTACTGCCTCGTGACGCTGCAGCTGGTGTAGGCCATACAATGCATTACTCGCGTGTCTGCGATGACACTGGTGTGAACAGACCTACTGTGCTCACCAGCCGTCCTAGGACAGTGGAGCACACAGAATGACAGCAGAACCGCCTAGGTTTGTGCCAGTGTACTCCGGGTGTTCCCACAATGAGAAATCGCCTGACGCCCTGTTTCTCAGAACGTGTCCCCTGGCATTAAGCTGGCATGACTGCAGTTCTGACGGAGCCGCCAGTCACACAGGCCTCTCCATGGCGGTGGTCGAACGGGTGGCCCAGGTCATGTGACCCACACCTGCACTGTCTTAGCACAGTACACCACCTGAGGCTGGCCACACTCAAGCTCTGCCAGTCGCTGCCCACCTTCCCTAGGTCTGCCCAGCTGGAAGGGGTTTCAGAAGGTGTCCTTTTAGTCACGGCAGCTAGCACAGCCCTAGGGCTCCTCTTTCTTTTCAGACGAGTTGGCAACTAGGCCTCTGTTGACCGTCAGAAAGGGGACCCGGCCACACTGGCCTCTGACCAAGCAGACTGCATTGGGAACTAAATAGTCAATGAAAGACACTTTTCAGCCTCCATGCAGGAATTTTTAGCCAGGGATTTCCCATGGTGCTTTAAGGAGCATCACTTGGCCACACCCTCTACCCTTTTCTGTGTCGAAGTGCTGGCCTGGATGGACACTGCTGCAGTGCAAGGCGGAGGGGGCCTGCTCACTGTCTCTGTGCTGTGGGCTTTGAGATGCTGGCCCTTGCCACGCTCTTCTCATGGGATCAGATCGGGCAGAGTGCTTTGATGACCTAGAAATTCTGAAACACAGGTGGTGTTTCCTGCGGTGAGCGTGGTCGATCCTGAAGGGGATGACAGAAAGTAAGGCTATATTTAGAGAGAACCCTGGCTTGCTTCCCCTGTGTCGAGGCCATTTAGCTTCTTTCCCAGAACGGAATGCAGCACTGAACACACAGGACGCCCTCGCTCGGTGCCCCCCACCCCCACCCCTGTGATCTGCAGTCCTGCTGGTGGGGTTCAGCTGCCTGGTGGCAAGACGGTGACTTCTAAAATCAGAAAGACCAGCCGTGTGACCTTGGTGACATTTCTAATAGGTAAAATGGGGACCCAGAGTCCTCCTAGTGGTCCTAGGTGTCCTAGCTGGTAACCTCCTGAAGGCAGAACCCAGCTCAGGGACTCGAGAGCAGGTAATTTATCTGAAAAGTGATCCCAGGAAGTAGGAGTGAACAAATGAGGAAGAAAAAAGCCATTTTTATGTACGTTACTGTCAAAGTCTCTGCCATAGGCAATGGGTCTAGATTCTGCACGGACATCCTGAGCAGTGCAGAGAAGGCCCTGGGAACTATCGCCCTGGGGATTGGTGGAGTGTTTAGTCGGTGGCTCCCATTGTCCCTGAACTTCTAGACAGAGCTTGGGTGCCACCTAGCAGGCTCTCGGGGCATCGGAGAAGGCCTGGGACGACTGCAGAAATGCAGGGAACGAGTCCTTGTGTCTGTCAGCATAAGGCCTGTGAAGCCACAGGGAACTGTCTGCTGCGGCTGAGGCTGAACCCTGTCCTGAGGAGCACCTACGACGTCCACCTGGAATCCGTGACAAATAATAAATGAGACAAGCATTACCCCGGCAGATAAGAACAGCTACGGGGCAGGGGAGGGGGTTGTTGCCTCAGCTGGTAATTCCAAAAATGGTCAACGCAAGATAACAAGTGAGTTTCCTTTCAGGTGCCCACTCTGAGCAACCAGAACCTGGCTGTGGCAAAGATTCTGAGACACCATCTGAGCTCAGCGGGAAGGAGTTCGGGGGTGGATTATTGATGTCTGCCATGAGGATGGGGTGGGCAGTAGTACTATGTATGTGGGTTGCTAACTCTGTGTGGCCGATATTGAGAATATATTGTTTCTTTTGTCAAGGCTTCCACTTCACACCTAGAGGTTACGTGTCATCTGTAAAACAAGAATGATGTTACACTTGACCCTCTTGCCTCACAGGAAGATGCTGAGATCATGAAAGGGCTTGGGAAAGATGAGGGTATGCATAAGTGGAGAACTTTCCAGCCAACCCCCTTCTCGCCCAAGAGGTGGGGAGGAGCTCTTGGGAGGAAGGTTCTCTAAGCAGGCAAACCTCGTTTTCTTCTCCCTTCTTAAATGCACTGAACAAGACTGACTGATGGCTAGGGGACCCTTATTTGACAATCATCTTTGGAGGCAATAAGTTGCTTTTTTCTGCCCCTCCAACTTTAACATTTTTCATGGTAAAATAGTACCCTGAACTTTCTTGTGGCCTCTCCACACATTCAGTCCCTCTTGTTTGGGTCTCTCTCTCTCCAGAGATGGGGCTTTAACTGGTCTAAGCCAGAGAAGTCAGCAAACTATTGCCCATGGGTCAGTCAGCTGCCTTTGTAAGCAAAGTGTTATTCAAAGCCAGCCATGCCCAATCATTTATGTATGGTCTATGGCACTTTTCATGCTATAAAGGCAGAGTTGATCATTGTAATAGATATCATATTGTTCACAGCCTCAAATATTTATCATCTTCCTGCCAAGAAAATGTTTGCCAATCCCAAGTCTAAGCTAATGCTCTGGGTACCACAATTGGTTCATAGATATAATCTGACCCAAAGCAGGCCAGGGAAGCTCAAAGCTCTATTTTCCTCTGAACATGAAGCTGAGGGGATGTGAGGTCTGGAGCCCCTGCAGCCATTTTGCAGCAATGAGAGTCATCTCTCTGACCTCAAAGATCAAGTAGGAGAGGCAAGACATACATAATTGAAAGCACAGAAGAACATGAACATGTGACAGCCATCCACAGCCTGGTGTTCATGGGGGTTTTTTTGGAAGGGGTGTAGCGTCCCTGGCTGGAGGAGTAATGGGGCACACACCGCACACCAAGCATTGTGCTAAGCATATTTTATCCCAGTTAATTTCCTAACAGTCCTCTGAGGTGCTCCCTATTTCTTATATCCATTTTACAGAGGCAGAAACTGAGGCTTGGACAAGTTTGATAAGTTGTCTGGTACCTGGCAGGGATTTCAACCAGGCTCACTGACTAGTCCTCAACAATGTCCCTTCTTTTCCCACCCTGGCACCTTTGTCGCCAGGTTGGCCTTTCCTCGGTGTGTGAAGGAAGCTGTGGAAATCCCCGCCACTCTCTGTCACTTCCCCTCTTCTGCTCCCCTCTCTGTGCTCTGTGGCTCTTGTTAGCATAGGGGGCTGAGTGATGACCTTCTGTTTACCTGGCCACATCCTGGGCCTTGTGCGGGAATTCCCATGCGTGCTTGAGATGTTTATCTGGTAAGTCCCAGCTCGGAGAGGGGCCAGGGGTATTCCTGCATTCCCGGGGCCCAGAAGGCACCTCCAGTGCCCTTTCCTGGGCCATGACGCCCAGATTCTCACCATAGCCCACCCTGGTCTTGCTCCTGCCCACCTCTTTGGCCCCATCGCACCCCACACTGCCCCTCGCCCTTGGGCCACAGCGACACTGGCCTCCCTTCCTTCTCTCTAACATGACACACCTCAGAGGAGCAAAGCTCCACAGCTGCTTCTCAGTACTTGCCCCACTGCTGTGGCTACAGGTAGCCCTTATCCCTTGCTACTGAATGTCCTCTCTGTCAGTTCAGGTTCACTCTGAAGTTTCTGCTCAACATCTGCAGTGAACAGTGAGGATGCTCCGTCCCTGGAGCTCAGACCCGTGAACCTCTCCTGCTTCCCTCCCTGCTCTGTAGAACTCCCTCCTCCTTCCCCACTCTGGTTCTGGAGTCCCCAGGCAGCAGCAGTCTCTCCACTCGGGAGCCCACCCACAGTGGGCCAGGCCACTTCCCGCCCAGAGGTTTCTCAGACCCACACCTTAACCTTTGTTCCAAGTTTTACACACAACAGAAATCACCTGCAGTTCTGTGGCTTTTCTTACAGGCATGTAACCTCCCACTGGGCCGGCTCCCCACTCCAGCTGACTGAGGCAGGGCAAGGGCCGGACCAGCGAGGGGCGCCGCGTGGAAAGCCCCACTTGGCGGAGCGAGCAGGGGAGGGGCTGACCTCGTTTATTCCCGGCAGTCTTCCATGCCTCTGTTTCTCAAAACTGCACGTCATCATTTTTCTCCACAATATACGTGGCGATTGTTAAAACTGAAATTTAGAGAAAATAAAAATGTCCCTTTAATCCCATGCCTTCCCACAGATATCTGTAGTTGCCAATTTGATGTATTCTTCTGGCCTTTTAAAGCCTTTTTTTAGGTGAATAAGTTTACAGCACACATGTTATTTTGTTATCTACATTAATCACCTCAGTATAAGACAGGCCTCTCCCCTTGACGATATAAACATTTTGAATAGTTGCCCATTATTCCATTGTTTGGATACACTATAATGTATTTATCCCGTTCCCAGTAGGACATCAAGGTTGTTTCCATTTTTTCAACATGATAAACAACAGAGCAATGAACATCTTTGTCCATATATCTTGGCACCTTGTCCTGTTATTTGTTTGTTTGTTGTTTTGTTTTGAGTCCATTCTTGGGGATGCGATGCCAGTGGTCCACGGACCACACTTTGGGAAGTGAGGGGCTGGGTTTGGAGGACTAGGTTGCCTTGTGCAGACTACGTGCTGTGGGAAGACAGAGAAGGGGACCAGGAGAGGGCAACCTGCCCAGGACAAAGGCAGGAGGGGAAATCAGCAACCGCCCAAAAGGACCCATCTAGAGCAAGATGCACGCTATAAAAAATAAATACAGAGTAAAAGTTTTGTTTTCCTTCTTTCCATAATCCTTGTGACCTTACACATAGGTGAACTTGCAGTTTTCCCCTTCCAGCCCCCCAACGCACTCACATAAACACACACCCCTTTCACACGGGGAAACTGAGGCTCGAAAGGATGAACCACCGGTCACAGGTTGCACTTTGGGAAAGAGTCGAGCTGCATGCCAGCAGCCAGCTCACGCCTGCCTTCTGCCCCTGCCGAGCATCGCAACACGGAACCTGAAAACATCCTTGCGAGGCTCTGGGGCCGTGTGCAGACCCAGCTTGAGGGCTCTTTCCAAAGGCCTCCAGTTTCTCCAATAATGAGGCCAGTTGGAAGCTGTTAACACAGATGGGAACCAGCCAGCAACAGGTGAAAGGCCGTTCAACCTATCAGCACTACTTTCGGCTACAGCACGCCACTGGCTCCCTCTCCCCGACTTCCAGGGGCCCCATCCCCACATGCACCTGCCAGCAAATGAGCAGCGGCCCGAAGGGCGACCTGGGTCTCCCCCACTCTGAACTGGCTGCCATGTCCTCCCATTTCCTGGAGCCCCCTGGGAGAGCAGTTTCTCCGGGTCAATATATGGTGCTAATGAGGGGTAGCCGGTGGGAAAAGGCAAGCTTTACTTGATCCAGGGCTTGGAATGGAGCCAGGGTCTCTGGCCGGGGATTCTCTCTCTCTTTCCAGGTTAGTGTGCCGTGTGGGGAGATTAAGATGTATAGTCTGCAAATGGATTAACCTTTTCCAGGCCTCTTTAATGAGGCTTCCTATAATAGGGCCATTTCTCTTCCTTATGTATGTGTACACATTCACACACGCACACACACGTATTCCTTAACATAATCCATATGGAAATAAAACTCTCTCCCTTGCTCTGTTTTTTAAGTGGATTCTATAATGGGCTACACTTTTTTCCTTCAAATGAAAATCCACGGTTCAACCACATGCATTTCCCGTGAATGTAGAAGGCAGTTTCAGCCAACAAGCGAGGCCCCCTCTTAAAACTCAGCTTTATGGACAGCGAGTAATCCACTGGACCAACAGTTCTCAAGGGTGGGGAGGGGGCAGCACAGGGCACAGGCACGTCCCCAAGACACATACTCATTCTGGGGACTCTCTCTGGATGAAGCAGCAGAAGCCGATTCTTGCAGTGAGGGACCATTATGGTCTATCATTCGGACCCACATCTACCTAAGGGGAGAAAGTCCTAGCCTCAGATATTGCCGGGTACCTGCCAGTTAAAAATGTACACAGGGAAAGAGATAGGGGTGGTTGCCAGAAGCAGGGAGACAGCGGTGGGTTGGCGAAAGGGGTGAAGGTGAAAACACACGAAGTCCCGGTGACAAGATAAATAAGCCCCGGGGATGCGAAGCATAGCATGGTGGCCGTCCGTAGTGGACAATACTGCGCCGTGTATTTGAAAGTGGCTAAGGGAGTAGATCTGAGACGTTCTCACCACAAGGTAAAGAGTTCTGTAACTATGTGAGGTGATGGGGATTAACCAGACTTCCTGTGGTGATCACTTCACAATATGCAGAGTCCAGCACAAAGAACACCCTTTTTATTACAAAATCTTACGCGAAATCATAAGCATGAAATTCTGTAACAACATCACACTCAAGCACACCATATGACATTTTAGGTGACATGTTCAAATTAAAACTATAAGTCGTGACACCCACATTATGACCCTACCTGCCACACGCGAGCAGGAGTCACTGCCGTGGGACCCTGTTTACAAATATTGACTCATTTCGTTGCACGCCTGAAACTAATATAATGTTGTACACCAATTGAAAAAGAATTTTTTCAGTTGCAAAACCACACAAGTTGACCTAATTAGACTAGCAATGAAATCCAAATAAAAATTTTACATGGGAAAGAAAATTAAACAGCAGATCCTGAAGCTGCCCCTCTACCCCCTGGCTTTTCAAAAGCCATCACTATAAACCACATCAGGGCTACAGATAGGAACCCTCTGTGGATCTAAGCTCTTTCAAGTCCATCTTGGTCTGAGTTCCTTCTGACCTGAAGCTTCCCAGGGAGCAGGGGCATCCTCAGGACTACCTCACACACACGAGTGTCTGAACTCAAAAGGTGAAGTGATGAGCCGCTGGTCAAAATTGAATTGTCTGACCACAAGGAAATAAAACTTGAACTTCCTTGAAGTATTGTTTAAAACCTTGACAACTTAGAAATTTGAAGCCATAGTCCCCAATCACTTGAGACAAAGAAATAATCGAAACCAACAATTACAAGAAAAACAACAACAATGGGAATACCGCACATTTTAAAAATCATACGGGAAGTGTCCAAAGCTATAATCAGAAGCACAGGCATAGTATTAATGCTACCATGATTGTATTTAGAAGGAGACAAATAATGAACTGAGCATCAACTCAGGAAGTTAAAGATGAAAAACCAAACAACCAAAAAAAAAATGGAAGGAACTATTAACAAAGAGAAAAGGAGAAATACATGAATTTAGATTTAAAAAATCCAAAGCCAAGGTACAAAACTCTAAAGAGTCTAACTGGGAGGGAAAATGCAAGACACACATAATTAGGAGGAAGAAGGTTGGTGGAAAATAACCACAGAGACGGAAATGGCTAAAAATAGCAAAACCTTCATCATGTGCCCAAATCTATGCTGAAACACTTGCTACATCCAGAGGGTTAACATTTTAATGATAAATGTAGTTATTAACATTAAGCATACTTGTAAATGAATAAGAAAATAAAAACCCCACAGTAGGAAAAGGAGCAAAGGACATATTTAGGCAACTCAACACATAATAAATCCATGTGGGCAATTAACACATCAGACAATGCCCAACCACACTACAAATCAGAAAAGTAAAAACGAAACAACTGTGATGTCATTTTTTCCTATCAAAGTAGCAACAGTTTTTTGCTATCAAATCAGCAAAAGTTTTGTTTCCATGCTTGTTCTTCATGGGAACGGCGACATCCAATAAAAACCAACAAGAGGCAAACCAGGTACATGACTTCACAGGTGAGAGGGTGTAAGTCAGTTAGTTTATCCCTTCCAAAAACTCCCGGGAAACAGCTCAGGGAAATGTCCAGCAACTCTCCTTACATGGAGAGGTTCCAAATGTAACTCTTATTTGTAAATGCTTATGCAGTAAAACCTGATATCTACACATCTAGGGGGTTCAAGATACCAGGAGAGTCAGATTTGGGGTGCATGAGGAGAGTGCACCAAGAATTCGGACACCTGCCTCTTGTCCTGTGCTCTTCTGCCCACAACTTGCTCGACAAATTATTTAGTTTTATGCAAACGCCATTTCACCACCTGAGTAATGAGGGAGTGAAGTTCGATCTCTAAGATCTTCTTCCCCCAACACTTAGTGTTGTTTCGGTCTTTTCTCGGTGCCAGGGTATTCCCGGCATCTCCAAGATGGCAACATTTCAGCACAAAGAGGGAAGAGAAAAATTAATGGGGTGGGGGGGTCAGGAAAAATGGACGAACCATCAACTACAAGAGAGAGCTCCTGACCTTTGCTTGGATGCATTTTCTGTTTCTTAAATGAGCTCTAATACTTCGTACCTACATGCCTGATAAATACTTGTTGAGTTAATTAACGCATGGAATGAATGAGCCAAAGAGATAGAAAGCCTATTTTCATAAGGTGTTTCGTTTTGGGGTTTCTTTTTCTTTTTGCTTATCCCCAAATCACTGGAAGGGTGTAATGAGAAATATTAATAAGGTGACTAGGGTCTTTCAAAAAAAAAACTGAGCTAAGGAAGGCTATCCATGGACCTGCGTGTGTGTGTGTGTGTGTGCGCGAGCACGTGCCCAGATCAGGTCTCACCGGTGCTACACACGGAATAAACACCAGCCCCCATGGCCCAAACATCCCAAAGCAGCCGGTCACTTCAGAGGGAAGGAACAAACCAGTCGAACCAGTAGCCAGTGGTCCTTCAGAGCTGAGACTTCTGTGGCCAGGGGTGTCAGCCACATGGACTCAACCATGTCCATCCACTCCTCAGTCACCATTGTCACCCTGAGGGTCAGCATGAAAGGAGCCACTGTGGGCAAAGCCACGTTCCAGATGTGGCTACTCCACGGTGTGGCTGTCGGTGATGCGACAGGCTCCAGCCAAACCACAAAGCAGGTGACCCCGAGTGGGGTTCGGCAGCAAGGACAACCGTCTGCACTCGTGCCACCTGCAGCAGACATCCGCCTAGTCTTTCCCACGGCGCCCAGGTAGGAACCCAGCATCCCCCGCGACACTCAGCCCTCTGGCCGGCCACACCCGCTGGTCACACAAGACAAAGCACATCCATCTGTGTGATCCCTAGTTCAGGGACGATCTGATGTCCCCACCATGGATATTATAAGCTGGGTGTGTCCTCCCAAAATCCATATGCTGAAATCCTAAGCCCTGGCACCTCAGAGAGTGGCAGTGTTTGGAGAGAGTCTTTAGAGAGCCGATTAAGCAAAAGTGAGGCCACGAGGGCGGCCTCCAATCCAGCATGCTGTTATAACAAGGAGTCATGAGAAGGAATGAGGACACGGACACACACAGAGAAAAGACCATCTGAAGACACAGGAGGAAGATGACCGTCCACAAGCCACCGAGAGTGGCCTCACACAACACCAGCCCCGTTGACAGCTTGACCTCGGACTTCTGGCCTCCAGAACTGTGAGAAAACACATTTCTGTCGTTGGAGCCCCTCCGGCTATGGTACTCTGTTGAGACAACCCTAGCAGACGAACACCGTGGGCGTGGGTGAGGTGAACAAATTGTTACACAAGAGTACGTGAGATGTAAGTTTTGTGTAATTAGATCACGTACCCAGTGTGAACACACGGGTGGGGGTGTGCAACACAGGCAGTGTACCCGTACGAAGGAAAACGTGTGCAAAGTCAGAGACCAAATGTTCACAGTGGCTCTGTCCAGGCGGTACAACCGCGGGGAGTTGAGGGTGGTTTCTGGTCCTTGCCAATCAACACTGCTCCCGTGACCACGTATTGATTGCGTCATTCCAGAAAGACCTACCTGAACTCACTGAATCCTGTCAATCACCCCAGGAGCTAGGGACTGTTATTGTCTCCATTTTCCAGGTGAGAAAACTGAGGCACAGAGAGATGAAGGGACTCGCCCAAGACTACGAAGCCGGCACCTGGCACGGCCAAACCTCTAAACCAGGATGGTTTGGCTGCATGTCCGTGGCCTTCACCACAGAGCTGCCTCTCTGTGGCTGTCTGATCAGGTCGCTGCTTTACTAAGCATTTATCGGAACCTGTTCTGGCTCCGTGTGTGACTTGATACAAGTGTGCATGAATACGTACACACGCATTCAGGCCAGTTCAACTATGCTCCGTGGCTCAGCAAATGACCCAAGTTCTTCCTGTTGGAAGTTCACAATTTAATTGGATTCAAGCCCCCACACCTGGCAGGGTGGCACCCCTCTTAGAAATATGTGGAGGGAGACCTCAGAAGCTCTGGCCACCTCAGTTCCAAGGGGGACGACCCTTGCACTCCTGCACAGGGGCGGGGTAAGCAGCCCATTCATATTTTATAAGTTTGTTTAATGGAGCCTTCTTTGGGGGGTCATGTATTTTTAAAGACCACACAGCTTAGATGGATGGAGACACTGATTCTCCTCTTCAAGCCAGAGAGCTGGGGAGGCCAGCCCTTCTGGGGCCGAGGAGGGACAGGGAAGAGTCGCAAATGGACAAGTGCCCATCAGCGGGGAACTGGTTAAATAAATTATGTTCCTCCCCGTAATGGAATCCGTGTGGCTGTTAGAGGGGATGAAGTGGGCCCCGTGAAGGAAGGGTGTTCGGGACACACTGGTGAGGGTGGGGGTGAGGCAAGTGGAGACCAGCAGAGGTGATGGATCCTTTACGGAGAGAGAAAATTGTGGGGCGGGGGCGCATATGTGTGTAATAATGACTAAGAATACGGACCCTGGCCGAGCAAAGCAGGGCTCGCCTCCGAGCCCCACTAGTTCCCAGCCAGGTGGTCCTGGATCTTCTTAGCCTCCCTGAGCCCCAATGACCTCACCTGTGAAGTGAGGAGGAACCCCAGTGCCTGTCCCGCCCACAGCGTGGTGTGCGGGTGAGAGGGGAAAACACGCGGACAGCGCTTTCATTCGCTGGGCGTCCGGCGAGCACTCGGGGAGCGCTGGCTGTGATTCGTATGGAAAACACCCATCAGGGAGCCTGGATGCTGATGGAAGGGAGGCTCCCACCTCTCCCTGCGCCTCAATCACATCTGACTCGTCATTAAAACGCAATAAAGTGAGATGGGGTTTGCTGTTGTTGCTGATGTTGTTTTTGAATGAAACTCTCCTGAAAGGGATAGTATGTGTCCTGAGAGTCGTTTCTGCTGAGCTAGTTGTGAGGTCGCCAAACTCCCGGGGCAGGTCTTCCCCACACCCCTACCCAGAGTGGAGTGAGTCTCCCTGAATCTCTTGCACACTCCCAAGACAGAGACCTTGGAAATGGGGCCTCCCCGAAGTTAATCCCCACCTTCCCTTCGTGCCATTCCAGGACGTGACCCAGATGAAGCTGGACCCAGCGAGCAGCCCTACAGAAGTCCAGGGGCTGCGAGAGAAAGGACACCACAGCAAACAGCAGGGAGAAGTTCCCGAGCAAAAATTTACAAATGCCAGTCATTTCAATAAGGTGAGATACCATGAGAGAATAGGATGAGATAGGATAAAACAAGATAAGATGGGTGCTCATTTCATCTTTCCTAGACATTCTTTCATTGAGCCAGTTTTTAGAAGTGGCAGCTGAGGCTCAGAGAGGTGAAGACACTTGCTCAGGGGCACACAGCTCCCGGCAGCAAAGCCGGAATTCAACCCTAGGTCTACCTGGCCACGAAACTAAGGCCTTCCCCAGGGTGCCCAGCGATGGCTGGTATGCTCTGTCAGAGGGAAAGGGGACAGACCCGCACCTCGGCCAATCGAACACCTCAGTGCCTTCTACAATCGAACTAACACCACGGGTGAGTGCAATCACTTCGAATTTGGGACCGCCCTTGAAATGCGTGTGATGGCCCAACTTCAGCGCTTCCCAAACTCCTGGGACACCACCCTGCTTTGTTTGGCATGATGGTGATAAGTGCTTTATCAGGAAAGAGTTTCCAGATAAAGTAACTTTAGGAAGTTCCAGGTTAAATTACTTTTGTCCCGTGCGTGCGTTCCCTAGTGCAGGGCTTGTCTGAGCCTTTGCCGGCCCAGTGCGTCTGACCCCCCAGACCCTGCTCCCGGGAGTGGCGCCCCCCAAGCCGATCTGCTCACAGAGCCCTTTCCCTGTGAGGTGTACCCGAAGGCTGTCCCGAAGCAAACATGCCTTCTTTCTTCTTGTTTGCTTTTCCAAACACACTGAAAACAGCAGAAAAGTTAAAACACGTTTAAATCTAAAGTCACAAGAAAAATGATCCAGATCTCTCCCAAGATCATCCTTGAGAATTCCAAATGCCCAAGATTCTTAGTTCTACAGCATCTCTGAGTATAAGACAACTCCAAATACGTGACAACCTCACAGGCAGGGTCAGCCCATGCTTTTCCCCTCAATGGGAAAATCTAAAAGTAGTGTTTAAAAATATATACACAGTCCACAAATAACAACCCCTTTTTATCTCAAAAATCTTTAATTACAAAATCATGAGCATGTAATTCTGTCACATAACAATATTGCACCCAAACACGCCAAGTGACATTTGAGGTGACATGTTCTAATTAAGAACTATAAATTATTACACCCATATTATTACCTCGCCAACCCCACTCATGCAGGCATTACTTCTGCCAGCGTGTGTGTGTGTGTGTGTGTGTGTGTAAAAACTTGAGTTTGCAAAGTTTTAGGGACTAGATGGAGTCAAATGTTGACTTATCGTATGTAATTTATTGAGTCTGACGTATTTTTAAATCGCATATGGTGTGAAATAGCGTTGATGCAGGAAACCTACTCTCTCCCACTCCCACGTATCATGAAACAATCAGTGCAAACCCTCTGCCTGCATCTCCGTGTTAAGGAAGCCCCTCGAGGCGCCACCCCCACAACATTTGGTTCACGGCACCTTTGTTCGCCGCTGCCCAGGCTGCGCAGGAATGCACCCATGTCTCACCCATGTCTCACCCGTGTCTCACCCGTGTCTCACCCGTGGTTGTGCTGTCCCTGGAAAGGTCATCCCAGGCCACAAGCACCCACACTCGGGATGCGGGGCCATTGGAACAGTTGTGTTTTTTCCCTCATTCCCCTTTTGGTGTCTGTGATCCTCAGCACATCAGGGCCGGGGCTGTTTGTAAAGTGAGCTTTGGGAGGCCTGTTTACGTGACATCAAACCCTGGCATCTCTGAGTCATGGCCTCCTGGGGTTACTGCTAAGCCTCCTCCGCTCTCTCGGCTCAGCTCTGATGGGTGAGGTCTGGATTCTGCAGAGAGCAAGCTCTCAGGCTCACGTAGCTCCCAGGCAGAACTTGGCTGGTCTAAATAAAATAACTACGGGTGGCCCATGACCCAAGGGACCTTCTAGGAACCCAGGTGTCGCTCCCCACGCTTCTTCTCCTGTGGGATCATTATGGGGAGAGACTTCTCCTGTCCTGGTTGGATGCCTGCAGTGTTGACGAAGAAAAGGCCTCAATTCCCAGAGGATGTCTGTGCTCAGCCAGCCTCCAGGGGGTTAAGCACAAGCTTTGCACGTCAGCTCGGGCGGCACCCAGGCCTGCTGTGGCATGGGCCTCTTTCTGCCCGGGACCAGGAAGAGTGAGGGCCAGAAAGGAAAAATTATCGACCTAGGGAGAGCACTCGATTGCAACCTCATGAGTAAATGGGCCATTTATCCCCCAGTCCGAAGCTCCTTGAAAAGGTGACCGTCCATCAATCCCTCCTCTGAGCTGCCCCTTGATGAGCTGTTCTATCAATGGGCTAATTTAGCTGATTACAGAGGAATTTGAGAGGAATGGGCCGCCAGAGCCTGGGTCTCGGCCAGCAATGCATTAAGTTCACCAGTGTCTCCACCACCCCCCTCACCCCCGCCACTTGGGACCAATAGGGGAGTCTTATTGCTGAAAACATGTCCCATCTGATGGGCTTTTGTTAAACTCAGCTCCCGCTTATCAGGTGCTAGGTGGAAAACCTGCTGTTCTGGGGCATGGATTGTTCTGTCCTCTGAGTCCTTGATGGGGCAAGATGGCCTCTGGGACCAGCGCCAGGCTATTCTCAGCTGCTGGTCAGCAACAGGTCAACCAATGCCTGGCCCCATAGGATGGGAGTGCAGGAAGAGATTGTGTAGAGGCCCAGGCTGGACTGTCATTGCTCCTTTACCCCCGCCATCTGACCTCTGCTAGTGCACAAGGCTTGGGAAGTGGCCTCACCCTCCTTCAACAAAGGAGGGCCAAGCTCACATCCAGCCAGAATGGGGGAACCACCATGCTGGAGATCTCCCCACTGCTCCCAAAGAGATTGCCTTCCAGAGCTCCCCCAATAGCCTCTAGTGGTCCCTTCTGAATATCCCCATCTTTTGGATCAAGGTACTGCCCTATCCAGTTGCTCCACTTAAAGCATTCAATCATTCGCCATTAGCCATTTGCACTTTAGTATGAATTAGTCTGTTTACTTAAGGCTCTGGGGACAAGACATACAAGAATAAGTCCAGAAGTCTATGCAGAGGACAGAAGGGCTGAAGGACACTACATCGAAGGCTACAAGGCATTCAATTCCCTGCACAGTTGGGGCACAGCAGGTTGACATGGAAAGAAAGTGAAGGTACTGAAAGAGGAGGAAAGAAGGCCTAGGCAACAATTGTTACATTTTCATTTTGACTGAGAGGGGTCCCAAATGCAGAAAAGCATGCACCTTCCAGCTCAAACCCTTATTTAAAGGAATAAAAACACGGGCTTACATAGAGGGCTGTGAAGTGACTTGTGTATCAATTGTTTCTATTAACGTGGATCTGAAACCAACACCATCCCTTCTAGTGGACTTTTCTATTGGGACTGTGTTGGTACATAAGTAATCCCACTTGTTTATTTCTCCAACTTAAAACCCAAGGCTATTTGTATTAAGCAGAAATCTTTTGATTACAAGTGACAGAAATCAAACTGAAACCAACCTGAGCAAAAGAGTGTCTTTATCAGTTCATGTAGCTTTAAAATTTAGGGGTGAGTTTCAGGCATGGCTGGACCCAGAGGCTCAAATGATGTCAGCAATCTCTTTCCAGCTCTCAGCTCTTCTCCCTGTTTGTTGACTTCATTCCTATACAGGCTCACCACGTGCAGTTTCCACAAAGGCCACTGGAAACCCCAGACACACATCTGCCAGCTTAGAAACCGTTGGAAAGACAATAGCTGAGAGCTCCAGCAAAAGTCCCAGAACTGATTCTCACTGAACCCATTTGTGTCTTGCACCCATCCATCAACCAATCAGTGGGGCCCAGGGATGGACTGCCCAATTGGCCAGACTAAGTCTCATGCCTAGCTCTGGATCTGACAGGCTCAGCCCCACCCCAACCACGTGACCTGTGAGTAGAGACAGGTGGTTCTCCTAAGAGAAACCAGGAAGCTGCTTTCCAGATGAAGAGGGAGGGATTCTAAGAAGGGGGGAAAATGGCTTCCCATAAGGCTCATAAATAGATTAGTGCAGTAAAGTGTTTGGGGTTCCCACACGGAAAATTCTAGATCCCAGCGGTGGTACATGTAGTATAGACAGGACTAGTTTCAATGATCCCCATAAGACCTCCTCAAGACAGGTTAATCCCCCTGTAAGTTTTACCTCATTTGCTGATATTCTGAAACCTGCCAATCCTGTCGGATTTCCAACTCAGTGGGCCTAACCGCGGCTGAAATGGCACATCAAGGACCTCCTGCTCATGAGAACAGCCCTGGTCTCATGGGACACGGGTGGAGTTAAGTTCCAGAAAGATGAATTTCTTTCTTCATCTCAAGGAGTAACTTGAAGCAGCCAAGTAACCTCTCAAAGCCCCTCACTCAATTCAGCCCAACAAAGAGCAGCAGGGAAGAACATTTTTGGAATCAGAGCTGTGTTCCAGTGGACACTATCCTGTGTTACCTAGGGCTAGTGAATTAACCTCTCTGAACTTCCGTTTCCTCAACCACAAATAACCTCTATTGCACAGAACTGTTCCAAAGGTTAGGCTAATCACACATTCAACATTAACTGGGCACCTATGCTTGCTAGGCACAGTGCAAGGCACTGGGGATTGTACAAGAAACAAAATTCGATGCCACAAAGGGGTTTATATTCTAGCAGGGGAAACAGACATTAAGACACAAGTAAATTATTTTGAGTGTATGAGATGAATTCTATGGGGCAAGGGGAGAGTAGAGCAAAGTAGTAGAAATCGGGAGTGATTATAGAGAGAAAAGTTTCAGTACCAAACAGGAAGGTCAGGGTGGGCCTCACAAAGATGGCAAGACTCAAGCAGAGACTTGAAGAAGGTGAGAGTGGGGAGGAGATGGGGGAAGAGGTGGGGGAGGAGGAGGAGGAGGGTCCCCATCAGAAAGGACAGCCAGCACCAGGGGCCTGTGGTGCAAATGTGTCTGGTGCAAGCACAGCAAGGAGGAGACCATGGCTACAGAGGAGGGAACAAGGAGGTGGACCGAGAAAAAACAAGGCGTCCGACCCCACAGGAACTCGTGGCCACTCTGAGGACATGAGCTATGCAGTGATTAGCACAGCTTGGTCCCAAAAGATTCCAAGAGGTGGAAGGGTGGCGGTAAAGGTGACAGAGACACTGGGGGCCCTGATGTGGATGGTGATGATGACAACGATGTGACAGGACGGGTCACCCTGCCCACACACCAGCAACAGCATCCAGGCGAGCACAGAGAGGCTCGCTCGCACCTTTCCGGAGCTGCTCGGAGGATTTCCAAATTAACGCAAGCAATTTGCACTTTGAACCCATGCTGAGAAAACTGCTCTGTAAACGCAGGGTGTTTCCTGCCATCACAGGTCTTTATCATGTGCCTGACACCATTATCACCGAAAGGTCACCAGGTGGCACCCATTAGCAGGGCTAACACTTGCTCTGCCTACACCTCCCCGTCCTTCTCTTCCTCCTGATACCCGCAGAAATACCCTGAATCTAACAAACTGCCCCCTGGGTACTGTGTGTTCCTCACTGGGGGCCTTTGGTCCCACCCAAGTGGGCCACTGCCTAGGAAACACGGGGGTTGATGGTCCAAATTATCCAAATATTATTAATACCAACTGACAAGCCTCCGGGCTATCTGCATGGACATCATCGGGCCAGCGCTGGCCTCGCTCTGGCTCTGGGCTCCTGGAAGCTGTTCCAAAGTGTAATGAGTCCTTCTCAGGTGGCTGTCGCCCCAGCTCATTGGTTCCAAAGTGCCATGTCTCCGAAGAGGAGCTTCCCGAACACCTCCAGCTCCTGGACACTCACAGAGATGCCCTTGGAGGACGTCCCTCCCGTGACCACTGACCTGGCTGCTTGGGCTCCTCTCTTTGCCTGAATTCGCTTTCCAAATCCCTTGCAACAGGAAGGTTCTTTCTGCAATTTCAGTTGAGAATGATCCAACTGTTCCATGTCTTCTGAATGGCCTCACGAAGACACAGACTCCTTAGAACACCACCAAGGCCCCGTGTGCCTCGGCTTCTGCCTTCGTATCCAGCTCTGCGCCCCACCAGCCTCCAGCCTGGCCGTGACCTTGAGGGCTACTGTGTGTGCAGCTCCCCACCTCCTGTGCTGTGCCCTTGGCCTGGCCGGCACCCAGGTGTCGTTCCACTCAGCCCCCTCCACCCCATCCAGGATCCTTAGTAGATGCTGCCCTGCTCCCCGCCAGGATCCCCTGCCATGTGTACCCTGCCCATAACCCCACTGCAGCTTCAGCTTCCTCTGCCAGGCCACGTCCTGACTTCTCTCCCTCGTCTGTCGGACGTGAGATCTCATTCACCCTCGGCCTCCCACTCTGAGGAAGGGTCTGCATAACAACAGCAGACGCTCAGCAACAACTCACTGAGTGAACAGAAGAACCAGCTGTGTGTTCAGTCAAGTACCATCCTCGCTTTACCCCCCGAGGCCGCTGCAGACACACAGTGCTACGGCAGGCTCACTCTGCACCCCGGGGTTCGGGTCTCTGCCCCACCTCTCATCAGCAGTGACCTTCAGTAACTCAACCTTCCTGGGCCCAGTTTTCCCATCTCTAAAAGGGGGTGGCAGTCACCACTCCTTACAACTAGGATGAGGATTAAATAAGATATTCTAGGGCACAGTCCACGAGGGTTAATGATCAATGTTATTACATTCTCCACAATCAATTAAGTGGTCCACGTAGCTGAGTAATTCTTGTCTATTTGCTCACTGATGTATCCCCAGTGACACCACCGGGCCTGGCACGCAGCGCCTGGTCTTGCCAGGCAGTGGGAGGTGCACCCTGTGTTCCTAGGGTCTGTGGCTTCACCTGTAGGAGTCTCATGATACCATTTTCCTATTCCCCAGAGGTGCTGATATGGAGGGTGTGGGGGGCCCAGAACCCTGCATTTGAATGGGCTCCCCATGACCATCCCGTTCTCCATCAGTTCAGGAACCTCAGCACAGGGTGATTCAAGTCTGCATCACCTCCCCTTTTCCTCGGCTCCTCCCCTTTCCAACTGCAGTTGCCCATCCGAAAGCCCAGCCTCTGTGTCAGTCTCCATCATTACGCAAGGCTAACTAATACTATTTCCCTGAGGCCCAGGGACCCAGCAGAGGCTTTTAAGTGACTACTTGGTAACAGAACAATCAAGTTAAAAGATCAGTGTGACCTGGAGCATGAAATAGGAAAGTATCGTGGCCAATTGATTTGGACCACGCTGATTGGTTTGTGAAATGAATTCCATTCTCAGGACCCAGTGGAAACCCGTCTTATAAATCACGGCCGCTCTTAGAGATTAATAAAGGAAACGGGCTTGATTAAGAATTCAGAGCGCTGGCCCCGCCACAGATTTACAGACTCAGAGGTCCTGCCGGAGGGATTTCAGGCCGTCCCACCTATGAACTGTCATCGAGGAGGGTTAACTCTGAGGCTGCAGGCACAGAGCGAGGGCAGAGCCGAAATCTAGAAACAGGCTCCCCTGGGTGCTCCCCACTCTCCCCAGAAACGAACTCTCAAGTGGCCTTTGATCGAACATTCTGTGGGGTCAGACCCAGGTTCTGGACAGGGGGCCGGTCTGATTTGAAAACCCTTCTGCAACCCGCCTACAACTTAACAGAGCAGAGGTGGGTCAAGATTTTAAAATAAAAGCAAAAGCAGCAGAGGTGGGGGCGGAGCTGTCAAATGAAACCCACAGCCTGCGTGAGGGAAGGTCGACAGTGAGTGCTGGGGCATTTGGCCTTCAAGAGCATCTTCTTTAAAAATTATTTCTTTTATTTTTTAATTACAGTTGATACGCGATATTACATTACCTTCAGGTGTACAACATAGTGGTTAGACATTTATACGTTACATGATCCCCCGATGAATCCAGTACCCACTTGACACCATATGCAGTCATTACAATTTATCGACTACATCCCCTACCCTGTAATTTACATGCCCGTGACCGTGTTGCAGCGGCCAATCGGTACGTCTTAGTCCCTCCACCTTCCCCCAACCAGCCTCCCGCCTCCAGAATCCCTTATCCATCAGAGGCGGCCTGCTCCAGACCAAAAAGAGAGCTCACTTGTGAAGCCCACGTTAGGGGATGGGGAGGACCCTGGGAACACCTTGTCAGGACAGAGTCAACTCCTATTATTTGGTGAAGGTCCCAGCTTGGGATCCGGTATCTGCACAATTGTGCTTCGCAGGTAGGGAGTGCTATTTTAGCACTCTACTTTATAATGTTTTCGATGTGGAGAATTTAAAATTTGGCAACACCTGAAAGTCAAGATGGCATTATCAACAACAAGAAGGATACAAAATTAATGTTACAATAGCCGAGATAGAGAAGCAACCTAAGTATCCACGGGTAGACAAGTGGATAAAGAAGTGGTACACATGCACATTGAAATATTACTCAGGCACAGAAAAGAACGCAATCTTGCCATTTGTGACGACATGGGTGGACCTTGAGGGCATTATGCTAAGTGAAATAAGTCAGAGAAAGACAAATACCACATGACTTAACTTACACTCGTATGTGGAATCCAAAAATCAAATTCACAGATACAGAGAACAAACTGGTGGTTGCCGGCTGGGAGGGGGCTGGAGGAGCACGTGAACAGGAGAAGGGACCAGGACATACGAAGTGCCAGTTATAAACACAGTCCCAGGGTGTAAAGAGCAGCCTGGGGAACACAGTCGTAACAGTGTAATAACTATGTATGCTGCCAGGCTGGTACTAGAATTATTAGGGGGATCACTTTGTAAGTTATGTAAACATCTAACCAGCCCTGCCTGGTGTGGCTCAACGGATTGAATGCCAGACCGCAACTGAAAGGTTGCGGGTTCGATCCCCAGTCAGGGCGTGTACCTGGGTTGTGGGCCAGGTCCCTGATTGGGGGCGTGTGAGAGGCAACTGTTTCTCTGTCTCCTTCCCTTCCCATCTCTCTAAAAGTAAATAAATAAAACCTTTTTTTAAAAAAAAGTCTAACCACTATGCTGTACGCCTGAAACTACATAATACAGAATGTCAACTGTAACTGAAACATAATTTTTAAAAGATGATTTGTTTAAGATGACAAGAAAGGGGGGTTATAAGGAAAGTTCTGAAGCACAGACAATGTTTTTGAGCTGGATGTGTTCAGTTGGTAAACTGCAATGAACTCTACACTCAGGAGATTTATACAACATTTATACTGATGTGTACACTGCAACAAAAAGTTAAACACTTAAAAAGCAGCACAAGACTGCTGGTGCAAGACAAAGGAGCATGTCCGATTATTCTGCAGTGTCCTGACAGACTGCTTAAGGGGAGACACCAACTAGAAAGCCTTGTGTATAGTCCCTGTTCATGCGTTCGTTCATTCACCCGAGAAAGCCGGTATGCCTCCTCTGTTTATTCCACCATGTTGTCCCGTCTCCAGGGAACTCATCATTGCCTGAAAGTGTGTTGAAATGTGTTTGTTTTACTTCCTGGCATCTCATCTGTCTCCCCACAACAGAGCGCCACCCTGAGGACAAGGACCGCATCCTTCTAGTCACCGAGTTATTACCAGAACCTAGCATGTGCCTGGCACCTAACAAACACCCAATGACTATCCATTGGTTTCCCGAATGAAAGTAATCAAGGTCATGCCGTGAGCTCTGGCGTGTCCACACATATGCCTGCATGGCAGCATTTGGTGGCACGGTCAGTTTAAGCCGGTCAGTTTAAGCCGGTAAAACGTTACAGAACATCTCTGGGTTTCGCAATGGCGGCCGTGAGCAAAACTGAAACAGTCCTGTGCGAACTCCCTGCCCCCAGGAGCTGAGTTCACAAAAAGAAGTAATTAGGTAACAAGTGATAAGACTGCTAGAAGAGGGAAACTAAAGTGCTGCGGGAGCTCAGGAAGAATGCAATTAGAAGGGAGACAGAGCACAGGCAACAAAAGAAAAAAAAAAAACAAGTGGGACTTAAAAGCTTCCACACAGCAAAGGAAATAACCAACCCACGGAAGGGGAGAAAATATTCACAAACCATCTATCTGATAAAGATGTAATATCTAAAATATGGAAGGAACTCCTGCAACTCAGTAGCGAAAACCAAATAACCCAATTATAAAACAGGCAAAGGACCTGGATGGACATTTCTCCAAAGGGGACACACAGATGGCCAACAGACACATGAAAAGATGCTCAACATCACTGATCACCAGGGAGATGCAAACTGAAACCTCGACGCGATACCAGCTCGAACCTGTTCAGATGGCTCTTATTAAAGAGACCAGAGATGACTGCTGGGGAGGGTATGGAGCAAAGGGAACCTCTTGCGTTGCTGGTGGGAATGTAAACTGGTGCAGCCGCTATGAGAAACAGTATGGAGGTTCCTTAAAAAATGCAAAGCAGGATGACCACGTATCCCAGCAACCCCACTTCGGGGTATCAACCCTAGGGAGAAAAAATCAGGGTCTCAAAGAGGCCTCAGCACCCCCAGGTCCATCGCAGCCATGTTTCCAACAGCCGAGGTGTGGAAACAACCTAAATGTCCATCACAGAGGAAGGGACTCAGAAAATCGGCATGTGCACACAGTGGAATATTATTCAGCCTTAAAAAATACGGAAATCCTGCCACTGGTGACAACAGGGATAAACACGGAGGACACCGGGCTAAGTGAAATAAGCCGACACAGAGGGACAAATGCTGCACGATCTCACTTAGTCCAGAATCTAAAGCAGTCCATCAGAGAGGCAGAGAGCAGAATGGAGGCGACGTTGCTGGGGGCTGGAGAGCCGGGAGGCTGACGGCCAAAGGGCACGAAGCTTCAGTCACTCAAGGTGATTAGGTCCCAGAGATCGACCGACTGTACAGCCTGATGCTCAGAGTCAATGACACCCCACTGTGTGCTCGAAGGGCAGGACTCGGGGGTGATGGGAATGTTTACGGTGCCGATGGTGGCGGTGGTTTCACGGGTGCGTATTTACCTCCAAACTCACCGAGTTGTACAACAAAAATGTACAGCTTTGTGTGTGGCAATTATACCTCAACAAAGTGGGTTTTTTTTTTTAAACAAAGCAGTGAGACAGAAAGAAGTGGATGCTCACTACAGACGCCCACCTTGATGCCGGAGTCAGGATCGAAATCACAGACGAGCTTCTCAGGAGCCTGGGGCCCCGTCCACCAAGCTGCTCTCCTGGATTCCCGGTGGTCCTGACACAAGCACGTCTACCTTGAGTTCGCCTGAGTGGGTCAGAGCCTCTTAACAGCAGGCGTTATGGATCGAACTGTGTCTCCTGCTCACCCCCAAATTCCCATGCTGAAGCCCTAACCCCCCGTGGGACTGTATTTGGAGATGAGGCCTTTAAGGAAGTAATGAAGGTCACGGGAGGTCATAAGTGTGGGGCCCTAGCCTGACAGGGCTGGCGGCCTTGTAAGGAAAGGAAGAGGCTCCAGAGCCACTCTCTGCGCAGCACGCAGAGGAAAGGCTGTGTGAGGACACCGTGGGAAGGCATCACCTGCAAACCAAGGAGAGAGATCTCCCTGGAAACCAACCCTGCTAGCAGTACCTTCACCTTGGACTTCCAGCCTCCAGAACTGGAAAGAAAGAGATTGCACTGTTGAAGCCACCCAGTCTTTGGTGCTTCGTTTTGGCAGCCTGTGCAAAATGACATGCCAAGTGTGTCTGGGCCTGCGGCTCTCAGCTGATTACATGTACAAGCCAGGACTCTGCTGATACTTGGGTAGCACACCGGTCTGAAAGGGAGCAGCTTTCCTCAGCCCTGTAAAGGTAGTTCTCCATCAGTACGTGAGCAGATGTCCTATAAATCCTGCCAGGTGGGGGGATCGGAAGGGGTTATTGAAAGCGGTAGAAGCTTTGTCCCTGTCAACTTTCTTCTGGGTTAGTCAGTCATCCAACGAGTATTTACTGAGCGCCAACTATGTACCCGGGATTGTGCAGACCCGGGAAAGGCAACAAGGTAACCAAGACACAGCAAGTCCTTTTCTCCTGGGGCTGGTGGTCTAGTGTGGAGAGACAGAGAATCCACAGATGAACAAGACAATTTCAAAGGGCGGTAAGGGTTCTGAAGGAAACAGAAGAGGGTGGCATGGAGGCGAGCCCTGGAAGGGGTCCCCTCTGACTGGATGGTCGGGGAAGGTCTCTAAGAGGAGGTGACATGTGAGCCGGGATCCAGAAGGCCAGCAGGGCACAGCCAACAGAAGCCTTGGAGAAAGAACGCGTCAGGCAGGGGGCACAAGAGCAAGCACTGTGAGACAGAAACGAGGACATGTAAATGCCCTGCTGCCAGAACTTGGAATGATCACCGGGTTTGAAGGGAGGAGTAGGTGCTCAGTAACTATTTGTTGCCTAAACAGAAACACTCACCTGCCTAATCATATGTCATCCTTGCCTTGCCATCCCAAGCCAATGGAGGTATACCAGAAGTCCCTCGAGCTCTACAGCTGGCTGGTTCAGTAAACAGGGGTTTGGATCCCTGCCCCACCTCCTGTCAGTATCAGAGGCTATGGAGGGTCTAGTGTACTTGTCAGGGGTGGAGTGCACCAATATTTGGGTACCATTTATGCAAATCTTATGTTACCCAACCTGGTCATTCAAAGTGTGGTCCTCTCACCAGCAGTGTTGGCACCACCTGGGAGCTTATTAGAGCTCCTGTCCCCACCCAGACCTCAGAACTGGAGATGCCTTTACATAGACTCACATGAGCACTGTAGTTGAGAGTCCTTGCTCTAGAACACGCTCTGCACCCAGCATTCGATTTCATCCTTGGAAGGAAAACATTAAAGGATGTGACCCATACACAAAATGTGACTCTATCATCCTCTCCCTTATGTTTGACTGATACTGACTTATTTTAAGGTTTTATTTATTTTTAGATACAGAGAGGAAGGGAGGGAGAAAGAGCGGGAGAGAAATATCAACGTGTGGTTGCCTCTCACACGCCCCCTACTGGGGACCTGGCCCACAACCCAGACATGTGCCCTGACTAGGAATTGAACCAGTGACTCCACAGTTCTCAGGCCGGCACTCAATCCACTGACCCAAATCAGCCAGGGTCCAATTTATTTTAATAGCCCCAGAGAAATGCAATGCTCCATGGGCTGCAGAGACGCCATTCAGGAGAAAGACTTGGATCTGGAAAGGACTCATCACTCAGAAGGGCTCAGAAGGGAGGAAACTCAGAAATGTTTGGTCTTCATTTTCTGTTTCGCTCATCCTGGAAATCAGAGTCAAATGAGGACAGACTCCCCCCGAGGAAAACCAAGACCAACCAGCCGAACTGAGTCATGACTGCTGTGTTTTCACGGGTGTGGGGAGAAGTCCTTGGTAATAAGCTCTTGCAATGGCCCAGAAAGGGGGGCAGTTACCAGCACCAGTTACACTGCTCCAGGGTCTCCAGTCCTTCAAAGCCAGAGGCCTCTCTTCCCCAAGGACTAGGACTGTGGATACTTCTGATCAGCGTGATCTCTGGTGGGAAGAAGACCTTGGCATTTGATCAGACACAGATGGGGCAGCGGGGAGTCATCGTCCCGGAAAGCCGGGCCTGTCTTGTCTGCAAAGCCCTATGTGGGAAGGTGTGGGGTCAGTGGAAATGGTTTCGGCAGCCATGGGTCAAATTAAAAGGCAAAGAGAAGATTGTAATCTATAATTCAGGAGCCCAGCCAGAGCGAGAGAGCTACATCAGAGGGAAAATGCGCACAACACATACATGCCCAGTGGGTTCTGTCGCCAACTGTCTTCAGAAAAAGGATGCTGATGAGTTTGCACAGGAAGGAAAACTGTTTCCAGGAATCAATGAAGAAACGATGAAGAGACATTCATGAGATAGCACGGGAGACAGGACAGGAAGGACCCGAGTCTCTACCTACCGGTCATTGAAGGGTGCCGAAGGCGCGATCAATTACTTGGGCGGTTCTGTAGCTGAGGAGCGTCATCCTGACTGTGGACTTTTCCATCCCTGCCCCTCAGATTCCTCCTCCCAGATCAGCTGACTCTGCCCAGCAGCACATCGGAAGAGTGACCAGAGGGACTGTGCTCTAGGGTGGCTCACAGAAGTCCACAGCCACCCTTGACCACCCTCCCTCCCCATCATGGGGTTGGAGTGGGGATCAATTAGGGAGAAAAATGTAAATCCTACACCCGAGATCACAGGGTGGAAAACAAAACCCTCAGCAATACACATCCCCATGTGGACTTCAATTGAGAGTCCTTTAGACCACGGGTGAGCAAATATTTTCTGTCAAGGGCCAGACAGTAAACAGATTAGACTTTGCAAATCATAGTATCTCTGTCACAACTACTCAACTCTGCCAGTGTGGCATGAAAGTGGCCATGGGTGATATGCAAAAAATGAGCATGGATTGTTGCAATAAAACTTTATTGACAAAAACAAGTTGTGGGCCAGATTTGGTCCACAGGCCACAGTTTGCCAGTCCCTGATCTAGAACAATTTAGTCCTATCTGCTCATTTTACAGAAGGGAAACCAAGGGGGAAATGACTTGCCCAAGGCCACACAGGTTGGTCAAAACAGAGCTGGGGTTGAAAGTCTAAAATGTTGATTCCATCTTTTCAAGCTCCCTCCACTGCGCCACATGACCTCTTCCTGCCTGCTTGTAATTTGTGCTACAGAGTGGATACTGTGTACAAACACACACACAGCCCCTACAACCACAAAGCTCCAGCCTAGTATTTTATATTTAGAAACCATTTTTTAAATAGGCTTACTTAAAGAATCCGCATTGTTTGTGTTGGTTTGTAAAAATATTAATATTCTAAAGCCTGAATGTAACTATTAGACTGGCATTGACCTGAGACATGCAATACATTTGAAAATATATTTTCTCTTTTCATGAGTATGCAATCATTTGTTAATTAATTATACAGCTCATCATGCTCCTCGAAAGGGGAAAAAATTGTTCATGTAACTTACAGGTAGAAAGAGAAATTGCCCATTGTCCCATTATTCAAAGATGCCTGCATTAGCAATTTGGTGGATATTCTTCTACTTTTGTTACAATGTATCTCTACATAGATATGGCCACACAGGAGAGTGGGTGAGGGTGAGCGCGAAGGGGTAACTGCACAGGTGCGACACTGCTTCTACGGTAAAATGCACATTCTTTCCCACGGACTGGCGGCTGTGAGGTTTTAGAATGCAGCCTGCTCCACTGGCATTTGCCCGAATTGCTCAAGAGCCCGTGGGGCTCAGATGGAACGGTGTCGGTGGCAGTCGGAACGACACAGGCAAGTGTACAGGGACACCCCTCATTTTACCCCACATTAGGAAAGGTGAAAGAGCAGCCGCTTCCTCCAGTGTTTAATTTTTTAACAGGTTTGCCTAATGGTCTCACTCTCTAGGATGGCTTCGATGGCCCAGAAATGAGCATGCTGCCATTAGTGCAGGGCAAGCTTTGCCGAGATCCCGGAAGATGACCATCGAAGATAAATAATCCACGGCAGGGAAATATTTGGCGTGAGCCTCCAGGGAGTGGACTGAGTTTTTGTTGCTTTTTTTTTAACCTCTCCATCTCAGATTTATGCCTCTGACAAGCAAGTAAAACATGAGACCCCCTCGGGCGGGGGACTCTGGGCTGTGACATCCAAAACCCCATGAGCTCAGTGGTTCCCTCCTCTTCACACGGCGCCTCTTGTCACGTAAATCACCCGTGTCCCGATCCAACTCAAACACGGCCGTTCTCTGATGCTGGCAAGGGAAGGTCTCCATGATTCATAATGATTAATTCCATCCATCCATTTCTGAGCCCTGACTATACAAGAGTATTCATTTAGGGTTTTCTCAGTTGTAAGCCACAGATGCCAACTCCGGATTCTGTAAGCAAAGCAGGACATTGTTGGAAGATGACTGGGTCGCTCCCGAGCCCTGAAGAACGGGCCTGGAAAAGACAGGGCGCGGGCCCTGAGGCCAGGCACCGAGGGCGGTGCTCACTCTCCAGCACGGTGGCCGGAGGAGTCGGCTCCAGCCACTTCGCACCTTCGCGTCACTCCACATGCGGCCGGCTGTCAGCCAACTTCGATCTCCACACGGCAGACAAGCACTGTTTCTAAAATTCAAATCCAATGATGCCTGTCCTCTAGTGAAAGCCCTGCACTGGCCTCCCATCGTCTCAAATACAGACAGCACATCGTGTACTAGAGGCACCAGGGTATGGCATCCATCTGTTCATCTTTTTTAAAAAAATTAAGATTTTATTTATTTATTGTCAGAGAGAGGAGAAGGGAGGGAGAAAGAGAGGGGTAGAAACATCAGTATGTGGTTGTCTCTCACATGCCCCCTACCTTGCCTGCAACCCAGGTATATGCCCTGACTGGGAATCGAACCAACGACCCTTTGGTTCACAGGCCGGCATTCAATCCACTGAGCCACCCCAGCCAGGGCTGTTCATCTTCTACCCGTTGTCTCTCCTGCTTCCCTCTCCACATCCCCACCTATGTTGAGTCCTTCCTCCCTCTGGGATTTGGCACACGCCCGTTCCTCTTCCTGGTCTTTTCTCCACCCTCCTTCCTGCTCACCCCTCCCTCTTCCCCTGGCTCACAACTCCCCACCCGTAGGAGTTTGCTAGGCTGCCATGACAAAGCCCCCAAAACGGAGTGCTGGAAACCCAGTTCTGAGACTGTCTCATAATTCTAGAGGCCACACATCCAAGATCATGGTGTGGCAGGGCCCCGTGCCTTCGGAAGGGGCTGGGGAAGGACTGTTCTTTGCCGCTCCCCTTGCTTCTGCTGGTTTGCTGCCCATCTCTGGTGTTCCTGGGCTTCTAGGTACACCACCCCAGTTCTGCCTTTACCATCACACATCCATCTCTCAACATCCCCTTTTCATAAGGACAATGGTCATGTTGGCTCAGGGGCCCACCCAACTCCAGGATGGCCTCATCTCAACTAAATACATCTGCAACAAACTTCTGCCCAAATGAGATCACACTCTGAAGTACTAGCGGGTGGGGGCCTTGACATATAAACTGGGGCGTGGCAGGGGTTACACAATGCAGCCCAGAACACCATCCTGCAAGCCTGAAGTAAAGATGTCGCTTACACGAGACAACCCTCCCTGACTCCCCAGTCCAAGTGGCCCCCACACTCATCACACCTACGCGCTTGTCCTGGCAGCACTTCTCAGAGCTCAGGTAACTCTGTCCTATGATCTTCCACCACCACCAGACTGACTTCTGCGGGGTTAGGGCCTGCACCCCTCCTTCACACGGTATCCCCGGTGACCGGCACACAGCAGTCTCTTCATCCTGAATATCCGACGGGTGGACCACTCACCAACTAGCCACAGAGTAGTGTGAGGCTGATGGGCTCAGGTTTGGGGGGCAGATGAGCTGGATTCAAATCCCACTTCCACTCCTTTCTAGACAAATGAGCTTGGTCCAGTTACCCTGCTTTTCCATGACTCAGTTTCCCCTTCTATAAAACAGGGGTAATAATAGTACCTCCTTCGTCAGGGTGTCAGGTGAGTTAAGACAGCTAGGAAATATGGATGTTGGTGGTTGAGAACGTAGTCCCGTCAGCTCTGCAGACAGGGAACCCCAAAAGAGGAACCCTCAGTGCCTTTGCTAGGACACGGAAGCCGTGGCTTTTACTAACATTCAAGGCCGTTCTTTCCCACGGCCCAGGACCAGCGTCCTCAGTCTCCTTCCACCCCTGCATTTTGCATTTCTGGCTGGTTTAGCCGTGCATCTCATTGGGGTGCAATTTCACGCGGTTTGGGGAGAGCCGATGTTCGCCGAAACTTCCTCCCACGGCCCTCTCAAGATGCCTCCGAGATAGCAAAGCCGGGTTTGGCTCCGCTCGGAACCTGTGTGAACATTCGCGGCACACACTTCCAAACCCCGAGCCCTCTGGACTTCTCACCCATTTACTCTTGGCAACAAGCAGCTTCCTGCTGCCGCGAAGTCAAGCTTTCAAGCTTAAGGGGAAAGGCTTTTTGGACAACAAACGGCCCTTTAAAAACAATATTTTGATGAGTTAAGTGTAAATGAATCAGAAACACATGGATTAAGCTTCTCTTGATATACACATGGGTTTAATAATAACTAGAGGTGGGGAAGGGAAGTGGGGCTGGAAAAGCCGTGTCTTGGGTTTTATCAAATCTAAAATGTTTGAGAAGTAATTCGAGACATTCCACACACCCCCAAATGTAGCCAGATTTTCCGATTCCGCTTCCAAGGAGCCACACAGGATCTTTCTAGTAACGAGTGCGCGCTCTGAGGTGCCAGGTTTCTGTGGCTTCTGATTGGCTGGGCGCAAAGCTGTGATTTATGAGAGCATTCGAAGATTTATATATTGCCATTATAGCAAATTCCTTCCAAACTCAATGGTACCCAAATGCAGCTTTATAAATATCTTTCCTGTTAGAAGCCTCCTTCTAGTCAAATGCTCCCCTTCTCTACCTCTCCCAGCCCCCCACCTCAGGCCACAGATTCCCCCATGAGGTCTCAGAGCAATGAAGAGTGAAAGAATTAATTTTAGCATGGCTGCAACGTGTTTCACTTTGCATGGCGTTTTAAATGACTTGGGTCTACATAAGCCGAGGGTCATAAGGAGGTTATAGTTAAAGGGCTCATAAGTTAGGTGAAGGGTGGAAGGGGTGGATTTTTATAAATGCTTATTGCTTTCATAAAAAGAAAAACTAAGCTGTGTTCGTGCTGAACACAGCCCAGCACTCGCTCCATCTGGCCATGCTGTTTCCGGGAGGAAATGTCCCACACTGGATTGGCTTCTGTCTTCGTCAGTTTCCATGACGTCATTGACGTTGCAGGAGTAACTTCTTCCACATGTCACCATCCGTGTGTCCTTCCCCCAAATAAATTTTGAGTCGCTCAAGGCTCAGGGGTATCCTCAATTACATGGCTTAATTGGCAGCAGGAAAGTGGGGTAAGAGGTGGGGGAGGAGGTCTTCCTGCTTTTCTAATTCACGATCCCACAGGGCTTGTTTCCAACAGCGAGCGAGCCCACACGCCCCACCCAGAATGGAGTACAGAGGTTATCAGCAAAAGAAATGACGGAGTTAAGTCCACAGGAGGTTCAAGGGAAGGCGGTGCATGATTGCAAAATTGGAATCAGGCGGTTGACAGGTTTTAGCAAACACAAGAAATAATGATGCTTGTGCAACGGTGGCCCTGGGAGGGCCATCGTCCAAGTGGTCCCAGCCATCTGTATTTGTCAGCTACGCCTCCACCACGCTGCATAACAAACTCTCCCACAATTCAGTGGGTTATCAGGACAACTGGTACTCTCACGTCCACAGATCTGTGAGGGAACTGCAGCCAGTTGCATGAGGATGGACTTCAGGCTCCAGACCCTGACTCTGGACTCTGGGCTCTAAACTGGGCTCAGATCTGTTTCAAGTGTCTTCCACCAGTCTTGTACCAGTGGTCACCCGCATCGTGTGACCTGCTCCACATGCCACATTCTGGAGCCCAGGTCTGCGATTCCTTCTCGGATGCGAACACTGCTACTATAACGCACTTCTCCTTATTCTCTACAAGTTGCAACGTAAGTCCTGACATGCCTAGTTGATGCATTTGTTCGGGGGTCTAAGAGAAGGAGACACAGGGGGTTACTGGACCTGAGGAGAGAGTCACAGATCAAGGGCTTCCTGGACAGAAGTAAGTGACCTCAAATCCAAGGACGCAGATAGACCAAGACAACCCAGAAGGAGGAGAGACAACAGAATAAGCACAGCAATTTCTCTCCCTTCCCTCTCATCTCCTTCTGGGGCTGCCATTGTTCAAATCCAACCAGGAGCCAGACGGCACGGGAGCCCATTATTCCACCCGTGTAGGTCAGCTGCTTGGGCAGAAAAGGATGGAGAACAGAACCAGGAGAGCAAGCAGAAAACACCCAGAACAGACCACTGCCTGGAGCACAAAGACTAGTTGCAGGTACAAGACAGCAGCTGTCAGCCACAGTAGAGTGGACACCACAAAAGAAATCAAGAGACCTGGGTTCTCAACTCTGCTGTTGACACGCAGGCTGGGGACCTCGGAGAAGACACTTTATTTCCCTAAGTCTTACTTTCCTCTTCTGCAAAAGAAAGTAATCTGATGGCCCCTGCCCGCCTCGGCCGGTCACCTGAGGTTCCAGTGGGCAAGTAAGTGGGAAAGCAGATACCCTTGATGAAGGCATACTTTTGTTCTCCACCATATCGCTGACCCCTGGAACAGAGTCTAACACATAGATGCGAACACAGTTTGCATAAATAACCCTGAAACTGAAACCCAATCAACGCCCTCTGGAATCGCACTGGGGTGGACGCAGAGCCCCATCTGCCCAACAGTGGGGTGGAGCCGCAAACTGAAACCTCCTCAGGGCTGTAGCCATGGGACCTGCCTTCTAAGCAGGCTGTGCACTCAGGCTTGGTCATTTCATCAAGGAAGCGCAACGTGATAGTGGTATCGAGAGCCAGTGATTGTGACAACCCTACCTCAGCCAGAAAGAAGAGAAGCCCAACTCAAACTGGCTTAACCAAAAAGGGAGATTTGTCGGTCCACATGACCGAGAATTCCCTGTCTGGGCAGGCAAGCTAACAGAAGGACCGAGAAGTTAAAACAAGTATCCGGCTGCTCTCCATCCTGCCATTCTGTCTTGGAAAACACTAGCTTTGGATCCTATTGGTTCACCTCTGGACATCCACGCAAGCTCCTCCCATTTTCCAGGGGTTTCCTAGAGGTCGGCAGCAGGGTCGCCACATGACTCCTCCCCCATTCTGAGGAAGAGAGTCTCCTCTGTTGGAAAAGAAGGGAAGGGGAGGCTGTCTTTGTTGGAAACCTGAACAAGTATCTTGCATTTTACAGGCTCTGGTTGGAGATAAATACTCATCTCTCAGCCAATGACCATATTCTGGGAGGGGGCGTCACTCACTGCTTGTATGGGCTGGAGCTTAGAGCCATCTACCCAAACCACGTGGCAAAGTGAGACAAATCCTGCAAAGGAACGCTAGTGGCAAAAGACTGGACTGAATGCTGCAGCAGCCCCACCGGACGTCCAGCTCACATGTGGGTTACCTTGTTACAGTTTCCAAAGGTCTTTCCCATGTGTTATCCCTACGGGACCATTCACTCTACGAAAGCTCTGTCAGGGACACAATGCAGGTTTCCGACTCTGTTATCTTCCACCGTGTTCACCCCGGGGGTGCACATCGCTTCCCAACTCTGCTTTCAGCAACATCATATTGGTAGCTCGAAAACAGCCCCAGTGGCAGCATTCACACCATGGAAATTGACCAAAGCTACAAATCACAGCCTTGTTTGTTTGTTTGTTTGTTTTTTCAGATAGCCAGTTCGCCAACACATCGCTGGATGTACTAAAGGTCTCCTGGCTCTGAGATTTTCCTACAATGTCCACCAAGAAGATCAGAGGAGGCCCCGTTTACCATCTTCCACTCTACCTCCATGGTAGTCTTCAAAAAAACACAAATTTGACTAAGATATTCCATGGAAATCTTTCTATAGCTACCCATCACCTTCAAATTATCTTTCCAGATTCATTTCCTCACTTACCCTTTGAGCGCTGGCCATAACGAGCCATTTTCTGGTCCCTAAAACACCCGGTGCTTCCTTACCTCCATGACTGCACAGGTCCCTCTGCTCGGACCGCCCCCTCCCCATCCCGACCTGGTGGACTCCCCTCCTCTGTCAAGACCCAGCTCAAATGCCCACAGTCTGCACACCCTCCAGGTAGATGTGGCCAATTGTCCTTGTGGTCCCCTCACAACTCTACTCCAGGACCCATCCTCATGAATATACTGAATTACAAATCCGTCATCCCCAAGAGACCGCCTATTCGTTTACTGCTATCTTCTCAAAGTCTAGCTCAGAGCCCAGCACAGTTCAAAAACAATTCTCAAATTAACAAAGATTAAGACAAATATGGATTTACGACCCATTATGTGCCTGACACTGTGTGCAGCACTGGGCTTTGTGACAGGGATCAAACACCGTCCCTGGCCTCAAAAAGCTCCGATTATGCAGACAAACAAGACAGACACCTCCCGGAACCGTCTTCCACCCCTCCTACCTAGCGTTCATCACACGCGTCTGTTTGTGGTAAGCGTGGCGGACTAACCCTTCCCTTGGCTGGTCCAAGCGGGTGGGAGAGCATTCTTGACTCAGCTGTCATTTGTAATACACCATCGTCACCAAACACTATTAAGCATCCTTGTCATATAAATACAAAGCAAGTCGCAGAGACACAGACCCCGATGTCTGGGAGCCTGCATTAAACTAATGACATCAACCCTGAGCAAACAGGAAAGAACAAACAAGCAGAGAAAGAGCTGTGTGCTGCTCGGTCTCAGGACGGGATCAGAGCACAGGGACACTGAGTACCGGGAACTGGGGCCAGCTGCCCTGCGAGGGTGGGAGAGCGAGCATGAGTCACCACCCCACTCCCACTCCAAGGAGAAATGAAATGACAATGCTTGGATAAGAGGTGTGCGAGGCAAGGCAGGGAGAGGATAACAATAGTCACAGCTAATGTTTTTTTTTGTTAAGTGCTGCCTATGCCCCCGGTACTGTGCTGAGCATCAATCTCTACCAGGTCATTAAAGACTCACAGTAAGCCTGATGTTAATACTCGCTTTATACAGACTTGAAATCTGAGGCTTAGAAGTATTAAACCACTTGCCTAAGATTGCACAGCCCGGAAGAGAGGAGGCTGGGTTTCCAACTCGGCTCTGGTCCCTGAGCCTGACCCATCGCCACGGCACTGCACTTCCTCATAGAAGTCAGAAGACAGTATATGGCAAGTGTTGAGCCTCTTTTTCCAAGAGGAAACGATTTTGGGCTATGGGTGCGCAAGAGTTTGAGAATCAGCCAACTTGTGCTTTCTTCTCGACTCTGAAGACCCTGTTTGACCCCTCCCATGCTCCTGCTTGGCTTCCTCACCAATACATTTTTCTGTCTTCCTTCTGGGCTGTTGGGGGCGGGGGTGGTATATAAGAAAAGATGCTAAGATCCTAAAGGAAAGAAAACTACAATATCTGTCCATCAGCTAAAGAGAATGCCAGAATGGAGTCCCTTATCTGCCTCATTGTCAGGAGCCCTTGGGCGCTGACCCTGCAGAGTATATGGAGGCTGATACCGTAGCTCTAACATGGTTTTCTGCCGGGGACCTGTGATACGCTTTTTGGCCCTCCATTGCCTTTTGAACACCTTTCCTACATTTGTAGGATTTCTCATCAGATCAGTCAGAGTCCTGGAAGAAAAGAGATGACACAATCCACCTGGCCTCCTCAGGAGAGTTGCATAGGGGAGTTATTTACAAAGACAGAGCAGGGTCACACATGCGGGATGGATGCCAGGGGCTGGCCACAGCTGGGAGCCAATACCACCCAGCTTCTCGAGAGGTAAGGGAGAAAGTGGCTACCAGAACCTAACAGGAGAAAGGCAAGTAGACGAGGAAGCTCTGAAGACCATTGAGCTTTGGTGCAGAGCCATGAACCGGCTGGGGTGGGCAGGCAGGAGGAGGCTGGGTTATACATACTCTGAGTTCCAACTCTACCCACCCCAGCCCGCCCTGGCTCCACCATCCCACAGCATTTTCCCTGGGCCTGGCTCATCCCTCTCCCTTCTCTTGGAAGAACACCCGTCCTCTCCTTGGCTTTAGGGCCCACCCAAAATCCAGAATGGTCTCATCTTGAGATCCTTCATATATTGTAATTAGACCTGCAAAGATCCTATTTCCAAACAAGGTCACATTCACAGGTGCCAGGTCTTAGACATACAGTAAACCCCCTTATTTGAGGTGGATATGTTTCAAGACCCCCAGTGGATGCCTAGAACTGAGGATATACCAAACCCTATAGATACTATTTTTCCTACATGTCCACACCTGATAAAGTTTGATTCATAAATTAGGCACAGTAAGAGATTAACAACAATAACTAATAATACAAAAGAACAGTTATAACAATAGACTTTAACAGTTATGGAAACGGGGTCTCTCTCTCAAAACATCATATTGTATGTACTCACCCTTCTGCTGGTGATGAGGGGGGATGACCCAAGGCCTCCATTACGCATGGAAGCGTGGGGAATGACGCAGGCATATGACCAGCCTTGGGCGGCTACTGACCTTCTCAGGATAGGACAGGAGGGTCACGGAGCCATGATGGTGACATCCTTCCACTCACAGATGTAACGCCTCCTCCACCTCAATCACGCACTTTGCACGCACCGTGGCTGGAGCTTTTGCAGTTTCAGGTGCCATAGCAAAACTAACACGTGTTTCTTCTTCTTCTTCCTTCACAACTTCCGGGATGGAAGATTAGTTCTTACCGTAGATCTTAGCAAACTCAGCACATGACTTTTTTCTTTCTGTGAGTCCACCTTGTCACTTTCAGGAAGTACTTTAGGACTTCTCTTGCGCATGTCCGAATTGCCAGCATCACTGCTCTAGAGCTTTGGGGCCATAATTAAGTAAGATAAGGGTGATCTGACCGCGAGCACTGCAATACCGCGACAGGTGGTCAGATAACCGAGACCCCGGGCTACTAACTAAGGACTCCAGGAAGATGGGAGGAGTCACGTCAGAGGTGGAAGAAGTGAGAAAACGCGAGATTTCATCATCCTACTTGCGCCACACAATGTATTGCCTAACCATCATGCTATATACATCAAACCAGTACAAAATAACATTGAATGTAAACTGTAATTGAAAAGTAAAACAATGTAAAAATACGAATTATTTATTTCTGGAATTTTCCATTTAGTATTTTCAGACCACAATCAATGGAGGATAACTGAGACCCCAGAGAGCTAAACGGTGGATGAGGGAGGACTACTGTACCTTTTGGGGAAGGGGGCCATGACTCAATCCACTACAGACACCTAGGAAACTGTGAGGCCTGGGCGGGCACTAAAAATACTTTGGCTCAGTGAAATTGCAGATATCTGGTTTACTGTGCAATCCGAGCACTAAGAACCCTGCCTGACATGCAGTAGGTGCTCAATAAATGCACGTAGGCTGGGTGAAGGCGTGAATAAAAGAGACGAAAATCTCAGTGGTGGGTCAAAACTCAGTGTTTGCCAGCAACGTTCCCTTCCCTTCGACTGTGACCTTTGCCCCCATCTCCGCCTGGGATCCCAGCGAGTGTGTGGCGCATCAGCGCAGCAGCGGGAGGCGGGATGGGATGCAGCTGCTCCACGATCCCGCCCACCTCCAACCGCCCCGCCCCCACCCATGCCTCAGTGAGAGGTTTTAGCACTGCCTAACCCGGCTAGGCGAGCAGGGCTGGCACGAATCCCTCGTTCGTTTTCTGACTCTCTAATTCCCTTTTCCCTCCAGCTTTATTGAGGTATAATTCACAAACAGAAACTGTATATGTTTGTGTACACCTTGAGGTTTTGGTGTGCATAAACGCTGTGGAACGATCACAACAAGCTAATCACAGACCCACTCCCTCACAGTGACCATGGTCCCGAGTGGGATGAGAACACTGAAGATGGACTCTCTTAGCAGACTTCAGGCGCGCGGAGCAGCACTGTTAACTGCAATCAGCATGCCGCCCGTGAACTCCTACATGAGCCTGAACCTGTTCACCACCCAAAACTGAAAACTTGGAATGGGAGAGAGCATTTACCTGCATTTCTGGCAAGGAGTTAGTATTCAAAATATGTGAGGAATGTCTACAACCCAGTAACAGAGAAACAAATAACCTGATTTAAAAAATAGGTAGCCCTGGCTGGTGTGGCTCAGTGGATTGAGCACCAGCCTGTGAACCAAAAGGTCAGCAGTTCGATTCCCAGTCAGGCCACATGCCTGGGTTGGGCCAGGTCCCCAGTTGGGAGTACATGAAAGGCAAACACACACTGATGTTTCTCTCCCTCTCTTTCTCTCTCCCTTCCCCTTCTCTAAAAATAAATAAAACCTTTTTAAAAAATTAAATAAATAAAATAAAAAACAGGTAAATGTCTGGATAGACATTTCTTCAAAGAGGACAGACAGATGGCCGGCGGGTCCAGGAAAGTGTGCTCAGCACCGCTTGTCACCCGGGAAACACAAGTCAAAGCCACAGTGAGATGCTTCCTCACACCCGCCAGAGCGGCTACCATCAGTAAGTCAGCAAACAACAAGGGCGGGTGAGGATGGAGAAAGAGGAGCCTCCTAGCCCTGCCGGTGGGACTGCAAGTTGGTGCAGCCCCCGTGGGAGACTGTGGCGGGTCCGCTGACTTCGTTTGCATTCCCTGCGAGTGGCTGGCTGGCTGTAAACCTAAGATTCGCACGAGAGCTCATCTCAAGTCTCCCTTCCCCGCCCTCTGCCCCAGACTGAAATTCCCTGGCGCTGGTTTCGACCTGAGACGGGGTAGGCAGTCACCAGGCAGCCGGGTGTGAGAGAAGTCAGGCGTGAAGACAGGAAGAACTCAGACGGCGTCCAGTGGCCGGACCGGGGCAGGTGGCGGCGATGGGGCAGAGGGTGAATCTAAACACCAGGTGTGTAGAGCAAAAGCAGAGCGGACGTTTGGATGCTTTGACAATCCAATATGAAGTCGCTGTCAGCCCTGGCAGTCAGGTCAAGTGCTAGGTCAAGACTGAGGTAATGGGGTGTAACAGGAGCGCCCCCAAACCACAAGTCTGGACACTCAGATAAGAACTCCATCTGGACACCGACATGGGTGGGGCCTCCAGCCCTGGGGGGCTACAAGGACTCAGACCTCTGCCCACACAATACTCGGAGCCCTGCTGGACTCCACCAGACACGTTCCACCACTGCAGCCACCTGGCTTGCGACCAACACCTGCCTCTTCACCTGCGGATGCCGCCAGTGGCTGGGACTTCACCGGACTCTGGCTCTGCTCCCTTCTGTCCTGTAAACTCCCCCTCTCTGCGTGTAACCTGTGAGTGACCCTACTGGCTTACTGAGGAGGTCTTTGTTACTGAGCCTGGCATTGTGGAAAGACACAAGGTGTGTGCGTGGCCCCCCTCGGGGCTGCTCCCTTGCTCACGACACCAAGTCAAGTTTCTTCTTTTTTGTTTGAAAAATTAAGAATTTATGTTTGGCGCAGACCCAACTTCATGCAAAAAAAGGGAAGCCAGAGTCAGGAGCCACCAGGTCCCAGGTCCCCAATAACTCACAGAAAGCTTACTACCATTGTGAATTTTCTATGGGAAAATCCCAGTGTCCAGTGTCTGTTAAATGCAGGGACTCTGGAGTTCGTCCCATCCGGTGTTAGTTCTCCATTCTGGCACTAGGCAGAGATGTGGACACTGGTGAACACTACCCCCACCCCAAACCACACCCCCCAAAATGTCTCCTTGGAACCAGAGAATGTGACCTTGTTTGGGATATGGGTCTTTGCAGAGATAATTAAGGTAAGGACCTTGAGGTTGAGACCCTCCTGGATCCGGGCAGGCCCTGCAGCCAATGATGAGCATCCTTTAAGAAGATAGTACAGAGAAGACACACACAGAGAAGAAGGCCATGTAAGACAGTGATGAGGCTGTTTCTCCAGGAATGCCAGGGGCCATCAGAAGCCCAAGAGGCAAGGCAGGACCGGCCCCCAGAGCCCCTAGAGGGAGCGTGGCCTTGCCTGACCTCCTCCGTTCAGACTTCTCACCTCCAGAGGTAAGAGAATAAATTCCTGCTCTTCTAAGTCACCAAGTGTGACCATCCTAGGCACCAACAACAGAGGTGATGCCAGGCAGGCCGTTTTTTTCTTCTCTCTAAGCCTCTGTTTTCTTACTTTACAGTGGGAACGATAATACTATCTACCGAATAGGAGGGCAGGATGATTTGACAAGAGGGTGCACTCAGGGCAGGGCTCAGGGAACGGTAGCTGATGTCATCACCCGTCATCACCCTTCTTCCACGTCAGCAACAGAGGGGACCTGCCTGAACAGACCACGCCCATGCCTCGATATGAATGTCTGGAATAAGGAAAGAGGACAGGAGGAGCCAAGGTGTCGCTCTTGTGGTCTCAGCCCCAGACCTCAGAGGCAGGAGCTGGGAGGAGCAGGAAAAAGCAGAGGAGAGCCCAGGGAATATTGAGGGGGGTCAGGGATCCCAGAGACAGGCAGGAGAAGTACAGACGGAGAACAAAAAAGAGGTCCCCCTCCTGCGATGCTTCTGAGGGGCCGCGACACACACGGCAAGCATTTCTCAGAGCCTGTCTGTCTCCCTGTGCACATGCCCTTGTTCCCCCCATTGCACAGGGGAGGACACTGGGTTTCCATAAGCCACCAGACAGAGCCCAGTTCTGAGCTGTCCGGTGCCACGCTCTGAGAACATTTCACTCAGCAGCCCACCAGTTGCTGTCCCAGCCCTTTTCCAGCCCTGTAGATGGCACGGTTCCCCAATGCAGACCCAGCCTTGGCCCTGTGTGCTAGAAATGCTCCTATAAACAGGGTTCTTCCCCAGGCCCAGGCAGCGTCAGAGGCAGCCAGACCAGGGAAGCTGAGCTTCTCGGTCATAAATCCTCTGTCTCCAACACACCCCTCAATGCTTACCTGTGGAAGCCATGACCTGGGATAAGCCAGGGGGCTGGCAGGCCAGGCCATAACACAGCCAGCCGGAGCACACGGGGTGTCCGGGTTACATTCCCGACATTCAGGATGGTCAATGGCAGAAGACCATGCTACACCCCTCAACCCCTGCAAACTGGCCAGACCCACTGAGATGCCACAGGGACGTCACCATAGGTCTCTCATCTGTCCCCAGGACATCCATTCTTGCCAGATCCCCTCTGAGCCGTTACCCGTGGCCATGCTTCAGCCTCTGATTTGTTTCAGGTGTGCGAATGCGCTAGGACAGCTCCGAGCTCAAAGCCCCAGTGGACAGAGGCTCTGGCCTCCTGGGCCCTGGCCTCTGCAGGAACGTCCTTCCCATGAATGGGTGGTGGGTGGTGGGTGATTCATCACATGTCCGTACGGTGGGGCCACTTGCCTGAAGGCCTTTGTCTTTCTGACAGAAAGGACACCAGAAACCCCTCGCCCAAGGGAGGCAGGTGTTTGGTCTTTGAGGCCGGACTTGGAAATAAAGGGAACAGACATTGATGAAAATAGCGCCTTTCGATGAAAACTTTGAAGTACTGTATCTCCTTGATTCCAGAAAAAAATTCCAAAGTCCAAATGTGTATTATCACTGAGGCATGCAGCTGATACAGTGGGGTTTTTTATTTCCCTAAAACATGGCTCCTACCTGGGTGTGTATTCTTATTGCAGCAGCCCCCGGAGTCTCCCTGCCTGCAGCTTCGCATACTCCAGCCCACTCAGCACAGCCACCAGAGCGGGCCTCACACAAGGAAGATAAGGTCAGGTGCCTCCTCCAGGCAAGCCCTCCTCCAGCTCCTCAGGGTACAACCCACAGTCTGCAAGGTGAGCAGGCCCCCCGCCCCCTCTGACTTCATCTACCCCCTTCCTGTCAATCACTCTGCCCCAGCCCCCAGGGGCTCCTGGCTGTTCTGAGAACAGGCAGGAGCCCCTCCCCCCCAGGGCCTTAGCAAGTGTGCCTGCTTTGCCTGAAACACCCTGGCTCCGCCCACATGCCGAGGCATCAGAGTGTCTTCTACAGCTGCCCTAATTAGAAAAGCCCAAATTCCAATCTAATTCGTGTTGCAGTATAGATCATGTGTTTTTGGTCTGGCTTCCCAAAACAAGAGTCACCCCCTGAGATGAGAGGCTTGTCGGCCTTGTCACTGCCGTGTCCCCAGCCCCTAAATAGCACCTGGGCCACCGTCAAATATTTTTTGAAGGAATAATATATTGAGGGTGTCGTAGTATTAGAAAATATGATAAATATGACCTTTTTAAAAATCCTCTTCAAAACGTAGTTAAGTAGAAATTACCACTAACTCGATTGTCAGATGAGAGAGCCGGGGGTCACAGCCATCAGCTAGTTCGCCAGGTACCGAGCTGGGGGGTGGCAGAGCTGGTGTCCCCGACCAGTCCGTGTGGCCTTTCTGTCACTCCATCCAGGGACCACACTAGGACAGAAGGGACGCCGGAGTCCAAACTGTGCCCAGGGAACCCCAACGTTTGGAGCCTCCTGGGGTCCAGGCTCTCTCTTTCAGAGCCTTCCCCGCACTTGCCCCTGCAGGAAGGATCCCAAATACCCAAGCTGGCTGCCCCGGTGGAGACCCGCCCCAGTGCCCTGTATGAGCCTTGGGGCCCCAGCCCGGAAGGAGGACAAAGGACGCTGTTCACCCAGCTTTCCCAACCCGGGACAGAGAACTCGCCTCTTAGTGTGTCACCTGCCACCACTAAAGAGCCAGAAGGAGAACAAATAGTTCCTAAATTACTTTTGCAAAGGTTTATCAAAACTGGTCCAGATTATACCACCCACCACTTGAACACCATATAAAGACTGCAATGAGAAAAACATACGGTGTCTCCCAATACCTCTTGACTCAGTGCCTCCCAGGACACACATCAGTGTCAGCAAAGATTTATTGGCGAGCTGTACAGACCTGGGTTCAAATCCTGTATCCGCCACTTACCAGCTGTGTGGCCTTAGGTAACTTACTTGACTTCTCTGTACCTCATCCAGAAACTGGGGATAGTTTGAGTCTCCTGGGACTATTGGAGAATTAAATGAGATGATCTGTATAAAGTGCTTAGCATACATAGTCTAAACACTCCATCAATATTAAGGTTCAATTTTTTTAAATCCTTGGGGTGGGTTGTGCTGTATTTTGAATTAACTGCCAGCTTGCAGCACCCTCGATATTCCGTTCTTGCAGCCACCTGCCCACCCTGGGCTCTACAAGTCCCCTTCTGTCCCAAAGCATCGTCTACGTGGGGGAGGAATGGTATCACTTTAACATGCACCAAACCTGAGAAACAGTAGATATTGTATCTACTGTGCCAAGTGTGAATCTTTGAAATCGGCGCATGTGTTAACACAGCACATCTCGGGGCGACCCACTCACCCACACTCCCCGGGCTCAGGAGCCACACGAGGCTGGTGGCTGCTATAGTGGACAGCGCCGCGTGTCCTGGATGCAAGCTCCCCGGAGTCACGGTCATCTGAGACCAAGCACCTGAAAGGCTCCCGTCTGCTCATCATCAGCCAGCGGCTCCCTGTCACCTTACGGACCCACAGGGGGCAGAGTCCGTCTCCTGGAGCCCGAGCCCGCCTGGCTACCAGGCGGTGGAGGCCAGGAGGGTCGGCCCGCTCTGCCTGCCCTGCCCCGGGTGCTCTGTGCCCTTTCTTGTGCCCGTCCTCTCCCTTGTACTCCACACCAAGTAGGGACACAAACCCATGATGCAGGCACCTGAGTGCAGGTACGTCAACACACACAGCGGGTGCGGCGGGGACAGCAGCAACAGGCCCGTCTGAACGGGCTGCCTCTGCTCGCCCTCCACCAGCACTGCCGCCCGATCGGGCACGAGCCCGGGGCGGCCGCACCTCCCACATTTTCAAGCTGAGAAACTCATTGTTAGCTGAAATCTCCTGATATTTAATGCTGGCTCAATGGGTGTTTTTATAGCAGACTCACTTTCAGGGCACTTTTAAGTCACAGGGAAATTGAACAGAATGTATAGAGCAGGGGTGTCAAACTCATTTTCACTGGGGACCACATCAGCCTCACAGTTGCCTTCAAAGGGCTGAATGTAATTTTAGGGCTGTATACATGTAACTACTGTAACTACTCCTTAACTAGGGGCAAGGAGCTCGGTGCTGCCGCCGGATAAAACAAGGTGGAGGGCCAGATGCGGCCCTCGGGCCTTGTGTTTGCCACCTGTGGTGTGGAGACTTCCTACACACCCCCTATTGCCTCCCACACCAGAGCCTTCCCACTATCAACATCCCCGCCAGGGCGGGCTATTCGTGACAAGTGATGAGCCTTCATCGATCCATTATTTTCACACAAAGTCCATAGTTCACATTAGGGCTCGCTCTTGGCGTTGTACATTCTGTATGTCTGGACGAATGTGTAATGACTTGTAACCGTCTTTACAGTGTCAGAGTAGTTTCGGAATAGTTTCACTGCCCTAAAAACCCTCTGTGCTCTGCCTAGTCGTCGCCCCTCCCCCCAACCCCTGGCAACCCATGATCTTTGTTCTGCTTCCATAGTTTCGCCTTTTCCAGAACGTCATACAGCTGGAATCATGCAGTTTGTAGCCTTCTCAGATCGCCATCTTCCACTTACTGAGTTTAAATTTTCTTCATGTCTTCGCATGGCTTGTAAACACATTTCTTCTGTAGGGCTGACGAATATTCCCTTGTCCGGATAGACCACGGGCCAGTTACCCACTCACCTGCCGAAGGACATCTTAGTCACGTCCAAGTTTTAGCAGCCATGAGCAAAGCTGCTACAACTATCTGTATGCAGGTGTTTCCACGGACATAAGATTTCACCTCCTTTGGGTGTATTGTATGGCAAGGTAAGAGTAAGTTTAATTCCACTAAAAACCCCCGCCTATCTTCCAGAGTGGCCGGACCATCCTGCACTGCCCCGGCAGGAGTGAGAGTTCTCGTAGCTCGACACCCTCCTGGACTTCATGTTGTCAGTGCCCGGGTGTGGGCTGTTCTAATGGGGTGCAGTGGCATCTCTTTGCTATTTCCAATACACTTTTCTCAACACCACATGAGCCCCCCCAAAAAAAATATAGAAAAGACTTCTGCTTAACCAGAAGTCTCGAGCAGCAAAAGTGGACAGTGCTCCACAGAGCAGATCCCCAAAGTGGGGTGCAGAGCTTGGAGGGTGCAGGAGTTGATCCACTGGAGAGTCGGGGATACATAGTAACACTCGGATAAGGTTCCGGTTTCCTGCACAGGTTGGACGGTCCTGCTGTGTATCTGCAATGTGCCCCTGGGCTCACACCTGTGGCTGGCCGCAGAGTCGGCTGCACCTGTGGTAGGCGGCTGTGTGTGAGCTGGGGCCCCGCACCAGCACCCCCTGGAGATTCCCGCCCTCAGCTCTCTGCGTGGTGCCCCAGGCCCTGGCTACCTTCTGGAGAGAGCTTGCTCCACATACGCAGGGTAGCTCAGAAGTGTAGGGGCAATGCTGATCCAAGAGGCAACACTGAACTGGAGGCAGACACGGTGGATTGAGTGTCCCAGGCTCCCAGCCTCTGGACAGACAATTCCAGGAGACAAACCCAAGCCCCACGTCCTCAGTGACAATCCGCTCCCGACCGTGTTATTGTATTGGACTCACCTGTGTCCCGGCTCACTCCCGCTCCCTGGGACTCAACCACCTGCACCCCAGCCCTCGCAGCCCCAGGTATGGGAAGAATGGGAACTAAGCCAGCACACGGGAGTGCACGCCATTGTTCATGTACACAGGTGAACATAAATAGATGTGCATGCATGTGGAGTGCATGTGCAAAAACAACTTTGCTTCTGGAGGGACTTGAAATGACACGTAGTCGTGTGGTGAGTTAATGGCGCAGGTGGGATGAGAACTGGAGGCCCAGATCCCTGGGCAAGAATGGTCTCCCTCGAACTCTCAGCAGTGGGGAAATAGAAGGAAACTGCTGTCACCCAACACTGTAAGCCTTGGCTGTCAGGCTGTAGTTGAGGAAATGTCGGGATTAAAATAACAAGAAGAAAACATTAAACAATAAAGAAAACGTACTGGTTTCCATGAAGAAGCACTGCAGAATTACAGGTTCAGGTGCAGCTTGATCCAGGTGCTCAGCACTGCTGGCAGGATCCAGTCTGTTTCCTTCTCTGACTCTGCCTGGTCTCCTGTCACCTTCATCCTATGGCTGGACACTCCTGTGGCCTCCAGAAAAGACTCAGCTCAGATTCCACGATGTTAGTCACACACTCAGCCATTCCACCTGATCCAATCCCGGGTGAGAGGAATGGGATTAGACAGTGTGACACGGGCCAGTCTGGGGCCAACGCTGGAACTGAGGGTGGGCTTTGCCCTTCCACTCTGGAGGCTGCCACACAACAAGGGAAAGATAAAGTCCACCTAGGGGACCACCGAAGAGGTCACCCCACAGCCTCCCAAGGGGTGAACACCAGCCAGAAGGCTCACCAGGCACTAAGCCCCCTGCATCATAATAAGGTGTTGGCTCTTTTCCTCCCGGGACTCCCTGGGATGAGTTTGCCTGAATTCCTGATAGAACATTCCATGGAAATAAGCATTGTTGGCTCTCGGAGAAGCTGTCTTCCCAGGCTTCTGGTGCACCTTGAATTAATCACAAAATTCCAGTCCCTTATTTGGTTCTTACAGGCAAAAGACACAAAGTGCCATTGCTTTTGTCGGTACCTACACGTGAGCATTCATAAGCCCAGACAGACCACACCTCAGCCTGCCGGCCAGGGCCCTGGCACATGACTGCACCATGGCCGAGGTCCCCAGGAGGCACACTCGGGCGGGAGTCCAGGGTGGGCAGGTGGGCACTCTCTGACCCGCCTGAGAAGGCGAGGTTGAAAAGAAAGGGCAACCCTCTCTCCCCACTCTCGTCACCACCATAGAGGAGAACAGAAACTTCAAGGAGCACATTTATCCCTCAAGCAGCGTCCAAGTATGTGATTGTTGTGAAAACCTTAAGCCATACGTACAAGGGTAAGGGGGAAACAGTCCCGAGTTGCCTTCCCCTCGCCCCATACTGCCTCCTCTCCCACTGTGGACACCACTAATTAACACTTTAGTACTTATTCTTCCAGAGTTTCCTCTTGGACCCTTATAGAGCGTGTAGAGACACACACTCTAATTTCCTTTAATTGTTGTAATACCATAAAGCATGGTATTTTAAATATATAATCATTTTAAAATGTGGTTTGGTAAGCCGCCCATTGGAAACCTATTTCTATCAGTCCATTCAAATCCACCTCATCGCTTCTAACCGTCACATGGAACTCCCTCTGTGAACGGACCACGGTGTAATTCGTTGTGCAGAGATTTCATATGCACGACCCGACCAGTGTGGCTCAGTGGGTTGGGCATCATCCTGCAAAGCACAAGGTCACCGGTTTGATTCCCAGTCAGGGCACATTCCCAGGTTGCGGGTTCGTTCCTCCGTCAGGGGGCATACGAGAGGCAACTGATAGATGTTTCTCATCCTCTCTTTCTCCCTCCCTGCCTCTATCTCTAAAAAATAAATAAATAAATTATTTTTAAAAATTCATAGGTTCTAACCCATTTTAGCCTCAGTGACCTTTCAATCTTCATTCCTCCTTATTGACCCCCCCTTACATCCCACCAGCCTCCTTGCTGTTCCTTGGACGCCCGGAGCCGTCTGTGCCCCAGGGCCTTCACACCGGCTGCTCCCTCCGCCTGCAGTGCTCTCTCCCCCAGACGCCGCATGTCTCTCCCTCGCTTCCTAGTCTTTCCTCGAGAGCCCCCTTCTCAACAGGCCTGCCTGGGCCACCCTACCTGAAATTCCAACCCACCCTTATTCTAACACTTCACATCCCTCCTCTGTTATTTTTTTTTCTCCTTGGCACTTAACTCCAGGCCCCCTATGATCTGTCCCCCTACCAGAATGCCCGTTTTGTTCATTGCTACATCCCCAGTGCCTGGGTCCATGCCCACGCCTTGCAAGTGCTCCATGAACACTTGTAGAACAAATGGACAAATGGCAATGCCGTGTTCTCAGTACTCTTCTTATTCCTGCCTCACTGAAGAGGAAACTGAGGCATGAGAGAAGAAATACACGGTCAAAGGACTTAACACGTCAAAAGTCACATCGTCACTAAATGCTGTCATCTGCGTTTCCGGCTGGCACTAGGTTTCTTTTGATTCGTTCAGGCAACGACTGTTGACTGAGAGTCTTCCTGAGTTGGACTCTGCACATCAGAGCAACAACTCCAGTCCTGCCCTCAAGAACTCACAGCGCGGTGGGTGAGCAAGGCTGGAAAAACCACAGTGTCCATGGCACGACTACATCAGGGTCATGATGAGGGGCATGCAGGAGAGAGACTTGGGCAAGCTCCCTGGAGGAGGTGTCATTCAAGGCAAGACCGGAGGATGCACGGAAGGAAGAGCATTCCAGGGGGAAGAAATGAATGTCCTGGAGCCTAGGAGGAGAGAGTGGTGGGGTAGACGTAGGTGTGAACCAGACAGAGGAACGGTGGCATCCAGCACCGGGTACCACCCTCTCCTTCCCTGTGTAGCTTGCTAGGAATCCCCAAGTGCGCCCCGCCACTGCGATGGGGAGAGCCCAAGATATTGTGCTGGTGCTTACACAGTCCCCGACACTTCCGAACGCTAAGGGCTCCGTCTGCTTTAATCCAAAGCATTAGCTTCTGGCCCCACCAGCGCCTTTCCCGAACTGCAGGAGAGCAGAGGTCAACGCATTAAGCAGGGTAGATTAATACCCAGCCGTAAATCCCAGAAGCAGTGTGTAAGCAGCAGTCATATTTCACACGCGATTGTCCAGCCACGGGCCGGCCCATGCCGGCGAGGGTGCGTGCTGCGTCCTGGGCCAGCCGTGTTTACGAGCCCGCCAAGCCCTCCTGGGCAGTGCCCCCCACACGCTGCCCTTTGATCAGGGAAATCCAATACCTGAGGTCTGGGCTTTATAGGCAGGCAAGTCTAGATTAAGGGAATTAACCACAGTAGATCACAACTAATAAAATGGTGGCTGGGCCCCACCGCAGCGTGGCCCTGGGGGAGCGGTGGGGGGGGCGCAGTGGCTGCCCAGGGTCGCACCCAGAGCCACCACTCCTCCCTGAGCCACACTGAGCAGGGAGGCTGAGTGCTTGTGCATGTGTGAGTTCATCTAAACGCTCTCACAAACGCCTTCTCCCTCCTCTCCATTCTCCACGGGACATTTCACGTACCGATGTAGGTGTGACGTTTCCGGGAGACCCAGGACTCCCAGACCAGCCACGCCCTGTCCTGTTTCTCCTGGCGGTCAGCCATTCATCGAGTGTTTCTGAGGAATGGAGGGGGTGGGGCCGGTGGTGGTTGGAGTTTCCCCCGGAAAGATATGTCCCAATCCTCGCAGGGCCGGTGAGCAGGACCTTACCTGGGAATAAGGTCCTCTCTGATGGAATCAGATGTCACACTGGGCTAGACGCGTCTCGTCTGGAGCACTGTGACAGCCACTACGACGGTTAATTTTGTGTGGGACCCTGGCCAGGCCACAGTCCCCAGACATTTGGTCAGATACCACATGTCACCGTGAAGGCATTTTTCTTAGCTGATATTAACATTTCAATCAGCAGGCTTTGAGTGAACCACAAGGGGGTGGGCCGTGCCCGATCAGTCAAAGGCCTCACAAAAGAGAGACTGAGGTCCCTTCAGGCAGAAGAAACGCTGCTCCAGACGCACTTCAGATTGGCTGCAACTGCAACCCCACCCTGGCCCTCCAGCCCGCCGACCGGCCCTGAGCATCCTAAACTCACCGCCAATTCAACTGCATGAGCCTGCTCCTCAAAATCTGTCTCTCTGTGTATGTGCATTTATATCTACACACACACATACTCTCTCTGATATAGAAATATGCTATATATTTATATTTACATAAGTATGTATATAACTATAAATTATACATAAATTATATATATTTACAAATTATGATTTATACAGTCTCCATTTTTAACATGAATTTTCTTTACTGAAGAAAACAGGTCATTTTTTGGTTTCCCGTTTCTGCTGTAACAAATGGCCACAAACTTAGAGGCTTTATTATTTATAAATTATGATTTATACTCCATTTCTATAAGATAATTATACATTTATATGTAAATGTCAATTACATGTAACTTATATCTATTTCCAAATTATATATTTTGCATGTATAACATATAGAACTATATGTAAATTACATGTACACTTCAAAATTCCGTATTTTTGTATGTACATAAATAAGACTGCTATTGTTCTGTTTCTCTGAAGGACCCTCATCAGCCTCCAAGCCAGACTCCCTGCCACAGGCCTTGTCCTTCCTGTCCACTGTCCCTTCTGCATCTTTAATCATGAAGCTTCCTTTGCCTGGAATGACCTCCCTCCCACCCACTCTCTCCCGCCCCTCACCCCCGGGCCCCCCTGCTTGTCCCAGCGCCAGGCTGAGGTCAGTCGGGGTCTGGCTGCAACCCTGGCTCATCTGACCCCAAAGCCAAGGTCTCAACGATGGCTGCCTAGTGGTGCACTCATTACCTGAGTTACGTGGACATTTTTTAATTCTGGAAATCTCCGATGTACATAAAAGCGGGAAAAACAACATAATGAATCCCTTTACTCACCTCCCAGCTCCAACAGTTAGCCCGTGGCTGTTCTGGTCTGATCTATATATACCAAGAAATCAGAGAGATACATTGCTTTTATTCTTTGTTCACTCAAAAAAAGTCCATCTTTCAATTTCAGGCCAAAAAAAATGATGATAAGAAAGAGAAGAGATTTTCAAAAATATTTTTGAATAAAGTAGAAAAAAATGAATTTCCTAAATAAGACAAAGAATTCGCATACTCAGCATGATCTGCTCAGTGGTTCTAAGAGCATATTTATCTGAACTCAATTTTCTAGGCACCGGCGCCTTCCAAGACCCCGCGGGTTGCCTGGAAATGCACCCGCAGGAGAAAGGTCCCAGCCTTTCTGTTTGCATCCGAAACAAAAATGATACAAACCAAAGCTGCAACGGGGCGTCATTTCACACCAGGTAGTTCGCTGCCATAAAAACAAGCAAACAAAAAAACCACCAAAAACAGAAAGTAACAAAAACTGGCAGAGATGTGAAGAAACTGGACCCCCTCAAGAAACTAAACACAGAAGTTCCCTGTGACCCAGCGATCCCACCTCTGATATGTACCCAAAAGGACCAAAAGCAGGGACTTGAACAGACATTTGTTCATTCACGTTTCTAGCAGCCACAAGGTGGACACAACCCGAATGATCATCAATAGTGACTAGATAAACAAAACATGGTGTGTCCATGCAGTGAAATATTATTCAGCCCTGAAAAGGAAGGGATCTCTGATCCCACCTGCTACCCTCTGTGTGAACCTGCAGACATTATACTACATGAAGCAAGCCAGAGACGAAGGGACAAACACTGCCTGACCCCACTTACACGAGCCAGGACAGTCGAATTCGTGAAGATAGGGAGCAGGGCTGCCAGCGGCTGGGGGAGGGGAGGGTGCGCAGTTAGGGTTGAAGGAGGGCGGAGACTCGGTCTGGGATGGTGGGGATGTCCTGCAGGTGGATGGCAGTAGCAGCTGCCTGGCATCATGAGTGCACCCCAGGCTTAGAATAGTTAAAATGTTAAAATGCTATGTTATGTATTTTCTACCAGAATCATAAAACATGAAAGAAAGAAAGAAAGAAATACAAATGTATCTCATTTCCTTGCCACTGGAAAAGCCCCGCTCTCAAAATGAAGCACGAAAAAGAACAACCACTTGCCAAGAGACATATAAAGAAGAAATTGTTCCAGGCAGGAGGAGGCGAAGAAGAATAACCACTTTCGGCCCAAGACATGGAGTTATTTTCGCTTTCTTCCTGTGTTGCCACTCATGTTTTCAATTTTCTGAAATGGCTACATCTCCGGGTTTCCAAACGTCAGCGGCAGAAGGGTCCTCACCGTACAGAATCCCCCAGAACCCTGTCATCAAATTACGCACCGGTCGACCATGCCATAAACATCCATCTCTGTCACAGCGGAACATCGTATTTCACAGCAACTGGGCTTTTTTTTAAAGCAACTTTAGACCCAAGGATGTAAACTTGGCTGAGAGGGTGGAAAAAGAAGGGAGCAGGAAGGGGAAATGCTTCTCAAAAGCGTTTAAGATGGGGAGGAAGAGCCGTCGGTGAGAAAAACGTGGATTCTGTGGGATGTGAGCGCCACAGTTGAAAACCCACTGCGGATTTTTCCGCTGCCCTAGACCAGGAGAGGAGTGGGGAGGGGGCGCAGAATCGGACCCAGTTTTACGAGTATACGTATTTAAGTGGTATATCGCCTTTTGGTACTTCATTTTTATTGGTTTTCTCATTTAAAATATTCAATCCATACAGATATGCGTAAATCAGAAAATGGAAACTTTTCATAATCCTATCACACACAGGAAATACCTTTAACCATATTGGAAAAGCTCCTCCCCAATTTTTTCTATGTAGATAAATATATAATCATATATATATTAGTGTATGTGCAAAAAAATTATTGTACCTAGGACAATATTTTCCTTTCAAACACAGCATCATATAAAACGTTGTCTTTGAACTCGCTCCTTTAAATTACCGAGCAGCCGTGGACATCTCTGCTCACTGACACAGGCCTCTCTCGCTTGATCTTCGAGACGGTTGCATCAGAGGCCAAGGAGACCGGTACTCACCCATCGACTTAGTCCCCATCAACTTGTGACCTTCTAGGGGAGAGAAAGAGTGTATGTGAGCACTTCTGAAATCAAAGCAATGTAAAATACACTTGCTGAAACCCTCTTTCTTCAGCCCCTGCAAGGGACTCGGGAAAGGTAAACACTGTCCCCTCTTACCTTGCATTCCGTCAATGTCAGTTTTCTAGAACGTTGTAATCGGTTGTCTGGCTAAAAACATTCAGTCCATATGGTTATGGAACAGCCATAGAACAGAATGCAAGTAACTGTTCAAAAGAACAAAATGGTCTATGTGGATGACAATGAAGCCAGCTCCAAGGCATACTATGAAGCGGCCCGAATAAGGTGTTCTCTGATGCCACAGGCCTTACCACTGCCTAGAGCTGTGTGGATTCTTTTCGTGCATTATCTGCATGCACTATCTTGGGAAGGAAGCAAAAGAAACAGGTGGCTGACTGCTTCTCAGGAGGGGACCTGGGTGGCTTCGAGGCAGCCTCACAAGCTCTTTAGGTAGAAGATAGTATTATTATACCCCTTCGATATAATTTTCACATCAAATGAAATCATCTCTATCAATTCACTGCATGTTTCTTAACCATCTTGTCCGCTCCAGGCTCTGTGGGGAAATAGCACGTAGACCGTGGGGCTGTTTGGCAAGTAAATGAGCAGGAAGCAGTAAGTTTCCTGTAAGCAGGAATCTGCCCCCTGCAGGTGCTCAGTAAAGAGGAGCTACTTTCTATAACAACATTCATTAGTTGTATCATTTATTTTGCAGCTGACCTCGGCTGGTTTTGCCAACAGCTCTGTGCACTAATTGAGGCTGGGAGGGTTTCTGCCACATGGGTTTTAGATAAAACTGAGGCTCAGAAAGTTGGAGCCCACAGAGGTGGCTTCCCAGAGGTGGTGGTGTCTGACCACAGGTTCCGCCACTAGGTGGCAGGATGGAACCCTGGCTCTGCCCCTCACTGGCTGGGGGACCGGGAGGCAGTTACTGAGCTCTGGGTGCCCGGTTTCTGCATCTGTGCCAGGGAAACAACAGCAGTGCTGCTTCCTAGAATCAGCAGCCTGAGATAAGGCAATACGTGTTCATCGCTGCAGCCAGTGACCCTTTTAAACACAGAAACCGGGTCACGACACTCTTCCACTCAAGCCCGGCCACGGGCTCCAATCTCACTTGGAAGAAAAGCCAGAATCCTTCCAGGGAGGAGGTCCCCAGGGTCTGGCCGTCCAGCTCCCGCCCTCTCTCTTCTCATCCTCTGATTCAGTGCTCATCTACCGCTCGGCTCTCTAGCCCTGCCTCCAGCCTTTGCACGTTTTGTACCCTCCGCCACGCACGTTTCATCCACAGATACTCTCGGTGCTCGCCCAGCGTCCGCAGACCTTGCACACCCGGCATGTACAAAGCCGGCCCCACCCCGGCTGCCCACCTCCTCATCCTGCGAGTTTATTCCTCCCCAGCCCCCGTTGCCATGATGTGCCTTTCTGAGTATTCATTCCCGTCCTTCAATCCGAGCTCGCTGTGGACAGGCACGTGCCCTGTTTTGTCACCGCTGCAACCCCAAACACAGAGCAGGGCTTGGGCTTCCTCGGGCTGCCGTCCATGACAGGTCTCCCCTAGGGGAGGTACGGGAGGGCACTCCAGGCCAGGGGTGCAGCCTGAGCAAAGGCTCGGGCGGGGGACCGGGCGGGGGACAGGGCGAGGGGGACCGGGCACAACCACAGTGACCTGCCTTCCCCACCTCAGCTATGGCAAATGGCCTCGTCACCCCTGAGCAACCTGATGCACCGAGTCCTTGGAAGTCCAGCCAAAATGCTTTGGGCTGACGGTTCATCTGAACTGTCTTCATCCCTTTTGTTCTTTCCTGGGGCCACTGCTACCTTCATCAGATTAGGGGCCCCAGTGGCCAGGGTGGGGGACTCCCCCTCAGTCCCAGCCAGCTGCTTTGAAGGACTTTGGGGGGACTGTGTTTAACAGAATGAGGCAAAGCATTGGAGGGGAGGCTCCCCAGAGGAAGGCTGCCTTGTGGCTCATTCAAGCCAAAAAGCAGAAGGAGAACTGGCAAGGGCCTGTGTCTTCTCTGTGCCTTTAAGAGAGGCACCTCTGGACCCTGGCTCGAGGTCCCAGCAGGAAACCAAACACACACCAAGGGCTGCCAGCCACATAAACAGCCGTTTATGAAGGTACCTGTCTCTCAGCAGGAAGTGAGCATGGGGAAGCCGCCCCAGAAGACAGCCACCTTTAAGAGACAGGGTAAAAAACTTGATCTGAAACACTTGTCTCCAGATGGGACCCGTAAAATCCCAGGCCCTCAGCCTGGTTTCAAAACCCGCAGGCAAAAGAAAAAAAAAAAAAAAAAACCCAGCAATGAACAACTTTCTAGAATCTTCTTTACAGGGCACAAAGAAAAGCCCTCTCCAGGCTACCAGGCGGGCCGGTTCGCCAAGGCTTCCCCGAGATGGGCATTCCCTGAGTCCCTGGCTGGGGCCAACCTGGCAGCCCAGAGCAACACGTCTTGTTTCTGCAAAGGGAAGCTGGCTTTGCAACGGAACTGGGGCACGGTCTGCACCGGGGTGTCCTGGCCAGGCTCTGGGCAGTGCACCCCCAGGCCGGCGTGGGCATCATTACTGCTCTCCTTTCTTGGAAGCATCACACTCTCTCCTTCCACAAGGTTTTCTCACTTTGCCTGGAATGTTCTCTCTCCACCCCCACTACCCCCACCACCACCATCAGCACCATCACCATGCGGCCAGTCAGGCGTCCCTTCTCATCTCAGGATCTGGTCCACCAGGAAGGCATCTCTGCCCCTGGAGCTGGAGAGGCCTTGTCACAGGCTCTTCTGTCCCCAGCCCCCCAGCCCCCAATGTGCATCACAGCTGGATCTGTGTTGACGTCGGTGGATCTCTATTGCCATCCTTCTCCACTGCTCACCTGGACAGCCATAGTGCATGACACATAGTAGGCCCTCAATGAATGTGTGTTCAATGAATGAATAAAAGAACCCTGAGAGAAAATAACTGAGTCTACCTCAGGCTCCTAGGCGAGGGTTCAAACATGTGAATGCATGCACGAAGGTGTGAATGAATGAATGAATGAATGAATGAATAAGTTCATGAGTCAGTAAATAAATGGGTGAGTGAATAGATGAGTAAGTGAATGAGTGATTAAGTAGTCAATGAATAAGTGAGGGAATAAGTGAACAAATGAATGAGTGAATAAGAGAACGCATAATAACGAATGAGTGAATCAATGAGTGAGTGAATTAATGAATGGGTGACTGACTAAGGAAAACCGTAAGCAAAAAGAGTGAGAATGGGTCAGGCATCGCGGCGGTGCCCTCGGGGGTGGTCCCATCAGGCAATGCCCCTTTCTTGTCCCTCCTTGTCTGTCTGTGCGGTCAGAGGGAGAAGCAGGAGAGGGCGGCAGAAATGGGACTTCACCCAACACACGGCAAGAGGACGGCACTTCTCAAAGGGGCACGTGGGGGTGGGGAGCTTCCAGGCAGAAGCTGACCCCAAAGGGGCAGCTCTGTCCCTGACCCTTTTCACCTTCCCTTGTTCTGATCTTTATGGGGCCATCTGCCTTTTCGCATCAAAGGAGACAGCGGGCCGTGATTTGTCCCACAACAGCTCTGTAAAAATGTAATTACCCAATAACCTGCTGTCTGCAAAACAAACCATCTTCCTGTTTCTTCTCCCATAAAAAGCATTTGACAGCCCTGTTCTATCAGCTTATAAAACCTGGAGAGAGTTGACTTGGCCCTCTGTGGAATGAGGACCCTGCGGTGGGGGGCAAAGTCGGGAGAAGCACACCTCTGCCCCCACCCCAAGCAGTCAGCTGCAAGGTCTCTGGAGGTTTCCGGGGAAGGCAAGGGGGGCAAGTGCTCGTGGCCTGGTGTGGGACTGGACAATGCAAGTCACACCTAGAAAGGGCAGGGGGCTTGGAAACGCTGAGAGCCCAGGCCTGCTGCAGCCCTGGGCAGCTCCTTGCAGCCCCGGGAAGGTCAAGCCTTCGTTCCCTCACTCAGCAAACAGGCACCAGGAACCTACTATGCGCTCGGCATGAAGCTAGGGTTCAAGTCCAGTACCACACGTGCAAGGGACACACAGCTATAATATGCATTTATTCTAAACGATGGTGGAACACTTTGATCTGAGTTTATTGACATGGGAAAAGTATGTATAATCCATTATCACATGAATGGGGCAGGTTATAAAACAGGATAGTAGGTCTCCATTTTGATTGCTTTTTAATTGAAAGGAAAAATAATGGCATTTGAGAGAAGGGTGACAGATTTGCTCTATATCTTGATTGTGGAGCTGTGCAGTGGGGTGAAAGGTATCCCCCCTTGCCCCAACCAAAAGATATGTCCAAGTCCCAACTCCTGGTACTGGTGACTGTGACCTTATTTAGAAATTGGATCTTTGCAGATGGAATTAAGGTGAGGATGAAGATGAGGTCATCCTGCGTGTCCTAAATTCAACAAGAAGGGAAGAGGCCGTGTGGAGACAGGTGGACAGCTGAGGGATGCTGTCTCCCTTGAGGGAGCCCCTGGAGCTGGAGAGGCCGGAAGGCCCTCCCTGGGGCCTCAGAGGGAGCACAGGCCTGCCGAAACCTTGATTTTGGACCTGTAGCCTCCAGAACTGTGAGAAGAGACATTTCTGTCATTGAAGCCACCACATGGATGGCAATTTGTTACAGCAGTCACGGAATGCATCTGTCATGTTCGCTGAAATGGATAAATTCTACTGTATTTAAATTATACTTTTTGAAGTAATTTTAAAATGAAGAACAAGAACTTGAATAGATGTTTCTCCAAAGAAAACATCCAAGTGACTAATAAGCACAGGGAAAGATGCTCAACATCCCTGGTCATCAGGGAAATTCAAATTCAGACCCCAGTGAGACAGCACTTTGCACCCCCAGGACTACGATTACCAAAAACAAAACAATATCACACGTGCTGAGGAGGATGTGGAAAAGTGGGACCCCTCAGGCACTGCTAGTGCGAGTGCACCGGGCTCAGCCACCCTCAGGCACTGCTAGTGCGAGTGCACCAGGCTCAGCCACCAGGGAAAATAGTTGGGTGGCCCCTCAGAGTGAAGCAGAATCACCAGCAAGTCCACTCGTAGGTCTGCACCCAGCAGAACTGAAAGTAGGGACCCGAACGGATATCTGTACACTCCTGTTCTTAACAGCATTACTAACAATAGCAGAAGGCGGGAAGCGTCAGATGACTAAATAAACAAAAGATGGTATGCGCCCACCATAGAATACAAGCCAGCCTTCAAAAGAAACGAAGTTCTGACCTGCACTACAGCATGAACGCACCATGCAGATGATGCTGAGAGAGAAGCCAGACCCCAGAGGATAAGCCTGACATGGCCCCACTTACATGAGGCGCCCAGAACGGGCACGTGGGCGGAGACAGAGTGTGCGCTGGAGGTCACCAGGGGCCGGGGGGAGGGGCTGGTGTTCAATGGGGGCAGAGTGTCCGTTCGGGACGATAAAAAGGTTCTGGAAACAGGCAGTGGGGAGGCTTGTACAATATCGCAACAGTGTTCATGGTCACTGAATTGTACACGGGACAGGACGAAAACAGTACATTTTGTTATATATTATGTATCATATAATATTCACTTTATTGTATATATCTATATAATAGAAAACATAAAACATACCATTGTAACCATGCAAGTTATATATATTAAATTATATATTAAAATAAGAGAGACACCTAAATATTACCAGGAACTTAAGGTGTTTTTTTCCTTTATACTTGGTGCTTTTTGGTGTTTCTAGTACTTGTTTTACTGTGAACATATGTTGTATAAAGAACTCACAGTCTGGCAGGGAGATAGATAAGGAAACCAACTATTACAGCATGTGGTAATATACATACAGAGCTGGATGCTCCTAAATCAGACCACAGGGTGCCACAGAGGGGGCCCCAGAGGAGGGCGATGGGCAGGAATGACCCAGGCAAAGAGGCGAGGGTGGCAGGGAGAGGACATTCCGGTGAGAACCCACACTGAAATTACAGGACTGACCAGTTTGATTCTTGGCCTGGCTACACACTTGCTGTGTGTCCTCAGGTGAGTTAGTTAACCTCTCTGTGCTTCAGTATCCTCTTCTGTAAAATGAGGATGACTGTACTTCCCCATCAGATATTATAAGTTAATACATATGAAACAATTACAGCAGTGTCTAGCATAGTGTAAAGACCATAAAAGAACTGGGTGTTTTTGTTTTTCAGTTTTTTTGTACCCTCACCCATGGACATGTTCATTGAGAGGAGAGAGAGAGAGAGAGAGAGACATTGATCAGTTGCTTCCCATACATGCCCTGACTAACTTAATGACTATAAAGAACAGGAAACTTCTTGATATAGTACAGAACAAATGGAATGGCTGAAGGAGCCTGGGGAAGGAGCAATACAGGAATCATCTTCATTGAAATAAAAACCAAGTAAAGCCTTCAGGGACAGGGCAGGGGAACAAAGAGAAATCGCAAATCTGATCTCATGATGACGGGATCCCGTTTTGAACCCAGATCTTTATAACCAACAAAATGGAGTTAAAATGGGTTTCGACTAAGCGAAAAGATGCTGAAAGCGCACAGAGCAGTCGGCCTGTCTGTCAGAGAAAGTGCTGCTGCGTTCCACATTTGCAGTCGATGAGCAGTGGTTTCCTGTGGGACAGAAAGGGCCTTGATGTGTCCTGGTAAGTCTTCCTTCCTAACCTCTTGCTCTCGGTGATGAGTTCTGCACCAGCACCAGTCCCGGCCTGAGCATCACTGGGTGTGGGTACGCAGACACCATCGGGAACGCCAGCAGTTTGGAGGCTCGGAGCAGGATCTGTCATCTTCACCACAACGCAGGCAAATCCACAGCATAAGCATCCCTTACAGTCACAAATCGCCATTCAATGAACTCCAGGATTTCAAAGCCATGGAGTAAATTTCCAGGCCGGAACTGCATGGATGCCTGAGGGCTGGGTTCACCCTTGTGACTCCCTGGGACCGCAGCCTGAGGCTTGGCAGCAACCACGTGGCCCTTCCGTCCTCCCCAGGGATGTGGAAGGTATGGTAAGCCAAGGAGAGATGATGGCGTGTGGTCTGCGAAGGAAGCCACTGTATGTACTTAAGGCTCTTGGCCTGCTTTGAAATGTTGAAAGGCGAATCTCTGGGACTCGTTCCTCTGCGCTACCATCTTTTAAATGGGTACGGCAATAGTTTCTCCTGGCACACAGTAAAAGGTCTCAAAATCTTGGAGGGAAGGGGGACTAGGTCAGTTTAAGCCTAGAAATATTAGTACTTTATTTTGCATTTGAAGGGAAAGTTTGGAAATATCCTTTTACTCATTAGTAATACATTCAACTTCCAGTAAAAAAAAATCTCACTATATTGCCTTAAATTAACAGGGATTCATTTTTCTTACATAACAAATACTGTGGAGGTGATCAGCTATATGATCTGATTCAGCAATTCAACCATGTCTTGACTGTGGTTTTGACAAAACAGCTGCTGCAGCTCCAGCCATCACATCCAAATTCAAGACAGAGCAAAAAGTGGAAGTGGAAAGTTCTGCATCTGTCCCCTTTTTCCAGGAGAATTTTTCCCTAGAATCTCTTGTAACAGACCTTTTGGACAGAAATGGGTCACATACCCTCCCAGCTGCAAAGAAAACTAGGCAATTATCGAACAGAACTGAGATCAATTAAGATCCAGAGCCTGGACCTGGATTCATCAGGAGACATTGGGGCCACTTTTGCAGGCTGGTGCAGAGAGTGAAATGAAATGATCTGTGGGGAAGTGCTGGTACTGTGCCTGGCATACAGCAAGTACTCAGTAAGCGATCGCTGTCCCTCAAATTCTGAGCTTCTGAGGCTCATGTGGTCTCTTTTTTTTTTTTGGTATCTTGGCCTGGGCAGTCTTTGAGTCCAGCCATGCCAGCCGATGAGCTCTTACAGGCGTTTTGCATCGTCTGAGATCAAACTACTTTTTCCTTTCTATGCAAATCAGGAAACACCTAGATTAACATCTAATAAACTCAACAAGAAGAAATAAATCAGAGAGTGATGAGAACTTTAATTCAAAATAAAGAAAGATAAAGCAGTTCCCAGCTCTCTTAAAACCAAGAGTGGTCAGGTGGGGGGTCTAAAAGTGAGATTCAAAGGCACCCTGCCTATTTTTCAACCAGGAAGAAATTTCTCAAGCGATGGAATTGGAAATATAGGTCCTGATTCACCTGGGGCTGTTTGGCCATTTTAAGCCACGCCAATAAGAAGAGTATTTAAGCAAATGGGTAAAAGCTCTTTATTATTTAGCATTTTATATTTGCTAAGAGCTGATCTAACCCTACCTGTTCCTGACCCCCTGTGGCTAATTAATTTTTTCACCGCTGGACAGGTATCCTTGGATGCTGGGAATGAGCAGGTGTCCCATTTTACAGATCAGGAAAGTGAGGCAAGGAGAAACGCGTCAAATGAGAAGGCTGGAGCAGGGCACGATTGAGCCTGTGTATTGGCAGAGGAGACGGGAGCAGGACTGATTGGGAAATGGACCCAAATGTGGGTGAACTCACCCCAGATCAGCCAAGACAGCTGCCCACATATTCTACCCTCAAAGTCTGTAGCCTCAGGTGTCCTGTCCAGGGATCAGAGCTGTGTGAAGTTCAGAGGGTTATTAATAGCAATGATGACAACAATAGGGATTATAGATGCTACTGTTCCGTACTCAGTTCTAGGCGCTGGGCTAGGTCCTTCGAATTCACCGCGTCTTGGGTGCTCCTCCAACAACCTTAGGAAGTAGATTCTATAATTAGCCCCACTTTGCAGATGTGTAAGCTGAGGCACAGAGATAATAGGTAACTTGCTCGGCATTTCTCAAAGCAGCAGCTGTCAGCATCCCAGCCGCACACACATAACAGACTCAAATTGAACAATTTCACAAGGGTACAAGGTACAAAGCTGTGACAGAGGTGGTGGAAGATGCAGGGACTGGGCAGCACCCCAGGGCCAGTGCCCAAGAGAGCTGTCCACCACCCTGAGGCCCCAAGGGCTGGGGAGGAACCTGGAGAGAGGGCTGCCTATCAGGCGCTGTGACCTTATGCCGAGGGCACAGCAACCCACAGCAACCCCCACACCAAGGGGGCAGGAATAAGTGTCCCGATCCCTGTGATTCCCTGCTGATGCCCAGTGGCTGAGCCTGAGCTGGTCCCCAAAGTGACAGAGGTTGCCCCTAGTGTGGAGGGCAGGGTGGGGAAGCAGAGACAGTGGGTCCAGAGGGGCAAACAGAAAATCCCCAGCTGCTCAGGGTCCCCAAACCTGAGAGGGCCTGCCCCGCCTTGTTCTCGGGTTGTGACCAGTAGTGATAATTGTGATGATGGCCAACACCGAGCTTGTGAGAGAGAGAGAGGGCTTGTGCAAGAACAAGAAGCCAAATCTCTTGCCACACAAGGTCCCCATTCCCCCAGAGCCCTGAGTGTTGTGGAGGACACAGAGGAAGACAGTGGCAAAGCTACAATGACAGAGAAAGCCCTGGGTGCTGTGCAAGCTCAGAGCCTATTCCCAGCTTTGGGGGCTCCAGGACCACTTCCTGAAGAGAGGGAAACCTGCCTGGGTGCAAAGAAAGAGAGGAGTGTGCTGTGTGAAGGGACAGAAGACCAGGGTCAGTGTCCCGGAGGCGAGAGGGAGAGGGCAGCAAGTTAGCCTTCGAGGGGCAGCGGGTGGAGGGTGGCCTGTGAGGCAGGAGAAGTGAGGCTGGACAGGTAGGCTGGGGCCAGGCCATGCAGATCCTCACAGACCGTGAAAATGAACTTGACCAAGAAACAGGAGGCAACAGTGAACACTGGAAGACATTTAATCCAGTGAGTGTGACACAGTCTCCCACACCTAGCAGAGAGAGAGGGAGGGGGAAGGGCGATGCTGAGAGATTGCGCACATGTGTGGAAATAGATCCGGAGAGTAGGACAGAGCTCTGCCTGGAGCCAGATATGAGAGTGGGAGTGTGTCTGGTGTCTAATTTCTGCTGGCGTGTGCGGCCAGGAGAAGCACATGTGTGTCCTGACCTGGGAGGAGGTCAAAGTGACCCGCAAACAGCTGAACATTCCTGATCATTCTATTTCTAATCCAGGGGTTGTTTCCAGGAGCTCAGCAACTTCTCCTGGCCTGCAAAGTCCACCCCCAGCCAGCATCTCTGGCACTCCAACCTTCCCCACCCGCCCCACCCCTGCATGCTCAACTGCAGAGCTCACCCAGCTGCCAAAGTGCAGAGGGGGGCGGGGTGCGAACACTTCAGGACTCCGGACGACACAGATTACTCAGCAGACAAAAGAGTGACCTGTCCTCCTGTGGACAGGCACCGCAAGGGGGGCCCGGAGCTGTCAGGTATAATTAGACTAAGTCCCAGCAACAGGCTCAATGCCCACTCTTGTCAGCGCCCTTCTCCTCGCATCTGTCTCTGGGCCTGAGCTGCGAGGGATTTTACCCAGCCCCTGGCCTGGGAGCCTCCCGCAGAGGAGGGGCCTGGGGTTGGCTCTTGGGTGCGCGTGGCCATGCCCACGGCCCTAGAACAATTAATGATAATAATGGACGATGGCATTAACAGAAATAGTCACGATGCCATCAAAGCGACCACCTTTGGAGCATCTGCTTGGTGGCGGATATTTGGCAAGGTCCTAAATGTAGGTGACCTCGTTTAACCCCGCCCCCAGCCCTAGCGGGAGGAAATCTTATCCTGGTTTTCCAGGATGATAGGCTCCAAGGCCTTTAAGTGAGAACAGCAGGCCTCGAACTCAGGTTTCTGAACTTCCAAGCACAGGTTCTTAACTGCCATGTCCGACTGATGGTCCTGCTGGCCAGGGTGGCTTCTACAGCGCGCCCGGCTCCGGAGTGAGTTCCAGGCTCGTGCCTTGGATTCCGAGAACTGGGGTCACTGGGTACGAGCCCCAGACAACGAACTCTTCATCCTGTGGTGTGAGCAGCCTTGCCCTCGTGGTGGTGAGTGGTAGTGAGCGGGAGCTTGGTCTCCCACCTTGGAAGGCATTAAAGGAGCTTCAGGCAGACAGTGAAATGAACCACGCTGGCCTCGATGCTGAGGAATGTGCTCTGAACACCCTTCTGTGAGCCCACCTTCTGTCACAGGGCCCACACATAAGTGCTCAGACCCCCGAAGTATTGACAGAGTCCCTGCGGGACACGGTGGGCTGCCATCGGCACCCCACCAACGGCAGGAGGGTCCCAGGGAGGACCCCCTAGCAGGTCTACTCATTGACTGAGGCAGGAAAGCGTTTCTCCACGCACAGCAGGGCTGTTGGTCCCAGCCTGCCCGTCCGATGGCTACAAACCACTGACCGGCGGCACCTAGGGTGGACAGGTGACCTGGAGAAAGCGGGGGTGCTGACCGCCCAGCCTTCGGGGTCCAGGGCTTCCCCACAGCCTCACCAACAACCATCCTCTGCGCCTTCTTCCAGTTCTCTCTGCATATCCTCCAGGGGAGAACGCAGCGCCACCCTTCCACTTCCAGAAGCAGCAGCACCTTTTGGGCAGCAGTGCCCAGCTGAGAGCCTCACTGCCGGGACCCCGCCCAATCCCTCTCACTCCAGAATGCTTTGTTTACCCATTAGCAGGGCTTGGGCCACAGGAGCAGACAGGCCGGCTCCAGGGCATTTGAAAGGTCACGAATCAAAGAGCCCAGGAAGGCAAGCCGCTGGGATGCTGAGCAGCAGAGCGCCAGGGACAAGCCCCGCCGTCTAAAAGCACCAACAATGTGCTTTGTCCGCAGAGTGAAGGAGACCCAGGGTCAGAGGAGCCGGTGGCTGCCAATAGCCCGTGGATGCCTGCCCTCCGTTGGCAGTGCTGCCTGAGGCTTGGGGAAACTGAGGCAGTAAAGCATCAAGCAATTTGGCCAGGGTGCTGGAACCCATGGGCTCCTTAAGAGTAATCTCGAATTCCAAACCAGCAATAGAGTTTGTAAGTAAATTTAATAAACAGAGTCTTTTAAAATCACTTTCAGCCCCAGCTAGATAGCTCAATTGTTTAAAGCATCATCCGAATATGCCAAGGTTGCAGGTTCGATGCCTGGTCAGGGCACATGCAAGCATCAAACCATGAATGCATTGATAAGTGGAAGAACAAATGAATGTTTCTCTTTCTCTTGCTCCCTTCCTCTCTCTAGTAATCAGTGCACAAATAAGTGGAACAATAAATCAATGTCTGTCTGTCTGTCTGTCTGTGTGTCTCTCTCCTACCCCGCCCTCTCTAAAATCAATAAATAAAAATTTAAAAATCACTTTCAGGTACCAGACATTCCTGCTGAAGTCTACACATACTATCTCACTTAATGCAACAACTCTAAGAGGTATTTACTTGAATCCCCATGTTACAGGCAAGGCTCGGAGAGGTTACATCTCTTGTCCAAAGTTTTCCAGCTAGTTAAGGGGGGGAGCTGGGATTTGAACACATGTCTCTAAATCCAGGTTGACTGCATTAACTATGCTGGTGAAAACCACTGCAATTTAGTATTTGGGAAATATAAAGGTGTGAGGGCAGAGAGCTGGTTGGAGGGAAAAGGTATTTTCACTGGTTGATTTTTTTTCCCAGCACAGTCCAGGGCAGAAGGTGCCCGACAGGCTGAACCGGTCAAACTGGGGGCAACACCGTGACCAAGAAGATGCATGATGACTCACCACCTGAAAGTTTTATAGGTGGTAGAACATTTTATATTTTACAGAGGCGAGGAACTTGTTGGCTGGCATCTTGGAAGAAGGAACTGTCCTCACTTTATAGGTGTGGAAACTGAGACACAGATGCAAAGTGCCCTGCCCCAATCCGGACTGGTTCCTAGAACGTTCCTTTTGCAAAGAACAGCAATAACAAGCATAATAATAATAAGAATAAAAGCAGCCAACATTTTCCCGAGTGTTCACTATGTGTGAAGCCCTGGGCTAAGCATTATATATGAACATTGTCCAACCTTCACCAGTGCCTCGTGGATAAGTTCTAAGGCTCAGAGAGGCTGGATCAGCTGCCCAAATTGCACAGTGGTAAGTGGCAGAAATGAGATTTTAAAGCTTAGCCTAACTGCGGAATCAGATCTCGGAACTCCTAGACTGTGCTTCCTCTACAGAATGGTGCCCCTTCAGCAGACGCTGAGCAAGCAGCCTCAGTGTTCTGTGTGCTCGCTCTCCCTGAACTCACCAATCCTCAGAGAAATGGACACTTACACGGATAACTCGTGACAACGTTGTAATAGGGGAGGACGCAAATAACAGCCTGAGGTGGGCAAAGACTATCCAGAGGGGTTACATGAGTTGGGTTTTGAGGTATGAGTAGGAGTTCGCCAAATAAAGGCAGAGACAGATATTCCAACAGAGAGAACAGTGAGAAATTCTAGTTGGCGAGAATGGGAGGTGGGGAGCAGGAAGCGATGATACTGAGGGCACAGCTCCAGTGCCTGTCAGCAAGCAAATCAATGTTCAAAAACTGTGGCGTCATCGTACAAAGGGATAAAAAGAAACAAGTAATACAAGCGACAATACAGATGACTCTCACAGCCATTATGTTGACAGAAAGAAACCAGAACCAGACACAAAAGGGTATGCACAGTATAAATCTATTTAAATAACATTCTAGAACACCACCAACAACAAAACACTAAGTGCTACTGATAAGAAACCCACCCTGGCTGCCTCTGTGGGGAAAGGGCCCCTGGAAAGGCGAGGAAGGAAGCTCTGGGGAGAGACAAATGCTCCCTCTCCTGATTGCAGCAGAAGTCTTATAGGTGTGTGAGTTTCTCAACACTCATCTAGAAAAGCTTGCAAGATTCGAGTGCTTCATTCCATGTAAGTTACAGCACTGTTTGGAAAGAGAGAGAGAAGCGGACATGGAGAGAAAGAGCCAGAAAGAGATCTGGGTATGTAGGACTGAGGGCTGTGAACCTCAGGTCCCAGCTGGGCTTTAGCCAGAAGCCACCCTCCTGGCCTCTGGCCCCTGGGCCTCCCCAACATGGCAACCTGCTTCATCAGAGCCAGCAAGGGGGAGTCTGCTAGCAAGACAGATGCTCCAGGCTTATGTAATGGAATGGGGGGCAGGACACCCCACCGCCTTTCCTATATTCCCCTGGTGAGAAGTCAGTCACAGGTGGTATAACCTGTAGCATGCAGGGAGACCCCTCCTGCAGGGCAGACCAGGGTGGCCACCGGCTGGGGAACACCAGCAAAGGCAACGCCCTACCCTTGGTCAGGGCTGAGCAGAGGCCCAGAGTTCCTTCCTGAAACACCAGTCAGCTTCCTGCGGTTGCCACGAGCCTCCTCCCATTTCAAATGCCGCGTGCTCTGCATCGTGTTTGGAGCTCGGTGCACCGCAGAAGTCAGCGCTCACCGCTGCCTGCCTGCGCTGCCAAGGCTCTGAGCACGGCCCGCCCCTGGGCCTGTGACAGAACCTCTCTGTGCCTGAGTTTCCCGTGTGCAACGTTGGGTGATCACAGCTGTGGAGTCCAACGAGACGGTGAGTGTGGAGGGCTTAGAGCAAAGATGTGAGAGCACTCCAAAGTCAGCTCGAGTTATTTTTGTTTTACTAGCACGGAGATACCTTGTTTTATTATCACATTCTATCACATAAATTTCTCACAGGACCGTGACCTGGAGCGGGTCGCTTCTCTATCAAAGGTAACAACAGCACCAAGGGCCTCAATCCTTCCAGAAGCTCTTAGGGCTTGAGCCTTTGGCCAGAGACAGCGACGGTAGGGGCGCATTTCTTTGCACCCACCAGCCAGCTGGGAGAAGACCATGCTGAGACCGCAGGGCCGCAGCCTGACCCTACTCACCCCCCGGAGCTCTGCCTCAAAATTCCTACTAAAGGCAGGACCGGCCCCCTCCCACCCCTGGGTGCTTGGCAACCATGCTCTAGGATCGGAAAAGTAGAAGGGGGGCCAGGTTGAATAAATCGATGATTTTTACTCTGAATTTCCCATTTTCATCCTTTATTTGGTCTCCAGAATTCGCCAGCAGCCTGGCAAAGACCAGGGATAGGGCCGGCAACTAAGTTTGAGTTTGTTATTTATGTCTCCTGATAGGTCCATTTGGATGCGTTCCCCCAACACAACGCCTACAGAAGCCGACACAATGAACTTTCACTAGAGAGGATTCCATGGCCTCAGCGGAAGACGGTCCCGGAGCCTGTCCCCTGGGTGGCTGCGAGGCGCGCGCACACGCAGCGTCCAGACAGCGCCAAAGTCATTAAAGCAGCTGGGATTGATTGGGTCCCACTCGACCTTTTGGTAGCTCACCTATGCCTGCCATTTAGAGAAAGAATAATTTATGATGCGAGTCAAAGTGCAGAAAACCAAGGCAGACAGAGGAGAACGCTGGTCAGCCGCGGAGGGGAGAGCCATCAGGAAGGGCCTAGAGAGCTGGGAGGAAGCGGGCAACGAAAGCCGGAGACGCCCAGGTCCGCCCAGACCCAGGCACCGGCACGCACCGGGGTGCATCTGCCCTTCCTGGCTGCGGAACCCAGGGATCTCAGGGCTGGGGAAGGATGGAAGGTCTCGCTGAGCCCGTTCATTGGAGGAATGGGGAAACCGAGGCTCAGAGGAGGCGCTGACTTGCTCTGCATTCAACGACAGGTCTCCTGTCCACTGGAGGTAAAGGTTTTACCACTTTATCTGGACATTTCAAACAGAGAGACCTTCAAACCCCCACATGGCCTTTATCTGTAAACTGTGAATAAGTTACAGTTAAAATTACCAATGATATTTGGAAAGCATGCAGTCCAGGAAACATGGACTGTCTTCTGTTTTGTTCGCTACTGTAACCCCAGGCCCTGAGCTGCAGCTGGGATGCAGTGGACACTCCACATGTTTTTGTGGAATGCGCTTTAGGACGCAAAGGTCCCAGGGCACAAGGAACACACGGTAGGGCTGGGTGGTCTCTGCACCCAAAATGATGTCCAGCTGGGGGACCAAGTCAAAAAACAAAAACACAGAAGATCTACATGTGCTCAGCGAGCTTCACTTGCTGGAAAGACCATTTCACAGCCTCTCGGTCAGCAGGCCCGGCCGGGGGCGGGGGCAGGGGGCTGCTGATGAAATCTCTGCCGCAGGAGCACTGACTAATTGGCGGGACTTCTCTTTGTGCACGCCTTCCTTCGCTTATTCTGTTACTGCCACTGGGAAATGCTTCACCCAGCTCTGAGTCTTCACAAACCACCCATACTCCAAACCCCACTTCAATGACGCCTCCTCCAGGAAGTTCTCTTTGCTTTTTCCAACACAGAAGCAATTCCTCTCTCTTTTATGCTGGATCTTAGCCAAAAGGCTGAGAAGTGATACCCCTCTCTCTTTTGAGCTAGTGGCCTTTGGGACTTTGTTTCAACACCGCTTTGTCTGGGGTACCTTCCCTGACCCCGTAGATGAGGTTAGATTTTCCCACTCCCTGTGGTTTTACTCTCATAACACTGACTACATTTTATTATCTGTCTTCCCTTTTAGAGAGTAAGTTTCATGAGGACAGACACTGTATATCTGTCCTGTTTCACTAGTGTGTCCTCAGAACCTAGCAGTGTAGTGACCACAATGGGAGGATGGATGGATGGATGGACAGACGGATGGACAGATGAATGAATGCACTCAGGGATGGACAAACAGATAATAAATGGATGGATGGAGGGATTAATCAATGAATGGTTGAATAATTCAATTAATAAACTATTCAGCAAATCAGTGGACAGAACAATGAATGAATAAATCGATGAATTCATCAACAAACCCATGAACTGATCATTGATATGCCGTATATCCAATCTGTACGAGACTACGGAACTCACCATTTCTCAGAGATAGAGGAATGCAGTGATTGGAAGTGGGCACTCAAGCCCACTGAATGTGACTCTGGGCGCACTCCCTCGATTTCCCCGTCTGCAAATGACACAGTCATACTGCCCACACCTCACAGGACCGGTGTAGGTTTAAGTGAGATGACGCATGACTAGTGCTGGGCACATCACAAGTACTCAATAATGTTAGCTTTTGTTGTTTCGATGTCATCTTAGGGCAAGAACTGTCAGATTTACCTTACAAAGCCCAGCACCTAACAGGGTGCACATACAGCCCTGGCCAGGGTGGCTCAGTTCGTTGGAGCATCATCCCATAAACCGCAAGGTCACAGGTTTGATTCCCAGGCAGGGCACATGGGTTGTGGTTCGGTCCCTAGTTGGGGTTGTACAAAAGGCAACCTATCAATGTTTCTCTCTCTCCTTCTCTCCCTTCCCTTCTCTCTAAAATCAGTAAGCATGTCCTCGGGTGAGACTTTTAAAAAATGAGCAAATAGCACAAACAGGTATTTTGAATGTCTCTGCCAGGACACTTCAAAATTTCAGAGCTGTCAGATATGTTGGTGCCATAATGAAAGCTAAAGTGACGTGGCAGTTAAATGCAATCGGCAAGTCCTTGCTGACTGTCATCAGTAGGCATGTGGCTGTAAGTGAAGGGATGGATAATGAAGCCAGTTTTATCACAGGCAGAGAGATATAAACAAGAGTTAAGTTTCTGCAGCGTCTCTTCACCATTATAACCAAACTATGTCAACTGAGATGACGTTATCCAAGTACCCAACTCACCCGATGCACAACAGGGTCCTGGAAGAGCTCTAAGAAGGACATCCTTAGGCCCGCTGACAGAGCTGAGCTAGGAGGGCCGATGAGGGCATTGCATCAACGTTAAATCTCTGAAGTTGGTACTTGTGACGTGGTTACGAGAGGCTATCTGTCTTCTTTGGAAATAGACACTGAAATATTTAGGCGTAAAAGGCCTCACTTCATGTGAGCAACCTGCTCTCGAATGTTTCAGAAAATTATACGTAGATGAGAAACAAGGAAAAAGCAGTGTGAAATGGTAACAGATGACCCTGAATAAAGGTCATGTGGATGTTCTCTGTGCTATTTTTGAAACTCTCCTGTAAGTTTGAAATTATTTCCAAATGAAAAGATTTCTGTGAACTGTAATGTAGGGTGCACCTGGGGACACCAGGTCTTATATAATCCCGGGCTTTCATCTAACAGTCCCCTCTGCAAAGCCACCTACTGAGCCGCTTTCCATGGTGGATGCGCTGAGGCTGAGGAGCCTGCAGAGGGGCAGGCATGTGACTCCCCCGCTGTTTCACGGCCACCTCGGCTAATCAAGACGGCATTCTTTCTTGGTCCATCCAGACTCAGCCTCAGCATCCTTCTCAACCCAACTACTTCCAGTCCCACCGAGCTGACTGTCTGCATGAGACAGCCGTGGACTTGACCCCTGCAGACAATTTCTCTGTTCCAGTGGGGGGCTCATCAAGCTTCAAAGTCTTTCTAATGAAGGCACGTTAGCCCCTGGAACACCTGTGCAGACAGTCTTCGAATGGCGGGCGTCGCAAAGAACTCAGTACTGTACCCCACAAAACGTGCACTCGATTTCACCCTAGTGAAAGGAGGGTCTATATGGTAGGAAGATTGTAGTAGTTGGATATCTTTGTGTTTGAATGCCATCTCAGTCCCTTCCCAACCTGACAAGTGGCTTCAACTTTCTTTCCCATGCCTCAGTCTCCCCATCTACAGAAAGCCGCTGACGACCCCGGCTAAGGCAACACATGTGAGCACATCGTACCCTTTCCAGCTCAAGGACAGGACTCCAGTGACCGTGATTAGCCACGTCATCGCAATCACCGTCTTTTCCCTTTGTCGCCTCTCTAATTACCCCGGCTGATGGAGCCCTGCTTGGCCGCACAGGGCGGAACACCACCTCTGCCCCAGACATTTCCAGCGTGGGTTTTTCAACAACCCACGGAGCTCTCCCGCCTGGAACCTGAATCACGCCAGAGTTTCGAGAGAGCAGTTACATGTCCATTTTCTTCAATTATCACTGAAAGGTTAAGTGCCCCGGCCCTCGGCCCCAGCCGCCCATCTAAGGTTTCCATTATGGCCGAGTGGGAGGGCCTGGGGCTGGGAGCCCGGCCCGGGCCCTGGCCCTGGCCCTCCTGCTAATAGAACCTCAGCCGCTCTCTCAAGCATAAAGCTCTCTCTCCGGGCACAGCCGACCAATTTAGATGGCACTCACAGCTCACTGCCGATGTCATGGGCTCGGAGCGCTCCTAGGAGCCAGAGAAATAGAACCTATTAGGACTCCTTTGTCCCATCTTGTCGTGAACTTCTAAGAAAAAGGCACTAAGAAGATCAGTACCCAGAAAAAGCTTCATAATTGTGGCTTCTACACAGCGAATGAGGACAATTACCAAGGCAACCGGCCAATCGTTCTGGTTAAGGGCAGAGGGAGTTTAGTCGAGAAGAGGCTGTTTCGAACATCTATTGTGCTATAATCAGAGAGTAACCAACATTTTAAAAGGTCCTTGTGTAAAACCAGGAGGGATGGCAGGGCAGGGAAAGAGGAGGGGGAGGAATTAATTTCCTCTCATTTCCTGCCGGCCCTATTGATTGTGGCCTAAAGGCAAAATGATGCTCCGTACCCTTGCACCTGGGGCCACAGGAGCGGGCCGCCGGGCAGGGAGGCTGTCTGATTGTACGCGTGCGTTTACTTATTTTCCCCTCTGGCCCTGGCATCTGCCACACCCACCTGGTGCTGGTGCGGCGAAGGCACCCCTAAGAATCTTTAAGGACAGTACAGGGCCCCTTCCAGTCCCTTCCGGCCCTGTGAGAGTGAGAGTCAGAGTCAGAGTCAGAATAGTAATGGGTGCTTCTTTCACCAGCCTGCCCTTGCTCAGGTGCTGGTGTGGGCCGATCATTTTGGGACAATGTCATTTTTCTCATCAGAGAGTCTCCTATGAATTTGGATTGGAAATCACAGTGATGTTGGGATAAAGTAATACCTGGGACCTGGCAAGTACCCAAAGCTCCAGGCACGCTTTCCACCCTGGGGACTCTGGAGACTCTGGTTGGGACTGAGTTGGGGGCTGATTTCTTCCTTCTGGGCCATGTGAGGGTCCTGGCAGGGCTGGTGAGAATTTGGTGCACAGTCTCTGTGACTCCTGCCTCCCACATGCCCCCACCCCATCCCACAAACCGCCCAGCCGTGGTCGGCAAAATGCTCCATTAACTGCCTCATGTTTGCTCATGTTCCTGGTAGAATTAACACAGCCCGCTGGTGACACAAAAAGCTACTTTTTCTGGTACTGAGCTCCCCATGACAGGAGGTATGAAAAAAAGGAGGTGTCCCTAATTGAGGAGTTTCATTTATTCACTCAGCAAATACACGCCAGGCGCTGTGTTTCTAGCATTTAGATAGGAAAACGCTATCCCCACGGCTCTTTCCAGCTGGCAGAGTCTGTGGCTCTAGCTGGACGGAGGTAACAGTAATGAAAATAATAGTGCAGCCACTCCTCAGCTCCTCCCGAACGTACCCATGCTGATTCCAGAACCCGGTCTGCTAGCTCCTCTGATTCTTTCGAGTGAACTCAGAAATCCAGATTCATAGGCAAAAATAGGAATATTTTTAAATGAAAGTAACGAGCCCGGAGAACACCACCAAAATAAAGCAAAACAAAACCACTGCTGTGGAGGCCAGAAAACACGCCCGAGGAACCCCAGTTTGCAGTCCCCACTGCAGACAAAGCCACCCAGGATCGCCAGGCCCTGGGGCCAGTGTCCTGCCTCCGACGCTGCTTCCCTCTCTACCTTCAGGTACTCGTTACAGTCAGTACCCCTCACTGCAGTGACCACGCTGCGCGTTAGGTCTCCGGAACTCACTCATCTGGCATAACTGCACCTTTGCCCCCTTTGCCCACATCTGTCCATTTGCCACTTCCTGCCCTGGAAACTGCCATCTACCCTCTGCGTCTATGAATGTGACTATTTTAGTCTCTAGATATTTAACTTTGCTTCACGTCCTCCGGGTTCATCCGTGCTGTCACAATACTGCAGAATTTCCTTCTTTTTGAAGGCTGCATAATATTCCACTGTATATCCATATCACTTTTTTTTGCCCATTCACCCACTGATGAGCACGTAGGTTGCTTCCATTCCTCAGCTACCGTAAATCATGCCAGAATGGACACATGGGTGCTGATACCTGTTTGATGAGATTCTGATTTCATTTCCTTCAGCTGTATTCCCAAAAGTGGGATTGCCAGATCACATGGCAGTTCTATTTTTAACTTTCTGAGGAACATCCATACCGTTTTCCACAGTGGCTGAGCCGACTTGCATTCCTAACAGTGTATCTGGGTTCCCTTTTGTCCACACCCTGGCCGACACTTGTTACCTTTTCTCTTTTTGATGATGGCCATTCTGACAGGTTTTTTTAATTTAAACATTATTTTATCCTTAAAAAATAGATGGTCTGCAAATGAGGCATATAAATTCTAACCTCATATCATGTACCAAGAATGGCCTAATTGTCTAAGATTCCACAAGTTGAGAAGTAGAGCCACCTGGGGAAGAAGTAAACATGGACCAGGCGGGGTTTTGGCAGAATGCACGAGAAGAGAGGGGCGCAGCAGCTATGCTGTCTCCTGGAGGACGTCTGCTTCTGCTTCTCCACAGCCTCTCTCCTTCACTCTCGTCCCCACGTTCATTCTTCACAAGCAGCCAGAGTGGTCTTCTCAGAGCATAATATAGACACATCACCCCCTGCTAGTGAATTCCCACCCATCACATTTAGAAAAAAATTCAAATTCCATCAAGACCCTACATGGCCTAGACCAGGGACTGACAAATTTCTATAAAGAGCCACACAAAATATATTTTCAGATTGACGAGCCACATGGTGTCCGTTGCAACTACTTGACCCGGCTGGGCACCACAAAGTCAGTCACACACAATATGTTAATGATTGGTCATAGCATTGTTCCAATAAAACTTTATTTACAGACACAAGTGGAGGGCCAGATTTCCCCTGTGAGCCCTGGTTTTCCCACCCCTCTTGTAGAATCTCTTCTAGATTCTTGCCACTCAAAGAGAGGTCCAAGGGCCAGCAGAATCAACATCGTGTGGGACGTTCTGGAACTGCAGACATCACCCTAGACCCGCTGAGTCGGAATCTGCATTTTAACCAAATCCTGTGACTCACACCCACAGATCCAGACTGACTCTTCCTCTCTCCCCTCTACTTCCTGTTATCCAGGCTCTTGTCTCCCTGGTACTTTTTTATTGAGATACAATCAACATATAACATTATGTTACTTTCATGTATACAACATAATGATTTAATATATGAATATATTCTGAAATAAGCAACACAATAAGTCTAATTAACACCCACCACCACACACAGGTGCAAATCTTCCTTCTCACGACAAGAACTGTCCAGACCTACTCTCTCAGTGACATCCCATCTGCACACGGTGTCCCTAACTGTGGTCACCAGGCTGCACACTACATTCCCGGGACTTTAAAGTAAGTTGGCACCCGTTGGCCGCCTTCTTGCCCTTTTTGAAAGACTCCAGGTTCTCTCTCACCTCCAGGCGCTTGCACTCGCCTCAGGTGTTTTCCCTCCAGCTCTGCCAGCAGCTCTGTTTCCAGCAGGGCCTTTGTCACCTTCTTGAACTATCCTGCTGACTTTTTCTGTTGACTTGTTCACAGCCTGACTCTCCCGTTAAAACAGAAGGTCTGAGTCCAAGGAATCTGTCTGGACGGTTCACTGTTATAACCCTTGAGTCCTAGAACAGCGCCTCACAGAGGTGGGTTCTCAATGAACATTTGTTGAGTAAAACATGAAAAGCAGTATAGAGAGAACTGTTGTTGTTGTTTTTCCTCAAGAGAGGGAGGACAGGGATGTATGGGAAAGGAGGAGAAAGAGAATTTAATTATAAGAACTACCTGCGAGACATATCACCTAGCCACAGGCTCTGGGTTCTAAACACACCACACCACTCGCATCTTAATTTCTAGGGCGGACAGGAAATTCAGGCAGCAATATTCTGTGACTCTACAACCAGCCACTTGAATGTGGGCTGGCCTGTGACTTGCTTGGACTAATGGAAAATGGTGGAGTGACATTTGGGGGTTCTGAAACTCAGGTCTTCAGGCACTTCCAGCCCCATGTTCATTTTCTCGGAACCCGGCCCCGTGCCATGGGTCTGGCGCACGAAGGAAGAGAGAGCTCAAGGAGAACTGAGGCCCCCAGTCCCGAGCCAGAGCCAACGGCCAGAGCCAATGGCCAGTGTGTGACATTCCAGCCACCCAAGCTCCCAGCTCAGTGCTGCCACATCTGTGTCCCAGCCACCACCCCCCTCCCACAGTGGTCCCAACCAGCTAAGCCCTGAACAAATCACAGCATCGGAGCCAATAAACAGTGATATTGAAGCCGAGATGTCTTGTAGCAAGAGATAACTGAAATAATGCCCTATAAATATTCATCCCAAGAAAGGTTCTCCAATCAGGGTATTAGAATCTGAAGTATGCAAATCAGTGACTCCCATCCCTGGGCAGAGTAAGGGGGGGAATGGGAGGGGCCTTTTCCAGAGGGGACAGGACTGACCAAACCTTTGACCTTTCAGGGCCCTGCAGCTCACAAGTTGCCGCTTTACTGTGGTAAGTCATATAACATACACTTCACCGATGTGACCATTTTTAAATGTACAGTTCAGTGACAGTGTCCATTCACAGTGTTGTGTGGCCATTGCCACGATCTAGTTCTGGAACATTTTCATCAAGAAAAACCCCTGGCCCCATTAAACGGCCTCCCCGCCTTCCCCCCTACTCGCAGCCCCCGGTACCCACTGATCTACGCTCTGTCTGTACGGATCTGCCCGCTCAGGACCACGCCCGGCAGCGTGCGGGCGCCAGGGCATGTGATCTCGTATGTCTGGCCTATGCTGTTGGCAAACCGTTTCCAAGAGCGTTCCGTGTTGGGGCACGTATCAGCCCTTCACTGCTTTTTACGGCTAAACAAATATTCCTGTCTGGAGAGAACACGTTTTGTCTTCCTGCTCCTCTGTCGATGGACCTTTTAGCTACCGAGAGCACAGCTGCCATGAATATTCACCACACAAGTTTTGATTGAACCCAGTGGTTCTCAGCCGAGGTCCTTGTGGCCCCTGGGGACATCTGCCAGTGTCTGGAGCCGGGTTTTGATTGCCACCCCAAGGGGCGGTGCTATTAGCAACTAGGGAACGGTGGCCAGGAGTGCTGTCAACATCTCACAGTGCACGGGGTGCTCCCCCAAAGGGACTGCCAGGCCCCGGATGTCACCAGGGCTGAGGCTGGGCAGGGTCGTGCCTCCCCCAGCCTCCGGGCGGGTGTAGGGGTCACACCAAACTTTCGGAGCTCCCCAATAAATGACAGCTTGATCCCCTCCCCAGCGCGGCAGTCACGGCCTGGTGGCGGGTTGAGAAACAACGTGTGATTCTTTTTTAACACCCACCATCTCCAAGAGGGAAATCAAAACAAAACCCTCCAAATCAATTTGTGGGAAAAATAAAAGGATATTTCTGATGTTTTTCTAAGCTTTTCATCCTTTTTAAAACCGGGGGGGGGGATAAGTGGCCACCGAGGAATAAAAGCGCGTGTTCAAAAGCATCAGCGACCAAAAAGTCCCCAGAAAATCAAAACAAGCCCAGCTCTCAGTGTGCGTAATTACGGGCCCAATCAAGTCATGAAAGCTTTATTAGTTTAATGTGATTCCATCAAGTACCAAAAAGTGGGAAGGAGTGGGAGAAAGAAAGAAAATGGACATGAAAGAGGAGAGGGAGGGGGATACATGAAAGAGGGGTGTGGAGGGGCAGAGAGGGTTAACCTAGGGCGCATCTGTAATTAAATACACTGCACCTCGTGTTAGACCAGCATTCACTGCAGGGAGCCGCCTGGCCCGCCCCAATGCCGTCCCCCAGCCGAGCAGTGCGAGCAGTGCGCCTCCACGCTCGCGCTCACTCCGCAAGTCATTTTCTGGTCCTCTGTGCTTGGCGCTGGTTGAGGCGGTGGGAGTCCAGCAATGAATGAAACAGACGAAACCGCTCCCGTTCCCCCTGGAGCTTACACTGTCGCGGTGGGGAAAGGAGACGTTAAACAAAATCGGTGAAGTACATGATACATTACGCAGAGAAAAGTAACACAGGGAAGAGAGAGAGGAAGAGCCAGGGTTGGAGATTTAAAAAAAAATGTATTTATTCATTTTTAGAGAGAGGGGAAGAGAAGGAAAGAAACATCAATGTGTGGTTGCTTCTGGCGCACCCCCTACTAGGGTCTGGCACGCAACCCAGGCCTGTGCCTTGAGCGGAAATCAAACCGGCAGTTCTTTGGTTTGCAGCCTGCACTCAATCCACTGAGCTACACCAACCAGGGGTGGGGATAGACAATTTCACAGCACATGACTGTGGCCAAGGAGGGGAGGATAGGCCAGCGAAGACCTGAAGGAAGTGAGGGAGGGCGCCGAGGGCCAGTCTAGGGAAAGAGCAGCCCCCACAGAGGGCAAAGGAAGTGCAAATACCCTGCAGTGGGATGTGCGGGGAGGAAGAGTGAGGGACCAGTGAGGCTGGGGCAGAGCAGACAGGCGACGAAGGCCAGACCCCATAGGGCCTTGGAGGGCAAAAAAAAAAAGGCTTTTGGCTGCTATCCTGAGTGAGAAGGGGGTCCTGGGAGGACTCAGGACAGAAGAGGAACACAGGGCCATTCTAGCTGCTGGGCAGAGAGCACAGGGAAGCAGGACAGGGACCCAGGAGAGGCCCCTGAGGCACACAGTGTGGGAAAGACACAGACTCTCGGGGTACTGAGGGCCTCGCTCACCACGCCCAGCACCGGCCTGGAACAAAGGGTTATTCAGACCTTTATATGAAGAACCCACGGTACACACCAGCCACCCCACCCAAGGCCATGGCCTCCGATGTCGGGCCCCTCAGCATGGCCCTAGATGCCAGCTTCTGCCTCCCCCAGGATCACACCACTTCCCAGGCCGTGCTTGTACACCTAGCTGCTATTATTACCCAGCTATGGCACGGCACGGCACATCCCGGGAGGAGGGGCTCGCCAGGCCACGGGGCCACTCGGGCAGCACCCAGGCGGGGCAGGAGACCCAGGGGATGGGGGGTGATGTGCACAGAGGCTTTATGGTGGTTCCCACAGGAAGGAATGGGTGAGGCAGGGTGAGGTAGGGTAAGCAGGCTTAGACAACTAGTTTGAATAACATCAAGGGGCCCTGGGGTGTTGGGGCTGTCTCTGGGTGTCTGGCATCTGGCCCTGGGGTGAGAAGGGCAGGTGAATAGTCACCCAAAATGAGGCAGCCCAATAAGGAAGGTTATTGGGGGTGTGGACTCAGGACTGCGTGGTTTGCATATAAAAGGTAAACTTGCAGGCGATCATTCACCAGCTCTAGGAACTGGACAACCCTGGGGAGGGGCCCAGACATCACAACATCAGAATAAAAGCACACACGTAATACAGGGTGGCCCACATTGCCGGGACTGGTCCATGCAGGGCTATGAAGGCCCAGGGCCCCCATTTTCACTGCTGTATAGTATTCCAGGTACAAATCCACCCAGTTTTCTATTTGCCTATTATGGACACTTGGGTGAACAGGCAAGTTGCAAAAGAATTTCTCCAAATGGCCAATAAACACAAGAAAAGATGCTCACACCATTACTCCCCTGGCAATGCCAATGAGGACCAAAAGGGGGACTGTTACTGCCTACCCACCACAACAGCCGATGTTTTACGAAGTGGAAAACACCAGGCATTGATGCCCTTTCTAAAGGCCGGGTTCCTGGCTGAGAAATTGGCTGTGTTCACCCAAACCCGAGGAAGCCGAGAACCATGGTGACTGACCAGAGACTTCGAATCCACAGGGTAGCTCTTCCATATAAACACCAGCCAGGCAAATGCCCTGGCCCACCATCCTCACTCCAGCCCAGACCCAGCCCGGCTTCCCCCATGAAGACAATGAACCCAGGCAGAGAGGAACAGGGGCACACACGTGGCCACAGCGCCACGCCACGGAGCAGGAGCCAATGCATGTGCCACCCGAGAGGCGGCTGCATGCCTGACTCCTGAGCCCGAGCAGCCGGTCGGCCCACGGACGGTCCCATTTCTTTGACATATTGCCTGAACCAGGACCGCGTCGAGCCTCGTTCAGCTCTGGCTGTTTTGATATGCATCCAAATGGCTTTCAGAAAATAAAAATAATCTAAGAAGTTCCTGTGATGGATATTGAAATCCGAACCCTAAAAGCCCTCTGACTACGGTGCTCCAGGTGGCTTAGAGATATGTTTTTCCCCCCTTCTTTTAATCTAAATCATGTTCCCAGACAGCACAGGGCCTGGTATAAATTGTCTTCTGCACTAATCTTTTATACACTTTTATGCTTGTCTGAGATGATTGGACATGACTCATTCATGGTTCTGTTTTCAACCACCACTGGTCTCTTCCAGTCGGCAACATCTGGTTTTTCGCAGTTAAAGGTTCTCTTTGTCTATCCCGTAGCTCTGCGGTGTTCCTAGGAGAAGGGGCGTCTACCCCAAGGGCTGGTCAAATGCCAGCAACTGCCACGCGTGATAGTGGAGGTCGGACCATCTGCTCTGTTTATCGATGCTGATCTGCAGTTGGACGCCCGCTGAGTCAGAACTGCCAGCTCTGTGGTGTAGGCTGGTGGATTTCAACCTTTCTTGTTGTTTTGGTTGCAAACCACCCTCCCCCCTCTTTTTTTTCCAAATGAAATTGAAATAAAACTCTGAAAGGGATTCGTGGTCCAGGGGAAGCACGCCCTCCCCTTTACCCTCAGGAGAATTCCTGGTGCACCTCCTCGGAAGCACCAGAGCTCCGGAAGTCTGCTTGAAAGGCATAGAGGAGACCAAGTTCATGGTCGTGTTCTGGCTCACGCAGGTGATTTTGATTTTTCTTCTGCTTTTTCTGGTTTTTAAATTCTCTATGACGAACATTTATAACTCTGTAATCATAAAATAAATTGAATGACTTCAAGAGAATGAGTATTGTTTGACGTTCCTTCAGCGTACCTCATAAAGCATCCAGCCAGTTTCTGGCAATCCGTCCGTAAAGTATTAACCGAGTGTGAAATGTGTGCCAGGCATCACTCTTGGCATCGAAGATACGGTGGTGAACAAGATGGATAGCGGCTGATCGGACCTCGGAGATCTCACAGTTTAATGGTGGGAAGACAGGCGCAGGAATGGCTCCGCTCACTGGCACCTTCCAGCAACTTGCGTGAGGGATCTGTGCTTTCCACCCCTGTCACTAGGAGCTCTGTGGCTTTAGAGCCCGTAGGACCCACAGGGAGGAGGCTTCTGCCACAGGACTCAGTGATAATCCCAATGAACTCAAATCTGTGGCTGCCTCCAGTCACTCTGGACAGCTCATGCCAGTTGGCCAAGAGGCAAAGCAGTCGCTAGGCTGACAAGAATTTACTTACCCACTCTTCTGTAGATGAAAGTCTGGGTTTCCAATGCCTAGCGACTATGAATGAAGCTGCTATAAAAATTCCTGCACGAGATTCTGTGTTTCTCTTGGATAAATACCTAGGAAAGGAATGCCTGGGTCACCATGTGGATGTAAACTTAACATTGTGAGAAAGTTCCAAAAGTTTTCCAAAGTGGTTGTACCATTTTACGCCCACAATGTGTGAGAGTTCTAGTTGCTCCAAATCCTTGCCAACATTTAGTGTTGTCAGATTTTTTATTGTAACCGCTTCTGTGGGTGTATTGTCAAATAAGCTCTTGTGGTTTCAGTTTGCATTTATTTCCTCGAAGGCTCACGATGGTGAACACCTTTCCTTTGGTTGATGAACCCTTCCTGTTTAGTTTCTCTCAAGCATCTTTTCAAGTATTTTGCCCATTTGAGGGAGTTCATCTTTTTATTATTGATTTATGGCTGCTTTTAATATATACTAGATACAAGTCCACAATAGATACCTGTGTTAAGCCTCATCTGGGGCTTGTCTTTTTAATGGGGTCTTTTGTTAAACAGGAGTTTTAACTTTGATGAAGTGCTATTTATCTTGTGTGTGTTTTTTATGGTTAGTGAATTTTGTGCCTTGTCTAATAAATCTTTTGGCTACTCCAAAGAATGCTAAGATATTCTCCAATGTTTTCTTCTACATTGAGAAGGGTCTATGATCCTTCTCAAGTTAGCTTTTGTATATAATGCAAGGTAGGGGTTGAGGTGAAGTTTTCACATGTTTATCTAGCTGTTCCAATACAATTGGCTCAAAAGGCCTTCTCTTCCTAATGGAATTGGGGTATTTGTTAAAAAGTATGTGTGTGCGTGAGTTGATTTCAATCGATTTCTGGGTGCTAGATTCTGTTCCATTGACCTATTTGTCCATCCTCGACATCAGGGTCTTGCTTAGCTTTTTCCCCTGTCTTGCCACATTTCCCTCACCCCCTTCTCCTGAGAGAACTCTCTTAAATCACTTGAATAACATTCTCATCACTGTTTTCAGGGAACTGGACCTAAGACAGCAGACGACAGACATGCAAGTTAATAGTGAAACGAGCTAATGTTCACGTGCTCATCCGTGGTGGGAATAAGATAAATTATGACAATACTGCAAAGAGGCACCGGCGTGGGGCAGCAGCTGGGAGTTCAGAAAAGGCCTCTCAGAGGAAGAGACATTAAGTCAAGCCCTGAGGAATGACAACATAATTGGGTGGTCGAGGTGGAACGAGGAAGATGATCACTGAGGCCAAAGGGGTCTGGGAACTGAGAGGGGAGAGTGTGAGCATGAGGTGACCTTCATTGTCAAGGTTGAAGCCATGGAGCATGATGGTGAATGGAATGGAAATGGAATGGAAAGCGGGTCGGAGACCCAGCTGCTGAGCCTGGCTGGGCATCTACTGCAAAGCCCTCCACATGAGTTGGGGGCTTTGAAGGGGGAAGGAGTACAGATCATTCCAAAGCGCCAGTGGGGAGGGAGCATCAAGGACACTGAGCCTCCCCCAGGCACTGACACCCTGGGGGTGGGGCGGGAGCTGCAGCCTCACTGAGGAGGGCTGGAGGGAAGGCAGCCCTGGGTGCAGCCAGGTCTCATTCTGCAAGAATGTGATCAGTGGTTCTCAAACTTGAGCATGTGGCACGGTCACCTGAAAGCCTTGTCACAACCCAGATGTCGGGCCCTGCCCCAGGGCTTCTGATCCAGAAGGTCTGGGTGGGACCCGAGACTCTGCATCTCTGCCAAGTTCCCAGGTGTGGCGGGCTCAGGGAGGACATCCTGAGGACCGCTGACTCAGGCAGCAAGAAGTCGGGAGAGAGTCGGAGTCGTGGTGGGTTCCTTGGCTCGACACTGGCAAGGCCACTGATTGTTCTTGTGAATAAAGTTTTATTGGCACACGGTCATGCCCTCCAGCTTGCAGGTCATCTAGGGCCACTTTCCCAGTGCAGTGAAAAGGATGAGTGTTTGCGACAGAAACCACGGGGCCTGTGAAGCTTAAAATATTTACTGTATGTCTCTTTATGGAAACAGTTCACCAATTTTCATTGTTTTACTACTAGACTTCTGAAATTCTCTCTACCTCACCCGAGGGTATGTTTATGATTTTAGAGAAAGGGGTCGCAGAGGGAGAGAGCCATCCGTCCATTGCCTCCTGTATGTGTCCTGACCGGGAATGAAACCCACAGCCTGGGTATGTGTTCTGATGAGGAACTGGATCCGCAGCCTTTTGGACAGAGCTCCAACCAGCTGAGCCACCTGGCCAGGGCCTGAAATTTCTTGATGCCCTGGCTACGGGTAGGAAGTGAGCAAGGAAGTACCCAAGAAAGCACTCACCACCTCTTATAACCCAATCTCTTCTCTCCCATTCTCTTCAAACTGTAGGTTTGTGCTTTTAAAGCTTATTTTACTGTCTTTGTAGTGAGTTTCCAGTAGGAACTGAGATACGTCGGTGGTCAATTCCCAAAGATAATAGTGTTAATTTTTAACAGAAGTATCTACGCGTCCACAGAAAGGAGTCTTTACAAAACTCTCAGATGGAGAGTAACGTCTACAGAGAAGAAGCCGAACACCTTGTGTACCACCACGGCGGGCTTCTCCCTCACCCACCTTGGGCCACCAACTGGCATGAACTCAAATGAAGATCTGGTGTGTCTGCACCAAAATGAGAACAATAAGAAAAAAAAGTTTCTTTCATTAAACTAAACATGCTCCTTATCCTTTATTCTAAAACCATCTTTCTAACTCTTTTGGTGTTCAAAATGTGCCTTCTTGAAAAAAAAAAACACAAAAGAATGCGATTCTTAAATGGCAGGGATTTTTTATTTTTTAGTCTCTGCACAACACAAAGTTGACCACCTCAAGTTCCTCACTGTAACTTTCCAAAAATTACACTCTTCTTTAAAATACCGAAGTCTGGGAGCCGCTGTGCTGAGGTATTACAGTGGCTCTGTCTGCAGGACTCAACTCCCTCGCTCACACCCTGCGGCGCCGTGTGGAGTGGGATGCGGAGGGTCTGTCTGATCGCACAGGAAAGCGTGCGGCGATCGATTGATGATGCCTGCACGGTGCGGGAAGTCTGAGTCCAGCCTCTGCCGCCGTGCACCTGCCACGATTAACTAGCATTATCATCAGCAGATGCACACTTATGGGTCTGGTCTTGAGGCCCAGGTGGCTCCAAGGCCACAGAGCACACTGTGGACCGTGACCTAAGGCCACAAGGAAGGGAAACCAGGGGCCAATGCGCACACCCACTGCAGAAAACAATTTGTTGACAGCACCTCAGAGGTGACGCTGAAGACAGAAGCCATCCTGGCACCGTAGAGCGAATCCCACTTCCCCACACAAACCCTGTCTCAACAGGTGTACCTGGCAAATGGGGTTGCCCAAGCAACCCCAAATTCAACAAGGTGGCCCATGCACACAATTGTAAAATATAAATAGCATCTGAGATCTTTTCACTGCCCTGCTCCTCCAAAGAAGCAACTTTTCCCACATTGGGGGTGACAGCTCCCTCTTCCCACGAGGATGCAGGGGTGAGGCAGCATCAGAGACAGTTCCCAAGAAGCTGCCTGTCTCCCTGAGGGAGAGACAGGATGACAGAGAGGCTAGGGGTGGACATTTACTGCTCACTTTTAGCTGTTTCCTTTTAGAGCCTCTGAACTACGAACATGCGTCACCTGTTGAAAACCAGATTCACACGCTGAAAACCACCACCACTTCCAGTTCCGTCATTTCCCGAGAGAAAGAGCATTTGCTGATTCCCAAAGGAAAACTAAAAAGCACCATCATAGAGTAAAAAACCATCTTTCTCCACAGAGAAGGGGTGGCAACTTTACCTTGGATAAGAAATGGAACATACAGCCCCAATGTTATGGTTCTTTACATGTAAAAATAAAAAAATACATAAATAAATAAGCATTTTTGTGTGATGTAACATTGAATGGCATTGTTTTCTTAACAGAAGGCTGTTATTCTGGGCCACTCTTACTTAAGTGGTTGGCACACTTGAGGTAAAAACTCACCCAGTGTATCCCGGCCAATCATTTTCATCATCTCGTTGTCCACGAACCCTCTTTCCCCGTGACCGTGGGGCGCTAGAGCCGCTCCCTCAGCGGCCACTCAGAGTCTTGCCTGTCTGGGCGAAGCCAGAAGCAGCCAGGACCCACGGCTGCAGGTCCCCGGCTCCGGGTCTCAGTCCCAGCCAGCAAGTGTTATAATGAATACATATTTCTTGAACAAATTTATTTAAAAAAAAAGAACCAACCATAGCTGGGCATTTTAAGGGCTTCTTAAGGTCTCAGAAGGGCCATGTGAAGTAGACACACACAACCCATTTCACGAAGGAGAAAATGGAAGCCCAGAGCCGTTAAGTGACTTGCCGGGGAGCACACAGCACATGGGCAGCAGCGACACAGTGCAAACCCAGCCCGGCCAGCCGGCAGGCTGGCCACACTCACTTGGAATGCATGCACGTGGTCCGTGCTCACTCAGCATCGGCTGCCTTCTCGCGGTTTTACTTCCAGTGGGCCCTGCCAGCCGTGTGGCAGCTGAGGGGAAGGGAGACGGCCAAGAGTCACAGGCCTGGAATTGTTCTTGCCTTTGGGGTTGGGTGCAGGGACAGGCCCTGGCCCATCTCTGGACTTGGGGCTGCTTCCAGCACACAGCCTGCATCTGGCTGGGTCTCCTCAATCACACAGACCCCATCTAGTGCCCCTGGTCCACATGCAAGTGACACCAACCTAACCAGGCTCCACGGGCTTGACGAGCAGCGAGGGCCTTTGAGTGACATGGGTGTGTGCTCGACACCCAACTAGGCCGGGCCTGTCTATCACTCCCCTACCCCACCCCAAGCCTGGGAACCATTTCTGAATGTTACAACGTGGGCTCTAAGCTGGGAGATTCGAGGAGAAGCTGCCTTCTTATCACAGGTAGGAGAGTTGGAGGCCCTCCTGGCAGAAATGTAACAAGATCCCTTCACACAGAGAACTAATCACCCTGAAAGCTTTTCAGGGTGGAAGGGAAGGGGGGCGGAGATATGGCCACAACCAGCCCAGCCCAGTTCCCCGCAGGAGCCCAAATAAGAGAATAATCTTCTCCATGGAACTGAGAAGTGGCAGCTCAGCCTGACTGTACCTGTCAGGGCCAGGTATGTGCCCAGCACACAGTAGGTGCTCAGTGAACTGTCACTGCAAGAAATCATTCCCAGGAGCTTCGAGTCCACTTTTCTTGCCCCCATTGTCCCAGGAGGCCATGGGCTCTGTTTAAGCAGCTGTGTCACCAGCAGCTGGACAGATGTTTCCTGGAGAGGAGCCTAGAGACTCGGCACTCACATGGGCAGGGCCCTTCCAGAGCCCACAGCACCCAGGACCAATGCCACCCACCTAATCAACACTTAACTACTCTCAAGGGCCACCGCGCGGGGACCAGCCGGTCTGGCTTCCTTGTTACAGCCCCGAAGAAACACACACCAGCCCCCCTCCACACCCTTGCCCAAGGCCTGCCTTCCACTAGGAATGACAGCGCTTCCCTGCTCTGGGTGTCCTGCCCAGGGACACTTCCCTTAAAAAGGAAGGACTCTCCCCTCTGGTTAGGGACAGTCGACTGTTAACACAGCTACATTCTCTGCCCAGGCTAAGACATGGGCTCCAGCCAGACCCACCTGGGTGACCTTGGGCAGACTCTTTGACCCCATAGAGGCCCGATTTCTTGAAACACTCCCCAGAGCTACTGGAAGCACCCAACCAAAGGAATGTGGAGTGAAGGGGCCTGTGCTTAGCGAGCCCCTGGTCGCGGGGGGAGTCTTTATTTTTACTGAGGACAAGTCCCATTTCCTCTGCCTGTACCCACCGCCACCCCTGCAAACACACACACACACTCCTTTACACACAGGGGTTGTTCAGCATATCCTCCCTGGTGAACGGCTGGTGATACATGCAGAAGAGGGTAAACACTGCATCCTGTCTCAATTAAGCACCTACTGTGTACAAGAACTGCGCTTTGGGGGAAAGGCTGATGAAGAAATGCACTGAGTGTTGTGTGCGTGAGGCAGGCTGGTTCCCAAGGGAACAAGGGTTTGTGGGCTCCCAGAAACAGGGCCCCTCCTGCATCAGACTCTGGACCTTCTTGAGTCCCTTTCCTCATCTGCAAAAATGTGATGGGGTTGCGTGAGCATTGAATAAAAGAACCTACATCAAATGCTAGTGCGAGGAGGAGTTATACAATGCTAGCCTTGATAATGTTACTAGTGGTACTAACCCTCGAGGATTACTGTTAGGAAGAACCTTGGGGAAGAAAGTGATGAAGTCCAGCCTGGGCCTGGGCCTGGGCCTGGGCCTGGGCCATTCCTCTGTCCTTAAAGAGGAAAGGACCCATACTGGGAAAAATCGGACAGCTAGGCAAGTGCTCAGCTGCAAGGAAGTAACAGAGCCTGACTCACCTTGAGTGCCTGAACCACCGCCCCCTGTCCCCGCCCTCCGTGTCCAGAGTGGCTGCCAGTGCTGTGCAGCAACTCCCGGATGCCAGGTTCTGGTCTGACGTCACTGAGACTCCCTTGACCTGAATTCAAGGACCCTTATAGGACCACCCCACAGGGCTGCCATTGGGTCCCCCTGGCCAGCGTTGGGTCACATGGTCCCCCCCACTCCGTTAGCCAAGGAAGGGGGTGGGGCAGAGGATCTGCGTTTACCAGCACTGCTTAGAGTGGTGGCATAATTCACGCCCCAGGGCTGGGCCCTCCCAGGGACCAGACGCTGCCCCCTTGGTCCCCTTAAACAATGAGGTTTCATTAAGAACGTGGTTGGTGGGGGCAGGCTGGGGTGCCCACCATGATATTCACGCCTGGGATCACATGCTAAACAAATGCCAAGGACAGAGCGGTCCCGTCCCCAACTGCTCCTAGGAGCTGCCTATCAGTCAAGGCCTCGGACAGGGCGCAGCGGCTGCCTCCGTGCGCTCAGCTTTGTGCCTGACCCTGGGGCCGGTCCTGGAGACAAAGGCCCTAGCCCGAAAAGGACAATGTTGTCAAGCCATAGATATAAGGCACAAACACAGTCAGACACACAGCTGTCTAAAGGGTGGATGGAGTTACTGGGACTCACAGCTCTACCTTGAGGAGTGGGCGGGGCCAGGCCAGGGGGCGGGGCCGGGTCAAGAATGGGGGAGGGGATTCCGGGGGGAGGGGATTCCGGGGGTGGGGCTGAGCCTGAGTCCAGGCTCAGGGGAGAGGAGGTAGCAACCCTAGTCAGCAGCTCTTCGCCACCTCGAATACACTTTTATTAAATGCCAGGGTCCCCAGCGAATGCGGGTAATGAGATTGAACTCCTAGCCCCCATCCTCAGTGAGCTCGCCGTCTCTTGTCCCCCAACTCACTTCCATACCCTGCACCTGACAATAGCGGCCATAAATGGAGCATGTTTGCTGCCGCCAAGCACTTCACAGGCGTGATCACCTCCCACTGCAGAACAGCCCTGCCAGTGGGCAGCAGGAGGACCCGATTTCACAAGCGAAAACTGGGGCACGGAGGGGTGAAGTGCCTAGAGAAACAGTAGGATGGGAACGGTACGTCCCAGGAGTGCAAGGATGCTGTGTTCCCATCAGGGCCGGCCACAAAGATTCTCTGCGACCTAAGCGAATCCTCTCCCCTCCCTGGGCCTCAGCTTCCCCACCTGCATGAGGGGCGCACAGAGCTCTGAGACATGCAGGGTTCTCTGCCTGTGGCTCCCAAATGATGCTGCGCAGCAGAAACACCTGGGTACCTTCCAAAACTCCTGATACCCCGGGCAGATCACAGGCCACTTAAATCAGAAGGTCCAGGGATGGCCGCCAGGCATCCGCCCTTTTTTGTCTGTGTTGTTTTTGTTACCATCTCCAGGTGATTGCAACACACAGCAACGCTGGGGAAACGCTGGTCTCAGGACTGAGACCAGAAACTGGTTCCAGTTTCCTGGCCTCCTCCAGAACACTGAGGATGCTCTGGTATAGAATGAAGGCAGTGAGGCAAAATTAAATTAAATTAAATATCCAGAATAGGCAAATCCATAGACAGAAAGCCGATTAGTGGCTGTCAGGGGCTGGGGGAGGGGAGGGTGGGGTGGGGCTGCTTCCTGGGGTCACTCTTTGTGGGTGATGAAGACAGGACAGCGGTGGTGGCTGCGCAACGCTGTGTCCTAAGTGTCACTGAATTGCACACTCTACATGGTTAAATGATAGGTTTCATTACGCATATTTTGCCACAACAAAAACTAAAGGAGCTAAAATACATAAATAGAACGCAAGTAATTCGATGAAAAATAAGGTGTGACCGGTGTGGCTCAGCAGGTTGGGTGTGGTCCCCCAAATCGAAAAGTCGGGGCACATGCCTGGGTTGCGGGCCAGGTCCCTGGTTGGGGGTGTGCAGGAGGCAACCAGTTGCTGTTTCTCTCCCTCTTTCTCCCTCTCTTCCCCTTTCTCTAAAATAAATAAAATCTTTTTTTAAAAAAATAAGGTGTCTTCCTGGAAGGTTGAACTCTGGTCAAGCACGCACACACAAAGGGTCAGAGCTTGGCCTCTGGAGGCAGACCTGAGTTCAAGTTCACACGGGGCAACCTGCTTACTGGGTGCTGTGTGCCCCTGAGCAAGGGACTCACCTCTCTGTTCCTGTCTCGTGCCTTCGAAAATGGAAGGAAACTAGGAACTCAGTGAGTTATTCTGAGGCTCAGAGAGAAAATGGAACACACTGTTGATAAGTGAAAGTTATTATGACTCTGAGCCACTGAAACACAGCTCGGGGATTTTGCAGACCGAGAACGCTGGGGCCCAGAGAGTAAGGGGACTTGCTCACAGTCACCCAGCGGAGTAGAGGCCAAGCAGCAGCAGGAGCTTCTGGGTTGGGGCCGGGACACCTGCCTCCCCCCGCGGGGCCGGGGGCCCTGACTCACCTGGGCCCCGGCGCGGGGCGGGGCTCCCGCTCTCTCCTGGCGCTTCAGGCGTCCCACACCCGGCATCTCCCTACCCGTAGCTCCGGGCGCTGCTTTCCCAATTGCCCGGGTGACGCCAAGGCCGGGGCCCCGAGTTTCCGCGGGGTGCGGGGCGGGCGGGTTAAGGCCGCCGCCAGGTGGGGCTGCCGGCAGGTGAGGCTCTTCTACGGGAGGCCGCAGCTGAGCCGCTTCGCCTCCTTCCGGTCTGTGGCGACACCTGCTGGCCATTCACGGAATGACATAACTTCTGCGCCGACTACCTGTATCAATTCCACAATTAACTCCTACACGCCATAGAAAGGGGGTGAAAGTAATCTAGGCCGTGGAAACAGCTTGCACCAAGGCCCTGAGGAAGAAAGGAACCTGGCTATTTAAGTTTTTTTTTTTTTAATTTTTATTTTAGTTTATTCAGTACAGTTTCTATCCTTTATTCCCTTT
>CM052546.1:61191205-61275706 GCA_028533065.1 Trachops cirrhosus | reverse complement strand
TGCGATCTCCTATTTTCATTTATGGCGTGATAATGTTGGCTCTTTGCTCTGTACCTACGTAAAATGACTCAGATTTTTTTTCCCTGGTTGTGGGAGAGTAGAATCTGCTGCATCCTACCACGCCGCCATCTTCTCTCTCTCGCTATTTAAGTTTTGTGACAAAGGCCAGGAGCTGGAGCATAGTGGATATGGGACGAAGTAGGAAGAGAGCAGACAGACTGTCAGTCTGTGCTCTCACTGTTCCTGCTGGAACACTGAGACCTGTAGTGGAAAGATAGTGCCCTAAGTCACAGAGCGAGGCAGTGACAGCCGAGTGGAGCGGACTTCCAGCCCAGAGCTCCTTCTGTCACTCCATGCCGGCCTCCGCTGCTGTTGGTGCCCAAGAATCCACTCATTCAACAAACATCTCTTGAGCAGCTATTATGTGCCAAGGACTGTGCTAAGCGTTAGGGGTGTAATGAATGGTAAATGAGACACACACCTTGAGATGCTCCTAATCTAGTGAAGGTATCCAACCAGAACAGGAAGACTGGAGAAGTCTCCCCTTTCCCCACAAGAGACAACACCAAAAGAATGAGTCTCTAATGGTGGAAACCTGGGACACACTGAAACCAGTCGAGAAGATATTTCAGCACTCTTCAAAGCATACCATAGAAAGAAGTTATTTTAATTAGTCATTATCCCAACTCAGCTCCCAAGTCCTTGATTGATTGAAACCGAAGAAGGTTTGTTTATAAGTCGCCGTCCCCCTTCCAGCATTGCAGTTTGGGACTGGGACACAGAAAGGAAAGGGCCACCCTTGAACAGCTCGCAGGAGGGGCAGGGGATGTTTAAACGAAGAATTGCAAGCCGCTGTGGTAACAGACTGCGATGGAGCTCATTTCCAATGGTGAGGAAGTGGATGCTTGAGAGATGCGCTACGCGAACCAGAGACCACCTATCTGAATCTCTAGTCCAGTGGTTCTGTAAGAGGCAGCAGGATTTTTATCACCTGGGAATTTGTTAGAAATGCAAATTCTGGGTGTGAAACTCGAGGGTGGGGCCCAGCAGTCTGCGTTTTGACACTGCCCTCTGATGCTCATTGAGGATTCAGAGCTTTGGGCCAAGGTGGAGGATCCAAAAACCACCCTGGGTGCTAGTTTAAAACAAAACAACAGCAAAGGCAAAAATCCAAACCAACAACCCTATGTTTTTAACAAGTACCCCAGTGATTTTTCTATGAGCTGAGTGTCTGGGAACAGCACTTTCAGCTGGAAGCAGTGATTTTTCTTTTCACCCAGCTTTTACATTTTCTTGTTTTGTTTTTTCTTTTGTCTCAGTTCTTGCCTCATCTTAATCCTATGAGGTACGCGTTCTCACTGTCAGGACCACACCAAAAAGCGAAGCTCGAATGTGGTCAGTTCGGGATGTAGCGACCAACCACGCGTTTGCCAGGGGCACCCTTGGCGTTGGGACCGAGAGCCCAGAAAATCTTTCAGTCTTGGGTGAAGCAGGACAGTCGGTCCTCCAGGTGGGTGTTTAAATATGTGCTTTAGTGGCAAACAGCATGAAATGCCCAGAGTTCCGAATGATTGTTTCTACAGCCCTTTTTACACCAGCCCTAAACCAACCCGAATCTCGTCGTCTTCATCATCTTTATGAACTACTATTTCTGATCCAGTTCAAGGAACAAAGCTCAAAGGTAAAATGTTACGCATTTCCTTTTTATGGCCGTTGGACTCACAAATGTCACTGCAGTTTGACTCTATACAGTGGAAAGTGAACATTCTCTGATGCAGCAATTCCACCCCCAGGAGAAACTTCCAGAACCATCAGTAGAAACGGTTCACAGCGACACTGGTTGTGCCAATCTCGAAATGCACAGCCTGCCTGATCGACAGGAGGATGGGTGACGATGCGGATCGTGGTAGGTGCAACCCGGCCATGACATCATGAACCAAAGATGCACGTGCCACTCACAGGGATAACTTTCTCTCCCTCGTGTTCTTGTGTCTGTTTACAAAGTTCTCCACAGATACTTTGTCTGTGCCATGTACCGTTCTGAGCTCTTCATAAATATCAACTCAGTCAATCCTTTTAGCAAGCCTCCGAGAAAGGGACCACTATTGTCCCCATTTTATAGGGGAGGGAACTGAGGCGCGGAGAGGCTGAGTGACTTGCCCAAGCTCACCCAGCGAAGAAGTGGCAGCGTCAGGGTTGAAACTCCAGCCGTTAGGCCCCAGAGTCTGGCTTCTCCACTACTAAGGGTGATAAAAAGAGCCCATGGGAGAATACAGAAAGTAGTTCTCGTATAGTGTGTGTCCGTAATATCGGGTGGGAGGTGAGTGTGCTTCAAAGGCTCCGTGTAAAACTGTGTGCTCCCCACAAACCCCTGGGGTGGCCCCCGGCCTGTGGAAGCACTCGGGAGCCAGTTGCTGCATTACTGAATGTGTGAACAAATGAACCCACAGATATCTGGGTACAGCCTTATGTTCCATAGCTTTTTCACATGGCCAGCATGGAGCCCGGGAGCCAGCACATAGTAGGGCTACGAGATGGATGGAGGGAGAGGGATGAACAGCCCTGGCTCCCAGCAGGCCCTCAGGAAATCACCGACCCATGACTGCACAAGGCTGCCTCTTCTGCTTCCTGTAGCCCTGTGCCGACTCTCCCTCTGGACTGGGAGCTCCAAGGGGGCAGGGACCCCAGCACCCAGCCCCTGGACCGCACACAGCAGACGCTCAGTCAAAGCTGCAAAGCACGTGGCCACGTGGAGTGGGGCCGGATGTACATGTGTGACCTGAGCTGGGGAAGTGCTGGGAGCTGGGGTAGGATGGCCCCATAGCGCCGGCTACCATGGCAGCTCGGGAGGTTGCCAGGCTGGGCCCAGGGTGAGAGGCGGCAGGGGCCGCCTCTGTGGGGGTGGAGGGGGCTGGCCTGAGCAGGAAACCAGGCAGGGGCCGCGGGGAAGACTGATGACTGTCAGCTGTGGGTCTGTGGCTAAGGTGGCCCGGTCTTCACGCGTCTTTTTTGCGGAGCTCCTGTCTGTCCCCACCAGGAAAAAGCATCCTGACCCCCAGGAAAAGGCTCTTGAAAGAAAAACACATGCAGGCTCCCCGCAAAAATGCCCCCTCTCCCCGCCAAAGCCCCAGTGTCCGCCCTCACACCCCAGGAAGAGTCTGCCCCTGCCTGAGCGCCCCCTCAAGAGGCAGGAGTAACAACCCGGCCTTTCTTCTCCCTGTTTGCCCAGGCCTGCCCGCCCCTCCCGAAACTTGGTCTGCTTCAGCCTTTCACTTCCTCCCCTCCGGGAAAGGAGGCACCCAGCATTGATGGATTTTTGTAAAGGCCCATGAAGCCTCTAATTGTGGGGTTCTCTGTAGGTCCATTAGAACCGTGCTGTGAATTGTGCTGTTCCCATCTTTCGTGTACTTACTTTGCATGCAGCTCTCAAGCACTGAGAGGCATGTTAAAATCTTCCACTGTAATTGTGGATTGGGGCCATGTTAAGTGCATGCAAGTTTAACATTATTAGAGCTTCCCATAAATTAAGTCTTCGGACACTGCATCGGTAGCCTCTAGCTCCGGCTCTCCTTTCTCTTTGCCAGTCTCTGTGGGCGCGCAGGAATACCGCCGAGCAGGAATACCGCCGAGCAAGCTTGCGCTCGGCATTTGCCTGACTTGTATTTTTGTATCCTTGTGTGTCTAATCTTTCTGCGCACTTACAGTTTTAGCTGCCTTTTACCAATGATGGATAGCTGGTTATTATTTTTATTTCTGGGCTTAATCCAGTAAGACAGTGCTTCTTTTCTTACTGGTATTACTGATAGAGTTTAAGATTTGCTGTGGTCGCTGATATACCTGGACCTGTATCTAACATCTCACTTTTTTATTTATTTTGCTTTTTCTATGTGGGTCTTTTCACCCTCCTTTTCTGCCTTGTACTGGATGGGCTGAGTGTTCTTTATTTCCCCCTTTTACTTTTCAGGGCTTTGAAGCTATACATTCTGATCTGAGTGTTTCACTTACATTTTTAACTTGTCCCCTTGGTCCCCAGCTAAACATGGGTGATTGAGTTAACCAGCATTTGCACCTCCCCTCCAGCAACGTGAAGACTCGGAACACATTCTGTTCAGATTGTCCTGTGACAATGTGTAGTTCCACACGGTTTTATATCCTCAAAAACACTCACTGTTTTAAAAATACAACTAGTACATTTCGGTTTACCCACATTTGCCAATTTCTTCTTCCAACTTCTTCCCGTAGTCTGCGCCTCATCCTGCTTTTGGTTTCCTTCTTCCGAAAGGATGTTCAGAAGTACTTGCTTTGGCATGTCTGTTGATGAAAAAAGCTTTTCTTTTATTTATCCGAAAATGTCTATTTCCACCCTTCCTCCTGACTGACAGTTTGGCTGGGCATAGAATCCTGGGTTGTCTGGCACTGTGGTCTCAGCACTTTGGAGGCAGTGACATCCATCTTCCGTTCTGTGGTCCAGAAGTGTGACGTCAGGCCTTGGTTGGCCTTCTTTCCTTTCAATTGATGATGATCTTTCCAACTGACTGCAGTTTTTCTTAGGTTCTGTGCCACGTATATGATGACACGGGTTCACTGGCACTTCTGACTCAGGGACAGTGGTGCATTTTCAGCCTGAGGATTCATGTCTTTCGTCAGTCATGAAAGCCACTCGTTGATGAGTGGCTCCGCCCAGTGGTTTCTGCTCTCTCCTGCTGAAACTCCCCTCACACACCTGTCAGACCTTCTCATTTTAACGTCAAGGGCTCTTTTGTATATTCCCTGTCTCTTGGTCTCTCGGGGTGGCATCCTGAGTATCTCCTCATACCTGTCTTCTAGTTCACTAACATGTCCTGTTTACTCCAAGGTTACAGTCATTACTGACTTTGACACTAAATCTTGTTTTATGCCTTAATATTTAATTAAAAAGCTCACAAATTATTATATTAGAACTTTGTTTTTAAGACTTACCTTTTATTGCTATAAGACACCTAGTTAAATTTGAACTTCAGATAAGTGATGAGGACTTCTTGAGAATAAGAATGCCCCAAATATGACTGAGAATCATTTGTTGTTTATCTGAAATTCAAATTTAGCTGGACTCCCTGTGTTTTTATTCGCTAAATCTGGCAACCTTATAGCAAAGTCACCTCGGGCAGCAAAGGACAGGGAGAGGTGACAGAGGTGACACTGAAACGTGGGCCTGGGCTTGCTGGGGAGGTGGGCACAGCAGTCAGGTCATCGGTGAGAAGAGCGTGTCCTGAAATGTGGCCTTGAAGTATCTGACCCAGGGAAGGTGGCCAGGGGCCTGGGGCCCAGCCCCTGCCTCTGACCTTGTGGCGTCGGGCGATCTATGTGGGGAGGGCGGCTGCAAAAGGGAGGGGGGATGTCTGAAAACCGGTTTGGAGGAGGGACCACTCCCATTCGTGGCCTGGCAGTGTCGGGACCTAAAAGGAACAGGGTCCGCAGGACAGGCACGTTCAGCCGAAAACACACATACACGCATGCGCACGCACGCACGCAGACACACCCTGAGTCCCGGTCTGTCCTCTCCCAACTAAACGTGAGCTTCCAAGATCGACAGGGGTGTGAGATGTTTTGTTCATAATCAGGAAACACACAGCCTTCCAAAATTAAAAAAAAAAAAGGAAAAGAAACAAGCAAAAATATAAAAAAGAAACCCACAACCAAAAAACCCTGCCCCACATTCTACAGAATTTACAGATTTTTAAATTTAGCTCATTATTATGACAAACTTCAAACATCCCCAAAAGACGGAGAAGAATATAATAAACCTCCAGGTATCCGTCACTCAGATTTAGCAATTATTAGCGTTGGGCGAACCTTGCGGCATCCGCACCTCCCCCTCCCCCCTTGCACACGCTCTGACGTCATATAGTTTCATCCAAGTCTACAACTTTTAAAGGGTTTGCAAACCCACCGGCACTTTCTAGGAGGTGGGCATTACAATCCCATTTTACACATGTGGAAGCTGAGGCTCAGAGAAGTGAAGTTCTCATCCAAAGCGACAGAGGTGCACAGCGGGCCTGGCACCGCGCTGCCTGGACGCCCGGGCCCTGAGGCACCTTTCCGTCCACAGGCCCCAGGCCAAGCCCGTGGCGCCCAGAGCTGAGCGCCCTGCCCCCAGCCCTCCTTCCCTCCCCAGGGCAGGGCTCCAGACAGGCAGACTTTGATCTCTGCCAGGGCCGAATTCCAGACGGAGGCCTCCCCAGCCCACTCGGGCCACACGATTGATGGGGTGGTAATGATGTCAGGGTTTACAGACCAGCTCCGGGCCTGCTCCAGCGCGGAGCGCCGCCCCTCAGCGGTGATGGGAACCAGACACCTTGGCCCTCTTGGCTCACGGAGCAGGCGCGGTGAGCAGGCGGCGTGGGGCCTCCCACACCCGAGAAGAGAGTGCAGGTCCCTGGAGGCCCTCCAGGGGCCAGGGGTGTCCTAGAGCTCTCCACGGGGAACCTGGGGGAAGGGCTCCTGGCAATGACCTTCAGTTCTATTTCCCCTTGAGGCCTCAGTTTGCTCATTAATAACAAGAGAACTGGGATTATCTCTGTCAGCTAAGTTTCCCTGGAAAGGGCCAGACAGCCAGAGCTTCAGGCTTTGCGAAGCCCACCGTCTCTGCTTCAACTACCAGCCTCTGCCATTACGATCTAGCGTGAAAGTCTTGGGGTAGACCAGATCTACCCCAATTGGTAGACCAATTGGGCTGATGTGGCTGTGTTCCAATAAAACTTTATTTACCAAAACAGGTGGTGGGCCACTGGATTAGACTCTCCCACCGCAGTTTGCTGACCCCTAGACCAGACAGTCACTAAACAGTCTTGGAACTCTGAAAAAGGTACCCGTCAGAGATTAGGGCTCCCATATTTGTGTGGAGGTCAGGCAGATAACAGGAATGAACAAAGCAGCAGCCATCACAAGGCATCAGGGAGTGGTGAGGACTGCGGCAAACTGGAGAACCTGTGCCCTGACTGAAAGGGGATAGGGCAGGGCGATCCCTACTTGGCTCCAGTCGATTGCTACCAGATGGACAAAAAAAGACCAACTGTCTCCCTGGTAGACATGTTCCCTGCTTTTTAAAAAATGGGAATGACCCAGTTTTGCAATGTTGGCTGCTAACTCCAACTTCGTGTGGCTCCAATTCTGCCACAGGAGGCTGCAGGCCACAGGAGGCCCAAGGGCCACCCATTTGCAAACTCTGCCCTCCATTCAGAGTGCCCCTGCATTGCAGAAATGATGTTAGAGATTTCTAGAAGCACAGAGATTATTTGGAAGCTCACCCTGAGTGGGCTGGGTTTTTCTTCCACATTTGGAAGGCCACAGACTGGTGGGAAGGTCAACAATGCTGTTGAAGGAAGACCCAGCCAGGGACAAGCTTGTCATGCTTCTCTGCCTGGGACTTGGGAGGGAAGAAAGCAAGAATATTCCTCTAGCCACCTGACCTAAAGTCTGCAAACGGCCAAACAGCCTGGGCCCCGGAGGCTTGTCCCTCTCTGCCAACTCCCGGGGAAGGCCCGCACTGCTCTCTTAAATCACCTTCTTCCGGGCTGAGGCCAGGGTCCCAGCCTCCTAGGGTTTCGTGGACAGCTGTCTCTAAGGCGACCTCCAACCAAGAGGTGAAATGGCTGCAAGAGGCAGGAGGCAGAGTGGGCAGATGTGGGGGGCTAGCCCAGGGTGGGGATGTTTGTTTTTATTTTGGGGAACTGTAGGCCTGGGAGCCATGAAAAAAATGCCTATTAATCTTCCCACTAATCTCAGGGGACAAAATTAGAGCCAGAAATGAATCTGTAAGGACAGGGGAAGATATTTAAAAGCTCTGCCCACGTGAACAGGTGAGGAAAAGGAGACCCCTTCTGTCACTACCCCATAGGAGTTATCAGCCAGGTCCTGTTCTTAAACCTCCGTTGAAAACCAAGTTTCCTGAGGTGCAATTTCTTGCCCAAAAAATGCACCCATTTTGGTGTAGCCACTGTGGAAAACAGTGTGGCCATTCCTCAAAAAATTAAAACTAGAACTACCATAGGACCCGGCAATTCCACTTCTGGGTATCTACCCAAAGGAACTGAAAGCGGGGTCTTGAAGAGATGTTCATGCGCCCACGTTCCAAGCAGCATCATTCACGAAAGCCGACAGTTGCTGGCACGTCGAATGTCCATGAACAGATGAAAACACGCGGCCTGTCCAAACAATGGGGCACCATTAGCTGTGCTGCCACCCGGATGGACCCTGCAGACGTGATGCTGCGTGGGATAAGCCATTTCCAGAAGGACAAACGCTGTGTGAGCCCCCTTACAGGAGGAACCCGGAGTCATCAAATTTGTAAAGACAGAAAGCGGAAGAATAGTGGTTGTCAAGGAGGAGCTGGGGGAGGAGGCGGCAAGTTGTTGTTTAATGGGTAGTAGAGTTTCCATTTGGCAAGATGGAAAGGTCTGGAGATCTCCTTAAACTGCAAAGTGGTTAAGGCGGTAAGTTCCATGTTGTGTGTTTTTTAACCACGATGAAAAATTAAAATTTAATTGGGGTGGTGAACACATAGTACAATATACAGGTGATGTATTACAGAATTGTACAACTGAAACCTATATAATTTTATTAACCAATATCACCCCAACAAAAAAGAAAACATAAATTTAAAAAAACATTAAAATTTAAAAGAAGGCACCCATTTTAAGTGTAAAGACCCTTGGACTTTGCCAAATATAACATCACCCCAATCAAAAGAGAAACATTATCCTCACCCCAGAAAGTTCTCTCGGGCCCCACAGCAGTCTAGACTGGCTTTAAACGTTCGGCTGAATTCATATTTAATTCAGTAGGAGTGATACCCGCACTGCCCTGGGGTCTGGGCCAAGCCTAACTCTCTGCGGCTGCAAGGAGCCCTTTTATACTGGGGGCCCCTTCCTACCTGGGCCCGTGGGAGGGGGCGGGACACTGGCTTTGGCTTCGTAATTTCTAACCGGCTGCCCAGGTAAGGCAGGCAACAACATGAACCATCCCCAGCCCAAACACACACACACACACACACACACACACACACACACACACACACGTACACACACGTACACACACACCATCCCCCTGGCAGCTGCTCAGTATTGGCTCACTCCTGAAACACACTATAAATTTGCCAAGTAAGAGCCAGATTGCTCTTCCAAACTGCCCCCACACCTTGCGCAGCCTTAAGTCTGTCCCCTGGGACTGCTCACCCAAGCGAGGGCTCCCCTGGGACAGTGGACTCAGACCAGCCCTCCTGACCTGCCCGGCACAGCCTTGACCTCTGGCTTTTCAAAACCCCTGATTTTGGCCCATAACGATTTGCCGGTGAAGGTCGCCCCCTGGTGGAACTTCTGGGACATAACAAAAAATGTCTGCTTCAGGTACTTTGTAGAATTGACTTGAGTTCAGAATAATTGAGGGGGGGAATAATAACTTGACAGTGGAGAAACCTGGAAGGCACCACCTTATCCAAGGGATCAAGGTTAATGTTGCTTATAGTGCTGAGGGACACATTGCGTAGTGCACGAGATGTGCTGAGAAGGGCACCCCTCCTGTAGTACCCCTGCCCCCAAATGCAGAGCCTCAGCTCAACCATGAGAACACCTCAGGCTGACCCACAGAGGGACATTCTGTGAGATGACTGCCCAGCGCACCGCAGCGAGGTCCAGGTCGTGAAACAAGGAAAGAGGGAGGAAGAGTCACAAACCGGAGGAGGCTGAGATGTGTGGAGAAAATGAATGGAGATCCTGGACCAGGAGAAGGACGTGAAGGAGAAACGTGCAAGCGGAGTGAAGTGCGGAGCTTAGAGAAGGGGTGCCGTACCAGGTTAACGTTCTTAGTTCTGACGATCGTCCGTGATTATTCCAGTTGCTAACCTCAGGGGAGGCCAGCGAAAGGCATGCAGGCATCTCCACACGACATCTGCAACTTCTCAGTAAGTCTGAACTTTTATTTCAAAATACAAAGTTAAAAAAAATGATGTGTGGACCTTCTTCCTGTATCACAAAAGCCCCCTGGTCTCCACGTCGGGGATGCAGGCCCTGCCTTCACAGTCTGTGTCCCAGGAGGAGAGACAACCCACAAACAAGCCAAAGTCACACCTGTGCAAAAAGGGCTGCAAAGTGAGAGGGAGAAAAACAAGGGTCCACGGTGGCTGGTGGGTCACTAGCTAGCTTTCTGCAAAGGCGACTCTGGAGTGGGGACCTGAATGAAGGAGAGTAAGCCCCACAAACTTGTTCACTCAGCAGCTATGGTTGCAGAGTTGGCTGTGCGCCCCACGCTTGGGGACACAGCAGCGAGGTAATTCCTGAGCCCCTCGCCATGCATACTTTCTAGAAGTCACTAGGTAACGCCGAGTGTCCACTGTGCTCAGTGCTGTGAACAAGAAACAGGGGAGGGGCCAGCAGTGTGGGAATGTGGCGGGGGGTGGCGTGTGACACACAGGCCTTGGTGGGCAAGTGAAGCAGAGGCCTGGAGGGGGAGGGAGCATCTCCGGTGGACGGAACAGGATATGAGAAGACCCAGACGTGGGAGTGTGTTTGGCCAACGCGGGGTCAGCAGGGAGGCCGATGTATCTCGACCCTCAGCAAGGGACAGGCGCCAGGGGTCAGAGCATTTCGTGTTTTGTGGGCTGCCGTTTGGAGCTCATCCCCACACTGGTGGGAAGCCAAGGAGGGGCAGGGTGCGGTTCATTTTCTGAGACCCACTCTGGAGACTGGGCAGAGATGCAGTGAGGAGGCAGCCCCAGGGGGTCCACGGGAGCCAGGACTTGGCTTCCAGACCCATAGGAGCCATTGGGGTGGTAAGAAGGCAGATTGTGGGTTCATTTTGAAGGTGGGCTCACAAGACTGGGGGGGAAAAAGGATCAGATGTGGAGGGTGAGAAACGGAGATCCGTCTAAGCAACCCTGAGGTTTTTGGCCTGAACACCTGGAAAGAGAGGGGTTTGTGGAGGGGACACGGGTTTAGTGGAGAGATCAAGAAGCCCTTTCCAGCCACGCTTGAGTGTCTATTTTACCAGGTGTGTGGTGGGGCAGAGTAAGCCCTTTTGCGACTGTTCTGGAAAAAAAAGGACTGACGTTTACCGAGTGGCTACCGCGTGGTGTGCACTGTAGCCGCCGTGGGTGGGTCCTTCCGTTTCCCCCTCGCACCAGGTGAAGGGAAGTGCTGTCAACATCCCAGTTTTACAGACAGAAAGGGCAGAGTGAGGGATGGGGGGGGTCTGGATTTGAATTCAGGATGTAGGTGGCAGATCTGGACTCAAAACTACATATTCGTGACATGTTAGAGAGGGAACTGGAATCAAACGGACGTACTCTTTCAAGTTTAGAAGGTTCTAGAAAAATGGCCAGGTAAGCCAGGAGAGAGGGACTCCATCGCACCACGGCTCATGACTCAGCTGGCTCATCAATGGTCTCCTGGGTGACAGACAAGCAGAGTCCGTGGGGGAAAGTGACCTGGTGGCACAGCGTGGTCCTTGTCATGATGGGGAAACAACAGGCAGCTTGCAGTCCCGGGAGGGACAGGGAGCCGGACGAGTGAGGGAAGGCTCCCTAGCTGCTGGGAGCCCAGCGGGCCGAGGCTTCATCCGCATCGACACTCGGGGGAGAAGTGTATCAAGCAGAGCAGCAGTATCAACCGTCCAGCAGTGAGCCGCGGTGCAGGTGGAGTTTGGGACTACAGAGTGGACACGGGAGAGCGAGATGCCGGAGTCCCCAGAGCGAAGGACAGCTCTAGGTGGAAAAGACTCTGCTCGGACTGCAGGCCATTCCCAGGTTTCCCGTGGTCTAGGAAATGGACGCAGGCGCAAGAGGTCACAGCCCTGGGTCACGAGAAAATGGGAACGGACTTGGACAGGTAGGTCCGAGTGCGGCTTTTAGTCCGACGAGCTCCTGTGGAACCAGAGGGGCACCGTGAGGGTTTGCGGACTGTTTTAAAGTAATCGCTGATGGAATTAAAAAACCAAGGTTTCTTTCCGAAATGCTTTTAAAAGATAAAAGTGAACAGCAGAGTCCATACACAAAAAAGGCAAAACTGAAAAGCAAATAAATATATACATGTGGTGAAAATTACCCTGCGGAGACGACATGATGATTCTGTAAAGGAATAAAATGCAGCAACTTGTACAAAGAAAACCTAACACGAAGGGTGAAAATGAATGGGTGGCCAAAGATAACGCAGGGATTCTAATGAAGGGAAATGGGTGATAATATCAAAGGGCAATTGAAAGCAGAGCGAATTATGCAGGATAGGGGGTCATTATACAGAGATAAGTCAGGTAACAGGCGTACACCCGAAACCTGTATGCATCCAGGATGCCAGGAAGAACAGACAACCCAAAATTACAGCGGGAAATTTTAACTCCTGCTATTGGCCTGGGACAGAACTTGAAGTCCATCCCCGAAGGAGACTGGAAGGTACGGGATATATATTCAAGACAGAATTAATCGATCGCAGACCTTACACCCGAAGGTTGCGCTGTCCGGCAGGGCAGCTGTGTGTCTGCCCAGCACCTTGGACATGGTGAGCGTGGCTCAGGAACTGACTTAAAGTTTTATTTTAATTAAATTTAAGATTCAAAAACTTGAAGCAGTGTAAATATTTATTCTGTTAAATGGGACTTGATGGTTTTGGTAGAACTACATCTTGCTTTAACCATGGAATATTTAGCATCCAACTTTAGATGTGCTATAAATATAAAATAAATGCCGGATTTTGAGGACTTACCACAAAAATAAGCAAAACATCTTATCATTTTTACATTATTTAATTTTAAAATATTAACATGTGGATATATTGGATTTAAATAAAATATATACTATGAAAATTAATTTCTTTTTTTTTTACTTTTTGTGGCTACTAAAAATATAAAATTATACTTTATGGCTCCCATTGTATTTCTATTGGGCAGCCCTGCCTAAGAAATTGGACATACCTTGTTCTGAAGGTTTCAGAGAATGTTTGCAAAAAGCAACCATTGCCAGACTACACCGTAGGTAAGAGAAAATTATAGCAGGGGAAGACTTCAAATCCAGAGAAATTTCCTTTATTAAAAAAAAAGGAAGAACCTAGAGTCTAAAAATAAAAATGAAAACAAACATCCAAACTTGCAGGATGCAATCAACTCTAACACAGTCCCAGCTCAGGCACTGCTAATTGCTTTTAGGGTCTGACACACCTTTGCCACCCTCCTCCCTAGAAAAATGTGCAGACAGAAGGAACCTTGCTAGCAGTGAGGCGGCCCACACACGTCCAGAAGCCCCCAGGCTACCAGGGCCTGTATCATCAAAAGTGAAAATAAATGAACTAAGCAGGCAATTAAAATTCAAGGAAAATGAAACAAAACCCTCAAGGAAATGAGGAAGAGAAACTAAGATAAAGGCCAGGATAAAAACAGCAGAATTGTTAAATTCTTGAGGTATTTCTTTGGAAAAATCAAATAGAACTGGAAAATAGCAAAATGCTAAAAAGAAAAAACATCCATCAAGAAAGAAAAACAAAACCCCTGCATAAATATTGTTAAGAAATAAGGAGGACCACACATTACCAAAACACAACAGTTTCAGAATTCAGGGAATAAATACTCTGCACAATTGTATAACCATGTTAAAAGAACAATTCTTTTTTTCCCGTAAAAATCTAAGTTACCCAAATTGACAAAATAGAAAATCTAAATCAACAACAAAAATGCCTGATTTTTCCAATAAGTAAAATAATATATTTTCTGTTTCCCTTCACCCAAAGGGCATCAGGATGTGATGAATTTGCTAGTTATTTCACATTTTTGAGGTTCATTCCACTCTTTCAACAGTCTGTGTTCAGCAAACATTTCCTGGGTGCTGGCTCCTAGCTCCCTGTATAGGCAGTTCAATATAATGTCGCTGTCACGCAAGGTAGACTCTCCCAGGTCACAGAAAATGGCTGGAAGATCACTGGTGTACCTTGCAAAGTAAACATAACCTTGATCCCTAGACCTAATAAGAGAGAAAACTTCCTAAGCTTTGTGGTGATACAAGAAATACCAGGAAAAAAAAATACGGGTGTGTGTAGATTTAACTATGTAAACATTATCTCCTCTACAATTCAAAAGTACATACTCAAAAAGGCAGCCGACAGGAAATTATTTATGGAAACCACGCATGTAAGTTAGTTAACAACAACATCCTAAGATTTAAAGAATAAGAGCTACTCTAATTGCAAATGCTCATTGCAAACATTCAAGCTCAAATTAAATAAGACGATAACTACCTGACACATTAAATTATTTAAACTGATGCTCTCCCTCCACAGTCCCCCCAAACGTTTCCTCGAGTCAGCCCTCTAATCTTCGCTCTTGTGGGGCCAATTTTCCCGCATTCCATCTCTTGTTATTTAGCAGGTGGACTGAAACATGCCTTAAGCTGCTGGCCAGGCGGCAACCTCCAGGGAAACGAGGAGCGGTGCTGTTCATCTCACTGTGTCCGCCTGTGCAGAGTACGGGGTCATCTGAAGCACCGTTTGCGACAGGCTTGCTTTGCTGCCTACAAATGAATGGAACGTGAAGTAACAGACCAGACAAATGCCAGTTTTAGATTCCAACAAAACGTATGCTTTTATCACTGCCTTGCTTGTTTCAAAAAAGCAAAACTGAGACCGACCCCAGTGTCTGTCTGCCTCTTCCCATCACCGGGTAACTCATGCTCGTAGAGGAAATAGCCTTTCCAGAGAAAAATCAATCCTTTAGTCTTATCCAAGCCCCTCCCTGGGGGTTAAACTTTTCTTTCCTCATCAACTATTTCTTACCTGCTTCATTACTTTGGAGTCCTAGCCAGAAGCAGTAAGTGTCAAAAACTCTTTTTTAAACCTGACCCAAGAGTTTCCAGGCAAGTGGTGAGAGACTGGTAAATCTGGCTCCAAGGGCGGGCAGGACTACCACTTAATTACCTGGCACAACAGGATTTTCTAATGGTGTCTCATTAGGTATTAACAATTTGAAATAATCACTGGTCAAGTGACATTTTGGTCAAGGGGATATAAGCACGTGAATCATTTAACACCAAGGTAACATGGTAATACACGGAAGTTGCCCTGTGATGGGATTTTAGCATGTGGTGAATTCAAAGGTGAAAATCTTCTTTATATAGTGGCACGTGCTGTATAAATGGCAAGCACCAAGGACAGTTTTCAGTGTGTGGCTTTTGCTTCGGTATTAAGTCCTTTATAAGAAGTCTGCTTTTAAAAAATTCTATTGACAAAACCGCACTTTCTATAAAGATTTTTATTGGCTCTTTGATACCAGTAGGAAACAAATCCCTGGCCCCGTGATTTCCTGAATGGCAGTAACATAAAACTAGGCTACGGCATCGTTGCAGGGGGTGACGTGGGGGTTATCGGAATCTGAGTGAGGCAGATGGCTGAAAGCCGATGGTTCCTACCAGATTTATCTGCATCTAATTTGCAAAATGCTTACGTGCGTTCTACAAATAATTTTTCCCACCTCAAAGAGATTTAGTTACTGTTACCAAATTGGTACAGCTAGTACTGGTTATGAAAACAAAATTCCTAGTACAAATAAAACCACCATTCACTCACTAATTGTTGGACAAAGCATCACACAACGCATGAGCAAAGCACCGAAGCTAGTGAATGCTTGTAAAAATACCACCCGGTTCTGATTTTTAAGGGGACACAGGAATCGTCGGACTGATCTGATTACATGAGATCTAGGAAATGTGTTAAAAATTTTAAATAACATATTAAATTCTTTTATAAGGCTCTTGGCAAGCAGCATTACAGCGCAGTGGTACCTGGATGAGAGGGGCCAGTATCATCTTTGAACTGAAAGCGTGGCCTTGTTTTTAGTGGCCTTCAGCTTTTGAGTCTGCAAAGCAGCTCTCAGGGAAGCGCCTTCATCCGCTTCTGCACATCAGACAACCGAGGCCGAGCGGTTTCAAGTTTTACCTCTACATTCAGACAGCCTGAGATTCAGAGCGCTGCACGTTTGTAAATAGATGGAGGAAAATTTAACGAGACATCCTGCCCCGAGAGCATGGGATTTTTCCTCCTGGGTGGATTCTAGGACAACGCAGGGGGCACCAAGCAGCCACAAGCACCTTGCTGGCTGGTGGTGTGTTAGATGGTCTATGACTGTCTCCAGCCTGCAAACCAGGGAAACGTGAAGGGAGATGGGTCTGTTATTTCTAAGGAACAGCAAAAAGAAACCAGCTTGAGGCTGTCAAGAGAAAGAAAGTACTAGAGTTGTGAATTTGTTCTAGGACTGACGGCAATCTGACACCATTACACACGACTCAAGACAGTTGAAGAGCTCAACACCAGGGCTCCTAGCTCGGTGGGGTGTGTGTGCTCTGAAACTAACGCGGGAGCGAACTTGCCCCTCGGAGGAGGAGGAGACCACCTGGGAACGGCTGGTATTCTGTTGGACGGGGTAGTTAGGGGCAGTGAAACTCTAGGTCCATTTCACTCTGGAAGACCTGGTCACAGAATGTGCAATCTGTAACACAGACACCTTGTAAGGAGGTACAGGCCGCTTTTACTACAAAGGCAGGACGGAAGGAGAAAGAAGCCACTCAAAGTTTCAGTAATTCAATAATTTATTCCTCTAAAAAAGTGTGTAAAAGTATATAGCTCTCATTCACAAGGTATATATGAATGACATTTAAAATGGAGGCCTTTTAGTATTGTTTCTTTTTATCAAAGTCTTTTAGTGTACTGTACCACCGCTATACTGTAGTTTTTTTAAATGAACTTCACATATTTTTGTATTCTTTCAAATTGTTTGCTATATATAAAAGAAGCTCACTGCAAAATGCCTGAAGGAAAAAAAGAAACAAAAGGAATTCAGAACTTCCCAGAAATGTACAGCTTTTACACGTAAAAAAGGTTCTGAGATGTACATACAAGCATGCCGGCCGACCCCACCCCTCACCCTCCCCACTCCCCTTTTTAGTTCAAACCAGGGTAAGAGTTCTGATTTCTGCAGAATTTCAAAAATTAAAAATAAAGAAAAAATAAAATAACTTCTCACTCTGTAGCAAATCCAGGGCTTGTACATTTCAGATTAATTCAGTAAAAAACTCACAAGTAAAATAATGCATATTTAAGGGAAATATTATACAGACTTTTTCACACAGAAGTACATAATAAGATTTTTTAAAATCTATTGCCATTCATTTATTTTTGCACAAAAACGTATAAATATGTCACCAGCTTTTCTTAACTTAAAAAACTTAAATAAAAGACACCAGATGAAAACTACCCTTTGCTGCCTTTTTTTGAAAGTTTTTTTTTGTAGGGGTTTTTTGTTTTTTGTGGGTTTTTTCTTTTTCTTTCTTTTTTTTTTCTTTTTTGCTTAGAATTGGGTTTCTAGGGAAGAAAAGCCCCTGCATTAAAAACAGCCCATTTAAAAAAAATTCAAAGTTCTGATGAATTCTGGAAAAAAAAGCAACCCCAAAGTGGTAAAAGATTACAAATATCTACTTTACAATTTGTCTTCTCACCAAGATAATTTTATACAAGTTTACAATCTTCAACATCTTATGCTCTTCAAAAGGCCTTGAGAATTTTTCCTTTCTGATTAAGAAAAAATAGCACTGCAATATTTTAAAGTCAATTTTACACTGTACACATTAGATACAAATGATTTTGATATATCAGATTTTTTTAACCTATACATTGCGAAAGTCACCCCCCAACTGGTGGAACAGAGAACAAAATCACCCATTTACAAGTTCTTTCTCTGCTTTCACGTTCCCACCACACCACTTTTTTTTAATATAATGTTTTAAACGTTAGATTATTTCAAGAAAAATACTTTTACAAAATCCTATCAGTACTACATTTTTCCTTTTTTTGTTAATAACCAGGACATGGTAGTCTCTTGGAAGAACTTTTAAAATTTGTGTGATTCTCTCCACAGACGTCTAGCGCTCAGCAGCCCGGCCGGAGCGGCTCCCAGGAGGCCACCTGCCCACGTCCTCCGACAGACACGCACAGACAAGCACGCAGGTGAGGGTTAGAGGCGGGGCTCACAGACAACCCTCTGGGGCCCGGAATGAGGAGTCATAAAATACTTCAATTAGCCATTAATGCTCTAAAAAGGCATTTAAAAAAAAAGTCCCACCAGGAAGGCTCAAGTTCAAGTACTAATTTAATGGTTAAGTTGTAATATTTCTTTGAAATAATATTCCTACAGTCCAGAAAAAATTCACCATATTTATAACTGATTTTATAAGCAAACACTTTCGATTGTAATATGTACATGAGTCCCTTTTGATCTAATGAGAGGAGAGACCTGGCTTTCAATAAGAATTCACTAGAAAATATATTTCCATTGTGACTATATAAAACTAATGAAGGTACTTGCCTCCATGGCTCTGGGTTGAACTTGACTGCCTTCTGTATAAAAAGGTTATCCTTCATGAAACACTGGCCACTTTTAATAAGGAACATGGCAGAATGTTTACCCAGTTTGTTCTTAGCAACACCTACTGCTGGGTGGTTTGGGACATAGCACTTTTTAGGCATGCTCCCCGATTTGTTTCACCCCCTTTCCGGCTCCTAGGACAGAGGTATGTAGTCAAAGAACCCTATGATGGATGTGAGCTGGGTTTCAGCTACTGTACCTGGTCCTCACAAATTAAAAAAAAATAAAAGAAAGTCACAAAAACCATGAGATAAAGCAACTTAAAATAAATAAACAAAATGGAGATGTCTCCAGACCTTTTGTGTCTACACACAGGTGTGAAGTTAACCGAAGCACTCACGCCAGTCGAGATGGGCGCGCTAGGGAGAGAGGAACCCCGCTGTGAAATCGCGTGCTTGAGCTGGTTCTTGTTTTTAAAAAGTTCCAGAATAGGGAGTTCGGGTAACCCACAGGCCATATACCAATAACTAGAGGATTTCATCCAAAGGGCAAACTACCCTTATTTTAAAACAGAGACTGAAAACACAGACTCTTGTGCAAAAGGATACTGTCTCTTCTGTTTCCCTCTTGAAAACCAATACCAGCAAAAACTTCCTGTGAAACCAGCGGTGTGGGGGCTGCACACACCCCGGCACTGGCTGAAGTCACCGCCTGTGGAAGTCTCCGGGCCATGAGAGAAGCGCAGGTGAGTCACTCCGGTAAGGAACACTGCAGACGTGCCCTGCGCCTGCTGAGGAGGAGCCACAGCGCGGGACTGTGGAGAGTGGTCTCGAGAGGAGGACTGGGGCCTTTGCAGAGCGGAGAGGCTCCTTGGACTGAGGCTGCGGGAGAAGGAACTGAGCCAGAGAGAACAAGTGCTTTTCTAATTAGAGTATATTCATGATGGCGTTGTACAACTGAGTGAGCACCACAAAGTGGACGGGAAGGCAGGAGGTACGGTCCTGGGTGGCCGGATTGCACGTGAGCCAGGACAGAGCGTTGTACTGCTCCAAGACGAACCTGCCGGAGAGAAGACACAGGTCAGGGGATGAGGCCCGGCAGAGGTGCGGGGACCCGCCCAGTCCACCGTTCCAGACATCCGCAGGAAGAAGGCCTCCCATCCTTCCTTAACTTGCCCGGGCGCTCTCCCACGTTCCCCTCCCTCAGACCCCCACTGTCCAGGACGGCAGCCACGGCTGCATGTGAACTCATAGATGCTGAAGTATAAAACAGGCCCTGGATTTCAAAGACTCAGTATTTAAAAACCATGTAAAATAGCTCATGAATGTTTTATATTGATCACTGTTGGAATATTTTGGATATATCTGATATATTTTTGATACAATTGAATTTATTACTAAAATTAACTTTGCTGGTTTCTTTTCATCACAGTGCTGCACTGCACAAAGGTAGCATCTTTTCCATGAATGCCACACTTCAATTAAAACAATTGGAAAAACAAGAGCAAAGGAATATAATTTCAAACTGTGCTGCCATGCGCCTGGGTCTGAACCTACCTCAGAACATCAGATGTGGTTTTGGAGTCGAGAGGATGTGGAACCCGCTGGGAATTCCTGGCAGGGAGCAGCTCGTCCGTCTGTGCCACCGAGATGTGGTGGTGCAGTGAAGCCTGGCAAGAGAACAGAGCCTGTTACCCTTCTGGTCTGGTCTACCGCGGGGCAGAGAGAGGGTTGCCCATGGCCCAGAGCACATGCTCTTAAGTTGGAAGTCGGGGCTTCTATGTGTCTATGAATTTTAAACTACTCAGTAACCCCAATGTGATCCCACAAAACTCCATACCCTAGAGTTTGGGGGTGGGGGAGCTAGCCTTGTGGATGCACAAATGTGCCCCTGCAGGTCTCCATCTGGAGAAGGCGGCACACACAGCGTGCCTACAGCTCACTGCCCCTGTGGCGCTCTTCCATCCTGGTTTCCACAAGCTGGTCGTTCTAGAGGCTCAGTTAGGTTCAGATTACTGGCGGGGGGCGGGAGTTAGAAACAAGAACACCTTATAACGGGGGCCGTGCCATTCTTATCGCATCACAGCACAAGGCACTTCATGTGTTGTGCCCCTGGCACGGTCACTGAAGTAGGAGGTGCCGGCATGCTCCATCCATTAAAGTTTCCCATCAACTGTTAATGGTTTCAGTATAGTGTAGTTCATTAAATAACTAAGAAATATAATATGCAAAGGAGAAGCAACATAAACGCTTGGTTCTTTCTCTTTATTTTTCTACTTTTAGGGTAATAAGCTGCTGCTCTACCAGCGTCAACAGGTGACTGGTAAGTGTTGTACTGTCCAGCACAACCATGAACCCGTGGGCTGACCTCCATCTGTGGCTACCACGTTCTTTTTGAAGGCCAAATGGCACCCCTCTTGGGCAATGGAAACCCCTCCACACTGGCTGCTGGGCTCTCTGCTAGTGCTCTACTCTCAGGTAACATCCTTGCTTTTAAGCATGACAAGATATCCCAGGTTCATCTTGAGTACTTCTTACTTCAGTCCTGGAATCAGTCATTTCTCCAAAGAATTATGTTTCTTTTGAATAACAAATGGTATTTAGGAACCACAATCGTGACAAGAGAGGTATTCACTGCTACTAAGCTGTCACTGCTCCTAAGCCTTTTCAGTAGACAGAGTTAAAATACATTTTTAAAGAGGAAATCATAAATCTAGGTTTACACTGATAATTTAAATGCAAAGATCAGATAACATTTTATAGACCTCTTTGATTTTGTAATAATATGTTGCAGTCACCAGGAAAAGAAAATTCCTTCAATTATTTTTGGTTTCAACATTCCAGAGGGGTGAGAGAGAGACAGTGTGTGTGTGTGTGTGTGTGTGTGTGTGTGTGTGTGTGTGTGTCTCACACATTACCACCTGGTAATCTATGTTCCACAGCTGATTACATAAAAACATTTCTCATTCTGTCATGGGCAACTAATACCCCACTATTACAGTTTATTCAGCCAATCCCCGACTATTGGACATTTCAGCTGTTTGTAATCTTTTACATATGCCATTTTTTGTTTCTGCCCGAGTTTCTTTTGAATAGATTTCTAGAGTTGGGATTGCAGCATCAAAAAGAAAACGTGTGGGGCTGCAGAATCCGGCCTCTCCCACTGCCCCGCCAACAGAGTGATGTTGTCAAACCTTTGGCTCTTTGCCAATCTGTGGGTGAGGAATGGATTTCTTTCCAGTTTCCTTCACCCAAATAGGAAGTGGGCGATCTTTTGTATTTAAGCCTTAATTTGGATAAAAAGTTTCCAAGAAATACACAGGAAGAAGCAAGTGTGAATGTGGAATGGTTCAGCTGACTCTTGCCCTGCCCTCGTGAAGGTGCGGCAGCCGGTGGCAGGGGAGCAAGAAAAAGGCTCCTTATCACTTCCACCCCCGCCGACTTCTCCAACGGCAATGCGAGAGGATCAGGGAGAAAGGCCGCTGAATGGAACCACGTGTCCATCAGAGATGTGCCCTCCGGGCCCCACCAAGCCCCCTCCTTGTGTCAGTGTGATTCATTTCTTTGTGACACGGTTGTGGGCTCCTCTCCTAAATTCTATTCTCCACCTGTAACTGTAGCTTACATAGCCTCATAGTATAAACAGATGTGACAGAAACGGGCACACAGTAGGGCTGTGGTGGCAGAAATTCCTAACCAAAATTGAATTTAAGCGTAAGTCACTCGCTCATTCCCCTCCCCACCCCCAACTTCAAGTATGATACCAAACCAACCTTTAGGAAGAGGGGGCACTGGTTCTGAGCCTGGGGACACGATGACCAAAACCACTGGGGTAGATTCTCAGCTTTGGCAGTTGATACAAAATACCCAAGGGCCAGAGGCTGCTGCTTCAGCTCCTCAGGGGCTTCTCTAGAAAGAAGACGCTCGCCCTGGCTCTGAGACACAAACCCAAAAGCATGATCAGCATTTACCACCAAAGGAAACTTAAAAAAAAAATAAAAAAACCCATATAATTGACATAAAACATATTAATTTCAGGTATATAACACAGTAATTCCTATTTCCACATTTTTATATATTGCAAAGTGATTACCTCAGTAAGTCTAGTTAACATCTGTCACCATACACAGTTACAAAAGTTGTTTTGTTGCCCTGGCTGGTGTAGCTTAGTGGATTAAGCGCGGGCCTGTGAACCACGAGATCATGGTTCGATTCCCAGTCAGGGCACATGCCTGGGTTGCAGGCCCGTTCCCAGCAGGGAATGCACAGGAAGCAACCATACATTGATATTTCTCTCCCTCTCTCCTTCCCTTCCCCTCTGAAGATAAATAAATAAAATCTTTAAAAAAAAAAAAAAAGTTGTTTTGTTGTGATGAGAATTTTAAGATCTGCTCTCTTGGCAAGTTTCAGATCTGTAACACTGTGTTGGTAATTACAGCCCCTACGCTGCGCATCAGCTCCCAGGGCTTACTTGTTTCAGATCTGGAAGTCTGTACCTGTCGGCCGCCTTCACTGACTTCCGGTCAGCTCACCCTGCACATTGTAACGAGTGACCCCCGTTTCTGGCAGCACCTCACACAAAAACGCCAGGTAACCAAGAAAGCTAAACAGGGGAGGCACTGTCTCTGCAGCACACGGCTGATGAAAAGTATGACTCAGGCAGGAGGTACTAGCAAAACTAATGATATCAGTCACTTAAGTACAAATTTGGTTCTTTTCAGCAGAAGGTAAGCTCTGACGTGCGGCCCTATTAGGTATCAAACTAAGAAGGAAAAGAGCGCGTCTCTGACATCTGAAGGCACTCCGCACTCCTGTGTTCTTTCACTAGCAACCATCCTAGAACACACAAGCGCACCTGACCACCCACTGGTTCAGAAAACACAACACTTCACAGGGACCTGCAGGGCCCGGTGTCGCTGACCTGCCGGCAGTGGGAGCTCTGCTTGCGAAGCAGCCTTGTTTTAATTTACAGCAGTCCCCTTAATAACAGGCTCCTGTAAGAGACTTACTGTATATTTCTGAAATTGGCATTTTCCTCATCTTTGATTCTTTTAGCTAGCTTCAAGAGTTGAAAATACCATTTTCATGCAAGCAATAAGAAATAATCTGTTTTTAAAAGCCTTTGGTTTCAAGGAAAAAATAAATCCTCAACTACTACACCAAGTTGTATTAGTTCTGAGATGGTTAAAAAATAAAACTTACTGCAACTTTGAACAAATTCTTTCCCCTTTTGTAATGTCTTAACTGAATATCAAAGAATGCTTAACGATTCAGAAAGAGGAACTGCTAAAAACACCTCATGGGTCACTTAGCTATACGTGGTCTGGATTCAAAAAGGCCACCTGACTAGCTAGCTTCAAAACAGTGCTGTTAAAAGGCAGTCAATGACAGCCTTTAGGGCTGGAGGCTGCAACAAAGGGAGAAAATACAGCACACCTGTTTCCTATGAAACTAACATTACAATTCAATCACCAACTCTCTGTGAATGGATAAACTGAATTACAACCAGCAGTACTGGAGGTAGCTGCTATTATTTCCATCTAACAGATAAGCTAACCAAGGCTGAGAAGGTAAAGTAGGCATGTCCAAGGTCACAAAGCTAGTGGGCTGGACAGCTGGGAGTCAGAGCTGTACTCATCCAGGGCACGTATTCTTAGCTGCTATGCTATCTGCCTCTAGATTTCACATTAATCCTAAATTAAAACTATCCAATATAAACTTTGTGTTCCTGGCTCCTATCACAATAATCTCCAATGAATTAATAAATTGTCATTAACTGGTGAATGATTTTGGAGGAAATAAAGACATTTAAAATCTCTTCCTTCCTGAAAGAGGAGGGTGGGGGCCAGGCAGTAACTTGAGGGCAGCCTGGTGAGAGCTGACCTTCCTGGGTTTCATGTGCTCTCTGACTGAGGTTTTAAATCTTCTTTCCCCTGATTAAACTCAGGGTTGGCAATCAAAGTCCCCCTGACAGAGATCTAAGCCCTCTAAGTACATCTTTTGTCTAACGAGTGTCAGCAGGGTTGTGTACACTTGTCCAGTTTAATACATTAGACAGAGAAATTTTCTGTCTCAACCCCTCAGACTCTTAACATTTAAATAAAAGGTATAATGTAGTAATAAGGCACGAAGCATCTAGTGTTTAAACAAAGTTAATATGAGTTATGGCAGAATGTTTTACTCGTTAATCTTTTGTTAATCCACCTTTAATATCCCTTCGATATTTAAAGATGAACCTAGTTGTAAGCTCTGGCTTTTTTCCTTAATACTCTGGCATCAACCTGACCATTTCCCCCACAAAAGCCTCCCGCTGTGACGCCCTTCCTGCGGGCTGGCCACAGAGGCCTGCGTAGACACAGGCACCGGCCGTGACACAGAACAGTCAGGCTCCTTTCGGAACAATTAACCACTGACAAATGTGGTTTTCAACTAACACAGTTACTCTGCATTTAAATAAACAGGACTGTCCAACTAGCCTCTGAAAAACCACTATTTTGGCAAAAATTTAGAAATAACTGGGAAGCAGCAAGCAACCAAAACTAATTTCTGCTAAGAAAACAATAATCACACACACCCGTATAGCTGTAATAGGACTACTCCTCTGAAAAAAATTTAATCAGGAATAACAATACATTTCTTTCAGATTCCTGCCTTTATCCAAAAGGGAACAACTACAGAGTCACCTTCCCACACTTATTTCTCTCACTGGGGACCAAGGCCGCTGCAGAGAAAGGTGCACATAGTAAAAAGATGATCACACTTCCGGAGGATTATTTTCCTGACGGCTGAGATTGTTTCCAACAGCCTACTTCAAACTGTTCTTACCCGACTATGTTGGAAGTGAGAGCCCACGCCGATTCCAGAAGGAGAGCCTGGGGATGGGACTGGGGAGGAGTTGGGGGAGGAATGGAGGTTCCCAGTTATTAATATGCCAATGTCATTGTCCATATCGTCTGGGAATGGAAGGTCAACAAACATGTCATCTAGAGGGGAGAGAAAAGAACACAAAAATTTTAAAAAATTATCCAAAACCAATACACATTTGGTGGAGGCTACAACTGTAACAGGCAGGTGCTGTTAACAAATTAGTAAGATTTAATGTGTGCCTACTGAGTGCAAGGTGCTGCAGATTATACTTTGATTTTGTAGGCTCTCCAATGATCTCCAATGAGAAGTAGTAACAGAATGAATAAATAAATGAAGAAATAAAGATGGCAGAACCGCTACAGGAAGAAGCACTTAATTATTTAACGACATTAAAATTGACACTAAGAAAAGAGCAGAACCCATTTATGCAGCCAATTAGCATCTAAAATACTGGAGGCTGAATTACTGCAAGTTACCAGGTTTAGTAAACCTGCCCTGAAACTACAGGCCTAATCCACAAGCAGATCAAAGCAACACATTTTCACTGAGAAATCCTCTCCCATGTTAGACAGATAAGGGACATGCACAGCAGAAAACCTGAAAAGCACAGAAGAGGAACACTATCACCCATAACCCAATTACCATGAACATTTGTTCTACGATTCTTTTTCTCTTACTGGTTATTCTACTGGGACCATACTACATATAGTATGAACAGAGTGGGGCAAAAGCAGGGTTACAGTTGTTCACATGGAAAATAATGTAGTAAGAAATAACAATGCAAGCATAAACTGTGTTCTGTGCACTCAGCACTGCAAACCCATTTCTGCCTCACCCTGAATACACACACACTGTGTGCTGTCCTTTTACCTTCCCCCTTTGACAGAATTAAACACTGGTAGCTGTTAAAAATTCTTTAAAACACAATGCAAATGGTTGCATAATACTGAGCATTTACAGTTTATAAATCATTTCTTAATAAATGCCTTAATATACTCAAACTAAAAATATTTACTATCGATAATGAAGTAAAAAGTTGTTTTAGAACAGATTCCCAGTGATTAGCTAAAGGCAGGTGTTATCATTATATTGCCTAGCAGTATTCAAACACTTCAATAAAGAAATATTCACTGAAAGAGCAACAGCCATTTACTGTACACACTACCAAATGGATATTGCTTTTGCCTTTAACGAAAAACAAGAGAAAGTTAATTACCCAAAAGAGGTTAAGTATTTATTTGGTCTTGGTAATAGAGCCAATTAATTCTTCAAAACCAAAAAGATTCTCTAACTGTCAGACCCTCTTCCTATTTCATGTGTTGTTTATCACAACTCAGAGAGCCCCCAGCAGCCCGATGCCTCCACATTCTAGCTCTGGGTCCTGTAGAAGGGGCTGAGCTCCAGGCACACACGGTCCTCCACTCACCATTGTTGGGGCTAAACCCGTCTTCATTGGGATAGTTGGCTGGAGCCACTTGGATGGTTGACGATGTCGGGAACACCAAGATGTGTGTACAAGAAGCATCTTGAGGGGTGTTGAGCTGAGATGACTGCATGTTTAATGCAGTACTTCGGCCAAAAACAGAGCCCATCGTGACAGCATCTTTAAAACAAAAGTATTAATTCCTTTTGTGCAGCAGTGAAAGATTCCAGAAATGAGGTTTCTAAGAGGACCAGGACTGCAGAGACACAAGTCTGAAACAACTGTCACAATGAATACATTTAAAGGTGAGCACAAGTGTTTAAATATCTTCAAGAAACCTGCTACGATAACCCAAGCCTCATTTCATACCGGAAATGTTATGGTAAAATTGGACCAAGTCTACCAAATAGGATTTAATTACTTGTAAGAAGTATTTCTAAAAATAAGTCTCTCATGCTCCTTTCTCCTGTGGTTGTTCACAATTTATAAAGCACTATTCTCCTAAATGATACAATTCTGTACAAATGGTACCATTCAACTAATGAATGTTAGAGAAGTAACATTTATTGAATGCTTAGTAAATCCCAGTCTCTGTGCCAAATTCTTTACTCATGCCATCTCATTCAGTCATCACGGCCACCTCGAGGCAGGAACTACGATCCCCATTTTGTGATGAGGACAGAGCACCAAGAAGCAGTGTAATCTGCCCAGGTGGCATGTTGAGCAGGCCAACACGGGCCATCTCTCTTATGCCACAACACTACTCCACAGGCCGTGAATGGACAGGGTCTCCCATTTGATCAAAGAAATATCTGGGTGGTAAAAACAGGTTTCAAAGTATAAAACTGCTTTGTTATAAAATTATACAATAGCTTGGTTACTAATGAAAAAACAAATTCGGTGGCCACAATGTTTTGGCCATCCGCACACTGGCACTGCCTGAGAATTTACTGTGGCCCGGGCATTGTATGTACTGAATGCTTCACCTCTACATGTCTCACCATTCATCCTCACTGTGTAAGAGATTCTAAATATGTTCTCTTAAGGCTGCTTAGTGATTCTGTCTTTAAAACATGCATCATGCTGGTGTCCACGTTAGTCATTTTTGGGGGGTGACCTTGACAACCTAACAAGTCAGGGTCAGGCAACAGTAGTTAGCCATGACTCTAAGACTGCTCAATCATATCCAGAATGTAGGCGCTCTCCCAAGCTATGGTCAACAAAGACAATAAAATCACAAACTACTCTCCTTGGAAGAGACCAAATGGTTTCCATTTTTTAGCCCTAAGTACAATCTTCTCTTATGAACAGAAAAAATAAAGACACATTCTACACTTGTCTGTGGACTTAAATTTAATGGACTGAACTCATGTGATACCTCATTAATGACAAGAAGAGAGAGATTTACCTGGCATCACTACAAAGGACCCCTGGGGCTCCATGGCAACCAGGCAGGCACTAAGGATAGAAGGAGAGTCTGCGGCAGAGATTCCACACATCCGGCACACGTCCTTGAGCCGTTTACTGATTGTCTGTAGTGAACATTCTCCAAGGAGGATACTCCAATCTGAAATCAAATATCACAGTCATACACAGTCTTTAAAATTCATATTGCTATTACGTTTGAGTGTTTTACCAGTTTTGCCTATTAATTGAATTTCCAGGATTGGGCCCTAATGGGAATGTGGCTTTACAGAGGTTCCCCTTCTTTGCTGCAAAGGAAATGTTATTGGACTTTTATTACACTTCATTAAGAAAGAAACAAAGGCCTACTATTCTGTAGACTACAGTCAGGTCTGAAATGACCTGTGAGAGTCCAGCACAGACCCCGGTAGATTTAGACACTTCAGATACTTTTCAAAGATGCTGCCAGTCTGTTCTCCCCCTTCTCCTTTGTCTCCAGCCCCCATCAGCACGTCTCTTTAGAGGAGAGCACAGCACAGTTGGGCGAACCTCAGTTTTGCTTACTGCTTGCTGTAAATTGGTTGTCCGTAAAGTACTCTGAATGATACCACAATAATTAGGAGGATTAAAAAGCTGGCATAAATTTTCTAATATTTGTTTATTGCCTCCAAACAAAAGCACTGTTTGCTCAGAGAGCACAAAAGCTCAGAGAGGGTTATGGGCCACACTGACTCCGGGGATTGAGCGCACTCAGTCCTCTCTTATGCCCTCCCTGACAAACGTAAAGAGTGTCACACTCCAGCTGTAGCATGGCCGTCACATTGCATCCCACCGATGAAAGGACACTCCTGCAGGCTTCTCTAACTCTGTATGCTTCCAAACAAGCTGTTCTCCCCTTAAAGAGAAGGTGAAAGTTTTTTTTTCATATTTCATATTCCTAAGTAACCTCAAACTGTAGTAGCTGAAATAAAAGTAGCCAAGAACACAGAGAGGTATTTTTAAAAACCACAGAAAAATCAAACAGATGTGAGTTTTGTACTTAAAAATCAAATAAGAAGGAAAAGGTGGTGCATGTTTTCTTACAAACACTCTGGTGATAAAGAACAGACACAAAGCCGACTCTGAAACCTGCAGGCTCATCTCTGACACTGCCACAGAAATGCAATGCGTGCAGACCTGCGACTCCGAAGGAAGGGCTGCAGGGCGGTAAACTGGCTTCCTGTGCACTAGGCTCTTCTCCACGTTTCCATTCCCTGAGAGTACCCTTTCTCCCCATCTTCAGACAGAGTCTTCAGTCATACGTACACTCTGCCCCTCTAAGAGCTGAAAGGAGTGTGCCCCTTCTAATAAACCCTACAAGGGAAGGCAAAGGCCTTAATAATTTTCCAAAATAACAAGTGAGTAGACCACTAGGCTACATTTTTATCCCCTCTTCTTCTTTTCTATTATATTCTAACTTTTCCCAAGGGTTAAGAGTAGCTTAAAACCTTTAAGAAATAAGGTTGACGAAGAGGCATAATAATAGGAGAGAAGATAGGAATTCTGACAGAAATGAAGTGATGAATTCCCTAATGTGTCAGACCTCTAGGCTACTGATATAAGATTCATTATAAGTATGATATTCTTTAAAGAATGAAAACCATAACATTGTCTATTGGTCTATAATTACTAAAAAATTTATGTACAATAGATTCCCAAGAAACACTTATTTAATACATATTATGTAATATTTGTATAACTGCTGTTAAACTCTAATAATTAACTCACTCACGAGCTTGCTACAATGCAAGTTATATCCGTATCAAAGGTTTTATTTCAGGGGTTCCATAAATATTTGACAGAAATTTTGTGTAAAGAAATAATGTGTGTAGCCTAAAGCAAGAGTCAGCAAACTGTGGTCCCGACACCAAATTCTACAGTCCTGCTTTTGTGCAGACCTTAGAAAAAAACTTCTCCCATCTATATGCATATGTTGGACTTTTTATAAATGTGTCATTAATTAATAAGGATTTATTTAAAAGAATAATCTAGGCTTTTAAAGCTGTACAAGTAGCCACAGTGGGTTAGTCAATGAGCTGGGCTTGAGGCCTGGCAGGGCAGCTGCTGGTGGCCAGCTGTGCTATGTTAGTTACTGTTAGTGCTTTGTGACGACTGTATTTACAAGAAATATAAGCAGTTGGTAGATACATTTGCTGATTCAACTTAAAAAAACCCCATACCATTCAGCTTCCAGACTGAAGAGTGCCAGACAGTGGCAATGTGAATAAGGACTGTTCCAGTCTACAACTGCTAGTCCTTGTAAATCAGGGCAGTCTTGCCATTGTGCCACCAAAGCAAAATACAGAAAATACAAAACTCATTACCACCAACCACCAACATAAATGAATGAAAGAAACTGAAGGTCGTTCTCACATACAACCTCTACTATGATCCATAATCTCTGACATAAAATTTTTGTGTTAAAACTGACTTGTTCTGTTCCTTGACTCAATATGTAAAAAATGTTAGAAATTCTAATGTACTATCACTTTTATACTAATAAAACATTTTCTTTCTGTTTTATATAATGCAGTTCACTATTTACGATTTTCTCAGGGTAAATGGTTTTGTTACCAACGAAGAGTTTAAAAACCACTGGCTTTCTGTGTATTTAAAAGAATGTGGAAATATAACCTGCTGTACCCTTCCTACCAGCCGCACAGTTTTCTCCCTCAGTGCGGCCAGTGGCATTAGCTCAGCCCTGTTCCTTCGTTTCTGGTAAGCACTGTCTCAACAACTTCTCACCTTTAAGCTCCCCATGGCCAAGACGCCCCAGTCTCCCGATAACAACCCTCCAGGGCAGAGACGTCATCTGGACAATGCCTATGCACCATTCCCACAACTTCTGCAGTCCGATTTTACGTGCAGATACTTTACTCCTCCGTGACCTAAAACAGAAATGAGGAAAAGGCCCCCAAGTGAGTCAAAGTTATCACTTAGACAAAACCAAGAAAATTCCAAAGAACCCACCCACAGGGGACCAGGTGCAGTTAGACAGAAAAGCGAGAAAGACTTGCACCCTAAGGAAAGGTAGAGCATCAGCTTTCATGCACCAGAAACAGCAAGTCTCCTCACCTGTTTGGTAAAGCAATATTTACAATACAAGTTTCTAATAACTCCCCATGGAGGTCAGTGCAGGAAGCCAGAAGCCAGCGCTGGTCGTGAGACAGACAATAGCCTACAAAGAGCACATTGTATTTCTGGCTCGCTTCGCCGAACGTCTCTCCCAGCTCTGTCTGCTTGTCTTTGATCGGGGCCAATATAAAAGGAGGGGAGTAAAGCTGGATTGGGCTGGGCCTCTGAAATCAAAATCAAAATCAATATCAACACAAAGCCACTCAAGTTCATGTTTACAACAAAAACTAGAACAGCACTGAATGAAACCAACAGAAAATAATGACAACAGACTGCCTCCCACCAGAACTACCTATATAAACAGCAACGATAACACAAGCAATGAAAAGCCTGTTTAAATGATATAAGCTAGGGGCATCCAACCAAGCCAATATTTCCTTATGAAAAGAAATCACTATTTTAGAAAGTAAACTGGCCCAACTTCATTAGTCATTAGAAAAGTGGAAATTAAAACCACAATGAGGTACCACCACACACCCACCAGAATGTCTTAAACAAAAGACAGGAAACCCCCGGTGTGGTTCACCGTATGAGCTCCAAACAGAAAAGAACCGGAACACCCACCATCAGTATGATGAAGGACACACTGTGACGACGACAGTCATGCAATCAGAACATTAAACAGCAGAGAGAATTAAAAAAAACACCACTAAAAGCAATAAAAAGGATGAACCTCAGCACTGAATGAAAGAAGCCAGACACAAACGATTATCAATTATATGATTCAATTTATATAAAAGTGAAAGAATAGACAAAACTATGTTGCTGTAAGTCAGAACAGTGATAACCGTTGGACTGACTGGAGGAGAGGTTTCTGGGTGTTTGCTAAGTTTTGTTTCTTGTGCTTGTTACATAATTTTACACAGAGAAAATTCATCAAGCACTATAGTTATGATGGAGTACTTTTCCGTTTGTATGTTATACTTAAGTGTGTATGTGTGTGATTTAAGAAATCAAAGCAATAGCTGTTACCGAAGACAAACATGTCACATAAACTGACATTTAACTGTCGTCTTTGCTTACAGCTATCATACACTTTTTCACATTTAATGAACTACAGCAGGGTCAGCAAACTTCTATGCTATGATACGGATGAACCTCAAACATTCTGCTAAATGAAAAAAGCCAGACACAAAAGATTACATATTGTGTGATTCCATTTACATAAAATGTCTATAACAGGCAACCCCACAGACACAGAAAGTAGATTAGTGTTGCCAGGAGCTGGAAGGAGGGTAAAATGAGGAGTGATTGAGGACAGGTACAAAGTTTCTTTCTGGATTGATAAAATGTTCTGAAGTTAGATAGCGGTGACAGTTGCAAACTCTGTGAATAAACTAAAAATCACCAAACTATACAACTTTTAAAAGGGTGAATTTTATATGTGAATTATGTCTCAATAAGTCCTTTTTTGAAAAAAAGGGTCCAGCCGAGGCTGCCTAGAAAGTTTTGTGTGAAACGACAGGTTAAATGCCAAACATTTCAGATGCAATAGCCTGTGATAAGTCACGAGGCAGCACATTCTACCCAAACTCTGCTTTGGGGATGCTGGATGTTCTATGAAAAATAGAAGTGATACCAGTGACAGAATTTCCTCTAAAAGTTGAATGATAAATACTAAACTACATTCTTTCTTATGTGAAAATGTGCTTCCACAAGACTGGACCATTGTAGAGAATCAGAATTCCTAGAAGCAGGGGCCTGGCACTTTGGTTCTCTCTTGCACCCTCATCACCTAATACGGGGCTTGGCGCACAGCAGACAGAGGAGTTTCCTGAATATAAGTGCAATATTCTAGCTGCATATGGAGGGAGAGGTTGCAGTTAGCAATTCATCATTACTGTAAAGCAAGTAAAAATGTACAAACTTCAGTAACTATTCATAACATTTGGTTCTTTTGTATTTAGTAAGTTAAGTGATTTATTTCTCTCTTCCTGTTTCAAGGCAAAAGGGAAAAAAGCCTATTTTTGGCATTTATTTTCAAATAAGCCTCACTTTATCTCATGAACTGCTGATGGGGTTCTGCCAGAACGTTATAATCTTTAAAAACTTTATGTCATGTCCTAGGATATCTTAATATAAGTAGTCAGCCTTTACTCTCCTCTTATGAAATTGCAAAATACCATTAATTACCATCTGAAATTGTGGTGACTTCCTACCAAAGCATAAGGAATGACTGCATCTGAAATGTGGGATGGTACAAGAAGTGAAGAACTCAGTTTATTTTAAAAAGCAGTAACTCATAATTTCTGGAGACGAAATAAGAAACAAGTAAAAACAAACTGACTTTTTTAATTTTAGAAAAACTAATAGAGAAAATTGATGAACTGCTCACAAAAGTGAAAAATTCAAACTCAAAAGAATACACTGACTTAAAACTGCCAACTACAGAAATTTTATATAACCCCAGAATGCATGTAGGTTGTCAGCAAAGCAGCTTTCTCCCTTGGGACCAAGTTGACACGAACCAAGTTACAACAAATGCAGTGTTATCTATAGTTGCATCGTTTTTCCACTTCTCAGTTTTTACTTATAGAAAGGATAAGCATTTCATAGAGTTTTTTCAAAAAACTTTCATTACCAATGAAAATCAGCAGCTTTGGTGTTTTTAAGTTCTCTTATGATGAAGACATCTTTGTTGTTTTTTTAAATAATTTTTTTTTATCTTCCCCCAAGGACATTTTTTCATTGCTTTTAGAGAGGGAGGGAGTGGGGGGGGGGGGTGGAGAGAGAATGAGAACACAGTGAGTGGCTGCCTTCCGACCAGGGATCAAACCTGTAACCCTTCAGTGTGCGGGACAGCGTTCCACCCGAGCCACAGTGACCGGGGCTTGCTGGCTTTCATTAAGGGGCAATCTGCCACGCAATCAAGTCCTCAACTTCCCTCAGAACTGATTTTTGAAGGCTCTGAACATTCTCCACATTGCCCTGTGCTTCTATCTTCAGGGTAAAGTGATTAGCAAAACAAAATAAGTGTACAACTTTTGTTTTAAACAGTTTGGCTTTGGTGTTTTAAAATTCCCTGTGAGGTACGTATCTGTGGGAGGTAGGTTTAATAAGATAGAGAGAAAAAAACATTCATTTACATACAGAAGCCCTGAGACTAGAGGAAAAGAAAGCAGAGCCCCTAAGAATGTGGACTGGAACATGAGGGGCCCTTGTGAAATAAACACCCACACAACTGCTGACCGAGAGAAGGTAGAGCCAGAGAAGGTAGAGAGTTAGTGATCAAAGACATAGATCAGCTTAAAAAAAACAAGGAACAAGATAAATACTGGACAGTTGAACGTAAGTACAAGTGATAAGCATATTGTTGCCTTAGGTCCTACATCAAAAAATAGCAAGAGTTTCTCACCTCTTCTCTCAAAAGATTTTTATAAATTCAGGAGTATCTCCTCCATTTTAACTGAAGGATCAAAGAAGGTTACCACTCGTAAATAAAGGTAGACCAACAAAGCCATCAATGCTCCTGGCTTGCATCTCTAGAACAGAATTCCCAGTTCTGCAAATTCCTGCCCTGCTCCTACCTACCTCCGGGTTCTTGAGTGTCATCTCAATGCTGGCAGCAGGCCCAAACCCCGTGAGGGACTTAATGTGGATCTGGGTAGGCAGAGGTCGCCTGCACTGGCAGTACACCGAAAATGCCATGGACTTCAAGTACTGAATGTAGAAAACTTGTTCATCCTTCATTGTCTGCAGCATGGACTGGCAAGGCACAATCTGCAGGCACAGACAGAACTAGAAATTGAGATCTGACCAGCTAACCACGTTGAAAATGAAATGCATGAATTCTTAACTTGAATGGGAGAGGAGACTTGAGTTGTAGAATTATAAATACCAAACATAATATAGCTCAGTCTTAATTCCTTCCCAGTGACATAAAATCCTGTATTCCAAATATACACCAGCAATTTAAGAATAGGTGCCATTGTATTAGTCATGTCACGGTCACTCAGAAATTACCCTATTCCTATTTTAGGGGTAAATTCTTTTTTTTTTTTTAATTTAAGATTTTATTTATTTACTTTTTAGAGAGGGGAAGGGAGGGAGAAAAGACAGGGAGAGAAACATCAATGTGTGGTTGCCTCTCGAGCGCCCCCTACTGGGGACCTGGCCCACAATCCAGGCACGTGCCCTGACTGGGAATTGAACTGGCGACCCTTTGGTTTTCAGGCCAGTGCTCAATCCACTTAGCCACACCAGACAGGGCTAGGGGTAAATTCTTAATGTACTGTCTCTATGCCCCAAAATTTAAAAACCTGTTTTTTAATAGATTTCTTACTTTTATAATATATACATATAGTGTGTATAGCATCTTTGAAATTATTGTCTAATCATTCCACAGAAAAACTTCAAAACAATAAAAAGGCATTAACAACCTATTCTGGTAATTTAAATTTCAATCTTTTAATTCTATAAGATAGCTTTAGTTAAAGTAACAGTAAAACAGAACCAAACAAGGAATTGTTTTTCACCTATTAAACTGTAAAATTTTTTAGTTTATTATGCTGTAAAACTGTCAACGGTGCACCAAAAATGGTCACGCTCATTCACTGCTGAAAGAAATGTAAATAAGTATAACCTTTTTGGAAAGGAATTTGCCAATGTTTACCAGTATCTGTAAGATATAAGAATCTGCTTTAAGAAATGGCCTGGAAAGTGAGAAAGAGATTTTACATAAAGATGTTGTTATGGCTTTATCTGTAACAGCAAAAAGTGGAAGCAAATTATCTAACTGTATAGGCACGAGGAAGTATGGAAGATGTGCGGTCATTAAACATGTTGCTTTTGAAAATTTTAAATAACATGGAAAAGTATTCATGAATAACGTTAAGTACAAAGTCTCTAAGTTATATTTTAGAAAGTCTGATCTCAACTGTGTAAACAAACATACAGAAAAAAGGCTAGAAATACACCAAAATAGTAATGATGGCTGAATCAAAAAGGTACAGAAAGAATATTTTTTCTTCTATATATTTTTACGTATTTCCAATTATTAAAAAAACATGAACTTGTGTTTACTTTCATAAAAACACCACCACCAAAGGTAAAAAACAAATTTGCAAATACCTGGAGAATGAAAGAATTTCTCATATGCTCAGGTAAATTATCCAGCATCTCTGTGTAGCAGCGCATCAAACTCAACAGCCAAAAGTTTCCGGAGGTGGAGTCCTCCTCCGTGGTGTAGGTGAAGGGGTCCACCATGTAAATGACGACAGCCGGAGGATAGGCCTGGCTGTCTGCAGAGTCCGGCTCTGTGGGAATTCCTATTCTCTCCCTGTCTGTGACGCTGCAGAGAAAGTCACACATGAGATGTAAAAGTAAATATAAATTACACAAAAATAAAATCAGTTCTAGAGCATACTGACTCCTTGGACAATGATTAAAGATTAAATGTAACATTAACACATGTCATATTACTGAAATGAAGGCAAACCAAGCCAGTTAGCACCAAGATAGATATAAATAATGTAACTGCCTCTAAAAGGGGAGATCTCTTTTTCAACTCCCCTTTTTCCCCTGTGGTTATAGTCTACAAAGATGGTTTATAATAATATTATTATATTAACAGTAATAGCTTACTGTTGCCCATGTATTATATTCATATAGTAATATTTGTATTAATAATAATAGCTCACTATTAAGCTAATGAATTTAATAATAAGTTGATAAGTTAGGTCACAAGACGCCTCAAATTTCTTAACACTGAAGCTACTGATTTGACAGCTGTCACTTTCTCTTGGCAAGAAAAAAAAATCAGAGCACTGGATTTAGGGCCTCGTGAGGTCGAGGGGAGAGAAGGATGCAGAAGAAGAGCAGACAAGGGAGGGGCCCACGCTGAGGCCACCCATCTCAATCAGTGAGCAACGTACCTTTCCTGTCCGTCCTGTGAGGGCTGAGAGGAGCTCGGCCCAGGATCAGGGTCTCCACCACAGCCTATGTTCCCTTGCGTTCTATCAGTAGAACTGGCCCCAGTGCTGGGGTTCTGCCCTCCGACACTACCACTGAATCCTGACGAAGAGGTAGTGCTTAGCTGGTTAACAGTGGGAGCAGAGGCAGATGATGAGACGGGTGGCATGGAGGAACCAGATGCGGAGCTACTTGCTGCAGGGTTCGCAGAACTGCCATTGGAGGTGGGATTAAATGCACTGCCAGCCGAGGGAGCTGCTGATCCTGAATTTGAAGCTAAAGGCCCAGCATTCCCAGGAGTAGCTTGTCCCTGTGCTGCTGCTGGTGGGGCCTGGTATTTAGGTGGTACCAACAGGCTGCTATCGAGCTGCAGAGTGGCTAAATAAGGTGCTGAAAGAGTACATGCAGAGAGGTGATTTTAGTGAGGCTCTGCAGTGTTACACGGTCAGAAATTCAAAATGGTCACTTTTTAAAAATTGTGCTTTCAGGCTGCAACACTCTAGTTATCATACTTGAGATGCTATCTTCACAACTGAACATGTGCTTATGTATCCTGCAAACACAGCAATGACCATGGAACTACTTATTATAAATACTGAAAAAGAACCTTATTTAAAAATAAAGAAAATGAATCATTTGTAACATTTTCCTTTCAGACTGACTCTGTACGCCACCACTGAAAAATAAGAGGCCATATATACAGCTACGACCATTGTGGTGCATTATGCTTGTACACATATATAGCTTTATAAGCTCCTTAGATTCTGGGAATCTGGGATAAAAATTAAGTGGTTAATACCAAGTCATGCTCTCTAGTTTTCAAAATCCTGGAGTAAATTAGTTATTATGTCTTTAGGCAGCTTTAATGGAACATTAGACAAAGGAAGCATAATGTTGCACCCTAACAGGTTGGGGGAGGGGAATTTGCTATTTTACCTCTCAAATTCTATTTTGCCTAATAAATTCCCATTTACCTAGGTGATGGCGGCAAACTTGCGCATAAAGTTTGAGTCTGGAATGATTGTCATTCTCCTCACTGCTCCACGGCTGGTTAAACCACTCACTCACAAGCTCATCAGTCAGCTTCTGTGCCACAGTCTTCCCCACGCGCATGATCCCATCACGTAGCACTTTGCAGATGGGCTTGTGCTGCCCAAGCCTACACATCTGATACCACAAACAAGATCGTTACTGGCAACAGGAACCGCTGCTTCATTGAGCACATAGCGTTAGCGAGGGAGATTCTGTACCATACACATGGAAGCATTTTCCCCCTTTTCTTTTTAGTGTGACCACATGCAACCAAACGAACATTGTAAGCTGCTCCTATCTGGTAATTATCACATACTCTGAAACTGCTGTTTATTTCCAAAACATGGACTAGCTCCTCTACAGAAAAATAAATGTTTTTTTTCTGAAGAATAATCAATGCTTCCGCACCCCAGCCCATTCCTCCTGCATGAGGGAAGACTGCCGAGTACTACCTGACTGCTAATGGTCAAACAAGGAACGACCCTGACTCCTGCCTACTAAGGCCGACTGACACATATGTCCACTAAAACCTCTTAAGTAATCCCTATTCATAATACTTTCCCATAAGATAACATTAAAATTTTATGGGCCATCTGCTGGACTGTCACAGACATTTGGAGATCACTAATACCAGAGACCACAGAAGTGCTGGATAAGGTGATCACTTTTTAAAAGGAAAAGGCTGTTTTAGCACGAGAATCTGTTATTGATCTCCAGGATACTACATGGCAGCAAACTGATATAACTACCAAAAGTAAACCCCTTAACTACCGGTTCGCCAGCAGGAGAGCCCATATTATTGTCCCTTACTAGAGCTCATGAACTGAAGCCTTATCAAGTCCCTACAACATCTTAAGCAGGCATGCAGTACTGCCAAATGAGCAATCCTAGTAGAGTTATTAAGATCTAAAAAGATCCAGCAAGCCTTTCTATATTTTGTTACTTATGTGAAGGCTTCATTCAAGAAATGGCTGGGCTTTGAAATTGCTTAGACAAGTTGTCCGTGTTAGGGTAAGTATGGTTTAATATTATTATGTATCCATGGGCCAGGCACTGTTTAGAAATTATTGTATCCAAGGGTTTTCTTCAGGGGCTTAATTGATGCCATTACCTAATACGTTAGCATCTCCTCACTTCTTTGCAGCAACACGTAAGTTTACTACTTCATCTGTACTCTTTCTTACATTTATAGAGAGAGGATGTTCTGTTACGGAATATTTTTGAAATTCAACTTGGCATCTTATTTAACAACCACATTTGTAATATTTATAATATGCCTATTACAGTTCTAAACACTTTATAAAATCTTATTAACCAATTCAACCCAATAAGTTTAATTTTTTTAAAATACTAGTTTAATTTAATCTTCCCAAATATAATGATATTAGAAGTAAAAAGCACAAACAACATAGTGTATGTGATATGGCACTTCCTCTTCAAAGACAGACAATTCTAATTTTTCAAAAGTAACACAAGTTTATGTACTAAATATATAAAATTATCTACTTGGCTATTACATTATTATGGTTATTACATTATTAACCTATATTAAAATTTTAGTATTAAAATGAATGTAATGTTAAATAAAACATAACGGGCCTAATTCATTAAACTTATCTTTCGATTTAGAGATTTTCAAGCTAAACATTTTTATACTGTTTTCAGGAACTTTCCCCTTCTCCCCTCCCTCACAAAAGGAGTAGATGCATCTTCTTTTTTGTAAAGCTCATCTTCTGAACAGCATTTTTCCCTGGTGAATAATACTTTTATTTTTCATTCTTTTTAAAAGATATTTATTTATTTATTTATTTATTTATGGGAGGGAGAAAGAAAGGGAGAGAAACATCGAGCAGCTGCCTCTTGCCCACGCCCCAACCAGAGACGGAATCCGCAGCCTAGGCATGCACCCTGACAGGGAACCGACCGACCAGGGACCTCCTGCTTTGTGGGATGACGCCCAGCCAACTGAGCCACACTGGTCGGGGCAGTACTTTTAAACTGGAGCACACAGATGGCGGAGAACAGCTGACAGGGTTTTAAGATATGTGGTCAGGGCTGGTAGAGGAAAGTCTTCTAAATCTAATAAAATATAAAGCCAAGATGAAAAACGATTTACTTCTAGAAAAACTTCCCAATGTAGTTCTGTCCTTCAGCCTCCAACTAACTGCAAATTTTCTCTGAGATTTTGAAGATGTTTATTCTTTAAAATTTAGGCATAACCAGAAACAGCCTGAGGACTCATGTTAGGAACACTGTGTTCAGATCTCTCACCTCATATACAGCGCTCAAGTCCCTGAAGAAAGTTTTGGCTCCTTCGAGCAAGGCCTCATTTTCTGGACACACTACAATATAGGCAACATCACGGTGGCCCCCGTACGGGTCCAACAACAGCCTCTCCCAAAACGGCAAGGAGAACGGTGAGATGGTGAGGAAGTCCTTGTCGTAGCCTACCAGCAGAGTGGGGATGGGCAACGGCTCAGGAGACTCTTCGGAACCTACAACGACACTGCAGTTTAGGAAGGTGCCTGACTGCCTGTTTCCCACAACCCAAATGATGCAGATGTTCCTGGTGCACTGGTCTTAGTTCTGGCACCGGACATTTCACTCTTGATGCTCTTGAAAGTGTCTTCCAAATCCTCTCATTAAACGGCCCCAGATGGAGAACTTAACCAAATGAGTGAGAACGTGGTTATAAAGGTTCCACAGAATCAGAGGGCAGAGTGGAACAAGTTCCCTTTCCAAGCAGCACTATGTCACTTCCTTCGTTCCTGAATACGAAGAAGTTCATCCAAATGAAAATGCAACGAGGACCAGGAAAATGAAAATCTACTAAAAATACTCTAGTCAGGGACTGTTTTCCTCATTGCCCTTGAGTATGCCACCAATGTTTAGAAAACCTGACTTCGACACTGACTTGAGGAAAACAAAGAGATTATAACACTTAAGTCATCAAGAAAAGATTCCATTTTGTCAGTGAAGAAAGGACTCGACAGTAACTAAAGCTGCTTTTCACGGGGCAGAGAGCTGAGAGGGACCGAGACTGAGGAGGACCATACCGTAGGTGCCCCGGCCTGCCATTTTGTGGAACTGCTGCCAGGTGAGTGGTCCTTGCACGTGCTGGATATTCTCCCAGGTCCTGCCCGTGCGTTTCTTTTGGATGGCATCTTGGAGAAAGGGCTGCAGGGACAACAGCATACGGACCACATCTTGGGAGGAGAGCATGCTGATGTCTAGCACTGGAACAGGCATTAAATGGAAAAAAAACAAATCATACAGGAGGACTGGACTGGTACTCTCCTCTCTCCTGCCATCACTTCAGACCTCGCTTAGAGTCCGTGACAAAGACACTGGTGGTAGAGTCTATTTTTAGTAGATTCTAAAATACCTGACTTAGGAGTCAGGAGGAAAGATATTCTTGTACTGAAGTGGAAAAGTAATTTATTACTGGAAATAATACAAGGGAAAATAGGTTACTCTATATTAATAAAAAGGTTAACTGCAGAACTGCTTAACAGTGGAAAGCTGGATAGCCCCGACTTTTAAAAATCATACAACCTGTTTCCAAGGATGCTCACAAGAGAGCTGCAAACGTTTCTTAATTATTGTATAACTTTACTTTGTAAACATCAATGGTCTGACTATCTGGTTAAGTGGGGAAAGCTTTTGAAAACCTTAAAAATTGCTCTTACTGTAAAATATTTTCTCAAAATACAAAACGCATGATGGAAAAGAAGCCTTTCCGTGCACAGAGAAGCACATGAGAACATGGCAGAAGCAATGACAGGACTGTATACAGAGGAAGGGTGGGGATCTGTGGTTTCAGAACAAACATTCTCCCTGCTAGCAGGAGGGATTCTTAACCTAGAATCTGAATAACGTCTGAAACTGTGCAAAACTGCATGCACACATACATGAACATATGCTATTTTTTCCCCAGGAGAGAAGGTCCATAATGCTCATCAAATTCTCAAAACGATCTGAAGAACTAATTAAGTTCAAGGTGATCGGCTATGAATCTGCTCAGCTGGGTTACTGAAGATCTTTCCTTACGCTTACTTTTCTAGCTCATTAGGAAAGGGGCATGGGTGAAATCTGACTTATCTATGAAAGAAATCTGAAACACAGGGTGCTGAGGTTTCTTAAGACATTTTAAGATTATGTCCTTAAATCAAACACGGGTTACAAATTGGAGGACCACAGAGTTATTTTTTAACACTGGAATAAATTGGTCCAGGAAATTTCATGCACAAATCTGGATCTCTAGCTTCTCTCTCTTAAGCACTTGCAGACCCGGCAACCCTGGGGCTGAGACCACACTCCTGCACAACCACCACCTGCTGGAGCCGAGAAGGAGCCATTCCCATCAGACCATTCTCCACGATCCCCTCTGCTGTCTGCCTGAGACTGAAGCAGTGTTAATCATCTTTATTTCAAGCCTGTGCTTTTTTTTTCCTTTCAAGAAAACAGTAAAGTACTTCTTGCACTCATGGCTCTATCAAAAGTAGGAAAATGACAGGCCAAGAGAACCAGATCAAAAGCAGACATAATTGTCTGTGAACTGTACTCCTGTGCATACAAAATAGAAGGTATGCTGCGGCAGGACACAATTCGGGGCATTGCTTTCTGCAAATCTGGCTCCCTGCACCACTTACATGATGTCTGGTACTTCCAAGCACCTGAATTCGGAACCCAACTCTCCCCTGCAACAAAGGTGCTATTCTTCACACCCAAAGGTGGTACTACTGTTGCTCCCACACAGGCTGCCTTTCTGTCTGTAGGCCACTATCTAGTAAAAGGAACTGCTAAGATAATCATCCACATTTCTTTAGGGGAAAGAATACACTTTTTTCATCCCATAAATTCATCCAGCAGACACAATTAAAGGTCTGTAAGTATGCAGCACTATGCTTAAACCTAAACAGTCATGAAAATGAGTATGACTTTTGAGTACTTCCTTAGGAGTCAGTCTCCACTTCCAAAAAGTCTCCCTGCTTGGCCAACTCAGAAAGCACCTGCCATTCCCTACTCCACTGATCTTTGTCCTCTGGGCATACTTTCATCATTCCAGAGTTCAAACTATATTTGGGAAGCTAATATAGCCTTCTCCCCTACAACACTGAGAGTTGTTCAGAAGCTGAGTCCATGTTTCATTCACGTAATCCCTCTAGCCTGGCCCCTGTTCCCCCCGTTCTACAGAAACAGCTCTCACTGTCAGTACAAGGCCGTCCTTACCTTAAAAGCCCAGCATTTTGATGCCTGTGGACCCCTCTCTCCTTCTGGAAACACTGTGACTTGGCAGAATTCAGCAAAGCCTGTCCCAGGCCCTCCCTCCCTTTGTTCCATACTTTCCTCCTCCTCAGTGCCCCTGACTTGTTACCTGTATGCCCACTACTCCCTCCCCCGAGCTCCAGGACCATCAAATCCCAAATGTCTACCTGACATCTCTACCCAGGTATCTCAAAAGGTCCTTTACAATTTCCAAAACCCAATTTATGAACTTTCTCCTCAAACCTGGTCTTCCTCCAGTCTACCCACCTCTGAACAACACTACTGTCTGTCCAGGTATACAAGTCCCAAATCTGGGTGTCTTCCTTAACATCTCACTCTCCCTGAGCTTGCAAAACTCAACCCATGACCAAGTCCTGCAGCACTACTTCCTAAACATCTTCTGAATGTTTCCACTTCTTTTCCATTTTCTTTGCAAAGACACTAATCAAGCCATTGCTTCTTACCTGGTCTACTATAATACCCTCCTAGTCTCCCCAAACCCATTCTGCCATTTTCTAATCCACAGCACTCGTTAGGGTCAGAATACTTTTTTTAATACAAATCTGATATCAATGCTTCTTCATACAACCCATCAATGACTCGTCAGGGCTCTATGAATGAAGACCCAACCCCCAGAGTGTCTCCAAAGGCTCTTGGTAATCTAGCCCCTATTCATTTCTTTGAAGGCCCCAAGCTCTGTGTAACTCTGAGCCTTCACACTTGCCACTTCTTCTGCTTGAGACACAATTCCTTGCATCCTATCCTCTTTACCCAGGTAATTTGTGCTCATCATTGAAATCTTGAATGTGTTACTACTTCTCCAGGGAAGTCTTCCCTGACCTCTGGCACAGGGTGGCTCTCCTACTCCATGCGTTCACCACTTGTAATGGTTTGTAAAAATATGCTTCAGTGTAATGTCCATTTTCCAGAACACATTAGAAACTCCCCTGAGGGCAGGTACCTCGTCTGTTTCGGTCACCATTTTATCCCTCAGGACACACCACATTACTGACAGTGAATGGTAAGGGGAGGAGAGAGCAAGCTGCTTGGCACTTTTAGAGCTCAACTCCAAAAATGTTTGTTAACTGGAGCTTTTAATAATGGAAGGGCCAGTGACAAGATCCAGTAACCACAACAAAAAGTCAAATCTGATCACTGTTACAAGAGTAAAAAATACTGAAAAACCAGAGTAAGGAGAAAATACACAGTAACTGAGGCTATAATCTATACATGATTCTAAAGTAGCATGGAAACTTGACCTAGAAGAATGAGTGGATTTAAACATGAAAGGTGTGTAAATGATCAGTTTGTATACTCTGCAAGGCTTATTCCACAGTCACAGGTTTCCAAATGAAATGCCTATATGAATTAATACAAGAGGAAATTTTCACAGAATGATTACTCCTCTCCAGAGGTGTTTCGATAAAACATTCCCCCAGTCCTTAAATCAAGGGTGTTATCAACATAGCTCTCACTTTGCTTGTCTTATTTTTTAAGAAATGAAATTTAAAATTTTGTCAGAGAAAAAAGTAAAGAAAGTATGTAAGCTATCACACCAAAGCACATACTCTCCAAAGCACATCTGTATTCCGGGACACCTACCGTTGCTATGAGGCCAAGAGTGCACGGTGGCGCTTCTCACCAGCGCTTCATCTACTTTTCCACCTGTGGGATTGTCCACATACTGCCGGCCCTGCTCCAAGGCATTAAAGCACTCCGTCCAGTAATCGTTATTATCTGCTTGCACCCGGTCATAACTCCAGCTTACACAGGGAAGAGTTTGGCGATTGTTAGAGGAAATGTAGTCCAGGAAACTCAGTGAAGCAAAGGGTTGTGTGTGTTGATTCTGGAGGAGGAGGAGAAGGCTTGTAGGTGGTTCCTGGGATTTTCTGGATGCCTCCATCTGAGGAAGGAAGGTGGTCTGACACATCATTAAGCGCCTCTCTGCAGCCTGACCAATATCAGAATTCTTCCCAAAAATATCCAACTCATCTTCTAGGAAGAGTCCTGAATTGTAGCCAAGTTTGCGATTCATGATTGCGCTAAACCCACAGGTACAGCGGTACTGGTCCTCGTTGGAAGAATCAGGGATGTAAAGCCCAACATCCGCCCCTTTGATGTTCATGTTGCAGGCGCAGATGCAACAGCTGTCAAAGTTTCTGTCTTTAAAGATATTCATCACAGAATCAGAGAGTATCAAGGTTACGTAGAGACTGTGGGCTTCAGGAATTGGCTGCATGGTGGCAGGTTCCACAGAGTTAAGGGGCCGCGTGGTAGAGGGGGTAGAGGCTGGTGACCCCTGATCGGTGCTGTCATATTTAACAGACCCCTGACCACTGGCGGTGCCCCCACCTCTGGGAGTTCTTGGGGTCCTGGGGGTTCGTGGCGTGGGGACGGAAAAACGAGGGGTTGCTGGCGATGGCAAAACTCCTGCTCCGCTGTTGCTGGCCGGGGCCGCGCTGTTCAGCGTCACGGGGGTGTTCATCTGCGGTGTGTTCAGATAGTCTGGGTCTGCTAGGCTCCCGACACTAGGCACATTGCTGCAATGGCACCAAGTGAGAGTCAGAGACCGGTCACAGACGCCGGGACACACACATCCCCCACCCGGCCTGCGCGTTTCTTAGCACTTATGCTTGCTGTTACTTGGAATGCTCAAATTTCTCTTAAAAAAAAATAGAAGTAAAAGGATTCAAAGGAATCAGTGCAGTATGTGGGAAAGCAAAAAGCGAGGAATGAAGAATAAATCATTTCCTTCTACTCTTTTCACATTTAAGCAATCCTCATCTTAACCTTTGGAGGGAACTTTTGGTATCCTCACAGAAAACACGGCACTGGGTCTGGTCAGTGTAATTCTGGAAAACAATGACTACTAAATGGAACTCCAACACATGCGTTCAGATGCTAAATTAGCTGGAAGACCATAGGATGAAATTTCCGTCTAATTTGCAATTACGTTTTTATCATTTTTTGAAATTGAAAGTCTGCCAGCTTACTTGTTCTCTGAGGCTATAATCTATATAGGATTCTAAAGTAGTTATAATCAAATGCACATGAAAATTTAACATTTTTCTAACTTTCAAAATGCATTCTATCTAGGCCTGCATTTTAATAGTAATGTGTGACCATGAGGGAATTCTATTTTAGGAAACCCATTGGCCAGCACTATACTACAATTAATGAAAATATTAAATATGCTGTTAAGAGGCCTTAGTCTTAATTAGATGGTGGCACAAAAGTACACATATTGTATTATAATTTCCAAACTTGTAAGATTTCTGTGGGGTGAAAGGCAATTCTAGTTCACTTATTAATTTCAACATGCTATGCATTACCTATAGCACAATTATTTTCAGTTCCCAAACTTGATATTTTCTCCCAAGTAGCTACTTCTTTTTGGAACGACCACACAGAAAACACAACAGTATCTGCAATGTTCCGCTGGTTTATTGCTGCAGAAAATTCTCTTGATGTACATTCTTAAAGATACATGTAAACCAGCATATAAGACCATTCCTTCTGATTAGAAAGTATCAAAAGAACACAGCTTTTGTTTAATACTTAATATCCTTTTGAAAGATATTAATACTGTGCTTAAACTAATGTTCATTCAATAAACTACATATTCATAAAACAATGGTTCTTCAAATAATTTTCTTGTGATTTTTAATTGGTTATGCCTAAATGACCAGCCTGAAAATCCAAATCAGGCTCTGTAAAGAAATTTACAGAGCACACTGGTATTTTTGAGCACATATAAAAAAATGACCCAGAAACCTTGATTAGCAATCACTGCCATCTCAGAGACCGAAATAATGTTGTAATAATGATCTTTACTCTAATTGAACTCCTTTCAAATTTTCCTGTTCAACAAATCCTAAAATTATTATGCAGTTCAGATCAGAAAAGGAACTATGACTACTAACTGAAAAACCTTTATAAATAATTAAATTGCTCCCTAGGTAGTAAGAATGGTTTATTCCGTATAGTAACCTTGTTTCTTCCAGTCAATAAAAATGAACTGAGTACCAGCCCTATGCTAGGTATTCAACAGTGAAAAAGAGCAAGAAAAGTCAGCTCACAGCAAGTGTGAGAGGCATCATGCGAATGAGTGCTGGTATGCTGAGTGTGACAAGTGTGTGTCTGTGGTGGGGGGAGGTATGGGGGATGTCCAGAGTGACAGAGACCACAGCAGGAGGATTTTGCATACTCCAGAACTGTGCTGTCTGATAAGGCAGACGCTAGCCCCATGTGCTAAATTTAAGTTCACTTAAACAAAACTAAAAATTCAGTCAATCTCAACTAGCCACATTTCACATGGGACAGAGCTACAATATGAGGGTAGTAGATGCCATATTGGAAGGACATTAGAAAAATACAGAAAGTTCTATGAACAGTGGCAGTTCAGAATACCAAGAATCTTTAGATGGCAAATAATAGATTTAGTACATCTAGACAATGATCTAAATTATTTACTATTTAAAACTATCACAGCACAGGGTTTCATGTCAGGTTTTTTTGAAGAGACTGTTAAGTGTAATACAGATTCAATGTCAAATGGGTTTCTGAAGGTGCTGCACTGTCTGCATGCTAACCCCTCCTGAGCTGGCTGCAGCAGTAAATAATTAAATAAGCTACAGCAGAACTGGAACACAGCCCCAGAAAACAAGCCAGGTGCTCACATGCCTTCACCGTGCTGGTGAGCTGTTATTTCCACAACACTTTGACAACCATTAGTTGTTGGGGCCTTTCAAAACTCTGCATGAGGAGCAGGGCAGGGCGATCCATTTTAAAGAAGGGAAGATAGGTAAAATGGTCACTTAAGGGTCATATATAGAACAAACACAAAAGGCAGGGTCCTCTGAGGGTTCTATAACAGTACAGTGATACCTTCTCAGGACTAGGGTTCTTTTACACTACTTCTCTGCCCCAAAACTGACTTTTTCATTCCAATACTGACTTTACACACATAAACATAAAGCCTGTTCGTGACATTAAAGCTGACATGATCAAGACGCTTTTATACAAGGTCACAAATAAGTACCCCACAGACTGGACCATGAATTTATCTTACTGACTCTTAAAATGCCACTTTGAATTAACTGACAATAAACTCTGAATTAACTGTCAACATATTTAAGAAGGAAATTTACATAAAAATCCAGACCTCTAGTCTCCCACATTCCTGCCTGAACAACTTGCTGCAATTAAATAGCAAATGTCCTTTTAATGGGACGTACTCTCAACAGTTCATCATAGACCCTGGCACCTGCTGTCCCTCACAATCCTAACAATGACCCTGAGCATCAATACCACCAAGTCTTCTGCTTTACCTAGTCCATTTCATCCCCATATTGTTTATGTAGTCCCAATAGAAACTGGAGTTTGTGGCCCTTTACTTAATAGCATTTAAGTTATTTTATTAATAAGTTATTAATTATACAGGAAACTGATTCTACATTGTTGATTTAAGTACCATTTTTCTGGCCAGTATGAAACAGATCCAAACTACAATAAATACCTCTTTTTCCTTCCCCCATGCCACAGTTCTATTGCTGCTTTCTTATATGATGCGGGGTCAGTGACAGAGATAAAGTTTTATGTTAATACGTCATTTTAAAGCACCTTAAATAAAAACATTTAAAAACCACCAGTTTACATAAAACAAAGTACTTACCACCACCCCCCTCAAAGTATTACCAATAGAATCTAGTGCTTGATTCTGTAGTAACCCCGATTTGACACTGAATGAATATGAACACGATGATTCTCTATTCAAATAACCATAACTTTTTACATATACATGAGATTTGGTTTAGAAAATAACACACATTTTGAACAGAAGATAATGTGCACAAAACCATGCATGGCCAACTTAAGTTTCAAGTAATATGCTACTGTCATCATTTTTAATACTTAGTTGAGATAAAAATCACACCAAATAGAGCACATACTTGTAGCCATCTCTAATGAAAGTGGCTGCAGGTGGCATGGGCAGTTGTTCAATTTTAGGAGGAATTGCCCATGAAGGCCGAAACAGACAGGCATCAGGTATCTTCAGAGGTAGCAGGCATTGGCTTGGCAACATCTTCAGTGGTGCAAACATGGAGGACCCCACGAAAGGTTGGAAAACTGGAACTCTGTGCACATATGAGAAGTCCTGCAATGACAAAGTGAGGGTGGTGATAATGTTGGTAAATGACTCAGGACACAGCAGGGTAGTGACACAAATGACTGTAACTCAATATTTCTCTTATCTAATCAGCAGAAAATGCTAATGCCAACATTTTAAATTAATCAAAATACACTGTAATTTGTATATCAATTCATTACCTCATGATCCAATTCAGAGAATTCTCAGGAACTTATGTATATGTGGCATAAAGACTATTATTTTAAAGAAGATGTAGTGAATTTGCCTGAAAATCACTCTGGCATGGTAAAGTTACTATACTGGCAATCACCTTTATTTCCTCTGGCTTGGGACTTCCTAAGCCGTCTTCCACTTCCATTTTGAATTCAGTGAGTTGTGCTGAAACCATACTGACCATAGGACTCTCCATCATGCCTAGTGCTGTCACTGTCTCTGAACTGATTCCGTCTTTATAATTCATCACAGGAGAAAATGCAGGGTGCTGTTCCAAAGATGGAGGGGTAGGGAACATCCTTTGCAGGTCTGCAACTGCTGGAAGGAAGGAAGGAAGGAAGGAAAGGGAAGGAGATGGGAGGGAGGAAGGGAGGGAAAAAAAAGAAAGGAAAGAAAAGAAACCATTTTTTTAAACAGGCAGGACTTACATAAAAAAAAATCCCAGTTCATAGCCAGGAGCCCTATTTGGCATCAGAAATAATGCTAATTGAATTGTCAGATCAGTTACACAATAGATTATTAATCATGGAAGTCTCAAAGAAGAAGGCCATGAGCAGAAAGTTACACTTTTCTGAAACTTTATCACTATCCTCTTGATCCTCTAGGTCCTAAAGGGTATCCAACCCGCACTATGAATATGGCCCAACACAAAATTGTAAACTTACTTAAAAACTTTTTTTGCTCATCAGTTTTCGTTAGTGTTTGTGTATTTAATGTGCGGTCCAACACAACTCTTCTTCCAGTGTGGCCCTGAGATGCCAAAAGGTTGGACACCCCTTTAGGATTCGGCCTCACATTAACGAAGTGAACAAAGCCTACGTACATTTTTCTTTCAGCAACTGATTCCCTGAGAAGTCTAAGAAGCTAGAAGCAACTGGATGGAGTAACCACTTTATTAAAAGTTCTATCCCTATTACAAGTATGTATGAAATATCTCAGAATCATATGATAATTGTTATGCAGCAAACTTTACACAGAAAAATCCACCAGGCACTTATATTTTAGAAAAGAAAAACTGCTGAAAGCTCTAATGATGGTTTATATGCAGTAGGATTACTCAGCTAGTTTGACATATCCATGACATTCACTGTTCTTTTAGAAAATGGTTCCACATTCTCTTTCCAAATTGACATTAAAACTTCAGAGTAAGGATTAACAAACCTACCTAGAACGAAAAGACAATATATTGAGAATTAACTGAAAAAAAGTACCTTTTAAGAAATACTGAGAATAATCCCTTTAAAAAATCATTTTGATATACCTGAGGTTAACCATCATCATCAACAGTAACTCATTAAGGCACTGATTCTTAAAGCACGGGTACATGTAATGAAATGCAAGATGTGGTTGTGAAATATGGCCACTAGGGGGTGCCCTGTACAGCAAATTCATTTATACAGCTGGAGCCACAAGTTTCAGTCAGTGATTTGGAATGGCATCTGATGTCCTAATTTCCAATGGTATTGCTCTTTCTAGCAACCTCTACATTTAAACAGGCAATAGTAGCCACTGAATAGATGATGATGTGACTTCTAGCCCTGAATGAGAAATTAATAAAGAATAATTGCACCCTGCTCCCCACTGGGCTAGAGTCTAAGGCACAGCTGTCTAAAGGAGAAGCAGTTCCACAATCCAGGTGCTCCCCACCCAGCACTGGTATGCTCAGGTCGCTTCCTCTCTGGGGCCTCAGATCCTTCATCTAAAAAGGAAGGCTTGATTAAGTGGGTGATTCCCACCAGGCTTTGCTTCATTCCTTTGTCTTTGGGGGCGAGGGGAAAAGACTCCACCATATAGAGGCAGGAAAAAAGTAAGCACCTCTGGATTCGAGAATTTTTACATTTCCTAGTTAAACAATTATGTAATTCTGAACAATTTACCCTTTCTTGGCCTCGGGTACTTAACTTGATATTACACCATACCTAGTTGTTACTGTGTGATGCTTTCTTTATTATTACAATCACAAAGGAATAATTACGGACCTACTCAGAATCCACTAGCCACATGTGCCTACAGAGCACTCAAAATGGGGCTTGTCCAAAGTGAGATGTGCCCACGTGTGTAAAATATACACCAGGTTCCAAAGACTTAGTACAAAAAAGAATGTAAACTATCTCAGTATCTTTTATAATACTGATTACTTGTAAAATGACAAATTTTAAAGAATATTGTCACTATTTAATATGTGTTATTAAAATTAATTTCACATTTTTAAAAAATGAAACTAGTAGAAAATTTAAAATTGCTTGTGTGAGGTCTCCCTTGTGGCTCACCCTGTATTTCTATTGGATGGTGCTGTTCTAGACACTGAACTATCTCTCCACTTCAACGTACAATAAAGCTACTGCCATGCTATTTTCACTCTCATTACTGCGTATATACCCACACATATGTACTTTGTACACATGAAAATAATCCTTTTGAATCTTATATTTTCTGTATTTTCCTAATGCTAGTATTTTTACATTTCAAATTTATTAATTTTTATAAACAGTACTTGATCATAAAATATTAAGTAGCTTCTTTTTAAGACAATTCCATTTTGAATAGAAATGAGGGACATGAGAGAGCATACCATATACTTTACCGGGCAATGACAGTAAGCAGCAGGATGGTTGTGAGTGAATACTCTTGGACGAGTTATCAGACATGTTAACGTGTAACATCGCCACATATCACTTAATGTCAAAAAGACAGAGGATTAACTGGTTTAATACAGAAAAAAATTCACTCATCTGACATATTCCATATGTATGTACTTTAATACTGGTTCTTTTAATCTGTGAGTTCCATGTTTGTAAAATTCTGCAGTGCAGAGTAATAAAAAAAGAAAAATGTTTAATTAAAAAACTACAGCAACTGGCTGGCTATCATTATTCATTTTCATACATGTCATGCTTGAGGAAGCCTTGCATATTTTAAACAGCTATGGATCCACTAAAGCTGTCAAAACCCAATCTCTGTATTTTCACACTTCCACATTTCAGTAAATCAGCTCTACATTTATAGGTTCATAAAACTTTTTGACTCATCCCTATGACATGGTGGTTTTTCCCCTCAATTTGTTCTCATTACCAGCTAAAGTTAATGAGAAGGTATTAAAGAATGATTTGCAATGAGATTATGTTTCTGCTTCAGAGTATCCACACAAGCTACCCTTTCTTTTCTCCTGTAGAACAATGTTGTTTCTTAGGGTAAAGAATAACTAGAAAAACAGAAGTTTCTCTTCTTGTCAGCATATATAATATTAATCTTAAAAGGAAACACAAAAATCAGGAAAAAACCCACAGAAAACAAACAGTATTCATCCTTGTATGAATTAAATTTATGAAAATTAAAACACTTTACAAAAGCTCTTACAGTGGAATATCGCTCTGAAAAATCACTGTGCACTAGGAAAGGGCTGTTAGAAAAACAAACCCAGAACATGTTTTTTACGTTTTTAACATAAAAGTTAATTCCTAACTTCAAAACAAAGGGCAAAGGAATTCAAATTAAGATAGTCTCTTAGCTGCCTGCCATTTTAGGGATGCCAGTTTATACAGGTTTAATTCATAGTTAATACTTTGTTAAGAGGAAATAAAAAAAGGAGAGGGAGCTCAGACAAGGTACTGCTGAGTATGGTACTACATGTATGTTACAAGTAGTAAGCCAAAGCTCAATTTCCTTTTCTTACTTGGTGGGTAAGGAACAGCAGCTCTTCCATCCTTCCCAAGAGGTCGGTCTTCAGTCCCAACCGTAGGCATTTTTGATGAACGAAGTGCAGGTGACACAGCCTAAGAAGAGAAAAGAGGCTTCCTTATTAAGTGCTCACCAGGTGAACTTCTAGCAATACCAGAGGGCAGTGAAACGAAGGAGATGGTTACAAGCTTCTCGAGTCCAAGGACCTGTGTGATGGCGTCTTCTCATGACCTGATGAGGGCAGACTGAGCCCTCAAATCAGAACTCACAGACCTTTAGCCAACCTTCCCTCCCAGATCATCAGAGAAGGAGTTTCAGGAACACAATAATTACATTAGGGTGGCGCCTCCAAGTAGTAATTGGCTATCAGTCTGGTTTTCCTTCTGTTTGGGAGAAAGCAGCCAAAAGAAATGACCTCAAGCTCTGTCGAACGATTATTCTTTTTTTTTTATCACGCACACAAAAAGATGTATCCCCTGCTCCTATTTTCACAGTTACTGTCCATCTTCATAAAAAATAACCCTATCTCATAAAATATTGAAATGTACACAGAAGGATTTGGTTGTTGTTCAAAACAAATTGTCTCTTAGTAGGCAAGATTGACAACTCAAATTGGTGGCAAGAGAAAATAAAGCAAAATAAAACAAAGCAAAGAGCCTCACAAATAGAGACCTTTTATGTATACTTATTCAATGTCAGAGAGTTAAAATGTAAAATTAAATTCAAAAACATCTGAGATGAAAACTTGGACAATAGCATCATAACACTAGATACCAGTAAATTAGCAAAATGATTCTAAGGTAAACTGTTCCCTTGATTAAATGCCAGGGTGAATATCAGAGAAATAAAAATCAGATTGAAAATGTTCAGCTCTCCTTGTACAGTGACATTACAAAGAATATATTAAAGAAACAAAGAAAACATTGCTTTCTTTAGTCCACAGTAGCTCATAATTTATACAGAAAGGACAATGGCTCATAACCACCAGCAGCAGTGGTTATGAATAGTACCAAGCTATTCCAGAATGCTCGCTTTTTTTTCTTTCCTTACTTCTTCCTTTCTACTTCTTTTTTAATTCCTTTTTCTTTTCATGCTTTGTTCCCACCATCAAACAAAGCACCTAACCTAACCCTCAGGATCATTAAAACCAATCCAAGGTTAATGCTTGGCTTTTGGGAGATCACCAAGTTCAAGAAGGATTTCTCACACCTGGATCAACAATAAGGAAATGTATCCTTCTACCAAAGCTTGTCACACTGCCATATCCTTTTCCTTCACGCACCCTCTGCCTGAATTCAGGTTCTCGTGTGCTCCTGCTTTCTGTGTATCAGGCTGATGAAAGCCAGCACTCACTTCTACCAGGTCAGTTCCACTCACTGCCACCTTCAGAGGAACATATTACTGGGAGAGTTCCAAGTCCACAGCACTAAGCATGGCCCAAAACCTTCCTCCTAGTCCCATCAATCTTACCCATTGTTCAGAAAACAGACCAATGGAATGGTCTGTTCATTATCACCCAAAGCTCAGTCACTTCATTCTTGTTGTGTAACCAAGGCTCATTCCAGGCTTAAATTAATGTTCCTCCCCCACATCCCAGCAACCCAGTCTTGCCACATTTCAAGTCATATCCACTCTTCGAGGCCATTATGATCTTATAATCTTCTAAGTATTTAAAATATTAATGATGTATAATATCTGTTAATCAGATACATTTTAGAGTGAGAAAGGGCTTTAGAAATCTGATTCCTACTTAACCTTCCATCCTTAAGTTAAGCACTGTTCACTTGTCATTTTGTACTTGAGCATCCAGCATCTTTAGATTCAGGCTATTCCCCTCACTGCAATAAGTATAATTTTAACTTTATTTATATGTTGTTTCTCCTGAAGTCCATGGGTGTTTCAAGTATAAGAATGGTAATTTAATAATATCTGCAATCTCACATACCTGCCACAAAGGAACTAATCATGAAATGATTAATAAATATGTAAAATAAATGAATGCGAAGGAAGATTAAAAAAATGAACGAAAAATAAGCTAATAAACTGATTTCCTGGAAGACAGACCCTATCTTACTAATCTCTAGGTACCTCAGAAATAACAGGCACTTCTATTGGCCCAAAGGTACTGAGCTGGTGAGGACAAGGACACAAGTTTCCTGACTCAGCACTATATTCTCCAAAGAATCAGAATTATCTGTCAATTTAATCACATAATGCCTTGTATTATTTAATGTCTATGTGCATAAATTCTATTTCCCTACCATGCTTCCATAACCTTAAAAAGTATAGGTTGTACTTGTATATTTTTCAAAATGTAGTGCTAAAGGGACTAAAGAATACATTTCTACTAGTCTTATTTAAAAGGATTTTAAAAAACAAATTGAGAATGATTTTAGTATTTACACCAGGAATAACGTTAATAAAGAAAAGCCATCAATAAGTAAAACCTAAGGAATGTTGTATCTACACTAATAACTATTAGAATCCTTTCATAGTATACACATATTTTTTGAAGAACACTCAAGAACCTGAACTAAAAGCCCCCAAGTTCAGCAGACCAAACTATAAAGAAATACTGAAACACTGATGTAAGTCCTTCCATTCAGGAACATTTTTTTCTGTAGCTCCTGGCAGACTCACCCCAAGTTCGTCATCATCAGAATTATCAAAGATGTTGTCTAAATCATGCAGGGAAGGTGCCAAATCTGTCACCTGCGTAAGGCTACTGGAGCCAGCTCTGCCAGCAGCATTATCCTGCCGGACATCTGCGGAAAAGGAGACAAAAGACACAGAATGAGCGACTTCATTAAGGGAGAACGAGTGAGGAGAGGACAGGGATCTCAATGAGCAACACCTGCCTGTGAATTTTTTCCCTGTTTTCAGTTAAATTTAGAAACAATTACTTCCAAATATGTTTATCAGTTTTGAAAGGAACTGAAAAACAAACTATGAAAAATATATTAAAGATGAGATCAAATTATTATTTCAGTAAGACTATATTTTAAATTGAGAAGTATATCTCCCTCGCATTTTATTTTAGCAACAATCCAAGTGAGGCAAATAATCATTGTACACACCTGTTTTAGTAGCAGAACTGAAAATAGACATGGCATTTTTCCCATCAGGCACCGGCGTGGAATGACCTGGTGTAGTGACATCCTTGGTACCAAATCCATCCTCTGACTGTATAATAAATTCAGCCAAACAAAACACATGAACACCAACCCAAAGTGTGGAATATGAGGGAGAACACAAAGAATTAGAGGGTAGAATGGAACTTGTTATGAGCACAAGTATGATAAACCATGGTCTATGCAACCAAAAGAAATAAAAGGTATGTCCCTATCCCTGAATTTAAATAGAATCAAACGCCACCCCCCCTTTCCCCTCAGTCCCATGGAGTATGCTGAGTCAATCAGGGTTTTATGCCTAAGTGGTACTGGTGGCCTTTGATTACAGACCTGCCATCGTGTCAAAAGCTGCCTTTAACAACATTTTGGATACTGAATTATGGCTCAAGCTTTCTAGATCTAGATAGATCTCTGTAAAGGAATCTAAGAAGCAGTCTCCTGAATTATACTGGCCTCTTTTAATTATCTTATTTCCTCTATGTTCAAGAATACCTCTTTAAATGGCCCAGTATTTTACAATGTTTCAAAATTTAAGGCTAAAGACAGCAGACACCTCCAGTACTCATTTCTGTGACAAGGAAATAAGTGAAATTAATACTGACACAGTCTAGAGTGGTGCTGATATTAATTCAGAGAGAATTAGAGGTAAAGCGCTCGGCACAGGAAACACAGCGCTCAACAAACAGTAGATATTGTTATTAACATTTTTTCTTTACATCCTGGGTATTTTGGAATCATAACTAAAAGAAATGAGGAGGGAGCATAGGCCAACAAGAATTAGCATATGAGAGGAAACATGCACTGTACAAGCTATAGCCTGGAAAGTTATGAGGCTTCATTTATGTTCGGCTGACTTTTGAGCAAAGCTGAGCCATGACATAAAAGGGAACAATATGCTGTTCGATACAGTAGTACCAAGAGCATGAGTATGGGGACAGAGCAATCAGGCACGACCATCTCAAACATTATGCCTCAGAAGTTTTCCCACATGTGTTGCACTGACATGGATCAGAACCCACACCATGTCGAACTCTCTCTCTCTGTTAAATGGTACCTTATTCTTTTTCAGGGAGTCTTTTTCCGCCCCTTGTTTGCATTTCTTGTTTGCTGTGAAGATGTATTTTATGTCACCATCCTCAAAGGTGTATGGGTCATTTACTTCTCCCAAACTGTCTCCAGGTTGTTGTGATAGAGGCAATGGGTCAAGGAAGTGGAGTGGCTGCATCTGGGGCTGCTTGTCATGCCAGATTTTAAACCGTTTATTAGGTTGTGCTAAGAGTCTAAAAGGGAAAATAAATTACAATACAGGCAAGATAAAGTAAAAAGATTAATGTCTTAAAAGGAGTAGCATTTATGATTTAAAGCATTTGTAAAGCTTAAACTAAAGTTAAAATTAATTCATCTACATAGTATATTTCTTCTAATGACTATATTCAGAATTAAATAAAACTTAGAAGCCTTTGTCAGGAATATGTTTTTGTCTCTCATTCCATGGATTCCACTAAAAAGCACAGATGGGCTCAGGACAGACTGTTTAGGTTCAAATTCCATCTGTGCCATTTACTAACAGCGTAACCCTGGTTTACTTCTTAGCTACGAAATTAAGGTAGTAATATGGTTGTGGTAAAGATTAAATGAGATAGCCTGTGCAAACTGTAAAGAATGAGTAGCTCAAAAGCACTGTAAATATTAAGTACTATTACTGGACAGATGATCTGCAACTGAATACATACAAAGTCTTCCTTCAAAGTGTCAAGAAACAAAGAAAGTACTGACTGCCACGTGGAAAGTCTCGTAAAGCTATATTCTTTGATTAACAAACGCAGGCCCAAAACAAAGGAATGCTAACATATTAAATGTCACAATGAGACCTTTATATGCCAGCATGTTTAAATAATGGCATGTGTATTAAACCCTGAGAACGACAAAGCACTGACTTTTAAACATTTTCCAAATGCAGCATCTAGAAGGGTGAAGAAAAGCCTCTTTTATTTTGGATCTGAAGGTCTGGCCGAAAGAAGAGGAAGAAAGCCCCTCTCCCTGATTCAAGGAGCCTGTGGCCTTGGCCCTTCTTTAGAGAGGTGACCAGGTGGACAGTGCGGGGAGTCGCCTTACCTTTGCAATGCAGTGCTCTCTGAGTTTACCTCCGCTTTGGCATCCCACCTCTCACCCTGGAGCTCTGGAGGCCGGAACTCAGCATCATCAATGGGTGGGAGGTGAAAACTATGCCACCACTTATCTGATGACTCCAGGTTCGAGGGCCTAATCCCACAATATAAGGCTGTCTCGCTGACCTCTGCCATCAGAGGCAGTCTTTGGCCTACGAGTACAGTTCTGTCATCCAGAGTAGACAACTGCTGGAGTTCTAGCCCATTTCCATAGAGGGCTGGATTCACAGGGACAGATGGTGGGTCCAAACTCTCTGTTTCCTGACCTCGTGGCTGAGGGCTGAGTGTTGGCGGCAGAGGGGAAATGGGGGAATGAGGTGAATCCATAGGATTCAGATTCATTTGCTTGCTTGTATTTCTGGAAGGCACGGCCATTTGCTTATCATACTTCCTACTGCTAGACACCTCTAAGGAGGGGTCTATCCCTGCCAACCCCAGTTTCTGTCCTGGTGTGTCCTGTTCCACACATAACTCTTCAGCCACGGAGGGCCTGTGGTGAAATGGTATCAAGGGTCTCTTTTGCAGCTTGTCTCCCTTTTCCTGTCTTTCTGTTGTTTTGTGCTTAGAAGAAGCAGGAGGTGGTAAAGATGACGATGATGATGGTCCTGCATTGAACCCTGGTTGAGATATTGTGGGAGGTCGATTGGGTCCTATAGCACAACGTTTTAAAAGTTTATGCCTGAAATGAGAATTAAAATGAAGTCAACAAATACACAGATGAAAATTTCTACATCATTATAATATTACAAAAGAGATGCCTCTGATGAGGTTATGTCTTTTTAAGTACTCATTAGATGCACTAATACATCAAAAGCGCTCTAGGTGTTAATTATAGTATTAATGACTAAAAACTTCAAAACACCCTGATGGAAAGTAATAAATCAATCACATACAAGTTAAGAACATGAGATGGTCTTGAGAAACATAAACTTATACATTGCTAACCCCTACAAAATTACTGATTTGAAAAAAATCCCCAAGTCTTTCACATTTGGTGAAGGCCTCAGATAATCTATTCATACTGCATCTTTTAAAGTCGAAGTTTTGAGATCATCTCCCCAAAAAAGAAAAAAAAAGCTTCTATTTTCCATTTCACAACACTTTATTAACTCCAATATAGAATCTTTTATAATGGCTTGTAGTATTGTTAATCAGAAATTAAATAACTGCGTAACTCTCCCCCAAAGTGTGAAACTAAGATAATGAGTAATGAGGGTGAATCCTAAGAACACTGAATAGCCTAAACATACATGCCACTATTATCTCAGAAAGAGGAAAAAAGAGAACTCTGAATCTTACAGACTCAAGTTAAAATCAGACAAGCAAAATAGGCTGTTGTGAGTAAACACACATCCAAATTCATATGAAGTATCCAGGCAGGAACACCAAGTCTGCTCATACCCTGACACACTTCTTGGCAAGGACAGCTGTGAGAAACTGTTCAGTAAGAGCGCGAGATGATGCCAAGGTTTAATCTGTGCAACCAAGTTACACAGCAGGTCAGCTAGTTCCCCCCAATATATAAATCACTCCCAGGGAAAAATGTAAGCTCTCCAGTAACTCTCTGAGGCCACTAGGGTGGCATTAAATTACTGCTGCATTTCGCTAAATGATGCCCTAGTGGGCAGTAAAACGGATTTGTGTGGCATAATGGGATGGTTTAGTGGGACAGCAGGATGGCCACCCTGCCCCATAAGGCCATTAAACAGTGTGAGGAGTGGACTATTCCATAATGGGTTTGGTAATCCTGCCATAGATAATCTAAAAACACTCTTGCCAAACTCTTTACTCCTCTAAAAAACAAAAATCCTGACTTTGAAGAAGGTTGTTTAAGCATAAAGGTATTGTCAACAAGGCAAAGACTGTCTTGAAGTCCCCAGGGCACAGTGCCACAGTAAGAGATCAATGTCTCATCTGATAATATCTCAATTATACCTTCTAAGGGTGCTTATTTTAAAACTGAAGCTCTAAAAGTCTTTTACAGACAACTTTTTGATTTGGATTTTCTCAGAGAGCATTTAACCACATCAGTCCTTTGACAGAGATTTTACAATAGCCTCTTCAAAGTAAGGGCTTTTTGCAAAGTGAATAATCTTATAAAGTCATATTTTTTCTACTGCATTTAATGACTCAGCTACATTGTGAAATGGTTAAATTAGGGATATGCCAGTAAGTAACTGACAAGTACTGAAAATTTCTGAACAGAAAGGGACCTCAATGAAGCAGGCAGCAGGATGATCAGCCTTGGAGGGCTAACTAGACGGGTGGTCCCCTGGTGGGAAGCAGCCAGAGGCAGGGCCAAACAGTGCTGAAATGCATGGAGGCTAAAAGAATGAGGGAAGTGGAATGTCTACAATAGACATTTCAAAGGAAGGCATTATAAAATGCAGTGATAACACTGACTTAGAAAATAAGTAAAGGATGAAGTTGCTAGACTGAGAAAATTATGATAAAAATGACAATAGGGTACCTGATTTGGGAGGTACCCCCAAACATACAAGACTAGAGTACCTGTGAGAAGTCAGGTCTATAGATCAATATTTGGGAGTCAATCGACTGGAACGTGTAACTAAAAGAAAGACTGCAGGTATTCAAGGCCTTGGTGAGGAAACAGCAATAACTCCAGAAGACAAAAAAAAAGTATTATTTGTTTACACTTCAGGTAAAAGTAATTCAATGTAGAAAATAAAAATGTAATGTAAGTCAAATAAAAGGATTATTTTTAAAAAAGTGAAAAAGGAGCCCTGGCTGGTGTGGCTCAGAGGATTGTGTGCTGGCCTGAAAACCAACAAAAGGTTGCCAGTTCAGTTCCCAGTCAGGGCACGTGCCTGGGTTGTGGGTGAGGTCCCAGTAGGGGGCACGCAAGAAGCAACCACACATGGATGTTTCTTTCCCTTTCTTTCTCCCACTCTCTAAAAATAAATAAAATCTTTAAAAAACAAACAAAGAGAAAAAATTTTTTAAAAAGGAAAAAAGGAAAAGAGCAAGAAAATAAGATAAAGGAAGAAATAAAGCTAGATACACTAAAATTCCTATGTACTTTCTAAAGGTGAGATAAACCTTGTCTATGAACTGTTTAAAAACCAATGTTAATTGGAAAATTCTTGCTGTCAGACAATTTACAATGGCCTAGAGTCAAAAGTAAAACACGTATTTAACTGGTATACCACACGAATTCTGAGACTAGAGATTCTCTCATGCTCAGAGAGAGATCCCTTAATGACCAAATAACTTCTTAAAAATGCCCTCCTTGAAAAACCCATCATGGGTTTCACCAGGCTGATCCTTAGAGCAGTTCTCAACAAAAAGGTACTGCCAAGGCAGAGCTTGATAAAAGGGGATCAGTTTAAGGGGAAGACAGGAAGAAGGTGTCTAAGTTGTGAAAGTATACACACACACCAGATCTACACATATTTTCAGGGGGCAAACTGACCATCTCCCTTCCCCAAAGCCAATTTATTTATGCCACGTTAAGAACTCCAATCTAAACCAGAGAAGTGAATGGATGGCCATCTTTTAAATATACTTATCTCATCTAAACTTTTTATAATTATTGAGCACTACTGAATGTGAAAACATATACTGAGAAGCAAAGCTACTCTAAGTTGTTCATTCATTAAGTGAATCATCAACAACACAGGTTCTAACAGTCAACTGAGATGGGGAGGTTAAGGCATAATATATATCTTAAAATATACCTGTTTAAGTTTAACACATACACTCAAGATATTTAAGAACCCTAATGAAAACTCATGATAATAACATTTTTTACCACCACAAAAAGTGGTTAAGTCAAGGAAGTATCCATGAGGAGTGCAAAATTTTTCTACAGAAAACAGTTTGGGCTCCTATTCAAATATCTAAATGAATGAGCAATAATCTGAGCTTTGGCAGGTGTTGTTACAAATACCTGCCTCAATCATCAAAACATACCAGCACCCACAACAAAACATTATCTATGCAAGATCTATTTAATCTACATTCTTGTAACTCAAGCCAACTTGTTTAATATTTATCTCTACTTAAAAATTAAGAAGAGTTAAACAAACTCATTTAAAGGGCAAGGGATTATCTTGTCAAATAAACGCCTTTAGTTTTGACATAGCTATGGTAAGAAATCTGTGGGAGCAAACTGATAACAGATCAGTTGTCTAAAAAGCCTCTTAGTTCTGAGTCCTGACAATAAAACTGTATCATCTGCATATAAGAACAGACCTATCCTTTTTTTCTCTACTGGAGAAAGAAAATTTAAAACAAAACAACTAAGAAGAAGGGGTCTGAGGCCAGGAGAGAGACAACAAGATGTGCCACCATTCGATCAGACAACCGTTCTGCCTTCTTTCTACCTACCGAGAGCAAGAACAGCTGACTCTTTGGGTTGGATCCACAAAATCCCAAGCAGCAGGATTGTTAGCAGGCTCTTCTTCAAGAGTTGGAGTTGACATTTGGCTCCTCCTAAAAAAGGTTTAAAATGTGACTTGTGCAAACACAGTTATCTTCTGGAGAGAAAAAATTATTTAAAATATTTGAATACATTTTACATAGTAATGGTATCCTGCAGATAGTTCAGAGCAACCCAAGAGGGGGAAGAGGAATGGGGTACAGTAAGGGAGGCTATTACTTGTTCTATGCACCAGAAGAAGCAGGATTCAAAATATATCTATTTAAGTTTAATGCACATTTTAACATAGACGGTACACATAGCAATTAAAACCCTATCTGGCACTATCTGTTGTTGCTTTTTAAGAAGTCGCCTAAATTTTGCAGAAGTAACCTAAATTTTTAAAAATTATCTTTTCACAGCATCTATAAATTATATGCCCTTCGATAAATGCAACTCTTGTATTTGCTAGTATTAAGGGCAGCACTCCAAACTTGTAATGTGAACTACAAGTAACAAAAATATCTCCTACATGTCACTGACAATTGGTAGCAAAGTGGATGCTTATTATGACAGTGAAAGTAAGAACACTGGGCCACATTTTTTATGGCTGATTTTGCTATAGCTGACACTGAAAAGTGTTTTAACGATGGCTCTGCAAGGAATTCTTTTGCTCTCCACCGTTCTGTGCCTTTCTGGGTGTCTCACTTCCCTATTCTGTGCTGCTGATAGAGGGATATGGTCTGTTAAGAGTTGGAGGAGATAAAAGGTTAATGGTGATAAAAATCAAAGACGGTAAATGAAAGGAAAAGGAAAATGTTAACTTGGAAATTAGGCATTGCAGATAGAAGGAAAACATCTGTACCAATTATTCTAAAAAAGGATACTTTTTAAGTGACTCAAGATAACTTTTCATTCTAGAATGTGACATACGATTTTTCATGACTACATCTCCTTCAGCAGCCTATCTTAGAACCAATCCATTGAGAAATAAGTATGTGGTATGAATTTGCTAAAAGCTAGGTCCAAAGAACAGGTTTTAAATCTGTATGTAAAACATTGAATAGTAGTCACTAAGAAACAGATGACTTTTATATGAGTGTAGTTCTTAGCAGTTATTGGCAAGAATATCCATATTTATTCTATTCCAGAGAATGAAGACTCATTTGTTTACTTGCACTGGTTAAGAACATGGTCATCTCCATCTGATATTAAAACAGATATAAAAATATGGTGAATATGTTTAGGTAAATCTTGATAAGTGGAAAAGCATTTATTGACCACTGCTTGTCATCATCATTCATGCAATTAAAATAATCACCAGTAATCTCGTATAATCAATTCTTCCTCTTTTCCAAAAGTATGTTAAGGAAGGGAGAAATGGAAGGCAGAAAAGGAGGGATAGAAGGAAGAAAGGGAAGAAAGGAAGGCAAGTTGGATAGAGGAATAAAAAGAATAGTTTCCCCAAATCAACAAACAGAAGTACAGCAGCTGGTAAACACCCCTCTAGTTGTCGATTAAAACATAAGGCACCCGGATCGGTGTGGCTCAGTTGGTTGGGCATCAATCCGCAAAGCAAAAGGTTGCCAGTTTGATTCACGGTCAGGGCACATTCCTGGGTTTCAAGTTCAGTCCCCGGTTGAAGCATGTATGGGAGAGGCAATTGATCAATGTTTCTCCCCCTCTTTTTCCTCTCTCCCTTCCCCCGCCCTTTATAAATATAAATAAAAAAATCCTTTAAAAAATAAATAAATCATAAAGCCAATGTGTAACAGAAAACATGGCAAGGGTCATTTCCCTCTGTAAACAGGAAACATTCATAAATTGGCATACAAAGGAAAACCAAACCCACTGATTACTCTCCTGAGCCATCTGTGCTAATAAACGTCAGATGAATACCATGCCAACATGAGATGATCGGGAATGTCAAAATTTCCTGAATAATCAAATCAAGTGAACTTATCAATTTACTGTTACATCTTTGCTTTAAATCTTATTCTGTTGTGTGCAAAAAGATGAAATACCACTCCAATGACCCCTGAGGTCTGGTCAGACAGTAGTGCAATATGATTGACCCTCTTCGTGTAGTAATCAAAGAGATGGTTACTGAAACACAATCCAGATGAAATGCAGAAAACGTACTTGGACTGGGTTCTGTTGAGGATGCATTCCTTCCAGACTCGATGGACCATATGATTGTGGAGTTTTGGAGGAATCTTCCCCGATCTCTTTGGACTGTGCATAGTTATCATCCCCCCGTCCTGGGAACCTACATGACTGGCAGCATTCTGCATTCCTCCACTCTCTCCTGGAAAAGACAATTTGGAATGTCATTTTTCTGAAAATGTCTTCTAGTGCAGAGACTGCTGGCTTACTTAACATAAAAAATTTAAATCGTTGAAACTCATATCCATTAGCCCCTTGCATTAACACTACCTGTAGCTATAAGTATAATTTGTGTCAGTATAGCCTTTTGGGGGGCATTTTGTATGACTGCATTAACCACATCAATACTCACAAACTCACACTCCTTCATGAGCACACCCATACAGAGGACTTCCTACTCTACAGGTACTGGAGATAACTTACACAGAAGGGTTCATACATCATAATATCAATGATATAAACATGCATGGGCTGTTTTGAATTTTTAAATCCCAATGTAGTAAATAAGTTTGAAAGAAAAACACAACAGTAGAGGGAGCTTTGTGTTTGTTTAACTAAATGGTTGTGTAACTACTGCACACAGTGACCCAGGGAGAAGAAAAAACTTAATGGCACAAAGATTTTAACAGGTCAAATTTCAAATTTGTCTTTGGAACTGTTTGTCTTTATGCCTGACACTATGAAAGCTTGGTACTAAAACAATGAAAGAGGTTGCCTCGACATTTTATATCAGAGGATTAAAAATTCACTTGTTTCTCTCTAATTCCACTTTGTTTCTCCAACTACAGCTGGTATGTAATACATTCCTTTCTATTATGTCCATTACGATTGATGATAATTGTGATTACTGGTTATGTCATGAGTATTTTACTACTTCTACTTCACACAAAACCAATACTGAAGTCAACTTTCAGCATTAAATTTTAATTACTTTCATCTATTTGATTTCATAAATACATTGTGGCTTTTACTCTGAATAGAACTATGATGCAAGACACTTTGACCGAAATAATGAATTTTAAGAATCTGGAAACCTCCACTACTCTCATCTGAAAAAGAAAGAAGTAACCTATATAACAAACTATTAGTCTTGATACAAATGCAACAAAACTATTGAGCTGAATGGTGAGGCTTGGCACTGTTTTTTTAAAAAAAAAGAAAAAAAAAGAGCCCTGGATGGTATAGCTCAGTTGAGTGGAGCATTCTCCAGTATACTGAAAGCTTGCAGGTTCAATTTCCAATCAAGACATGTGCCTAGGTTGTGGGTTTGGTCCCCAGTCTGGGCATATGCAAGAGGCAACTGATCGGTATTTCTTTCTCACATAGATGTTTCTCTCCCTCCCTTTCCCTCTCTCTAAAACCAATAAGCATGTCCTCAGGTAAGGACATGCTTTCCTTTTAAAAAAAGGAAAGAAGGAAGGTGGGGAGGGAAAGGAAAGGAAGGGAAAGAAGGAAGGGAGGGAGGGAGGAAGGAACTCCAGCTGCTTACATTCTAAGAAACTGAAGCTTTCTTGTTCCCCAGAAAGTACTGTTATATTACAAATGAGATAAATTAAAGGAGACAAGAAATTTGGTCTTTATTGCTACCTTTTATCTTAAAAGGTTCCTCACTTGGTTCATTGTGCAAAATAATTCATTTTGATTTTACAATAGACTTTCAAATGTCTATTCTAAAACTAAGCAAAGTGAAGAAACAAATAGCAGAAGTAGCTAACGAGCCCTTGGCCCCTAAGACCCTACAACATAGCTAAAGAGATGACATGCCCACGCTATTACAGGAAGTAATTTATGACCAATGTATGAGAGGGGTAGGGAAAATAAGCCACAGAATCTTTTCTGATTCAAGTTGGGTTAATGCTTTTCAGCAGCTTTTAATGATTCAGCTAAAATGCTGGTTGATATCTTATATGGAATTAAATAAGACTTATACTCCATGCTGTTAAGTGCATGTTGAATGCTGTTTCCCACTATCTCCATAAATAGAAGAGGCATGCTGGTGTGCCTATCCATGAGCGATTTCACCAAAACTAGTCGGCCTACGCCCCCTGTTGACTCTAGGCAACCCTTCACCATCTAAGGGGGCAAAGTAACCCACTTTGTCCTATAGCTAGAAAAACATGGCAATGCTCCATTTTGGTCAAGTGCAGAATGACAAGGCTAAGCAGGACTCTTTCTGATGAAGCATTACGAGGTCTAAGCTGTAATTCAACATATCATGATATAAACATTTGGACAAATTCATTTTACAACAAAGATTCCAGTAGCTTTTATTTAGGTTTTTTGTCTGCTTGTTTTAGGGAGGAAGCATTAGGGAATTTATTTACCCAGGACCTAGCACAATGACATACAGAATGAAAGGGAAAGAAACTGGAAGATCTATAGCTATGAAGTCCACACTGAAATGCAGCTAAACAAAACCCCTTGGTTTTGAGTTATGAAATGTAGATTTCTGAACTGATGTGGCAGAGGCCAAGGCATTAAGCACACAGCAGGCCTTCAATTTTAAGTTGAAAACAAATTTCACTAAATATCAGGCAAAATAAATAAACAAAAATGAATGACAGCTTATGTCATGCAATGGTTAAAAATACAAACCTTTAAATGAAATGTGTTTAAAACTTTTCAAAATATTGAAATTTCTAGTCCTTCTTTACTATATCTTCTCTGTGCTGACTATTATAAAAGACTATAAAAGTAGTTTATCATTTTTCAGTTTAAAGTAGTTTTAATGAAAATTGGCTAAGCAAATCCTTTCACGAGGAATCATCCAAATTCTCTGCGCTACCATGTTAAGAGGTGGATGTATATTATTTTCACCATCTTAGAAACTACTTGGCTCTTAAACACAGAAGCTATGTGTTGTCCATTTCTGTATCTCTCACATAATATATCGAGTAATTCCTTATAGATAGCATAGTATGTGCTGAAACTGGAGTTTTGAGCACTGCTTTAAGTTTTTACCTGACCATTTGTATACTGCATCACTGTTTACATGGCACTGTCAGGTATAATACCTAATACACATAACACAACTGTAGTGTATGTGGTATATAACAGAGGAGGGAAGAGAGGTTCAGAACAAATATGAGAATTAATTAGGTCACTCACCTAGTAATAGCTGTACACAAGTTTTTAAAATTAGGTGTGTTCAATCACACAGTCTACATTTTCCCCAACATACTGTTTAACAGAATGACCACTATGTGCCAAGCACCATGCTAGAAACTAAAATATTGTATCAAATGCTCGTGAAAACTACCAAATTAGTATGTATCATACTTGAGAATGTTTTCAAAGTTTAGCAGCCAAGACTTTAGTTACTCTGGTGGACCTGCCAATATAGCCCCCCATTAAATGCTTATGAATAGTCTCATTTCAGCTCAAGTATGATGAATGGCTTTTCCTTAGTGTCTAGATTTCCAATGAAAGTCAACTACCACAAAATTTAATATATGAAATATACTATTCAACAAAGAAGGAAAAATCCTAATTTAAATAATTGCTTAACTTTTCCATAAAGGAAAACTTTGTCAAAATTTTGACAATATTTGACAATATGACAAAATATGACAACTTGTCATATTTTGACAATATTTATCATTAATGTAGAGAGGTTACTGGTAGGGCAAACCATTTATTCAGAGCTCCTGAATGCTAGCCTAACTTTGTAATAGAAAAAGAACTATCCAAGACATGTCCCTGTCTAGCAATGGTCAACTGAGAAAGATTTCAGCCACTTTATGATTTAGGGTTTTTCTATTGGTTTAAAATAAAAAAGCAGCCTACATCTTGTCTCCTGTGCACATGCACACACATATGTGTATCAAGGGGCAGATGTGTGTGTAGAACTTAAGAGAAACAACTAAATTATTTAATTGGAGTAAAAACTAATTGTGAAGCACATAAATTCTGTTTGTTTAAATTTTTCCTTTTCCACCCTGGCTGGTGTGGCTCAGTGGATTGAGTGCCAGACTGTGAACCAAAGGGTTACAGGTTTGATTCCCAGTCAGGGCACATGCCTGGGTTGCCGGCCAGGTCCCGGGTCGGGGGTGCATGACAGGCAACCACACACTGATGTTGCTCTCTCTCTTGCTTCCCTCTAAAAAGAAATAAAATTAAAAAATAAATAAATAATTTTTCCTTTTCTATTTTGTGAAATGCCCATGTTACTCTACCTAGATCTCTTCCACCAGGAATTTCTCATGTTCCATGGCAAGGGAATTACATGATCTTTTAGGATCTCTCCCATCCGGGACATTCCCAGACTGTACTCACCTACGATGGCCTGTTCTGGAGAGGTGGGAGGGGTAAGAGGCATCCCACAGTTACTTGGGTCCTTTACACTACCAAGTCCCTGCTGCCCAACCGCAATATGGCCTCCGGCACTGGCAACACTCTGAGGAACTGGGATGTCATTCTGAGAGATCAAAACAAAAGCTGAAGGATAAACCATCCGCACACCACCTGTAAGGAAAGAGCAAGGAAAAATCAGGCCTGAGAAAAACTTCACACCAGACTGCCAACTTCATTTCACTATTCCAGTGGTCAGAGTTAAAGGCTGTCTGGCGAAAATGAGACACTCATTAGGTACTGCAAAAAGGTTCACTCTTCCATAAGTTAATAGCTGTTTAAACATGTGCTCCAACATTATGATAATAGCATTTGGAATACAGGGACCATTGGTGCTTCAGGCAAGATAACTACACAGCACAGACCACTGTGTCAAGAGAATTAAAAAATGGGAAAATTATGGAGATTATTTTTGATGAATCTAAGTGATTATCTTTTTAAATTAAGGAAGATGAAGAGAATAAAGTTCTTCAGGCAAAATATTTTCTCTTACCAACAATTACTTCGACTGCCACGGGGAAATCATCATCATATCCCAACTCCTCTTCTTTCAATTCTTCTTTCTTTTTCAGCACCATTGGGTAGAAATACTGCCATTCCTCGATCAACTTACGGGTGGCTGGGTCTGACATCTTGTATGCTTGGCCTGTTAGGGTGCCGTTTAATCCATAAGGACTTACCAGTACTAGGGCAGAGAGGAAAAATATGTTACAGATCAGAGCAACAATTCCTGCTGAAGTGTAATGCTACTTATGTGGCAATTTTAGGCTAAAACATAGCATCACTTAATGTATATTGTTATTTCCTAATTCCTTTCAAAGTGTGAGTTTTAGAAGTTTCTTATTTCACTACTTACTTATATGCCTCTCAACTCACATCAAGTTTTGAAGGAAATCAAATGGGGGAGATCTAATGCTATCAGACAGCTATATCAACACACAATATGTAAGTTGTCTATATATAAAGCTTATGCCCGTCTGTTTGCTAATAGCTTATACAATGTAAACACTAAATCTTCCTTAACAGAAGAAAAGCATCTAATAAATACAACCCCAAAACCTGTCAAGAACTTTAACACCGTTCCTATGGTTCCTGACACTTCCTAAAATCTGTTGTAATTAAAAAATAATGTATACACAAAACTTTTAACAAAAAAGGCCTAATTTACCAACTCTAAAATATAATGCTTAGTTATAACTTTAGTTATGACAGTTTTAGAGGTCTGTTGATAAAATGCCTCGTAATAAAATGTATTTCACTGAAGTAAAGGACTTGAAATCCTTTTTCTTTCAGTATTTGACCTTGATGTCATTTTCACTGAGCTAGATGCAAAAATGTAATTAACATAGTACAGTGTAGAGCCCAGTCATTTCTTAGCCTCAGGGAATTTCAATCACCCGAATAACACTTTTCTGGGGATAAAAGTCACTTTTTCTTACTCCTAATTTTAAAAAAGTCTCAATATAGTTATTAAATAGGATGTTCTCTTTTTTGATGGCTTTTCTTTTTAACAGCTGGATGATGTATCACATCAAGACACAGATGCTGCAGACATCACACATCTCTCAGTGCCTTTCTGCTGTTCCTCACTGATTCAAATAGGATACAATTACTGACTCCAGTGAACACATTTAATCAAGGGCAATTTTCCTGTGTTAACACTGCTAGGAAATTCCCACATCAATATCGTTATGTTCACTACAGTTATCTATAGGCTAGTACCTGCCCTATGAATGTACCTCCTCCACACTAGTCATGGGAAATAAGCAGGATAATGTCCAACGAAAGTCTTCTATGATTTGAGGCATTAGTAGCAAACCAGTAAGATTTAAAATAAGTGGTCCACAGGGACCTGGTATTCCTAAAAGTATCTTTACCAACTTAGGTTAATTACCTTCCCTTTAGACTAGTATTTCCTTTTGTTACCATAAATGAATGTTTTTATTTTGAGTGATAAAGTCTAGAATGAAGTCAGATGGTCCTCAGCACCTTCGCAGTCAAGGAAACACAGTACTTAAATAATTCTGGCAATTCATAATATGCACATACTGTACAACTCTCAAGTGCACAGTTTGAGCATTGGGTTTTTCATAGCAGTTCATACACAAAACACCTCAAATTACAGAATAATAAAGAATATAGCTTAAAATGTGTTGCAGGGGGTTGGGAGCTAGGTAATAATTAGGACACAGTTAAACGAGCATTCAATGTTCTTTTTTTCCTTTTAAAAAAGCTTAATTATCTTCAGGGCAAGAAACAGATGCTTTCATCAAATGAAATCAGAATCATCTGTACAAAACCAAAAGGCAATCATAAATAATATGGAGGATAAACATTTATGACAGGCTGTTACATCAATAAAAATACTTCAGTCATGTCTGTTAAAATATCAGTGTTTTAAAAATTACACTGTGTCCTGCACTAAGACTATTTTAATCAGACATTGCTAGTAATGATAAATTAGACTGAACCAAAAAAGATATTTCCATATGGTTCAATCTAATATTAAAACATTCAAAAAGTTACTCATAGAAAATTCTGAATCCCAAAGACAAAACCAAAGATATAGAGAATGCACAATAAGAGACAAGGAACAGGGAGTTATTTTGGTGATACTTAGGTAATAAGCTGAGAATTAATAAAAATATGATTGTATGTTAAATCACAACAGAATGCCTACAATCAGTGTAGTCTATGAAAGAAAGTTATTAACATCATTGAAGAAACTATATACTACACAACTCTTGAAATATGATTTTCGTTGAAATTTCAAATACTAAGTCTAATAGTAATTATCTGCAAGTTATTACATTCTCAAAACCATGGAATGAACAAAACAACAGAAACCTTTAATTTAGAATAGTTGTCAATTACTCATTGAATTATATTTTTCAAATACTCATTGATCTTCCTTTGTCCTGAAGGAGATTCTCTACAGTTATTTTTCAGTACAACTTCACATAAGACAATATTGCAAATACGAGAAACTTTCAGCCAAAACAAAAAACAACCAAAAATCCCCCCAAACCCTAGCAAGCTATTATTATTTAATTGTGAGATGTTGGTCTTTCCTTTCTTCTTCAGAAATCAACCCTTATGCTTAACTTTAAAATGTCCATTTAAGAGAACATTTCATTCTGCAAAATTTTACTGGGCAAGGTGGCTTCCCACTAAATGGGGGAGGATGCAGAGCAGAGGCATCCCCATTTACTTACCTTGAAATGGTGCAGGTGAAGACTGAGCCATGTGTATATGCTCTTCATTGATCAAATAAATTGGCTGGTGTTGGGCAATCTCCACACTTGTGCATACATTACTTTCTCCATGGAGAAAGAATGTGAAAGCACAGGACAAATGCTCACTAAAAAAGAAACAATGAGAAACTCAACTCTACATTTTGATAAAAAATAGATGCTGGGCACAGGAACTACAGATGGGATATAGCTTACTTTATCAACCATCCAGCAAAGCTGGCCTCTAATGATATTAACAGCATAAATTTCCAGTTGATTGTGAACAATATAACAATAACTTGTTGGCAAACTAAATTAAAGGTGTTGGATAAACCTGAAAAATTACTTAGGTAGCATTGTGAAATTTTGGAAGCTACTATGCAGAATGCTTCCTGCTTCACTTGCATAAAGCCTCCTGTGCTGACTTATAAATTCCCAAGAACAGAAAAAGAGTGACATTTTTCTACCTTCTCATGTACTAGTATCTGAACTGGCTTTTAATTGATTCTAGGAAGAATAACAAAATGGTTTTGCTTAGGTTTGGTATGACATAACAATAATATCAAACTTACAAGCCTACAACATTACAGTGAGGTTAAAACTGTTGATTTTAAAATACCAATTAAAGACACTACTGTACATAAATTCCCAATGTACAACTACTAAGGTAATACAAGTGTGTAAATGAGCTGGTAATCTATTACATTTATTTTTGCAATTGACTTCTGATCACAAAATCTTATGAAAGCATTCAACACATCCTAGGTTTCCACACAATTAGCTAAAAATTGACAAAAATTATGTGTTTTGAAAAAAATAATATCAAAATTACTACAGAAGCATATTATATCAAAGTTGTTAACTCTGGCTCTAAGCCAGCCATAACATCTCCACTTCTCCAGAGAGCTCATAAGAACATGTGGCTGATGAACCAAATCCCTGTAGGCCAGGCAACCACCATTTAAAAAAATCATCCCCAAAATTTGCTTCTTTTCAAAAGTTATTTAAAATATTATAAAGTATATTTTGAGTACTACTCAAAACATTAAGTTTTGTTAAAGTAAAAAAATCATAAGGCTTTAAGGAAAAATTGAAATAAAAATGATAAATGTCCACTCTATCACACAGGGAAGCATATATATTCTTCCTTGACAAGTATGTTAAGATAACCTGAGAAAATTGTGTTTTACTAGAATGTGAACTTTCACCAATAGGTAACACCCAGTCTTGGCATATGGGTATTTAACACAATACAGTAAACTTAAGACAGTAACTAAAATTTATTTAAAATACTTAAAAATTTCAACATCCCCTTGATACCATACTTTTTGAGTTTTAAGTTCAAAATGAGAAAACTATGCTGTGGGTATAAAACAGTGTCAATAATAATAAAGCAATGTCCTTTATTTATGAAAATGACACCAGAAACATATCTTCAATAAACAACATTATGCCTAGCACATAACAGGGATCAAAATATAAGTTGACTGATAATGCGCTGGTAAATTTTCCATCTATAAATTTCAGTGAGGGGGTTTGAATTGACTTATCCCTATTTGTGCCTACTATCCCATATAGTCAATAGCATATTTAAAAAACAACTGGTTAGAGTTAGAGATACTGAGGGGGTAGCACAGAGTATGTTCTCTTTTCCACTGATTCCAAGCTGTTCATGAAAAAATGCAGTCAATATTTAGCCTTCAACAAGTAAGCGCAACGGATGGTGTAAGGAGCCTGAAGTGATGCTGAACAAAACATGGCCCTTGCCATGAAGGAGCATGTAAGCTAACAAAAGATTGAGATGAACCCACATCAATAAAATGAAGCCAGGCAAATACAGAAGTAGAAAAGAAAAACAAAATGCTATGGGAAGGCAAAGGTATACTGATTTGTTCACTCTGAAAGATCCAAATGCTTCAAGAAGACAAGAACCAGTAAAAATAGGGTTTTAGAAGCACAGAAAAAAGGTGAATGAGACAGCAGGAGGCAAGGAGTAGAGTAGCCAAGAACAGAATACACCGGGTTGCCCAAAAAGTTCATTTAGTTTTTTGTGTAAAATAAAAAGACACATTTTTCATTTTCACCAGTAACTTTATTGATTTGGATATACTGAGTATGTAAACTATCTCCTGCTGATGGCTTCCAGTGGGTAAAGGCCAGGGCTGCTGCTCAACATGTTCCAATGCGTAAGACAGCCCACAGCAAAGAATTACTTGGTCAAAATGTCAATAGTACCAAGAAATTGCACAAGCCGTTTCTGACACATTTGATCAGTCACAGCACCTTCTCCATATACCACACAAATCTTTTGTTTGCATTACAGTTGCATTTTTGCAACTTACCTGTTTTGAAATAATAAAGCATGATATGCCAAAAATGTTGCGTATTTTCTTCCACCTTCAACATTAAAATGGCTGCATAAAAACTCATCATTTTTTGATAAGTTTTTTTAAATGCACACTGATATGACAGCTGTTGCCATACAATCTAACAAAATTGTTTTGAATGAAGTTGAAGACAACTAAGCACTACCTGAACCATCTTACGGAAAAAACTAAACAAACTTTCTGGCCAACCCAATAGTTTGGAAATTCAAAAGGGAGGAATTATGTGACATGATGGAAAAGGAGTCTGAAAAAGAAGTCAGAGGTCACCTTTTCAGACAACAAAGAGACTTGCTCCGTGAAAAATAACACGGAGCCAATTTAAGACTTGGTTTTAAAAAGTCAGCTGAATCTAAAGAATCATGAAAATCATGAAAATTTCAAAATCGTATTCATTTAAATTTCCCAAAAGACACAGAGGAGAAGCACAAATGACAAAGGCAGGAATTGAATCAATGACTTATTTTTTATATTGATAACTTAAAAATAAAATGTCTTTTAAAATTAAAACAACATAAGAGAAACAGCAAGTTATAGAGGAAATGTAACGGTGGCCACCAATGATTATATTTTTTTTGGTAACTTACTTTACCTTTCCGAATATAGTTTCCTTATATGTAAAATCAGCTATTGGCACAAGTTGCTGGGCCCCCTAGAAGTCTCATTCAGGAGGTCTGGGGTGGGCCCCACAAATGTGAATTTGTGTCAAGTGCCCAAGTGATAACTGCTGCCACTTCTAATTCAAGGACCACATTTAGACCACGCTGAATCTGATGGTACCTAAACCCCTTCCCAGCTATAAAAGTCTACTTTTTCTAAGGTGTATGAAGAAAGAGGGCAAGGATGACAGTACTGAGACTAGAAAGTAGAATTCCCCTTTGGCCTAGCAATACCACTCCTAAAACTTTATTCCACAGGAAAAAAAAACTACCATACAGTCATTGTTTGTAATAGTTTAAAAATAGCCAACATGGCCATCAGTAAAGGACTGGTTAACTACACTATGACAGATTCCTATAAAGTAATACTGTGCAACCATGTAAGAGAAAATGATCATACTGACATGGGGAAAAACTCCAACATGAACTCATAAATATGAGAAAACACAAGGTATAAAACAGTGTGAGTAATATTCTTCCATTTGTATAAAAACGGAAAAGGGAATTTATATGCAAACACAATTTGCTTACCCTGGCAGAAAATTTCTCTGAAAGGATACTCTTTAAAAACCTAATGATCTTGGTTGCGTTTGGGGAATAAAACATCATGACTGGTGGAGAAAAAAGAGAATTCACAATAGTCTTTTATACTTTTTGAATGCGGGGCCATAGGTCACACAGAGAGTAATGGAGGCAAGATCTGAAGGAAGCCCCTGCCTCCTACCTTTGTGCTTGCTGGCCCAACTGGAGGAATGCACTACAAGAATCCATGGTGTTTTACCTCGTCATACATGGCTCTGAGGTGAAGCCTGCTGAGATCATCTTTGATTCTGATTCTATTATCCAACATACTATTTGATCAGCAAGCTATCAATATCTTTATCCACATCACTGATAAAAATGGTGAAAAAGACTACACAGAGAACAGAATCTTGTGTCATCTTATCAGATAATCCCCAAGTTACAAATTCACCCATTTACTATCTCTTGTCTACAAAGGATAAGCACAAAGATTATGTCAAATGTCTTGATGAAATGCAGATATATAACAACAACCGTATTTCTCTGATCTACAAATCTGCCTAAGTAAAAGTAAAATTTAGGCAGTCTAATATAAAAGCCACCCCACCCCCATTTAACAGATGAGAAATAAGGGCTAAAACTCTGGTTTGCCAATGCCATTTTAGAGGCACAACTGGAACTAGACTTAAAACTTAATAATGTTCTTTCCTCTAGCTAGCTTGCTATAAATGAGGGTATTAATTTTTATCCCTACCACCTTACATTTTTATGTAAGTAAAATGAGATCACATTTGTGAATAAATATTGAAAACAAAGGGCTCTATGAATACATTACAGATGTATTGTTAGATAGTGTTATTAGAAAGTTAGGAGGTAAAAGCTGTTACAAGTTCCTTACCTGTTTTTGCTTCTTCCCACCCATCACCCACTTTTACCTGAACCTTTAATCACTCAACTTCATTTATTTCATACAATCCATCATCTGACAACTGAAAAGGGATTTAGAGATGATAAAGCTCAACCCCGTTCAAGGGGAAGGCAGGTCTGTGCCCAATGTTACACAAGCAGCTTAGAACACAGCTGGAACAGGAATTCAGGTACCCCTTCTTAACATCGTGTTCATAACACATTCATGATGTCTGACCTCAGATCAATGCCACATTCACTCCTAGAGAATACACCTACTCACCAACACGATCACACATATAATTTAAACCAGTCCCTGCATCATCTCTACTAACACCCTACTGGAATAGAGCAGAAGGTACTATCAAATGAATACCAGAACGAAAAACACCGTAATTTCACTCCAACACAAACTGGAGTCTCACCCCTATTCTCTTAGGGCACTCCACTTGACAAGTATTCCAAGCCTTCTCAGCTCTGTTTATTCCCCACATTTTACTTAGTAAATCAAGCCTGATTCAGGTTTTTTTATTTAACCTCTTTTCCACCTTAAACATGTCTGTAGTTACACTTATCTTACCCTTGCTCAGAGTCCTAAAAGACTACGTATTTTCTTTTCTCGGTAGAAGTACTCCCATCCATATTCATTCTCTCTTCGTTTCGATCTCTTCACCTGCCCCAGGTTCCCAACCCTGAAATACCTTCTGTTGACCATGTTCACCCCTTCAAGGCTGTTACCCCATCTTCCTCCCTGCACTACTGTCAAATATCAATATGTAAGTAAAATGATTAGTATAATATATTAATATCACAAAATTATCTATAAATAAGTTTTGTGTTATAAAAGAAGTATTCAAATCAAGAAGTTGGGGTATAAAACAAGAAAGTAAACTCAATGAAGAAGATGGGTCAGAGACAAGCTTCTCTGAAAAAAAGGGGGAACATTTAGACTGAGGCTTGAATCTTAAAGAAACAGGAAAGTGGTGAAGACCATTCTAAGAAGTGAAAATTATATATGCAAAGGTACTGAGTTAGAGAGAGTTCGCCATTTTAAAGGAAATTTTTAAAAAGAGACAATGTGGCTATATCACTGTAAAAATTAAGATGAACTTAGGAAGGTATGTCATTCATGATCTGCCTATCGAAAAGACAAAGATCGGCAGAGTGGCTGAAAAAATTAAGTAATCCATCTATGTAATGCTTACCAAGACACACAAAGTAAAATCATACCAAAAGAATGAAAATAAAAGGTAGAAATGATATACATGGCAAATTTGAGTAAAAATAAACCTGGTATAGAAATAACCATAAAATATTTTTAAAAATTAGGTTCATCATTACATTATAATAGAGAAATTCAACAAGAAATTTAAATAATCTTAAATATGTATGTACACAGCCATACGGCATGCAATATGACTTAGAAATGTATTTTAAAATTTGGGAGAATTACAAGACGGAACTCACAAATCTGCAATTAATAAAGATGATTAAGAATACAAAAAATGAAGTATAAAAATACATAAACTTGAGTATACATGTTGGCTTTGTGGAAATAAACCATCTATTCTCTTTCAAGAGCACATGGAAGGTGTGCAAGAATGGACTGGGCACTAGGATGCAAGACCAGCCCTTAGTATCAAAGAATTGGTATCACACAGATTAGAAATTCTCTAACCACAGTGCAATTTAGTTGAAAATCAACAGTTTACAAAAAAAGGTTAAAATAAAATCTGTTTGAAAACTTAAACATACACTCCCTAAATAAATCATGGATTACAGAAGATATCCCAGTGGAAGTCACAAAATATTTTAAAATTGAATGACAACATAATACATGTCAAAATCTGAGAAAAAAGGTACTTAGAGAGTAATTTATACCCTTATTGCCTAAAAGAAAATCTTAAAATAAGTGAGATAAGTATTCAAATCAAGAAGTTGGGGGTATAAAACAAAAAGTAAAGTGAATGAAGTCAGATAGATGAAAATAATGACAGACACATAAAATAATAAAATAGAAAAAAAGACAATTGAAAAAATTCACAAAATCAATATTTGTTCTTTGAACAGACTAAGATAAACCACTGAGCTGACAGATTTGAGGAAGGGATGCAGGGCAGAGGGGCTGTTGAAGGAGGGAGGCGGCATAAACAAACAATCCTAGGAACCAAAAGGAGGAAGTAACCACAGATAAAGTAGGGATGTTTTAATGATAAAAATGCTGTAAGTTTATGCGAATGAATGAGACACATGAAATGAATAACTTTCTACAGAATTAGAATATTTTAAAAATAACTAAGAAATCTGCTCATCCACCAGCCTGGAAGGTTTTATAAACTTTCAAAAAACAGTCTTTATTCAAATTGTTTCAGCAAATGATAAACAAGGAAGAGCCTCCCAACCCTTTCCATTAGGCTTGTACACCTTGGACAGCAAAACTAGGTGTAGTTATTTACCAGAAAAAGGAAGTAATCATCTAAAAATTTCACTTGTGAACACACATGCCAAAGTACTAAATTAAGTAACAGTAAACTGAAATCAGAAGTGATCCAGACATCTACAATACAACCAAGTGTGACTTATGCTGGAATCCAAGAATTGATTAACCTCAGCAAATCTATTATGTAAAACAATATATTAAGAGATGAAGGGGGGAATCAAAGAATACATCTCAATATTAAGTAAAAAAAAGTATACATTAAAATTTTAAAATCCAGTAATTATTATTTTTAAAATAAACCTTCAGCAAGCTGGGAGTTGAAAGAAACTATCTAACTTAAACAGATAAAGCAATGATCTTAATGTTAAAACTTTAAAAGAATTCCCTTTAAAAAAAAAAAAAGACAAGGATATCCGCCCTTGTATTCAACACTGTCCTACGTTCAAGTCAATGCAATACACCAAGAAAAGGGAAAAGAGGCATAGAAACTGGAAAGGAAGAGGTAACACTCATTTTCAGATGATATAATTCTCTTAGATTTTCTATGTAGACAGACAGACTAATAGAATAGGAGAGAACAAGACAGTAAAGTTAGTAGACAATATAGTCAACATAGTCAACAACAGCTGTGTTCCTACAAGCCATTTAGAAAATATAGTGAAAGAAAATACACCATTAGCAACAACAATGAATACACAGAAAATAAATTAATATAAGACATGTTAGGCTTGGAGAATATAAAAGATACAAAATCTTTTAAAAGATGTATAACATTTCTGGATGTAAGGATGAAGATCACAATTGTCCCCAAACTGATCTACAAATTTAATCTAATTCTAACCAATATCCCAGTAAGTTTTTTGACAAGCTGATGCTAAAATGTAATATAGAGGAACAAAGAGTCAAGAACAGCCAATGCAATTTTGAAAAAGAACAGAGACTTAACCTACTAGCGTCAAGATTTATTATTAATCATAGTAAGTACAACAGGTTATGTTAGAACTGCTTAGTTTGAATATTTGTAAGTTTTTAAAGAAAGCATTTATTTCTGAGTATAAATTAGAGGTTTTGACAAATAATTTGTACACCACTGTTTCTTTTGCCATGCTAAAATTTTAAGGGCTTTCCAAAGAGGCCAACTGCCCTGCTATCAAGAGTACTTACTTCCTGTTTGGCACCAGTAGTATCAGAACCCACTTAATCAATGAATATTTATTAGGCACATCTATCTATATTATACCAGACACTGTGCTAGACTTAGGGATATGGAAATAATCAAGACCAGAATCAGCCCTTGAGTATTGTATAGTTTCCTAAGCAAAGTGCCTAAAAACTTTAAAAGGAACAAAAATACTAATATGAAACTATGATACTGACATGAATAGCAAGATCCCAAAACATTCAAAAGGGATAAAAAAAATACAGATGGAGAAATTCTGGTAGGATATCTCAGTCAAAATTTCTGTACTTCAATATTAAATCTTTTTTTAAAAGTCATATAATTATAATATTTTATTTTGTTTTGTACCCTATGGATCCTTAAAGAATTATCTGTTGGTAAGGAATGACATGAACCCATGGGAATAAGCGAGGTTCTCTGTGGTTTTCCTATTATTTAAAAAATATCCTATATTTCATCTTATTGTCTAAAATTCTATATTCTCAGAGGTCCAATAAGTAAAACTGTATTCTATCTTTCCAATGTCATCTCTTTCTACATTAATATGTATGTCCAATACTTCCATAATCCAGTTGTTTTTCCTCACAGGGCTTGTCATAATTTGCAATAATTTATTTTGATGGTTTTCTCAACAAAAGTTAAGCTCCCTGAGAGGAAGAATCATGCCTATCTCTGTGTTCCCAGCACCTAGCACAGCTCCTGACACATAAAACTTAATACTGTCACGGAATGAGTAACAGTTTTATTCACAACCAAAGATCGAATTACTCTTCTTTAGAAAGTTCCATCACAAAGACAGTTGATGTGCACAGAGAATATTTTTTAAGTGGAAAGAAGTTTAATTATTAATAGAAGGAGGCAGTATGCAATTTCCAGTGATAGAGAAAAGGGCAACTTTTAAAACTTTACTGAGGAAATGCAAGGGATTGGTGTGGGTTGCACCTGTACAGCTAGGAAAGCACTTGCAGAAATGCAACACAGGAATGACTAGTATCCAAAGCATTTTATTCTCTTATGATATGCTAAATCTTTTTTTTTTAAAGATTTTATTTATTTATCTTCAGAGGGGAAGGGAAGGAGAGAGGGAGAGAAATATCAATGTATGGTTGCTTCCTGTGCATTCCCTGCTGGGAAGTGGCCTGCAACCCAGGCATGTGCTCTGACTGGGAATCGAACCGTGATCTCTTGGTTCACAGGCCCACGCTTAATCCACTAAGCTACACCAGCCAGGGCACGATATGCTAAATCTTAAAAAGAGGTTTTTTTAAACTTCTTACATTGAGGTTTCAGAATGCAATGTGCTTTCAAAATGCATTATGAATATTAATAAACTCCTGTTCTTTTCATGGGGTAAAGGCATTTTGATAACAAATTCACAATGCAGAACACATTTAGAGAACTTCATCTTAAAATTTCCAAGTTGTCATGAACCAAATCTTGCAAGAAGTAATTTGTCTCACTCTATAGACCCTCACTTGGGAATATTTTGCTAATGTTACCTTATCACTTTCTTTCCTTAAAAATATACCATTTACTTTGGCAGCATTCACAGGCTATGTCAAGATTCTTTGCTCCCCAGCATATTAGCCTTTCTGTTATTGGACAGGCTTTCACTTTCATCTTCTTTTTAAAGATGGTGGCGGTGTAATATTCAAAAAATAAAAGTTGATTATTTTATAGAGCTTTGAGGTGCTTTCATTCACTATTTCATATATCTTCCCTTTAAATTATAAGTTAACCCAATTACATGAAAATGTCCAGGAAAAGTTCATGGCATATATATTTTTTAAATGAAGGATAGTACTTAGAACTGTTAAATTAGTATCACCATTCCATGAATCATCATTCACTCTTCTAAAGAAAAGTTACAAATTACATTGTTACAATACAAAATTGCTTCAGTGATCAGTTTGCTTCCGTATATAAATACATATATACATGGTTTACACACACACATGAGGAATTAAATTAGCAAGCTTTATGGCTGGTTCCTTTCTACCATTCCATCCTCAATGGGGCAGTACATGAATTCTTCTCGATCACAAGGGGACCGCTGATAGCACTGTAGTGGTAACACACAGCAGGAGCACATCTTGCATTAATGTAAAACAGTGCCCTAGTGGCCTAAAGGACTTTGTGTTTCTTCCTGGGTACCTTACTTACTAGAATCAACAGACAGTGCAGAGGCTTTGACTCAGTATGTCCTTGATCCAAAGGCTGACAGAGTGTGAGGGTGCCCATCCTGATAGCGCAAACTATGTAAGATTTTTTAAGATGCCAAAATAGAGAGTGATATGTGCTCAAAAATCAGAAGCCAACATACACAAAATTTGAGGAGGTTTATGAAAATCATCTTATTAAATCTCTGATGAGTTACTAAACTGGGCCAGATTATTTAGTCACAGTCTTTGGACGGCCCTCTGAAAATCCAATGGGAGTGTGCCCGGCACAGAATACAAATTCAAGAGAAATTTGTATTAGGTAACTCATAACCAGCAAAGTCATTTATTGCTCACTTTAAGACCTACTTGGATTCCTTTTTTTTTAAAGTATAAAAAACAAAAACTTTTACCCTTTTTTTGGTAAATAGTAACAAAGTGGACGGTAGAAAAAGGGGAGGGGGTAATGCATAACCACATTAAATTTTCTACTACTTTTCTCACTAAGTACTTACTACTAATGCATTATCCATTGTGAGGAAGACAAAATAATCAACTGACACTAAAATGGCTGACACTTGATATATCCTCTTGCCTCTCTGCCTGAGAGCACAAACTAGCTTTCTCCATTGCTTCTTACTGCTAAAGTGAAATGCTCTATCTTCCCAGATTACAAAGTATATCTGTATAGTCCATCTTCAAATCATGAGTGTTTACTTATATTTTACATAAACACCCAACTACTATGACACATTTCCAAAGAGGAGCCTGAGTGGCAGCTATATGGTGGAGTCCTTGCCAGCTTGCAAGAAATACAGGAACAGACCTCTGACATCTGCCTAGATTCCCACACCCAGTTCACAGTGGGAGAAATGACCTGCTGAAAAAGTGTAAAGCAGATGGGAATTCCAATGTGCTGCCATTCATCAGGTGAACAAGAGCAAGTAGGGCTTCACCTACATGGTCAAACAATGGCAAAAAAAGGAGATCTGTTCAATTCTGGTGCTAGGTGTGTAGCACTTGCTTTCATAGTGCTATTTCTCCATACTCCACTACTGCACTTTCCATCACAAATGAATATCAAACCCTTACCCTTTTTCATGACCCATTATATTTATTACATGTAAATTACCTTAAATACTTCTAGAATGGTATGAGACAGGAAAAGGAGAGGAGGACCCATACTGAGATATGCTTTCCCCCTCATACCCCAGTTCTTTTTTTTAAATACATTTTATTGATTATGCTATTACAGTTGTCCTATTATCCCCCTTCATTCCTCTCCACCCTGAACACCCTCTCTCACCCACATTCCCCCCCTTTACTTCAGTCCATGTGTC
>CM052546.1:61153575-61190705 GCA_028533065.1 Trachops cirrhosus | reverse complement strand
CTTTTTGGTCTTGTCGAGCTCCTGTAGTGAGGGGCGGGGCCTTAGGAGTTCACCAGGGCGGGGCACCCCAGTCGCTGGGTTGTGACGCTGTATGTGGGGGCGGGGTCCGAGGAGGAACAATGGCGCTTGCTCGGCTCTCTGTAGGACCCCAGACCCTTCTGCCACTTTCTGCACGCCAACCGGGCCCCTCTGGCACCAATTCCGGTGTGGGTGGGTCTGTGCACCCCATGGGACCTTCCTTCTCAGTCAGTGACCCAGAGCTCTATTTCCCAGTGCTGGGACCCTGAGTTGCATGCAATGCCTTGCTTCACAATGTCCGCCTTGCTGGGTCTGCCGGTCGCCACCCCCTGGCCGGGGCCCACCAGCCACTGCTGCTTGTGCGCCCAGGGTCTGCCTGCTGCAGGCTTGTGCCGCCCCAGGTGCTCAGCTCTCCGCTCCGTGTCCCTCGCCTGGCTGCCTGACTCCGACCCTCCTACCGGTCTGGATGAACGTGTCTATTTTTAAATCCTTGGGTGTCCGACTTCCATACACTTCAATTTTCTGTCAGTTCTGGTTGTTATTTTGTTTCTGTATTGTTGTTGTCCCTATCATGGTTGTGTGAGGAGGCACAGTGCGTCTACCTATGCCTCCATCTTGGCCGGAAGTCTACCTCAGTTCTATTTAAGGAACTCATAGGGTTAGAGTGCTATTTTATAGTATGTATTTAATGGGAGCTGATACATAAAGAGTACAACATCAGACAATTATTTTATGGCCCTATTCACAGTAATGGTCTGGTCATATTTTTAAAAGACCACCTAGAATAAACAAGCAGGAAAAAAATCTACTTTTTTATATCACTCCATTTCAGATTTAGCAGCTGACACTCAGTGTGGCTTGGCAAGTTCTTGAAAGACTTTCCACCATTTGGCATTAGTCTACCAGAGAGCAGGGCCTTTTATATTCAGCACCATTGCAAAATGTCTCACTCACCAGTACTCAAAGAAGGTCTCAGTTTTCCCAGCAAAAGGAATATAACATTGGAATTGACACTTATTTGGTAGGATGCTGTCATCAGCAGGTATTTATCTGCCATACTCTTCCCATGACACAGGCCTACACCAAGAGCTAGGTTTTCTTTTACTTTAAACAAAACACTTTACTTTAAAGTGCAGCCTTTAATCAGCAGCATTGCTTGTGATCCCAGTTCCCCTATCCCTAACATAAAAAAATAAATCTGATGGCTGAAACCCACAGAAAAATAAACATAAGCTGCTTCCATATTTTTCTTATGATCTACTTAAAACTATGAACTCCAGATAGCTACATACATGTTTTGCAATATGTTATACAAATTCTAAATGGAATTAACTTTGATTCTTAATAGTGAAAAGCAATTTCTCCTAACAAGGTTAAGATTCAACTGAGAGGATATAAAAGAAAAAGGAAATATTAGAACTGAGAGTCATTAGGTACTATAAATCTGAAGGATAATATTTATTCAATGTAAGGTTGGCATTAGTATCTCATTAAAGAGGCAAAGAGAAAACAAAGCTCTTCAGGTGACAGAGCAGTGCGAAAGTTGGTGTCCTCTCTTCGAACTAGTCTAATGTGTATAGTAGTTATGTAGACACTTATTTAATGACAATCACATGCAATCAGTATCTGGTCACTTCCAAAAAATATGAATGCTTAAAATTATGAATGTTCAATTTTTGAGAGCACAAATTTGCAAAAGGTTTAGCAATTTAAGGATTCTGACAGAGAAACTGCTTTCTTTATCAAGAATCAGTAGCTTAGGCCACTTTCAGTTCACTTGTTCATTCAACACATGTGTAGGCACCGTCCTAAATGCCAAACGTACCACAGCGACAAAGGCCCACAGATTCCTGATTCTCACAGAGCTTCCATTCTGCTGGGGCAGTCAGTTTAAAAGTTTTCTAAAATATGATTTCAGGGGAAAAAGCTATGAAGAAAACAAAACACAATGATGTATTTGAGAGGACAGTGAAGGAAGGCAGGGCAAAGAGATGACACCTTAGATGGGAGGCTGTGGTGGGTGGGGAGGGGAGGGGAGGGGAATCAAGTTAGCCCCAAGCCCCCCTGGGACCTAAGAGAAAGGGCTTAGTCAGAGGGCACATATGAAGGCCAGAAGAAAAAACTTAATGTGCTTGAGGAAAGGAATGACCACTATGTTTGACGCTTATAAACAGGAAGGAGACAGGCACACAATGAGGTCAAAGAGGTAAGCATTAGCTTACCATGTAAACATTTCAACAATGGGATGGGGCTTGTGTTTAATTCTATATACACTGATAAAACCCTGCAGGATTTTAAGTGAAGAATTAACGGTCTCATTTATATTTTGAAAAGTTCACTTTAGTTACTCTCTGGATAATGTGTTACAAAGAAGTTAAACAGGGACAACAGCGAGAGTGAGAGAAAAGCATGGCTTAGAGCACACTGGGAGCAAGAGAGACAAAGGGGCAATGGACTCAAGATGTACTTTAGAAACAGAGCAGACAATCATGCAAATACAGACACCATGAAGGAAGTTCGGACACATCATAAGGAAAAGAGGTGAGGGTAAGACACCACAATGGGGAGAAGTTTGCTAATCAATAGTACTTCGAGCCAAGGGGATGCATAGGAGCGTCTAGGTCTGAGTTTGAGAGGCTCTAGATAGAGGAAAAGAGACACAGTGCAACCTCTGCTTTGACATTTTCAGGTTCTTTTAAGGGGAATGTGGCAGTAATGCTACTGTGTTTTCAGTAAGCCACTATGTGAAGCATGTCTTTTAATGATATTTCCCCTAACAACCTGTTGTTTCTCTTTATCTGTAAAGAGAAAAAAGAAAGCTGTGGTTTTGCTTAATTTTTGTGACAGGAGCCCGCATCTGCCTGTCTGTCCATCTCTCCCTCTCTCTCCCTCTCTCCCTCTCTCTCCCCCAACCCCACTGCTCCCCCTCCCCCTTTTCTCTTCTACTTGGAGTTTAATAAATTTAAAGCAAACACACACATTCCTATTTTCTCCTTTCAGAACTATCTTTTTAAAAAATAGAATTCACTAAGTTTAGTAACAAAATACACTGAAAACAAATGAAGTTATAAAATACTATTTAAATCAAATTATCATCTGAATAGAACCAGTTGTTGCAATTAGTATCACACCTATGAATCTGATTAATATCACAATCTGAAGTAACACTAAATGAGGCAACCACACACTTAATTTTACATTAAATTCAGAGATTTCCACTTAAATAATTCTTCTCTTTCATAATGTTAATAAATGTAGGGGAGAAATGCATTGGTTGCTTTTCTCTGGATAAGGCTGGGTAATTTACTCAAGAACAAGAGGCTTCAGATCTACCACTTTTGACTCTGGCCAAGTCTTACTTACTAATTTTAAACATTTATCAAGACTGGAAACTACCCAAACTCCCATCAATAATACAATGGATAAATAAAGTGAGGTAGGATCACACAATGGGAGGCTGCTATATGGCAATCAGAATAAACGATCTGCAACTACATGCAAAACCTGAAAAACTACCACAAACAATGTTAAACAAGAAAAGACAGAGACAAAAGAATACATACTGTATGATTTACATAAAATGCAAAACAAACTAAACTGTTAGAACTCAGAACATTGCTTATGCTTGGAAGGGGAGAAGAAGTGACTTGAAAGGAGAATGAGAGGCTTTTGAGATACTGGTAAATTACTATTTCTTGATCTGAGTGCAGGTTACATAAATGTGCTCTACTGGGGAAAGCTCACCGAGTTGTATATTTATGATATATGCATAATAAAGGTAGATGGAGTTAGCCTAAAATTCAACCGCTGCCCGTGTTAAGTATAGGACTTTCCAAAGAACAACTAGAGAGGGTTTTAATTGACAATAGGAGGCATCTAAATGTAACTGGCAAAAGAAACTAAGGCAATCATTGGATGCAACAATAAACTAGATGTAGAATATGCACAACATCAGTGTTGGGAAGTGGATGGTAATTAGAATCTGCAAGGGAGGCTGCTTTTCAAATCAAACAAGTCCATCTCTCCCAAAAACCACTGCCCTGGTGAGAAGCCAGTTTCTGATAAGCACTTGCCCTATGCATCAGTCAGGATGGGACAGAAAATGTAAAAAATCACTGGTTAAGAACAAGGGAGGTATGAATGTACTCTGCTCCAGCTCTAAGCTAGTCAGAGAATGCTTACGGTGTCTAGTTTACCTTTGTATACCACACTTAAAAGGACATTAAGCAAACTGGAACACGTTCAAAAAAGAAAACAGAAAGAACTTAAAACCACCAAACATAATGACATAGAAGTATAGATATTTAACCAAGAGATGAGAGAGCTTAGGGAAGAGAGTAAACAATCTTTGACGCACAAGCTACACTCCATTACACCATGCCATGACATCTATTTTGCTCATTGTTAGAACAGTATATGCTGTTCTCATTATGGCAAATCTCAATTGTATACACTGATCAAAATGTAGCAACATACTGGTCAATACTTCATGGTACACCAGAATTGTGTACACCAGGTGTACAGAACTTACGCACAACAGGCAGGCACCACTGATGTAGATACATACTATAGACAAATAGATTCCAATTCAATGTAACAAATACTTTCTAACCAGATTGTTTAAAGAAAAAAATGGATTTACATGAAAGGTAACTTACTTGCTATCCTGAAGGTATGGAGGAAACTCAAACGTTATTGAAAGGGGTAAGGGACAGGATGACCTTTAATGGTGCCTTTGATTCAGAAATTCTAATGATTCTATATCTCTGTTCTCAGATAAGCTGTGACTATTTTAAAATGTCCCATTCAAACTAGAATACTGGCACAAAGCACATCAACTAATAAGGGAAAGATGTACTCAGACAGAGTAAAGAGATGTATCTTGAAGACACCACTCTGGAACTTGAAATGTGTATTGCTAGTAAAGCCTCAAACACATGAATTTTTAAATCAGTCCAATGAGCAAAAACTTTTCTGCTCTCCCTTTATTATCAGGATTACTATGTGAAAGCAGAACTTACACGAGTACCCATTGATAAAAGCAGCAAGTAACAGAGGTGAATAAACATAAATTTATTCTCCCTGGAAAGGAGACACAAGGTTGGTAGCCTTCAAGAGCAGCATCCTCCTGTCAGACTGAAGCTTCAGTCTGTGAGTTGAAATGAGAAAAATTGGTATTATTTAAATAGAAAGCTATAAAAGAAGAAAATTGTCCCTGAGCATAGTGTCATTACACTATCTTACCCTCAAGAGCTAAAGTCTCAATTAAAGTCTTTCAATGACAAAGGGCTGAATTTACCCACTGTTAGCTGATGTTCATGTACTCACGATGTTCACACAGAATGTAAACCTTTACATTTCTCACTCAGTAACACTTCACTTCTGTGCCTGGAGTCATCACTGATAAGAGTTCCTAGAAATATTCCTTCTCTGGAGATATTTTCAGACACCCTGGAAGAACTACCATCCAAGCACAATGGATGGTTCTATTCCTCTCTCCCATTTAATCATTATACACGGAATCCCCTCTACGTCAATTAAGCATACAATACAGTGCAGTACATAAAACCACAATAAGCAATACAGCAAAAAAGAAGTAAAGCCATGAAAATGCATTAATTTATTCTATGCAATGCACTTGTAATTCTTCCACTTTCAGTCAAGATCACAGTACAGTTTAATAGTCTGGTTCAGGGACCAATTAATCCTTTTATATTTAAATCAATCACTGATTCCTCTCCGAATAGAATAATTTAGCTTCAACATGCTGCCTCCCATTTGATGTCTTTGGGGAAAGAGCACAGTTAACCCTATGTGGCACATTAATAATGCTTGATAATAGCAAAGGAAATGCATTCTCAGAGAAATCTTATACTGAAAGCGGGGAACACTCTAAAACATATTAGCATAATCAGTATATGTCCTCATTTTCTTAATTAAAACAGGAAGGGTAACCTGGAGCCAAAAGTGTACCCTTCGTATGGCTTTTCACAGTATGTGACCATGCACGTACATATTTATTTTGATGATGTATAAAATATATACCCAGGAATAAAACTACTCTATACAATTCCTCTCCCTACTACTGTCTGATTCCCCTTTGCCAACCCCACCAAGAATAAAATGACTTGATGATGCTCAAACAACAGGAAAGGGGGAAAGTAACAGAAAAAGTGTGCATTTTATTCAAACTGGCATGTGTTTGGCACTTTGCCACAAAGCTGTGTCTTTCTCCTTGAATAACTCTGAAGCCTAATTAATAGGGTTAATTCAATGCACTAGTCATGTGTCATCTAAAGATTTTTGCCACTGCATGTAAAGCAGATGTCCATGTTTTAAGAATATTTTCTCCAAACAAATGTGTCGAGAAAGCATTAAGAGTTAATGTGACTAAGAATGACAACAATGTACTAAATGCTACTTCTTACTTTGACCAATAACAAGAGAAAGAGGTCTTCTTTTCATTCCTGGATCTTATTCACCACAAGAATAAGTCAACTTTGTATTCTGGTGGCCACACCATGGATTACAAATGAACAATTTAGCTTCAGAAATTTCAAAGCAAATATCAGCACTTTTCAAATGGTCCACAAATAAGTGTTTTAAAAAAAAATTTAACCCATCAACTTTGAATGTTAGATGCAGCACTGAAAAAACTGGAGTCGTACCTTGGCATAAAACAAATGCACTGCTGACTCAGGAGCTCTGCCAGTTCAAACAATTCAAAAAGGAGGAAAGCACACAGTGAATGTTAGCTCTGTGTTCACGTCACACAAACACAGAGAAGTCAAATGGTAAAAGTTTAAGATCTGCTCTGTGATACTTAGTGAGGAGAAGAGTTTTTTTTCTTTGCTTAATCCTTTCACCCCCAATTCGAGAAGAGTTTTTAAAAGGTCATGCTATAGGCAGTGACCCAAACTCGTAAGAGCACACAGCGTCTAAAAACAGAAATTCAAAAGCCTGACTACATTAACTGTCACAATGAAGGAATATTTCTCTGGACATACAGACTGTGACAACCTTTGAGAATTTGGTCGACAACTATGACCTACAAATGATCATCAGGTAGAAAATATTGAATGTCATTCCTCTCTAATCCCCAGAATAGTCACATCAAAGAGACATCTGGAGAGAACACAAGTTTTTTGTCTGTTTTTTTTTAAAACTCAAAGTAGAACACAACACTACTAATCAAGATTCAGCAAGTGAACCAAAGCTCATCATCAAAAAATCATCCTCTTGTCCCTAGAATATGAATCACACCAACTAACAAGCTACAATCAGCAGGATGTGTGTGTCTTGTGTCAATTTCAAGGTAGTTTGAATAAGTGTGTATGGACTCATTCATCCTCCCCTGTCTGGCTTTGCCTTGCTAATAAGCGAGAATCTGAAGTACCATACACAGACACGATGGTAAGAGACCCCACAGATCACTACAAAACACACAAATAAATGCCAGCAGTTAAATGCAAGGGGTGGCAGGAGTCTGTATGCGTTTGGGTAAAACATACTCTCTATTTCAGTGGCTATACCTCTCAGGTGGTGTATCCCAGCAGAAAAAGTACTACATGCTCTTTCTGGATTCAGTTTAGGATAGTGTTCAAAACCAGATCGAAAAATGCCAGAAACAGTTCTTTTGAACATTGGTGGAATGTTTCCTTTTTTCTCTTCTCTGCTTTTAATGTAGCTGTCACAATTCCAGGTCCAGAGAGAACTGATTCCCCCTGGCTGAGACAACCAACGAAAGCCTCCCTCGCCACAGCCCCAAAGTGCTCCTCTTAGGCTCAGCTTCCATCTGAGCTGTTCTGGACAACTGCCTCCCATCATCCCACCATGGAGGCTGTACTCGGCTCCTGGACGAGATCTTAGGTACTTCTTAAGAGCTCCTGATGTGATAGGTTCTCTCTTCCTTTACTAGGCTGTGTGGACTATAGCTGACAATTCTTGTATCTATAAAACCTACCCTGACAAGAGACTAATGCTTAAAAAAGAAAAAACAGGTTTATAAAGCAGCTCATTTATAAGCCAATATTAAAATTCAGTCTTTCCCTCTCTACATTAACATACTATGTCTAAATCAAAATATGAAGGGTGGTTTATAAGTCTCACATGGAAGAGAGAGTTCTTGATTATTCTCGTATTTTCAAAAGTTGATTTGGTTAATTTTAAATAGTCATCGTAAAAACAAAATACAAACATGCTCAGTATCAGCATGAAAAACCTTAGAATGCACCTCCACTGGCTCATTTAAAAAAAATCACAAAAGGAATAGTTAATACTGTGATATAAAATACAAAGCCAAATGGATGTAAGTAATTCTATCTCCCAAAATAATAGCTGGAATGGCCATTTAAAAGAAATTTTGGATATTTAATACCTTTATCTTATATTTTATCTTCTATGTTAAATTCAACATTCAAACACAACTCCAACAGTTCTTCAGACAAAAAAATACAATTAGAAATAAAGAACAACTGACAGTGACCAGAGGGGAGGGGGGAGGAGGGTAACAGGGGAAAGAAGGGGAAGGGTCAAGTCATGGAACTTGTATAAAGGACCCACGGATAAGGACAACAGGGAGTGGGGCAAAGACTGAATGTGGAAGGTTGGGGGTGGGTAGGGCAGGGGAGAGTAATGGGGGGAAAATGGGAACAACTGTAAGTGAACAACAATAAATATATATAATAAAACGTATCTGTTCAATTCATAAGGAAATTTTAATAGCAAAGAAAATTAGTGTCTTTCATTTCTACCTGTGTATATTTGAATTAAATTATTTTTTAAACAGAAAAAAGAAACTTTCTTTACTTAACAGCCATGTAGGATACCCACCCAAGTTAAACATCTTATAAGGCATAAAAAAGTTAAAGACAAATATATCTAGCTAGTTGTTTTACAGATGTGTATACAAGAATGTTGATAGTGGGAAAATATTATTGCTTTCATTTTGGTAAGCGGGTTATCTTTATCCAGCAAATTTGCATAGGGTAGGTACACAGTAAAGTGACATGTTCTTAATAGTCAACATAATTGAAGATAAAATAATGGTAGTGTTAAAAACTCCAAATTAAGGAAAACAGATTAAGATAATGGGGAAATAGGGGCTGATAGTGATGAGGTACAGGGAAAGAAGTAGAGAGTCAAAAGATTAGTACAATATCTTAGAGTGAGATAAAAACTTAGATTAGAACAGAGTGAAAATACAAAGAAAAGACATTTTACAGGTACACAAACCAAAAAGTATCCCTTGTGATACCATATGGGTATGTTCTTGAATTAGTAATGTTTAGGAAATAAAATCAGAATGAAGTTTTGTCTTTTTAAATATCCAGAAAAACCTTTTCTGGATAAAAGCAGAAAAATGAGCTATTATCTACATCTTACTTGCAGTCTTTTCTCACACCTTTTAACTGGGAGGTGGGGCAGTGTATCGAGTCATAGACAGTCATTACTAATGTTGATTTCTATTTTTAAAATCACTGTTTTTTAATAGTTTTTTAAAAACTGAGGAGAGACAATGATATTCTAGTATTCTTGCATTGTCTACTTAAACCTTGTTCCCAAGGTAACAGCTAACTATTTGATATCAGACGCTGCATAATTATTGACTACAAAGGAAGTATGCTACAATGAGACATTTGCCCTTTAGAAGAATGAAAATGACCAGCTTGTTTTTTGCTTTGATATCAAACAAAAGTCTCTGATTTTCCTATAGAGACCAGAACTTTCTACTAGACATACGTTGACAAGAATAGGTTCCATTATTTAACACGTTCTTGGAGCAGAATGTTACTATTTTCAGTGTATTCTATTCCAGATTAAAACAAAGACAACTGAAACCACCTTTATTTTTAGACACTAGTGAGAGCCTCTCTGGAAGAGGCTCAGCTTTGAAGTCATACTGTTAAAGCATAAATGGAGATAATTGCTCATAAACCATCATGGATGAACATATTTCCCATGACCAAAAAGTAAATGAAATATGGAGATCTCATTATCACAATTACTGTCAAAACCTCTAATTTATACTTATAAATAAATGCTTTTTGTTAAAGATTTACAGATATTCAAACTAAGCAGTTCTAACATAACCAGTATTGGGTCTAAAATTATAATGTACACAGACATTTTATTTTGCCCCAAATAGTCAAGTGACAAAGGTAGGTAGGCTAACTGAAAACTCAGCCTTATTTAGCACTATACTTGAAATTAAAATAAACACTGATTAAGAAAATACCCAGAAAATAAAATTCTAGGACAGGGTTTTTCAAATGATAGGGGCCATAAAATCAATTAGGTAGATTTCAACCAATATTTTTTATTTAAAAAGAACAGAATAAAATAGAAAACACAATTTCAAGCTCAAGAAAGCAAGAGAGAAATACACACAAACACGTACATACTAGGTTGCGATGTAAGATGCATTTCTTTGAAGGCAGTATAGAAAAATTTGAAAGTTCTTTGAAATATCAAATATTGTAATAAACCTCAATTTAGTAAGATTTCTTATTATATTGGCCTTTTAAAATGTCCTGTAAAAGTGCCAAAACATAATTCACAACTATATTCTTTCAGGTATAACTCCATGAAAAATTTGACTCTGAGAGTCCAAATAGCTCCTTCAGGATACAAGATATAGCACAGTGTTCCTAATACTGGCACCCAAGAATGTCACGGTGGTGTATGTATTAGAGAATAATTGGAAAGATGAACAAAATCTGAAAATTAAAATGACAATTTCACCAAAACTTTATTAGACAAGTTGCATGCTTTAAAATTTCTCTCTGTACACATGGGACAGGCCCCATCAATACTAAAACTCTATAAACTAAATGTATCTACTAAATGGAAAATTAAGAATGAACACCACTGAGACACTCTAATAACCAGTGGCAGGAAGCCAAGCCTGACTAATACAAAAGCAGTAAAATTAACTGAAGACTCGTGCCTTTGAATTAAAAGCACATCCTACTTAGAAGATGGTAATTTTTTCATTCAACAGTTATGTCAGCTTAATTTTGATATTCAAATTAATTTAAGCTTATAGTTGAAGAAATATATCCTTCAAACTTAATAAAACTGCTCGTTTTTCAAATGGTTAACAAATTTTAAAGGTACCTATATTGTGTCAAACTGTATGCATCAAACACGTTAACTCTGTCATTGAGGAGTAAAAGTTGGCTACAGGGTCATATGCAAAGAGTAATGACAAATGGCAACAATTATATCAAAAAAGATATATCAAAGAATTATATCAAAAAAGATGTGTATCAGGTCATCTCTGATGACTGAGGAGCCACACTAACTGCTATTAAGGAATAAGGTGAACCAGAGCCATACTTCTTGCATGTAAAGAGATGTGTACATTAAGAAATCATATACCAGAAAGTCACAAATCTAGCTTTCCCCTCACTGAAATAGCAGCAGTAGCCAACCAATTTTCAAAAGTCTAAAGTTAACTAACTTTCAAAAGCACACTTCATACAGCTGCGAGCCAGAGAGACAGTTTCTTGCAGTAAATGCCTTGCACAATGCAACTGAATCATTAGGGGGCAAGAATTAGAATTCAAAGCTATGAGTGACTTATCTTTTGTTATCTCAAAGAGATGACCTGATACACAGGACAGAGAAACAAAAAGGTCAGCCTAAAAAAATAATGAAAGTCATTAGGAGATAAAAGGTTGAAAGGGAATGCTGCCCTGACCAGTGTGGCTCGGCTGGTTGAGTACTGTCCAGCAAAGCGGAAGGTCGCTGGTTAGACAGGGCACATGCCTGAATTGAGGGCCTGGTCCCCAGCTGGGGTGTGCACAGGAGGCAACAGATGGATGTTTCTCTCCCTCTCTGTCTCCCTCCCTCCCCCTCTAAGAATAAATAAATACAATCTTTAAAACAAAGAAAGAAAGGGAATGTTGCTAGGTGGACTATTACTGGGCTAAGAACTCCATTTAGGATACCTTAAAGGCATCTGGTTCTGCAGGCAACAGAACCTAAAGACATTAACTCATGGGAAAGCTGCTTCAAGATTTTACTGAGCTATGCTGTAGAAATTAATGCTTCATCATCATTGAGAAAAATGTCTTGGTGTCATTCTAAAGAAGTGTTAAATCAATTGTGATCTTTGTGGGGAAAAGCTGGAAAGCATCATTCACTCTTAAATGTCAGCCAGTTAAGAACAAAAACCACTAATCATGTGCTGGCCTGTGGTTTGCACTGCATGGTTTTGATGAATGAACCATTCCAATCTTGTTTTGCTTAAGCTAATACTACAATCTGCTTATATACTCAAGAGAGCAGGCAGACAGAATATTGGGTGCATTGGAGATATTAAGCAGGTATGAAAGATTAATAAGGAAGAATTTATAAGATTTACAAGAATAATCCATGTGAATAATTGAGGTTTTAATGTATTTTGATTAAATGAAGAAGTCAAATACATTTCAATAAAACAATAGGCAATGTAGTAAGTTAAGCTTCATCATTAATGTCTTGCAAAAGCAATACATAATATATAATCATTATTCATTTATAATATTTTATATGCATTATATAATATATAATTTTATATTCATTATATAATATATAATCCACTATTCATTTTTTTATCTAAAAACCTATCTTTCTGAAAGATCTATGAAAAACATTTTCTCTACATGTCACGCACTATGTAAGAAATCAAGAAAACCACAGTACTAATTTTGGAATTTCTTATTAAAGTATAAAATTTCTTTTTTATTGGGAGAGCAATGTTTCTGGTGGACCTGCCAATGGAAGAGTCATAGAACTAATGGTTAGCACTAAGAGGCCCTTAGAGAACATGACTACTACTCTCTAAAAGAGTTAACTTACCAAATTTAGTAAGTTTCATTAAATACCTGGGATATGAATCATGGTCTCCATGAGCGGCAGACACATGTAGGAAAGGATTAAAACCAAAGGCTAAGGGGCAGTTCAGTGAGCTGCTGGCAGCCCAAAGGCAAATCTGTTAAAATAGGACCCTGCCCAAAACACCAGCAACACTCCGTGGAAGACATGGAAATTGTAGAGTACAGCAATGACAAGCAAGGGTGTTAGAATGCAACCCAAATTTCAGATGTAACTATGTCACTGAATGTATCACCCTGCATAAACTACTTTTTGTCCTTATCTGTGTAATTAGTACAATGAAACCCTACATACCAGATTATGACCTAAGATTACTGTTAGCTTTAAAGGAGATCACATACATATACAAATACTTTTATAGAGCCACAGTGGCTATGATGGTGGTGATGGCAGTAACACCTGATGGCGCAGTCAGGGGTAGTTGTGTTCTGAATATGAGATACAAGTCCAACAGAAATGGGTCTGGGAAGCAAGTACCTAATTTTGAAGTGGCTTTCTATAAGAGAGGGTATGAAAACAGGCAAGCAAGCAGGGCTGAACAGCTCTAAGGACTGTGATAAAGAAAGAACTATAAATTGTGACTAATATTTACCTGCTAGTGCATACACTTCCTGACTGATTGATGAATAACATTTCTTTATTCATAATGCCTATCTAGATCTGCAGGACCTCAGTTAAGACCCTGTTAAGTATAAGAATCAGTTCCAGCTATTGCTGGTGATGACAAACTCACAATCTAACTACATTCATTTTCTTTGAATTCTCCAAGTAGCAATGAGAGGAATATGAGAATCGTCATCAGTTAAAATTCTCTAAATTCTTTAAGAAATTATTTTCTATCTAATCTTAATGATTGCATAATTACAGGATAAAATTAATATCTTGGGTACTAATTCAAATTGCACTTGATCTTAGAGAATTAAATTACCATAGATAAAAGATAAATTTTCCTTGGTTTCTGATCTTTATTTCTTTCCTTAAAACTTAATAAACCTCTTTAATTTGTCTTCCTAACTTGGCAGACTTACTGAAATCTGGAATATACAGCAGATACTTATATGTATTTGGTTACTGCATTTCCTCCACAACTAACATAGATAGCTCTCTTAAAGCAATAAAGATTGTCCTTTTCCCTTCACAGAATTAAATATATACCTATGTGAAACAAAGTTAACCTAGAAGAAAAAGTGACCAGCAGCAGAATCCCTGGAGAAAACTAGGGGAGTCATTTAACACAAAATGAAAGTTGACTGACACCTGAAGGAATAAGCACCACAGCAGATTATCCCAAGTGGCTCAAACTATAGCCTATAAAATAAAGCTCTATGAGGCAGACAAGAGTCCCAAAGAGATTACATTTAATAATACTAAAATGGCAGAAGCACATTCCACTCGAAAGGTAAAATAGATTCTTAAAGGATGACAAAGACAGTAGCAGTAAACTTGAGAAGAGATGCTAAATCTCTAGCATCCCAACTCCAAAGTTCTATCTAATGTACCACTTCTTTTGATCAGGGGTAGAGTTCATTTGCTGCTTTACAAGTGGCTCGGTATCCACATGACATGCAGAGTTGCATACCACCTGACTGATGCCAGAATACTCTGCCATCAGCACTTAAATTCCTGAAAGAGCTTTCTAGGCAATGATCTAATAAATGAAGATGCAGCATCTACTATGAGATACTAGTGACTGCTCCTCTTCTGCTGGATAAGCCTAGTCTATGCCAAACTCAGACAATGGTCTTTACTATGGTCTCTCAAACAGTTTACATGAAGGTAGACTGTCTGAAAGTCCATTTCAGTATCTTTATGTCTGTCTGTAAACTTTACAGATAGTTTTTAAAAAATGCATCAAGACTGAATACCAGAATGCTAAGATCTGACATTCCATTTGAGGTATAATCCTCAGCTGAACTGATTTCTCATTTTAAGACATGAACAGCGGCACAAGAAAAACATACTTCTATTTGTTTATTTTCTATGTAAGCACTATTAAGCATCTAAAATTCAAAAATAGTATTTTCCTCATACATATTCTGGGAATGAGTCTGTGTAATTATTGAACTAATAAGTCTGTACACATAATACAATTAAAACAAATGTTGAGATTATTAACAGCAAAAAAGTTTATACTATCGCATAAACTGGCAATAAGATTATTTTGTAATCTTTATCCATAATGGAAGAGAAACAGACCACGGATTAATGTACTATCTTGTTAACCATTTATATAGTTATTTTTAACTCCCAAAATATTTTTCTGGAGATCATCCAAAGTTGAAATTGGAAGACTTTCTTTCAGAGATAACTCACTAACTAACATATTCTTAAACAGTGTTGCTTGAAATAGAATGTCATCCAATAGGGGAAGATGAAGTCAAAACAATCTAGGCAAATGTAAAACAAGGACAGAATAATGGAGTACAGAGCAGTTTATGGACTTCCATATTTAGCACTTATGTATTTTCAAATATTATCATATTCTTCCATCTCCCTCAGTAACATTCTAAAACAAAGAGGTTTTTCATGTCTTTTAGTAGATGGACTCGTGTCCATAAATATAAAATATATTAATTGAAGATCAAAATAGCATATAAGTATATACAGATGTTACCAATAAAGTAATAAGATGTTATGCTTATAAAAGACACATGAAATAAGCATTTCCATTTATAGATTTATATTAAATACAGAAGATGATCTTGACTTACAATTTTTTTACTTTATGATTTATAAAAGCAATACGCATTAGTAGAAACCATACTTCAAACTTTGATCTTTTTCCAGGCTAGTGATATGTGGGTGCGATACTCTGTGCTGGACAGCAGCAGTGAACCTCAGCTCCCAGTCCACCACAGGATCACGAGGGCAAACAACTGATACTTTACAGCAGCAATTTTCAACCCACGTGCCACAAGAATTTTTAAGACATGCAATACCTATTTAGTTAGGGCAATGATCCCTTTTCCCTTAGACTGTCAAATAAAAAAACTGACAACAGCCAACACAGCCATAGCCAATGGGTGTGAATGAATCAAAATTGCACCTTATTGTTGTCATATAGGGAAAAATAAATTTTTTTATATGCTACAGAATTTTGGTAGTTAGTTTACGTGTGCCACTAGATGAAAAAGGTTGAAAATCGCTGCTCTACAGTGTACTGTGTGGTTGGCCTTTTTGGACACTATGGTTTGTGTTTTCACACCCCATCATGTTTACAAAACATCCAACTGTGTCTCCTACTTCTGGTGAGAAGAGGAAGGCAATGACTTGAGATGAAACTCAAGATCTCTGCTCAACTTTAGGCAAGTGTTCTGAGCATGTTTAAGATAGGCTAGGCTAAGCTATGATGGTTGGGTAGGTTAAAAGTATTAAATGCATTTTAGACTTACAATACTTTCAACTTGCAATAGGTTTTTTTGGGACGTAACCCAATAAACCTATTGCAAGAGCATCTATAGCTGTAATAAAATAAAAGTTTACAATTTGTATGTCAAGTTTGCTTAAGCAAGCTTGATTTCACAGGCAATGTTCCCTCCTCCCCCTAAAATCACACTCTGAAGAATAATTTTACACTTTTAATGATTATAAAAGTGTCTATAGTATAAAATACATTAAATGTAATTGATTAATATTGGGAAAATATTTGAATGATGGAACAGAAGAAAAAAGACTGAATATAAAAACATGAAAAAGTCACCAAGAAAAAAGCTTGAAATTACAATTTAAATCAGATTTTATTATTCAATTAAGATAAAGAAGTAACAAAAAATATTGCTTTCTGGCCTTTTGCCGAAGATCAAGTGGAGAGTAATAAATATAAATCACTGTCATAAATCAAACATTATCATCTTAAACAAAATACTTGGAAAAAGTCCTGTTTTTTTCTCAACTTTGGGGTAAGACCCCCTTCAACAAATGCTAAAGTTATACTATACAATTCAACAAGTGAAATTCAAACACTGTGAGCAGAAAGCACGATGTGTCCACAACTGTTCCTGCAGATGCTCAGGGTGATCTCACCTTCTCCGAACTCCGAGCACTCCTCTGTGTGTCACTCAAAGTAGCTGAGGGGGGCCAACTTTAATTCAACTAGGCACATTTCTTAATAGGCCTTACAAGTTTTTAAATTATTTTAATTCTTAAAAATTCAGTAAGACAGGCAGAAAAACAATGATCAGGTACACTTTTACAGATCAAGAGTATCGCTAAGTGGCCAGGAAAAGTGTTACTGTGTATCAAATATACTTAGTATTCAAAATTAAAGAGCTATTTTAAGGCCTGAGATGTTAAAAGAAACAGTATGTATACCAATAATTTGATAATTTAACCACAGGTTAAAATTATTAGATTGCATGGGGGAGGTGGATTTTATAGTCAACCACAATGTAAGTTTACACATATACAAACACACAAGTGACACTTGTTTTATGAAGCTCTAGCTTTCACAGAATTATTAATTCACTGAAGATAAATGGAAATGAAAGCTTAGAGATGAGAAGAAAGTTAAAGATGTGAAACCATGGTCTCATCTTTAAAAAGAAAAAGTGGGAGCTCAAAATGGTATATGAGTATGTGTGTCTCCTATTTATTCTCTATCCTGTCCCCCGCCATTCCCCCCACCCCCTTGGAACCTCAGCTCACATTCATAAGCACGCTAAACACTAACTAACCCCAAGGGTTCTTTATGAGGTCTTAGAAAAATAACTTGGTAAGAATACAGATTACTGTTTCCATCTTTAATTTGGAAGATGAAACTGAAGTTAGTCATTTTAAAGGAAGACCTCCCCAGGTCACAAGACTTACCTATTTCCAAAACTAAGCTTTCACTAACTATTCTGACTTTTAAATTACATCTTCTAAAGTTGTCCATATATATTTTTTTACCCAAATGTTTTTTTTATTTTTGCTATTTAAAAATAAACCATAAATACAAGTAATGTGCTTATTTTAATGTAAGGTAGTACAATCAATTCTTAATTACTCAGCACTAAGAAAGGCAATGTTAGAGGGCCTTGCAACGCAGCAGACCTGAGTTCAAATATGACCTGTATTAGCGGCCTAAAGTTAATTAACTCTGTATTTCAGTTGTCAATGCTATAAAATAGAGATAATAATGCCTAACTAGGAAAGACATAAACATTAAATAAGATGTGATCATGCTCTTGATAAAATAGTAAAGTTAATTAAAGTCCCCACTATAAATCAGAGTGAAATCATCTATACAACAACAAACATCCCAAATTACCTAATGTAAGTTTGGGATGTAATTTAAATCTTACAATTCAATAAATATGTAAGAACACATACTAGAAAGGAAAATCTACTCCAGTGTCTAAATAAAATATGACAAAGCCACATCCAAACAGTAATACCTTGCACAAGTTCTGTTCCATTGGTTTTCAACTCTTCCCAGAAATAATGTGTTTCTTTCATGAAATTTTACACATGCCTCAATATATTTTAAAAATAAAAGGAAGAGAAACCCCAGAGTGGCCCAGGCTGGAGCCAGGCCTCTTTCACTCAGATGGCTTCATGGCCCTGCACCCTGTGCTACATCCCAGAGCTCTTCAGACGCCAGCTGGCCTGAGAGCTGTATTCTCCAGCCAATCAAATCTGTCTACATGATGCCCCACACAGAAAGTAGATACACTCTGTGCCTCACCTGCCTTCCTCTAAAATACTGGCTCCTCCTCCTCCTTGTCTACTTTATTTCTCAAAGTACATTCAAGACTGTTCTTGTAGGCTCCAAGGATACAGGCCAGAACAATACTGAACTTGGAGCACTTTACCTGTATCATTTACCTGGGCCCTAAAGACAGCATCTTGCTTGATACTTCCTCAACTCAGGGGCACTTTCTGTCTTCTGTCCACACCTAGTCTCACCCATGGGAACAAGGTATGTGTTACCCTCTGGATAGCCTTGAAGAAAACCTAGAAGGCTACTCTTTTTGTATTAGTAGTAGGCATGGAGTATGAGTTGAGGGAGGAAAAATCATTCATTTTAATTAAGTATTGTTTTGAACTATCTAAGCTACTGCTTCCTTCAAACAGTATCATTTTTTCTAGTTTCATATATCTAAAAAGCATACTCGCATTCAGCTGGATGAATTAATATCAGCAGGGCCTAAGACTAATCAAGCAAAAGCCTTTGTTAATCACCACCAAAAAAATTTTAATTAAAATTATAGCTCTAAAATTGTGCTATATACACACACACATATATATACTTAGTGCCACTAATTATGACAGTGCTATGATATTACTAACACAAAAATATAAACAGGAGTTACTATTTATTTCTTACAGAGAGAGGTTAATTTGATTAAACTTCTCTGTTCCTAAAAACTTTGGAATCTGGTGCCCCAGATGTCTGGAATATGACTTCCTGGAGAAGAAAGCATGAATGGGAAAGCAAGAGGCTTTGACAACAAATAGTTCAATTATGTCTCAGACTGCAAAGGGTGTTCCCAGGGTCTTCAGTAATACTCAGAATGTCTAGAGGGCTGTGCTGGCAAAAGCAGGCAGGAAGACTGCTTAAACACACAAAGCAAGTCAGTCTTCTACAGTACATAGCTGCCAGAGGAGCAGACTGCTCTCCTTACAGCCGCTCTGACCCAGCTACAGCACTGCCCTGACACACACAACACGGTCAGTCTCCACTCAGTAAACACTACTCAAGCACAAATGGCAGGAGGGCAGGGACCCCATCAATTTTGTCCACTGCCATATACCTTTGCACTTAGGAAACTAGATGGCATACAGTAGGCCCCTATACAATAAGGAGAACAGTGTGTGTGTGTGTGTGTGTGTGTGTGTGCATGAGTCAAGAATAAAGCATTTTCACTCTCATCATCACAATGTCATATTGACTCTTTACACAGAAGATACTTTTAAAATCATGTGAATTTTATCACATTCACCAATTTTTCTATAAGGCAGGATTACATGTAGAACATTTAATATTTCTGACCATATCTGAGCTTTACTTACAAACAGTTTAGAAGAATCTGAAGAAAATACAATTGCAATACAGTAGAATCTCCTGCATTCTGGCAGCATATCAAAAACCTGCCCCAACAGGCCTAATATTGCATGGTCAGCGAAAAGGAAAAGTGAAAGGAGTCTTCTACCTTGCTGTTTCTCTGAAAAGGGAATCACATTAGACCGCTAAGTAGTCAGATACATTATTTCATTGCTTGCAAAACCCTTGGGTAATAAAGAATGAGTACAAATTGCCACAGGCAGTTTTGGAGGAAAAACAGAACTGTGCAAAACAATGACAGCTGCCTGACTGCAGTGCTGGACAACTGCAGCACGCAGTGGCGTCAGCTGTAGTTGTTCTGCTCAAGTAGAGTGGTCGGCCGTGTGTGAGAAGGAGCTCCACAAGCACCCAATTCTACAGAATCTGGGGGTAAAGGCACAAGTAGAAGAAAGGTGAGAGAACAGTGTAAATGCATTTTATAAAACCCACCATGAGTCAGATTCGGTCACACATATATTTCCATTCTCGTCTACACAAGGAAGACTCACAGGCAGCTCGAGTGTTAAGAACATACCCCTTGGGAACACATAAGTGAAAAAGGTAAACACTTGCTATCGAGGGGATCAAAATTTTTCCCATGAAAATGCTAGAGCAAAAATAAAAAAAGGATATTTCTTTAATATGATCTATAATCTAAGAAAACAACTTACTTTCCATGCAAAGAAAACTAATTCATGCCTCATCTTGTACAGGTAAATAGCAAGAATGCGTGATTTACTTTCAAGGGATTCAGAGATTAAAACTGGGCTAACATCTTTAATTGTACTTGAAGGATGTTGTAAAATGTCATATTTTCTTCTGAAGACCAACTGTTTTACTCTAACCTCTTTATTGTGCTATTTTAAAGTCTATGTAACATTTTCTATACTGCTATATATTAAATTTCTTAAAGTATAAGAATCCTTTAATATTATACTTATAAACAATGTAACAGCTTTACTTTCATTGCATACAGAATCTCATTAGAAATCATGTAAGAGTTTTCTCTTTGACAAAATACAGAAAAAAACCCTTTCAGGATTTTCAACTTTCAAATTTTCATCATGAAGAAAGAAAAACCTCTAGAGCAAAAGAACTCTACCAGCTCCCAACAGATGGCATCAGTGGTTATAGGCAGCCACTCCAGTACCTGCTCTTTCATCCTCTACATTCATGCTTAGTTTTCTTTTTTTCTTTTCTTTGCTTTTTTAAGAGAGAGAGAGAGGAAGAGAAAGAGAAGGAGAGAGAGAGTAACATCGATGTAAGAGAGAAACATCGATCAGTTGCCTCCAGTAAACACACCCAACTGGAGATCAAACCCGCAACCTAGGTATGTGCCCTGATGGGAAATCAAACCCACGACCTTTTTGTGTATAGGATGACACTCCAACCAACTGAGCCACCTGGGCAGTTTTATGGAGTTTTAACAAGATGAATGACCCTATCATGTTCAACAAACACAAAAACAATACAAGAGATCATTTTAACAAAGGTGGTAGGAAAATGAATGTTTATCAGTGGAAATACTTGTAGAGGACAAAGCGAACCCTGCAATATCGGAAATAATCAACAAGAGATGAGGAAGTTTTAAGATGTAAAGATATTATAGTTGATGATCAGTATCAACCAGCGTTTAAATGCTTACTAGCCTAATAATATCAATTCAGGAGAATTTAGAAGATCAACAGGGTCAAAATGTTATAGAGGAAGCATTCAATGAATGGGTTCAAGGCCAAATGAAATCTGCACAACACTGACTGAAATGAGTGCTAAGGTACCACTGCTCTCTCTGACACCTTTGTGATCACCAGATTGCAGGTGATCATCACCTGTCTCACACTTCTAACATGGGCCTCAGTAGTATGCTTTGGGAAAGGCACCTCATAGCACTTATATTGGCAAGAGCACACTTGGTAACATAGATGATGGGAAGAATTCTAAACAGAAGGAGAAAATTTGAAAAGATCATTTTGATTACATACACCTACCAATAAAAAAAATAAATGAGCACACACCCCCAATATGTATCTGTTTGTTTTCAAATCTTCTACATGTACCTCTGTATTTAATCTAAAACATCATTTTAGACACTTTATTAACTACTAAGAAAAAACACTAATCATAATTCTTAAGAAAAATCACAATTTGAGATGTTGAAATGAGGAGGAAAAGTACATTTTAGAAGCAGTGAAGTATAGTACTTGACTAATACTAATGTACTTTGTATGTGCTAAAATACACACAAAGTTGAAATTGTTAATAGGAAGGGGGGAAAAACACTAACATTTTTTTTTCTAGAACTTCAAGGGACTGTCTTTTGTATACCAGTTTGGAGATCCCCTATCAGGAGAGAGGATGAAAGAATGAACTGAATAGAATATGATGTTAGAGCTCAATAAACAATTGAAAAAACTAAGTAGATGCTTTATCTCTTTTTATCACATTTACTATACATCATATGAACATAATCTTTGACAAACTCAACAAGGAGAAAAACCAGACAATAAGTATTTCTCATAAAGTAACCCTCTCCCCAGGCTCTTCATTAATTAGACTAATGTACTGCAGAGGCAAAGGGCACAGATTTCAGAGCAGAGTAACGGGATCTGCAGCATGACTACCTATGCTGCCCACTATGAAAAACACTATGGACACTCCCATGTTCTCGTCTATAAAATGAAGATAACAGGTCTTACCGCACAGGATTAAAACAGGGGATTAAGTGAGTAAATGCACATAAAGCTTTTAGCAAATGCTCAGAACACAGCAAGACTCAATAAATGGCAACAAAGGGACCATTTGTGGAAATGTGTTTCATCTACTAACTTACTTTAGGTTATCTGAGTTGTTAGATGGAAAGATGACACTTCAAAGTATTTGACTTAAAATCAGTGTTATTCACCAAGGCCACTTTTAGATGTCACAATCCCTGAATGTGACACACAAATACTTAGAGGATGAACCCTCAGATCAAAATCCATTTTTGTGGATAAATTTTAGTGAAGATCAAATAAGGGAACTGCACCAAAAATTACATGTTGCCTTCTTTATGTGACATTCAGGTGGAGATTGACGCTTTGTTAATCTAGCGCTGGGGTTAGTGCTCTGGGCCTCAGATGCATCTGACAGCTGACAATGCTAATAGGACAGCAAAGCACACTGTTGACAACACAAAGCCAGGAGAATCTCCAAAACAGCAAGGCTCATTTTAACAGGATGGTTTTCTTAAACAATGCTTTTAAAACAAGTAATTGTTTAAGTAAAATTTTATTGATAATCTGTTCTCTAAGACTGTATTCTGCCGACTATCATTTTTCAAACACTAACATTGTTCACTAACATTTTTCAAATACAAACACTCCCAATATATTGTTTAGGACTTTCAAAATGTTCAACTAGAGCATCCCACTGTGACACAAGCCCCAATGTGGATGGCAAAGTACTGACAATATTTGTGGTAAACAGCACAGTAGAATCAATGGTCTATGAATTTGTTTCCTGACTCCTGCCTGCCTCTTGTTTATTGTCTTAGGATTGGCAAGAGTTGTTCTCAGAATAAGAAATCTGAATTCTATCTACTATCCTGAATTGACCTTCCCCCATACATTTTCTCAGAATGTGTCAGTGTTCTGAATTTGAACTGTTAATGTGCACGTTAAGGACTCTCAGTCTACGCTCTCCCTGGAATAATACCTGCCTATTACTGCTGTGCGCAACAATATGCTGGCACTGGCATCACCCTTTGTGCACTTATGGTGGGCCTCAGTGAAAGAATGTGTCTCTAAAATATAAAAATCTAATGGGGGAGAAGAGGCAGGGCCCCAACTTGAGGTTCACAATCTGAGAGCTCTGGTTGTCCCCTGGGGAATGACCTGAATACAAGAGCCAAGGTACTCAAGAGAATGCAGCACTGAGGTCATGCCCTAGTCCATAAGAATGATCAGGGTACTGCCTCCCAAGAGTGACTGAGAACAGCTCCAGGCCCAAGAAACACAGAGGCTCCACTTCATTCGACTTAGACATCCTCTCACTGCAACAGCCCATAAGCTAGATGCTTGTAAGCCAGAAACTTAGTGGTGGAAATGGAAAATAATGCCAAAGGAATCCTGAACAACCCAATTAAGGGTGATACTTGGAAACAAGACCTGCTGGCCAAACTCATCCCCCATTTAGAACAATTCTAGTTTTTGTCTTTGTCTTTTTCTCCAAAAGTGCTGCCTAGCCTAGCTTCCTTCATTAAAGTCTGGACAAGATTTTTCAGTTGGCTTAGGTTCCCCATCTTCAACCAGCATGTGAACTGCCTGGTCTGATGGCAAACCCTCCCTGGTTCACATTCTGGCCCACGCCACGAGCCCTGGCACGGAGCTATCATACCCCACCGAGTCCAGGGAACTGAGGTCTGAACGGCCGTGGCAGAGTGTTAGGGAAAAGGTCAGGCTCTAGAGCCATATTGCCAGGCTCAAAGGCCAGCAGCCCCCTTTAACTCGCTGGCTGTCTAACTTTCAGTAAGTTTTTTAACTTCTTGGCACCTTAGGTTCTACCCATCCCTAAGTTGTTATACAAACTGCTTAGAAAAGTAGTACACAGCATATATTACACAGTAGTACACTTCTTATATTATTTCATTTGTATAGTTTTATAAGAACCAGAGGCTTACCAAAAAAGAAATACTGCAAGAATATCATTTGTTGCTTATGCATCTGTTTTACAAAGGAAATAATAACTAGTTATATGTCAATTATAAAACTGGGGAAAGTTTTTTAAAGAAAGAAATAAGAACTATCACAGAAATGAGGTTTAACTCATAAATTCACCTAACCTTCACTGACTGAGAACCTACACAAAAGTGGGGGGGTACTGTACTTAACACATTTGTTATCAGCCAAGCATTTGTTGAATGGAGGAGGGGCAGGAGAGAAGGGAGAACCTCATAGACACAAAAAATAATTACAAAAATCTATTACCTCTTGCAGTTTTGCTTCACAGATTTCATAGAATCAGTGCCAAGAATCATTTTGCCCCACGCCTTCACTTTATAAGTAAAAAAACTGGGACTCAGAAAGAAGATTTATATAGAACTTCTATCATTATTAACAAATTGTTTATATTAATGTAAGCTCCATGCATATTTTCTATTCTTGATCACTTGGAAGCACATTACACATATTTAAGAAATCTAGATAATGAAAATATAAATCTGTATTTGGACAAATACTTTTGCTTAGTTATTAAAAAGTAAGAGGGCATTCCAGTTATTGGCTAATTATAAGTCGTGCAACCACAAACATCTTTGAGAAAAAAGTTTTTTTCCACAATACCATTTGTTAAAAATGGAATTATTAGGTGAAAGAATGACATGAATTTTATAGTCCTTATTTTGTGGTACTATATCACTGTTAAAACTACACTTACTGACATTTATTCACATAATAGCAATGGGTAAGTGTGTGTGTTACCCTTAAGTGTCACTAATTATTTTGTCATTTTATTTTTTGCTTCTTTAATAGATGTGAATTTGTAATTCCCACCTGGTTTTTCTCTGCGTTGCACTTAAGTAATAGGTGTGTGAACAAAATTTGTTTCTTGTAAAGCTTCTTGCAAAAACTGAAATTGAGTCTTTGCTTCAAAAATACTGGCTGTTTTTATTGATCAACCCCTTGCAGAGGAGAAGGGTCTAACGTATTCAACTTCAATATTTTCTGGACATTATACTTGATACATTTATCATTATCAGTATGTTGCTTTTCTTTTCTCAGTATTGCTGGTTTATAAGTACTCTCTGAAAATTTTTAATGAAACCATGAAAATATAGTATGTTTTTAAAAAGTTTTTAAAGCATAGACAAGATAAATAAATTCTTCTGGTGTATGTGCTTTTAATAAGGATGTTTCATTCCATATTTGACTTTAGTGCATATATTCTGAATTACCAATTTCAGGTTTTTTCCCATATTAACATAAATTTTCCACAGAATAATTATAATGTTTCCTTTCCCAATGATGTTATCTCCCACAAACATGTATTTGTTACATTCACATAAAAATGACTCTATGTGTCTTATTTAACTGTATTGGAGAGAAGGGTTTTGGAATATCATAAATTTTAGACAACTTTCACTTCCTAATATTTTAGAAACAGGTAAAATCCCACATATGTCCCTTTTACCCATTAGAACCATGTCTGATTATTTTTTCACACATACTTGACCATAATTATGTCAAGTTTTATAAAACATAAGCATCACTCACTCTTGACATGATGCACTAAGGTTAGAATAGATAAAATAGCTGCCAGGGACATGTTCAAGTACAACAGCCATTATAAGACAGGCACTTATACTCCCCACACATTTAGGAGTCTGACAGCCCAGAATTTAAATCCCAGATCCACAATAAAAGCTGTGTGACCCTAATTGAATTACATAATCTCCCTGAGCTTTACATTTAACACCTATAAAATGTGAATGTTATCATTTCTTTCCAAAAGTTCTTATGAGGATTAAATGAGGTATTTATTTGACCAATAAATAAGCATAAACTATGTCAGGCACTCTTCTAAGCACTTTGTAAACTTAACTCATTTAATTCTCATACTAATTCTATGAAGTAGAGACAATAATTAACTCTCTTTTACAAAGAAGCTGAAACAAAGAGATTAAGTAACTTTTACTTGCCTAAGGTCACAGTGATAGTAAGTGGCAAAGCCAGGATTTGAACCCAGGCACTCTGACCTCCGAGTCCATGCTCTAAAGCACCACACTAAATTGCCTCTTAAAATACCTACAGCACATGCCTGGCACTCGGCATAATGTTAAGGATGATGACAACACACAGTGCCCAGTCTAGCATAGAAGCATGCAGCACTCTAGAGACACAAAGATGGCTGGGGGCTCAGTGTTAATTAAGATGACATATAAAATACATAAGTACTTCCAGATTAAATTTATATAGTATAGAAACCTCTAAAAATATAAGTTAATGCTATTTTAAGGAATTTTTCAAAAATCACTAATGAATTATTTTAAATCACTCTCCCAGCACTGAGAGCCTGGATTTCTCTTAGTATTGTTAAATAAATCTTGCAAGTAATTAGTAGTTCATATTTTGGTCCTATCAACATTTACCACTCAATTTCCATTATGAACTATAGGTGCTAAGTTTTAAAAGAAAATACTCAAGTGTACTTTATTTTTTTAAAAGATTTTATTATTTATTTTCAAAGAGGGTAAGGGAGGGAGAAAGAAAGGGAGAGAAACATCAGTGTGTGGCCGCCTCTTGCGTGCCCTGTTCTGGGGGCCTGGCTTGCAACCAGTCTATGTGCCATAGACTAGGAATCGAACCACTGATTCTCTGGTTTGCAGGCCAGCACTCAGTCCACTGAGCCACACCAGCCAGGGCTCAAGTATACAGTTTCAGAAGAAAATTAAATGTATTGCATTTACTTTTTTAAAAAACAGTATTATTTTTTTCTGTAATATATGTTCAATGTAAAACTGAGAAATACAGGGGTGTAGAGCAAAAAACAAGAATCACCAGTAATTCAACATCATCTTTACTTTTCAATGTAGTTTGAGACATTTAATTTTCAGATGATGACAGCTTCTTTCTTTCAATTCTAAAAACAGATGAAATTTCATGAACGGAAATAATTACTGTGAAGGTGCTTCAAGTAAGCAATGTTCTTCAAATAAGTGAGAAACGTTAGCTCCACTTACCATTGTTTTAAATAATGAATGCTTTCTCCACTTGTTATGTTTAATGTAAAGTAAGTCCCATCAACAGACATGATTGACTGAATTCAACTGTTTTTTAAAACAATTTAAACACATTTTGATAAAATGAAAGTTATGTTTAGAAACTAGTAATTAATTAATGACAAATACTGGAATTAGAATTCATTCTCTTTTGTATTACAGATAAGGCCAAATCACTCAGTTGATATCACGCAAGCAATAACATGATTTAGCTTGTTCCAGACAAACTAACAAATTAAAACAGAAAAGTAACTTTTGTTCTTCTAAATACAGTGTCCTATGAAAACAAACATTCAGGCAAAACCAAGACTATTTAGATGAGTACCTATTCAAAAGTATACACTTTCAGTATATTAACATCAATAACCCTAAAAAACCAACAGCAAAATTCAAGCCACTGTATCAGCTAATAAAAGGCAAGGAAAATAGTAATAAAAAGTAGTAAAGTAAACTGCCCTTCTCCGGTCCTCCTATACCCTGACAGTCTTATGGAATCATTCTGGGTTTTCTACTATAAGACTAAAGGCCTATTTAATATGACTTCATTTTGCTCTAATTTACAGAGCAGATAAAATTCTTTATGCACCTTCCAATCTTCTAAACTACTAACAAAACTTAACACTTAAAATGATCCTTTTAAGCATCCTTTTTGTCATTTTGAATCTGTTAAACAAATCAGTGAGTCCACAAATCAGTTTCTTAACATCATTTAAAAGTAGTGTGGTAATTCAGTATTCGTTATCAGTTTTGGGAAGTGACTGCTTACATCTCAGGAAATTAAAAACTTGCAGAGGTTTTCAGCTTCTACGCCTTATTTGATTTAATGTTAATCAAGCTAGCATTGGTTTTTATTATATACTCAAATGGATTTCTAAGCAAGTTGTTGATACTCTATTTGAAGAAGCAGGCTCATCATTCTGTAGATAATCCTATTAATGACCCTTTATGCCCTTTTTATGCAGTGTTTAAGCACCAAGAATATTTTCTTCATATTTCATTAATAGTGATGAAACAAAGCAAGAATTCTTTAGCTGAATTTTGTAAAACCTAGAGTTCCCATAAACTTCACATATGTCTGTGTACCCATGGCTGATTAGCATACTACATTATGTTGTCTATGTCAAGGTAACGGGTAGATGAGATTCTTGCTGAGTCCTGGTGAAGGTTATTTACAGGGGCCACACTCTATACCCCTCACACTATACCACCACCAGCACTGCCACTTAAATTCCAGTCTGCTTTCTGCCCCAAACACCTTGCTGCCATTTCCAGCCATACCCCCCCCCCCTCCGCCCCCGATATAAGAGGCACTACTGCCTTTGTTCTGCATACCAAAGTATACAGGAAGAATTCGGGATCTGGTCTGAAATATGTGAGATTAGATTTTTTTTTCACACTGAATGTTGCCTAATCAATCCTGACTCCATTTTGCAACTTTCCACATCTGTAAAATTTCCTTTTAATTGGAATCAACACCTAAAGGAAAAGGATTACTAGGAAACTTGGCACTACAGCACACCAAACCCTGCAGGAAACTAACAGACTCTGCCTGCTGGGAAGTGTAGTCAGGACTAGCCCCTGAACACAACTGCTTCTGAGTGTAAAGAAACATGGCTGGATTCCCTGAGGACAGAATAAAACTAAAATCATAGATATTTGTTGTGAAAAGGTCCTTAAAAATGACCTTGTCCAACTCCCTCATTTTCTTGATGAACTGTGAAGAATTAAATTTCTGTAATCCAAATATTCACATATCTGCTATGTGTGGGGTGTTAGTTCATGGATTTGATACTGTAAAGAGATTCCTTTAGCACACACATGAAACATGCCTATCTATGATACATATTTCACTCTGGAGTCTGTAAAATGAACTGAAAGGCAGTACAGACTACTGGGGAGAGCAGAACCCTAAATCTTGGAACCATTTAGTGGAATTTAATTCTGTGGAGCACTATGCAAATCTTTTAACCTCTTATTTAAAAAGCTGTCTTATTTCACAGGTCTTTCCAACTCCAGTAACATAACAAATCAGATTCCTTTGTTAAACAGTAGCATTGAATAGTTTGAAAGTCCACACTTGGACATCAGGAAACTGAATTAAAATGGAAAGTGTTTACTTTTCCTTAATTTTATGGTAAAGAAAATTACTCACCAACAAATACAGTATTAGAATTTCCTGAATAAAACTTCTAAAGGAAACATGAGAAACCACTCATAGTGAACATCTCTTACGAGTGGATCAAGGCAGAGCAAAAGAGGTGGGATTTCTGAATGACCTAATCAGAATGACCTTTTTCATGGGCATGTATAATGTTTTAAAAATACCAATTAAAAAAATCTGCACTTCAATCACAGAAGGCAATACAATACAACAGAAAGTACAGTGAACTCGAAAAGGAGAGAAAAGAGTTCTAGTCTGGCTCCATCTTGCTCTATCTTGCTCTGCACCCTAGAGAAGTGCATCTGAGTTACAACATTCCTGTTTCCTTAGGAAGATAAGAGTGAGACTGCTCACTCTGTCATTAGCCCACTGGACTCAACTGTGTATCAACTGGCCTCAAGTTACTTTTCTCTCATTTGGTCATTCAGTGCATACACCAAACACTGAAAGAACAGCAGGAGCTAAATAAAAATATTATAAAAGAGTGTGCAGAATTATTTTCCTATAATGAAAATAATTTAAAGCCCCCAAAATCTATCAGAGTTCTGCAAATGTTTTATTTGCTGAAAAAAAAAAAAGAGAGAAGAGATAGAAAATAAACTTGGTGAAAATCCAAAATCTCTTACTAAGAAAGGTAAATAAATATATATATTCAGACCTTGACCCGAATGTTTCATTAGAACACTTTCCAAATATATGTCAGTAAAGTAACTAAATTAAAAAATTATTCTCAATCACATAAATTACAACTGCTGGGGTTAGGATATTGTCTTCTTTTTCCTAATTGATTGATGGGTCACACTTTCTGTCTCTAAATACTAACTCAATTACTGATCTCTCTAATGATGGAACTGAATGCCTAAAATTATTCCTTGTATCTTAACATTCATCCTATATCAGAGAAAAATAGTTTGTTACTGCATTTTTCTTCCCAGCTTTAAGAGACCAATAACAGGGTCACATGGTTATCAAAGCAATTTCCTCATAATTTATTATTAATATGTATCTCTATTATAGTTTTAGCCCATTTCACATCTCTTAAATATACTGTTTAAATATTAAAACCTAAAGTCTTCTTAAGCATTTAATAAGGTATGTTCAATTTTTGAGCTTTAAAAAAAATGCTCTTTTTCTTACACCTCACCTGACAAATATTGTTTTCCTGTCTTTTACTCATTATATTTTTTCTGCCATAATCTTAAGTTTGATTAAATGCCACAAATAAACTGTATCTTCTAATTTACTAATAAGCACCAGTGACTGATGTTTTCTGGGTACACTTTCAAGAGGCAGACAAAAAAAACCCTCACTTCTCTGTACCCCTGATCTCTATTCCTTTGACCCCAAGATTCAAACTGATCTGAGATAACTGACCACACTAATGATTTCCCGTTGCGCAACTCTAGGGACAACACAAATCACATGACCACCACACGGGAGTCCCTGACAGAGCAGCTTGCAGGTTAGCCCCTTAGGGCAAGTGCCATGACCACGGCTTATTAATTGAGAGAATGTGCAAGCATGAAAACCTCTTTCTTCCTCCTAAATATGCATTTAAATATCCTGGTTGGGGCCTCATTGTGCAAACAAGGTCCATAAAAGAAATGTATGATTAGGAAATCTCCTTCAAACCCTGAACACTACCACCTCTGCAGCCTTCCCTTTGAGTCTGTTCTCCACAACAGTTTTTCCATTGTTTGCAGTTAGACTTTCTAGCCTAAAAGCTAAAGAGTAAATCATCCTATTTTTTATTTGTTTGTTCTATATTATTTCACATTAACATTAAGCCTCTGCATTTTACCTTTCTCTCTTTTATTTTTAGAGTACTTACTATTTGTTAAAAATAAGGGGCAAGAGTCTTGGAAGCAGATTGATCTGGCTCTGCCCTTAATAGCAGGGTGACCGAGGGCACGTTACTCATCTCTCTGTGCCTCCATTCCTTTCACTTAAACTGGGGCTATCACTATTCCTACCACTAATTTCACAGAACTGCTGTGAGGAGTAGCACAAAGTACCTAACGAGCAGTATGCACAAAGGTCCTGCCCTTCTGGAAAATACTCTTCTTAGCTCCAGCACTTTCTGTTACTGAAACTCTCTAGGTCTCCATTTCTCATCTGTAAAACCAAAGAAAATAACACAAAGCTCCAGGTACAGAGTGAAGATTAGAAATAATTTACATAAAGCAGTTAGCACAATAACTCAACAAACGTTCGTCCTAACTTACAAATACTAGCTCCCCCCTTCCAACCTGAAGTCATGCTGCTGAGCATCTCTAAGTTGGCTGCTTCTCACTTGACCATTTCGATTCGTCCTTTAGTGCACACCCACACCTGCACTGGGGGCACCAGGAAGCGGCATGGCATTTCTGTTGGTGCCTTCCCTTCAAGTCTGAAGTAGATGCCAACTGATTAAGCACATATAGATAGGCTGTTAGGCGGCACCAGCATGCACTATACAGAACTTCTGGTTAATACTATAATAAGGTTTAGGTGCTTCTCAAGCACAATAATGTAAGATATACTTCAGCTTTAAATAAATTAACCTGAGAGATAGACATCTACAGACTATAAATACTAAAATTCCTGGCAGAAGACCAAATAAGACAATACAGAAGGCACTAAGGAAAAACAGTCCCGTGATATGCTAATAAAACCTGCAGGAGCAAGAAGTCAAAAGCAACAGGGAAAACATGTAGCCATAATTTAGTAGCAAATTGGGACTGGATCCTTAAAAAGCAGGCTCAGTTTTCCTGAGCTTTATTTTTTAGGCTTTAAAAAAATATTTAACTCTCTAGACAATGTTTATCTATGGCTCTGGAATTTTTGCAATTCTTAAATTCTAACAAGAAACTATTCTAATTTGTTATTCATTAATAGAATAATATAAGTATCCTCATGAACTGTCACAATTCATCTAAGCTTTGTGACTTTTGAATTTTATAACGGTTCTAAATTTGCTATATTGATGTTACATGGATTCTCAAAGCGCATATTCTTTGCCCACATTCATTCACCAAGACACCTAAACAAAAACCTGAATAATCTATCATTGTGGCACAGAGCAGTATAATGCCTATAAGCAACATTCACTTACAGCAGTTCACCACAAATGAACATCTACACAGTCTGTAGGTGATTCCTAGTACGAGCACATGACTTCAATCATATACAAACCCTAAAGCAATTCATCACCTTTTATGTATCTTGGGTCCACAGCAGAGAGAAAAAGACATAAAAAGAACTTCTTTATAACTCTCTGGATCACTCGAGCAGGCCCTCTGTTAGACATTATCTCCTCTCACCTGCCACTGCTGCTAAGCATGCACTTTCCTCTTCACTCAGTCAGGTCTTTCCTTGAGACAGCATGGTGATGTGTCTTTGCTATGCTATTTTCCTCGCCACGATTCTAACCCAAGCCATCTAAACCTTAGATTTACCAAAGCCCATTTATTAACTTCATGAATCTCTTCTCTTCACTAGAACCCACACCAAAAACTCCCTATTTTCTCCTTCAGTGCTTACTATCTATTGCTAAATGTTTACATCTTACATTCCTAATAATACTAAATTATATGGCAGAACTTTGTCAAGTTATTTGACTCATGTACACCAAATACAAAAGCAAGATCATTTTTTTAAAAAACTGTTAGAAAAGATATTCATGGAATATAAATAACAAAACAAATTCTAAAATTAGTAAGTCTGAAAGCACAAATGTTCATGAGTGAATACAGAGCACGTTTCTGCTTTCAAACAGTTAATAATCCTGTATGCATATACTCAGACTGATCGTCAACATACCATCACTATCTAGCTATTAAATAAAATAAAGCAATGAAACAATGGGTAGAGTATGTATACCATTTTACACAGATGCACAATCTGTATAAAAAAGAGAAATATATATATACACATGCATGTATCTGCATAAACCAATCTCTGGAAAGGTAAAAAGAAACAGGTAATAGGACTTAACAGCAGAAAGTTGGCTGACCGGCCAGCAAGTAGGGAAGATGCTTTTTCACCTACCTCATTTTGTGCTATTTCAGTTTCATACTATATCCGTATATTTACCACTCCAAATTAATATTTTAAATAGAATAAAAGAATTACTTAGCTTGCCTGTTGAAAACATTCTTAGGTATGTACATTTTAGTGAATTAACCCATGAATTAAGATGCTCTACTATGCATCTGATTCATTATGATAAAGACTCATACTTGTCTAATTAATTTCTTGTGTAACTAAGGAGATTCTAAATGCTAGCCGCTATACAACTTTATACTTAGATATATTTTTATCTTAAAAAGTTCTTTATATTCAATAATCACTTCTACATTAAATTTGTATCATTAACCTTATTAGTGAAGACAGAATGAAGAAATGAGAAAGAGTGTTGTGAAACCAGAAACACAGAATGACTCTCAGCTAGAATTTATCTGAACAGCAATTTTGCTTTTCAGGGCAGAGGCCAGGGCCAATTCCCCCATCACCTATTTTTTGAAAAGTTTTGTTGGAACAAGCTATGCCCATTTGCTTGCGTATTGTCTATAGCTGCTTTTGCAGTAGAATGTCACACTTGACTAACTTTGACAGAGACCATACACTCTGCAAAGCTGAATATATTCACTAACTGGCCCTTAAAAGAAAACCTGCCTGCCACTGCCTGAGAACAGAATGCAGACAGACCACATCTACAGGAAAAATTTTTGTAAGCATTAAGAATGTAAAGCTCCACTCCAAGCAGGCAGCATATCAAACCTATTTTCAGAATAACATGAAGACGTTATTTATCTTTTTCATCTGATTTTCTCCCAGTGCACCATAGAGTTTTCCAGAGACTACACAATGTGTGATGTCCCAACAGACTACATGCAGAAGCCGACAGGAAATACAGCTGTTTTCACTTAAGCCAGACATTAAGGAGATTGGAAAAAACAGGGTTACTCTTCTGACTAAATATTTTTCCTTTACAGAATTATTATTTTAGTTAAATATGGGCTATCTGTGTTAATATAAAATGAGTTTATTATTGTTAATTTTAGTTTTCTCAGTTTTAACTGTTTGTAGCAAATATTGGTAAATTTAACTCACATAAATGAAAGCTCTCTTGCATGCTCAATGTTTATAGGTGTTTGGAGACCAGAAAATTTGAGAATCCACTATGCTGTAGCTCTAATGCAACACAGTGGCATGGTTAACTGGCTTCCAGAACAGCCTATATACTTGGCAGGGTTTGGATAAGCACAGAGAGTCTACCAGGACATCAACACCACCACCATCCAGTAGGCAGTTTGAGGAGAGAAACTGAAAAATTCTAATTAGAAGCTCTCTAGAGTACTTGTTAAAACTTTTTATTGAAAACTCTGAAATGAAGCCAACTTGTCCTTTCAGTACCATACAGGGGAAATGCCCATCCAAGGATTATCTACTGCTGCCACTACCCAACAGTGACCACAGCACCCCAGAACATTGCAGCAACTTCACAGGGGTGTGGCGGGGTATTTTTAATTTTAAGGGGTAAACAAAACATTTGTCAGAGACTGTGCAAACTACCAGCTCAAGGTATTACACTGTTTCAACATTAAATTATACTACATTCCTTGCAATAAAGTCCAATTTTGTGAAACTGGGTTTTCAGTGGTGACTGTGATAATGAAGTCAAATCAACATGGACAGAAGTAAGAGCAGAAGTGTCCAACTGGATTCCGACTACATTTGAGATGCTGTATAGTGCCCAACAGGCATACACATCATAATAGTAAGCAATTATGGTTATCTAAAAATAAAATCTTATTCTTTCAATTTATGTGTGTTATTTGTTCAAACAGCTTCTACATTTTAAGTACATAAAACACTCATTTTCTACAACAATCTAGCTTATATGACCTTGTTTTAACATCTCACTAATTAGTTGACTAAAATATATAGCATTTGTTCATTTTATATTTGCATTACAGGCCCAATTTTACTTTTTTGTAAATAATACTTTGGTAGACTGAAGTTGTTGTTTTCCAGAGTATCTAGGAATACATCTATTTTAAAAAGCTAAATTTTAAAGATTTCAGCCGGCCAAGAATGGAGGCATAGATAGATGCACTGTGCCTCCTCGCACAACCAAGATAGGGACAACAACAATACAGAAACAAAATAACAACCAGAACTGACAGAAAATTGAAGTGTATGGAAGTCGGACACCCAAGGATTTAAAAATAGACACTTTCATCCAGACCAGTAGGAGGGGTGCAGTCAGGCCTGGAGAGGGACACGAAGCAGAGAGCTGAGCAAACAGGGCAGTGCACAAGTCCACAGCAGGCAGACCCTGGGCGCACAAGGGGCGGTGGCTGGTGGGCCCTGGCCAGGGGATGGTAACCAGCAGACCCAGTGAGGTGGCCATTGTGAAGCAAGGCACTGCGTGCAACTCAGGGTCCCAGCACCGAGAAATAGAGCTTTGGGTCACTGACTGAAAAGGAAGGTCCTGCGGGGTGCACAGGCCCACCCACACCGGAAGTGGTGCCAGAGGGGCCCAGTTAGCTTGCAGAAAGCTGCGGAAGGGTCTGGGGTCCTACAGAGAGCAGAGCAAGCGCCACTGTTCCTTCTCGGACCCCACTTCCACATACAGCCTCACAACCCAGCAACTGGGGTGCCCCGTCCTGGTGAACTCCTAAGGCCCCACCCCTCACTATAGGAGCTCGACAAGACCAAAAAAAAAAACCCAGCAAAAAGATGGCTCAAACAGAAGAACAACTGAAAGCCCCAGAACCCATCCTTTTAAGTGACCAAGAGATAGCCAACCTATCAGATGCACAGTTCAAAGCACTGGTGATCAGGAAGCTCACAGAACTGGTTGATTTTGGTCGCAAACTAGATGAAAAAATGAAGGCTACACAGTAAGTGAAATGAAGAAAAATGCACATGGAACCAATAGTGATAGAATGAAAGATGGGTCTCACATCATTGGAGTGGACCAGAAGGAAGAAGAAAATATACAATCAGAAAAGAATGAAGAGATTAGAATTCAAAAAAATGAGGAGAGGCTTAGGAACCTCCAGGACATCTTTAAACGTTCCAACATCCGAATTATAGGGGTACCAGAAGGAGAAGAGGAAAAACAACAAGTGGAAAACTTATTTGAACAAATAATAAAGGAGAACTTCCCCAATCTGGCAAAGGAAATAGACTTCCAGGAAGTCCAGGAAGCTCAGACAGTCCCAAAGAAGCTGGACCCAAGGAGGAACACACCAAGGCACATCATAATTACATTAGCCAAGGTAAAAATGAAGGAGATAATC
>CM052546.1:61131769-61153075 GCA_028533065.1 Trachops cirrhosus | reverse complement strand
ATTGTATTAAATGTTAAAGAGACTTATCTAAGAAAAAGAAAATAAAAAACATGTGTAGTAAAATGACAGCAAACTCACAATTATTAACCACCACACCTGAAACAAAAACAAGAAGAAACTAAGCAAACAACTAGAACAGGAATGGAACCACAGAAATGGAGATCATGGAGGGTTAGCAACAGGGGAGAGGGAGGAGGAAAGAGGGGGGAATGTTACGGAGAATGAGTAGCATAGATGGTAGGTAGAAAATAGACAGGGGGAGGGCAAGAATAGTATGGGAAATGTAGAAGCTAAAGAATTTATGACACATGGGCATGAACTAAAGGGGGGAATGTGGGTGGGAGAGGGTGTTCAGGGTAGAGGGGAATGAAGGGAGGATAATAGGACAACTGTAATAGCATAATCAATAAAATATATTTAAGAGACAAAAAAAAAGTATTGACACAAATCGAACCTGACACAATTTTTTAAAAAAAGATTTCATAAACTCATCATCAAGCACTGTTGAAGAAGGAATGTATAGGAATACATAAACTATCAAAAAAGACTTCAAATACATTCTCATGTTCAAATAAAGGACATATTTATGTGTTAGAATAAAAGTATACCATCAGATAATTCTATTTTCCAATTTTTAATAAATATATCAATCTTTTTGTAATGAGAAAAGTAAACTCTAGTTTTTTAAATATTTGGGATGATTCATGAACACACTCTTCAAAAAGAGCAGTTATTAATGAAAGCTTTAAAAAGTGAATGAGTAGTATTAAATTAAATCCTGTTCAAAAAAACATTTTAGTATTTTTTTTTATTAAACTAAAGACAAAAGAACAAATGGGAACATTTATACAATTAGCAAACATTCTTATCTAGATCATTCTTCTCCATTTAAGCTACAGAAATGATAAATGTGTTTTAAGAAATTAATAAAAGTGCATAAATATGTTTCTAGACATGTGGCCTAATGCAGTAGGTGTTCTACAGGGTCCAATGGCACAGCCTCCCCTATTACCCAAGCTGGGTACTCGAGGTGTGCCCTTCCTGTGGGCTGAGTACACCCTCTTCTTGTAGTTGAAACTTGGTTGCTGTTGGCAGGTCAATGGGAGGGATTTACAGTCAGGATTTACAGCTAGGAATTCAGCTGCAGGGATTGGCTGTGACCACTGAATACCAACCTTTGCCCTCCAATGGAGGATCAGCTGTGCAGAGCCAGGGTGGTGGTGCTCTAAGGTAGTCTGTAGTTGACCACTGGGTGGACAGGCGCTGGGTTTCCTGGGTGGGGCAGACCAAGGTCAGCTTCCACCTGTGTTCTGCCCAGGGCCATCCTACCTGAGCTATAAAGTAATCTGAGATGGCTGCTCCTTGTGCTAGGCTTGGAGATTCCCAGGTAAAGCCAAGCTGTGAATCTAGGCTGGCTGTTGCTGGTCCTGAAAGGATTAAGGAAATTGTGAAGCTTGAGCTGAAATCAGTCTTCATGTGGAAAAGCCACTGCTGACAGTTGTAAGTTGGGTGGGACAGAGCCTCAGGAGATCTCCGGGGCCAGGCAAGCAGTGTTAGCCAGGTTGATGGAGCCTCTGTTATGGCACAGGCCTGCTGGTTCTATGGTTCTGTTGGGAGAGGGTTTAGAAGAGGGACAATGGCCTCTGCCCACCTTTCTGTTTGGAAGAAAGCTGTCTCCCAACTCTCGCCTTGATGCCTGACACTTCAGTTCCTCCCTGTATGCCACTGGTGCCTTTCAAGCTGCTAACCCCGGTGCTAGAGCTCGGAGGGAGTAAGTCTGAGTAAGTCCACATGTGGGTCCTTTAAGGGAAACTGCTTGGGACTCCAAAAGTTTGTTCCACTGACTTAATCCCCACTGGTTTTTACAGCCAGAAGTTATGGGGATTTATCTTCCTGGCTCTGGAATCCTGGGTTATGAAGGCTGGTGTGGGGCTGGGATTCCTTGCTCCCAAGATATCCCTCCTAAATTTTTATCCACCACACGTGAATGTAGGACCAGTTCATTTTTCGTCTTCGCCCCTCCTACAGGTCTGGATGGATGTAGATTCTTTAATTCTGTAGTTGTCAGACTTCCATTCAACCTGATTTCTGATGGTTCTGAGTGACAGTTGTTCTCTAATTTAGTTGTAATTTTGATGTGGTTGTGCAAGGAGGTGAGCTGTGTTTACCTATGCCGCCATCTTGACTGGACAGTTATTACAACATTATTGTAATGTGCTATACTTTACATCCCCATGACTATTCTGTAACTACTAATTTGTGCTTCTTAATCCCTTTACCATATTAACTCAACTCCCTTCCCCTCTGGCAACCATCAAAATGGTCTTTGTATCTATCAGTATGTTTCTATTTCATTTGTTTATTTTGTTCTTTAGATCCCTCATATAAGAGAAACCATACATTATGTCTTTCTCTGTATGACTTATTTCACTCAGCACAATACACTCTAGGTCCATCCATGTTATAGCAAATGGTGAGATTTCATTCTTTTTTTATAGCTGACTAATATCCCATTATATATGAGGTCTGTCTAGGAAAAGTCAGCCTTTTGTTAATACAATGAGAATGGTTTGCAACATTGATGTAACCTGGCCACCAAGGAGAGTGGACTGGAATGAGCATGTGTGAACACTGACAACTTCACTATACTTGTCAGTGGGGGCAGTAGATTCCATTGGGTGAGCACATGTACTGTGTGGCCACCACATTCAAAAATGACTGAATGAGTAGAGCAATGAATCTGCATCAAATTTGGCATTAAGCTTGAACATTCCTCTGTAGAAACTATTTAGATGATTCATAAGGCCACAGCTCTGGGTGACTGGCAGCTTCATCACGACAACATGCCCACTCATGCATCACATCTTGTGCAGGGGTTTTTGGCAAAGCACAATCACCCAGGTGACTCAGCCCCAATACAGCCTAGATTCGGCACCATGTGACTTCTGGCTTTTCCCAAAACTAAAGTCACCTTTGAAAGGGAAGAGATTTCTGACCATTGATGAGATTTGGGAAAATATGACAGGGCAGCTGATGGTGACTGGGAGAACTGTGTGAGGTCCCAAGGTGCCTACTTCGAAGGGGACTGAGGTGTCACTGTCTTAAGTACATTCTTGTGTCTTGTATCTTCTTCAATAAATGTATTTATTTTTCATATTATATGGCTGGATTACTTCTGGACAGACCTCATATAAGCATCATTTCTTTATCTATTCATTTACTGGTGGAGCATTTAGGTTGCTTCCAAATCTTGGCTATTGTAAATAGTTCTGCAATGAACATATGAATGCATATGTTTTTTCAAATTAGTGTTTTGGGTATCTTTGGATAAATACCTAGAAGTGAAATTGCTTTGTCCTTCTTTGTCTCTTGTTACAGCCTTTGTTTTAAAGTCTATTTTACCTGACACAAGTATTATTACCCCAGTTTTTTTTCTTTTGTTTCCATTTTCATGAAGTATCATTTACTTTCAGTCTGTGTCTTGTATCTGATGTGAATCTCGTATAGACAGCATATGTATGGGTCTCATTTTTGTATCTATTCAGCCACCTTTTCCATTTGCACTTAGAGTAATTGTTGAAAGGTATATATTTATTGCCATTTTACTATTCACACTTGTTATCTCTCCTTCTTCCCCTTTCTCACTTCCTTGTCCTTCCTGCGACCTCCTTCCTTTCTCCTTCTGAGACCCTTTAACATTTCTTGTAACACTGGTTTGATGGTGACAAACGCCTTTACCTTTTTCTTGTCTGGGAAGCTCTGCATCTGTCCTTCATTTCTAAATGATAGCTTTGCTGGGCAGAGTAGTCTGAATGCGTGTTTTCTGCTACCTTATTTTCCAAATCACTGATTTGATCCTCTGCTTCATCTAATCTACTGTGGATTCCTTCTAGTGCATTCTTTATTTCAGGCTGGTCATTTTTTGTTTTCTGTGGAAACACCACTAGAAGCAGCTTTGGCTGGGACTGCAAGTTGGGTGGGGTGGGGATCTCAGGGAATTACCAGGCCAAGAAACCAGTGTTAGCCAGGCTGATGGAAACTCAGATATGGTGCCTGCCTGCACTTGCAGGGGGAAAACTTAGCAAAGGAACCATGGTTTTGCTAGCACTTCTCTCTGGGAGAAAGTTGTCCCTCCAGATCTCGCCCTGAAGCAAACAATTCAGTTCCTCCCCATTTGTTCATGGTGCCTTTCAAGCTGTAGCTCAGAGCAGGATGAGTCCATCTGTGGGTAAGTCTGTACATGGGTCCTTTAAGAGGAACATCTGGGAAGGCAGCAGCCCTCCCTCTCACTCAGCAACAATCTCCACTGATTTTCACAGCCACAAGTTATGGGGACTTCTCTTTCTGGCACTAGAACCCTGGGCTAGGGAGCATGGTGTGGCCCTGGGACCCCTAGCTCCTCAGGGTACTTCCATAGCTGGCATATCCCTCCCAATATTTAAATGCTACACATATGGCTATAGAACTAGTCTGTTCTGTGTCTCTGCCCCACCTACCAGTTTCAATATGGCTTCTTCTGTACATCCTCAGGTGTTGGGTTCCTACTCAGCTACACTTCAGGCAGTTCTCAATGACTGTCTGTAGTTTAGTTGTAATTCTGATGTGGTCGTGGGAGGATGTGAGTACCATGTTTACCTACTCCACCATTTTAACCAAAAGCCTCATGTGAGATGATTTTTATGACCGCATTTTCCATTTTGATACTAAAGCAAACTAAATAGATTAACAATGGAAAGAAGTATGTTCCATTCACCCAAACCTATAATATCCTTTATACTAGGAATTATAATAGATGTTGAGCAGAATAAAAGGAAAAAATAATGATGCATACTGAACACCAACGTATGATTCTGTTTTAAAGATTCAGTTTAGAAATAACGTAGGAATGGGAAGAGGAGGAAGGAGATTAAACTCTCATCTTCCTTGGTATAAATTCAAGAGAAGAATAAACATTTTTTAAAAAGGAACAGTAAAAATATACTATAAAAAACTTAGAGGTAAAATGCCAGGGGGACAAAACAGCTAGTTGCAGCCTCAAGAAGGCAGCAACTCTGAGCAAGATCTCAGAGAAGAGAGATCAAGTTCACTGAGTTGCCACGGAAGACAGAAAGAGTGGGGGGAAAACAACACAAACAAAAGAGAAAAGGGGTTTAGACTCTGCTAGGAGCCAATTCCGGCTAGGCAAAAAGGCTTCTTACTTGGGAGCAGGGAAGCCAGAAAAAAGTTCATATGCATAATATAGTATGTTCCTGGTGGCGAAGCAAAGAAGGAAAGACATGCATAAATGTACCCATGCATGTGCATGTGTGCGGAATATAAGGACTACAAGACATTTTAGAAAAAGAAATGAATGCAAAAACTAAAATTCAGAGGGATGCATTAATGCATTAAGCCCTACAAGGTCTAATCTATAGTTAACAGAAGAGTATCCATATTTCTGGATGCATGGTCTAGTGAACAAGGAGAACTCTGTTTCCAGCTTAGCTCCAGTCCTCTAGCAGGAATTAAAAAAAAAAAAAAGGAATTACACAACAACACTTACCCAACCTCTCTAGTAGATTTAAAAACAAGGTATACCTCTTACTATAAGGTGTTTAAGATCCTTTTTGAAAGTAGACGGTATATCTTTAAATATTTTATTACAAAATATGAATCAATTATTGATATTGGGGATGTATATTGTTACGGTATACTATTTAGAACACTAATAAGACAAAAAATAAAACCTAATGGTGATAATCTTTTTGATTATTAAGAAAAAAAGAGAGGAAAGAAAAAAATTACAAAACCACCTGGAAAGCATACAGCTATTTTAACTACATCACCTCTGGCTGAACTGATATTTCAATTTAACATTCTCTTCTATGCATAATGTTTGTGAAAATGCAAAGCAGAGTGCCTGGTACATGAGACACACTTAAAAAACCACAGACAGTATCACTTAGTTTTATCACAGACTCTTATTAAATGTTTGTCTACTCCCTTCCTAGATGTGACAGTTTTCATTTTGCAGCTACTTGTAACAAAACACCAAAAGCGCTGCATTCAGTATCTTCACTTTAACTCCCACTGAAAACTCAAGTTATTGACGCCTGAAATTCCCCACTCCACTGAAACTGCTCATGTTCTGTTCACCGTGTCTACAAAACCGCCTCATCCACTAGTCTTCTTAGTATGGACTTTATATGACCTCTATGGCAAGCACAACTAACTAATCTTGACACTTAAAAAAATCCTGGTTTGGGTGACACCAATCCTTCCAGCTCTCCTCTCTCACTAAGTCTCCTTTATATGTTCCTTTTTCCCTACCCATCCTGTAAATGTTGATGCTCTTCCAGTACTCCAACCTCATCTCTCGTCTCACCTTTCACACAATGTTTAAGAATATTCAAGTGATGAAATACAGAGTATTTTTGACACATCTTCCAGTAGATACACTAGTAGAAAATGACTACATATTTTATAGACCTATGGAAAAAAAGCTGTTAAACAATGATGTATGATTAGATAAGTACAAATTGTCCCATTAATATTCTTTTATGGATTGCCCACCAGCTATCCCTTTTTAATAGATAAGTGGCAAAAGCATCACATGTACAAAGCAAATTTATGAGAAAAACTGAAGACATTATCACTAGTGATCTTATTTTTCTGAACACTGGGAGAAGATTCTCTTTACCCATCACACAGCAAATATCTGTTTACATTTCTGCTTACCCTCTGGATAAGAGATCCCTTTCCCTGCCTTTTCATCTTTTCATTTCTGGAAGGTAACTGATGACTGGACTGTCTATCACAAGGAGATACAGGAAAGAGGAGAATGGGAAGAAAAGTGAGCAATGAAGAGAAAGGGGAGGGTGAAGAAAGGAAAGAGAAGTTTTAAAACGCTAAAAAAAATATTCTCCTACATCAACATATTTCATCTTATTATAGGAAAATCACTTTTTTGCTCTTAAAAGCAAAAGACAGAGCACTTCTTAAATATGTACATTAGATAATGTATGAACATAAAAAAGAATCCTAGACTTAAGAGTAGAGAAAATATCCACATGAAATAACACAAAGACAGTCAAAATAATATACTTCCAATTGTGGGTGGGTGTGCGCACACATGTGTGTGTGAGACATACAAAAGTAATTAAAATATCTGAAAGTGTATTAGGCTATTTGTAGTATCATCCAGGAGCAAGGTAGGTTTGCCCATTAAGAAAAGACAGCTACTGGTAACTAATTAAAAAACTACACTAGCAAGTTGGTCATTTGTGTTAACCAATATCTGTATTAACCCAACTACTGTACACCTGATACCTAGAAAAAAATCAAAGGTATAAAGTGTTATAGGGGGCAATCAATTATTTTGCTAAAAATGGCATTCAAAGGCTGAAGTGTATACACTGATAATTCTGCCATAATCAAATGTGGGCTGGAACTAGACTACATTAGAAATGAAAGTGGACTGAGTGCCAGCCTGTGAACCAAAGGGTCACTGGTTCAATTCCTAATTAGAGCACATGTCTGGGATGCAGGCCAGGTCCCCAGTAGGGGGCACATGAGAGGCAACCACACATTACTCTTTCTCTCCCTCTCTACCTCCCTTCCCCTCCATCTAAAAATAAATAAAAGTAAATAAATAAATAAATAAATGGAAGTGAATGCCTCTCTAAAGGAAAGAAACTCTGTGACTGAATACATAGTAAAAATTTATTTTTCACTGGTTTGTTTTTAAGTATATACTGGAAGCAAAGGCTTTTTCAAATTCAACGTACTTTAGAAATTAGAATTTTTTAATGTTTGACGTTAATTGTCATAACTCTTCAGGAGAAAGTCAAAGTTTTCTTTCTTATTTATTACATTCCAAAGGATATAAGTAACAAAAGGTATGTCACTATAGAGAACAAAATGGTGTGAATAAATTTAGTTTTTCTTCTTGGACCTGCCTGGTCAAATGTATTATACATGTTCATATACATGATAATTTTTCTAAAATTATCCTGAACATCATTTCGTATTAAACACTGAGAATGCTATTTTAAAGTCCACCAGCAAATGACTTAGTTTTGCTATTAATACATAGAGAAATTATAAGTCAAGAATTATATGCTATTAATCCAACAGGTGAAACTTATTCACCAATATAGTTATGTTTCCACTGTTAGAATTATTTTAGCTACCTAAAATATGCCATGTGTTCAATCATATTTTTAACATATTGAACAAAAATAAATATATGCTAGTATTACTATACTTTATATTCAGAATACTATTATTTAAAATATATTCCTTTTATTCATATGTAATGGCATCAAATTAGAGCATTCCTTAAAGTAATTTGTGCATACAATTGTTTAGCACTGGGCAGCAAATTTTCCTCTTCATTGGTCACTAAACTGATATATACAAAAAAATTAAGCTTAAAGAAAATTTATTTTTGTTTTTCCCAAGTTATAAGCTAGCCACATAAATTATGTCATTTGATTCTCACAATAATCCTCTAACATTGTAATTGCCACTCAGTAACAGCAAAAAGCAAAAGTTCAGCTCAGGAAAAACTAAACACCCTGTCCAAAGGCAAATAATTTGTAAAGAAAGGTACAGAATATGATCCCAAATCTTGTGATTCTAAATGTCCTCCTCCACAGTGTCACTCTGTCCATCCAAAATGACTTACGCATCAAGATCCTCTTTTAACATCCACCAAGAAGCTCTATGAACTACTCAGTAAACAAATGTGAAAAAGTCATTACACTTACTCTATATAAAAGACTGGTAACTACATTTGACTTTTAAACATTATTTTCCACCACTAAAATACTAACTGCTACTCCCTCAATCATTTTATTTCTACACTTCCTCTTCATCCTGCAAATTCCTGTCACATCATCACACAAACACCTGTACCTATTGACCAAACACCTCCATTCACCCACATATTTGGGAGAGGCTCAGTTACTTCACCAGAGAGCAGTGGTGGGTACTCACTTTAAGCATGGAGAGGCATACTAATAATGGTACAAAGATCACTGAGGTAAAGCAATTCCATATTTAACCATTCACTCATCAACATTAAAATCCACAATTTTAACCATTCAGAAAACTGAAGAAAAACACTAATTTTGTTCTTGGAACACCTGTGTTAGTCAGACCAAATCAATATAAATAAAAGAAAAAAATTCCTCTCCATCAATCGAAGCATCTGTAAACAGAAACACACTTTTACACACCCATATACTGACACATTTCTAAAAGCATCTATCCTTTCCAAACAAACTTTGATAATACTGTACATAATACATAATAGGACACAGTATGTTCTATTCGAATACACTTCTTGAATAAATCCTAAAGGATTTAAAATGTACTAATGAACAAAAAATATTTCAAGGAAATTCACAGTGATTTAGGTGGGAGCGGGGGGTAGCCAGTCTCTCTATTTTATTTAATTTGAAAAAACATCCAAATTTTCATAAATTAGGTTTGGTTACTGAGGAAATCCTACAACCACTTCATCAAAGCTTTAAGACATAAACGTTGCAGAGAAGGCTGAAAATTGAATCTCCAATAGGAACAAGGAAATTAAGAAAGTAAAGGTGCCAAAAGGGGCAAGAATTGACAGCCAAAATTCTGGCAAATACCCAAAAGCTCTAACCTTAAAGCTACTATAAAAGGCTGCAAGAGCTTTTACGGGCAGCCAGAAGCTGAGACCCCTAGCTTAGGGCAAGATCATGGGTAATAAAATAGGATAAAGATTGTGTACCCTGTTCTTCGGAAATGAAATAACCCTATCAACTCATGATTCCAATTAAGTCTATGTTGTGTTCAACAGTGAGGTTAAATATTTGATTCTGAGGGCTTTGTTTTTGATTTTGGTTTGATTAATCTAAACTCCATGTTTGTTTAGTATCAAGGACTGCCTTTGATGATTTAAAGTTTAGCACTATTTAAAAGTAATTCACAGTCCTAGTTTGACAATTATCAAGGATGTGTTGACTGACTTTAAAGGGACACCAATCAATTCCATAAATATTGTCACCATTTGAATTCACTTGACTGTTTTTAAGGTTATGGCATAAAATACTTTAAGGAAAAATATAAAAAAATTAACAAAATAGAGTATTTCAATTCTAAATAGTGTAGTAATAAGTAGTTTATACACAGGTAATATGATAATCATATTGACTGATATGACTGATATCATATAATTATGACTGATATCAATCATATCATCCATCTGATTGATAATCATCTTTCCAGTTCAATTTTTAATATTCCACAAACATTTTATAATACAGTATTTAATAAAATGTGATCCAGAAATCCATTTTAGTACATCTAAACTAACATTATTACAAAATAAATAAATAAGCTGCTTCCCTCACCAACCTCTTCCCCAGAGACAGTTGTGGTCAAGCAAAAGAAACGAAAAAAAACCAAAAGCATTGTAAACACTCACCTTTTGTTGACTGGCTTTTCATCCTTTTCATATGGACGGACAAACCATTTCCCAATCCTAACGAAGTTCTTATCCATTAGGCACCTATGATAATTACATAAAAAATTACTTTTATATAGTCATAAATTGGGAAGTCACTGCATCAATAATCACAGATAACACACACTTGGAAATAAAAACATCACCAAACTATCAAAATGTTTCCCTATCATTAAATTTTTTACATTATACTTACTGAAAGAACTTTCTGACTTTGTATATAGATATTTATTATATATTATTAAGCAAAATTAATTGGTTGATGTATTCCTGAATTATACTTCTGAATTACTTCAAATCTAATCACACTTCTGAATTACTTCAATTCTGGGTCATCAGGAGGGCTGGGAGTCCAAGTAGCATTTCTCAAGAGTACCAGAGATATTCTTCCAAGTCACTGATGCCCATTTTACAAGTTTTAATGCTGGCTCTTTCTTGCTTGGCATGTGATAGGCACCCTTAGCAAGGATCTTGTTTTTTTTTTTTTTTAAAAAAAAAGCACAGCAGAGCCTATTTTACTTAGAGATAGTTTCCTTCTGCAGGCATAATAAAGCACTTGGTTGTGGCTTTGGAAGAAAGCAAAGAACTACAGTCATTTCTTCAATAACAAATATCTGCTACCCTCATAACTAAGTTGTGCCCTGCTTCTGTGTCCATGACATTTTGTGTACACTGTATTTTGATGTCAAATCATGGGGTAATCTTTCTGAAGACACATTAAATAGCAATTGAACTCAACCAACAATGCACATAATTAAACTGAAGTGACAACAATATAGACAGCCTTGACCAAGTTCACTCATGTGCAGGCAAATGACAACTGTACCATAACTGCCATCTAGTCAACTGTGAGATGCCATCATTTGTAAGGAGTACTCCTGGTTTTAAAAATATGAAATTGTGGGAGAAACTGTACATTTTGAAATTGATGAAATGCAGTGATCTCTAACATTATTCAGTGAAATGACACAGATTTTGCCAGAAAGCTTAGTGTGATTCATCTATACAAGGTTCTACCTATCAGTGAAAGAGCTGTACAGAAATTCTTTACTCAACAGTCAGGGAATTCTGCATGTGGCTGTGCCTCTGTAATTTCCACACCATCAAGGATGATGAAAACAATTCAAACCTTCACCCAACTCATTAAAGGTTAGTAAGTAATTATAGATTAGTAAGTGGCAATAGTTTCTGCTGGCCACAATGTAACTCCCAATGGGCAGAGACAATCTGGAGCACTGCTGCATAAAAATACTTACTGGTTTTAACTGGTTTTATTTTGAAAACGTCTACAAGATTGTTGAAAGTCATTTTCAAAGTAACCCAATCTGTTTTCCTAAGATTATAAATTAACTTGCTTTCTAGGGTTAAAGGATATGTGACTCCATTAAAGTTAGGATAGGAAATATGGAATATCAAATAAACTTTAAGTACTCAAGAAGCAAAACTGAAAAAGTATCTCCACAGTTTATTCCCCAAGATTTAATTGTATTTTTTAAGCTAGACTACATATATAGATATTACCAATGAAAAACTCCACTGTTTGATATCAGGTACCTTTCTCCAATAATACTACCAATAACTATTACTACAATCACTACTACCACCACCATTTATCTCATAACTATATGATATAAATGTCATAATGTCAATTGGCATAGATGAAGAAGCTGAGGCATAGTGAGAAAGAATGTCACCTAGACAAGGTCACATAGCTAACAGCACTGTCGGGATTAAGCCCAGGTATATCTGATCACAGAGCCAAGACACCGAACTATTACCGTACACTGACTCTCATGCTGTCACATATCCTCAATGCTTTCATTTTTGAAACCCAGATGCACCTTATAATTGATGAGTCTATTTAATGATTCTTTATTCTCCAAAAGCTGTTATAAATTGAAGGTATAGCTTAAAGTCAATGATGCTTAGAATGAAAGCAATAGGGCATGTAACAGGCACAGAATCACATCAAACACTAAACTTGTCTTCTTCTGACATGCATCCCCACTTAACAAATACCACTTTAAATAAAGTATTCAACTTCTCATATATATCTTAAAGACCAGTATTAAAAAATCATTTATTTAATAACAGAGAAAACAACATTAATTTATGGTTTATGGATAGAAAAAAATCCAAGACTTTAGACAATATGAAAAAAAAAGGAAAATACCTCTGGCTAAAGAAGACAAGGTGTAAAGTCTGTTTCAAAACCCTTGCTCTTCTATGAAGTAATAGCCACAAATGTATTTGCTGATTTCATTCCAGAACTAACAGGGAATGTGGGGGACGGAGGAGCAGCATAGAGCCAAGACCATTCAAGGACAAAGGCAAAAAGCAAAAAATTCATGAAAATGCCGAGATTCTAAATCCACTGCACTAATATAGCTCCTAGAGTTCCCACTACAGGTGCTATTTCTTTGTCAAGCAATGTCAACAAAAAGTTATTACCACTACTACACAAAACAGTCATGGAAACTACTGATCCTTCAATCTGAAGCCATCTGGTTCCAACTGAGAATCATAAGTTATTTATGTGATTTTCAACTGCTAATCAGTTTTTATGTGATCGGTGATTTCCTACACACTGAAAGGAAAACATGAGAACACAATTATGTTAGATGAAGTAATGTTTTTATTCAGTTTTGTAGGTATTGGATTTGTAACTGACATCTCTGCATAAGGGAGCAGTCACAGCCATGCTGTTAGCAATGATATGGCAAAAAGTCAGCCAAATCACCAAGTACCTTACATAAGTTCGGGGCCAAATTATTGAAAGTGCTGAGTGCTATGCTCCTTTTCTCTCTCCTGACCCCTCAACCAATAAGCAATCAATTGCTCAGGTCGATACAGAGATGAGTAAGTATGATCAAAAGTCTCTTTTTATTCAAGAAACAGGTAAAAAGAACTCAGCAACCATCATTATCAATTTCTACACTCTTCAATTACCTAAGTCTCAAATCTGGCTGGTCCAAAAAAGAAAATCCACAAACTTCATTTCTATCTCCACTAGAAGCCCTTCTGTCTGTCTGTCATGGGAAGATATGAGAGAGAAGTGGATGTTGTCTTTGCTAAGGAAGGCAGTCCTTCTACATGATGGATACTTGGGACCACATGGTTCAAGAGTAGACTATACTGAGGTAGTAAGTAAGCCCTTAGTTCTCAATCCATTTGAGGATCATGATTCTATGACTTTAAAAAAATCTAATGAAAGTTATTATAGATTCTTTCTCCTAAAAGATGTGTGGAAGAACAAAATATCACATACAATTCCACATAATTGGTAAACTCTCTAAAGCAGATCCTAGATTAAGAACTTCCATACTAAATACTACCATTAATCACTACTAACCCTGCTTTTGGCCTGGAATCCTTCTCTTGCCCCATTCTATCCCTTCCTCATCTATTTAAATCTGTTCATCTCTCCTGTCCCAGATCAGCCTGCTCAGTACTCTTAACATCTGCAAATCAGCACTTTCACAACTGAATTGTATAATAATAATTCATTTCTATGGCTCTTTTCTGCTAAGAAACTATAAGCAATTTGGGGAAAGACACAGTATCTATCTTATTCACTGACAATATTAAAAAATATTTAAGTGTCCATTATGTAATATACTTTATGTTCTTTGTCCTAGTAGGTCAATAATTATCTGAGAAATGAATGCTATATACCAAGGGTGTTTTCCTACTCACTATATAATAATGTTATTCTTCTTGTTTGTAACCACAAACCATAAAGAGCCTCATACTACTATTTTAATTTTCTTTTATTTATGTGCTCTCACTATGGGATGGACACTCAGTATTTAAAGAGGAAAAAAAATCTACGTATTTCACTTCTTTATAGCCAAGACATTCAACATGTAGGGAATCACATAGATGCTAAAAAATGTTTTGACAGACTAGCACTACTACCCGTATGCTTTCATTATACTTGAAAGAGAGAATACAGTAAAGTTTTTTAAAAGACATAATCTAAGATGAAAAATTTAAAGAATATCAAAAGTACAATTTCCCTTTTGTATATCTTATCAATCTGTATTTTATTATTTTTTAAGTGAAAACAATTTATATTTAACTGAAATAAATAAACCTAGCAGACATACTCCATCTGCCAAAAAACTGCTGTAAATTAACATCATACATATATATGTATGAATATATATCTAAGAATATATATCAGTTAACCCTGGCTGTCCATTTAGTAATCCCAGTCATTATTATTGAGATTTTCAAAATTACCTTACCATTAAGATAAAACATAATTTTATAAAGTAGTGCAGTATTATCTTGCAAGATCACTATGTAACTCCCAATTTATAAAAATGTTCAAGTGCCCTGGCCAGATGGCTCAGCTGGTTAGAGCACTGTCCTGATATGCCAAGGTTAAGGGTTCAATCCCCAGCCATGGCACATACAAGAATCAACCAATGATGCATAAACAAGTGGAACAACAAATCAATGTCTGTCTGTCTCTGTCTCTCTCTCTCTCCACGCCCCCTTTCTCTCTCTCTCAATAATTTCTTTTAAAATGTTCTTCAAGCAACAGTATTAGGAAAGCATTTCTCTTTAGAAATAATTCCCAGATTCCTATTATTGCTCAAAAAATCACTGTCTCAAGAAGAAAAGAAAGAGCTGCTAGAAAATGAAAATGAAATCAGGTTGTGCGTGTGTGTGCATGTACATGTTATGCCATATGGCTCTAAATAATTAACCTCCAGAGTAACTTGACTCAAAGATGTCAAGCCCAAATCTCTAATCCTAAAGCCACGGGTAGACCTCATATAAGATGACAGGTGTCACAGCAGCAGCTCAGCAAGCCATTTCCCAGATGGGACAGTTAGATTTATAAGGAGCCACCCCTATCTCTGGCTATTCTTGTGCCCCTAAAATTATGAAATTATGCAGATTTGTCAGTTTTCATAGATTAAAGTTCAAGGACAGTGTTCCTTTACCACACCCTCAACCAAACTGCATCTGAGTGTTATCATCTAGTTACAGAGCTGCTCAGGTAGACTAAATTTTATATAACTTCAAAACAGAATAACCTCATCATCATTAAAAGCCTTTTCCTTCCTACACTAATCTATGCCAAACACATATACAAAGACGTCTGCTTTCTAGAAACTGCAGTGCTCCCCATTCCCAAGCAGATAACAGAAACCCATATCATTTAGGGGCCGAAGAAACCTTTCAACCAATTCCTTCTATCTCCATTCCACTGGGTTCCTGCTGTGCCCTAGTGGATGCTGTCTCCTCTAGCCAAGCAAACCCTATTGTTCCAGTCCTCTCCCAAATTTCTGTAAGGTTAGGCTCTTTTGTAGGCCTAGCCTCACCTGAAACACCCATTCTAATGCAATTCCAAAGAACCACACAAAATTTTTTTACTCTTTAAAAAATTTAAAGTCTTAATCTTTCCCTGTCCTAAAAATATTAAATAGATAAAATGATTAGTCTTACAGTGAACATGTTTCTCTCTATTCATTTACAATGGGACATGTGCTTTCATTCACTGTGTCTTTAATGTCTAGTGTCTGTTCCTTTAAAGCATAAGCCCCTTAGGTCTAAAGACTCATTTTCCTATTGTCCTTTAGAGAAGTGCACACTGTCACAATTCAATAAAATGGGATTTTACTGATTACTCACATCCTGCTCCTGTCACCACATTATCCTCAAGGACTCTCAATGTTGCAATGATATATCACCACTACTTCACCCATGGCTGTACCTACCACTGTGCTCTACTGAATACAGGGTGGGCAAAGTAAGTTCACTGCTGTGAGCACACAAAACACATACTTTATTCTTGTATTATTATTTATTAATTATTATATTATTTATTTGTATCGCAACTATAAACCTGCTTTTGCCCACCCCTGTACGTTTATTATTTTGAAATCCTTGGCCCACCACATCTAGGGATATTGCTCATTTGCCCTCTGATGATAACCTCTAGTGGACCACAATACCACAGGGCATTAAAAGCTAGTACTTTACAAAGATGTCGTTACCATAATTATAATTCCAATTTTCATTTTATTTAATTTTTACAAATGAATATCTTCACTCTAAACAGCAACTCTTGGCAAATCAAGAGGCTCTGGGCCAAAGGCAATTTTACAGCTGTGTTACAAACTACTGAGGGGTGAGTATGCTGACAATCCATTAGGAAAGCAGCACCAGTGGACTACTCCGAAGAGCCATTATGTTTTACAAATGTCAGAAATCCACAGATTAAAGTCTCCCTAAGCAAGCTTGAACAGGACAGAGTGTAACGGCTTCAAAAGATCCACGTGATCTTCTATTGTGTGCAAAGTAATGACTTGCATGTTATAAAGAAAAAATACTTTTCCAAAATCAGCTTATGTTTTATTCTAAAAACTTAGGAAACTAAAATTAAAGTCTACTACCACACAAAAAAAGCCAATTTGACAGCATTACAACATTTAAAACATTTCTATGAAGGTACAAAAGCAAGATGTTCATAAGTTCCATAGATGGTACAAATCACTGAGGCAACAGTAAGAACTCTGGGTGAAAAGAACTGCATACATTTCCTGGTTGGTTTGTTTGTTTAACTAATCCACTGTTTCACTTCATTAGCTACTTAGGTGAGAAGGATATGGTATATTATAAAAACTATACAAATTAGAATAACATAAGAGTAATAGCCATTAAATCTATAATACTAAAAATGCCGAATGAAGAAACTCCTAAAGAAAAGGTCGCCAATTTCTGTTTTCCCTTATCTAGTCCCAGCCAAAGTACTTTTCCATTAGTGAGCAGTGTGAGACAACCTAAACTTAAAATATTAAGAGTAACCTTTGATAAGTTCATTATAAATATATAACAAAATCCCGCTAAGTTGCAAAGCCTGATGAAAAACAATCTGAACTAGTACAACAGGTGGAGAGGGAAGGAGGCAGAGGGTGAAAGGGAAAGAATCAAATCAAATTAGCAGAAATTCTATGTAAATAAAAACCAAATTAATGATATGGCATCATTCTGGGCAATCTGCCAGAAAGAGATAATCAATCATTAAGAAGCAGCTCAATTACTTTCTCAGGAAGGAGAAAAAAAAAGTATGACTGCATGATCTAAAATTATAATAGTTGGAAGTCCTAAATATTTGAATACTGAAACTCTAAGAACTCACAAATGAAAAAATACCAAAAGCAGCCAATATGGATCAGTTTTTAAAAACATGTATAAATACGTTCATAATCGTGCTTTAGAAATATATCTGTGTTAAAGTAACACAACCAACACCTGTTTGGAGAGTACATTAGTAGAAGGGAGATGACCTTAATTGATAGGATGGTAGTCTGCACTCTTTTCCCAAATATGTGCTATCCCTTCCCTCTCTCACTGACATCAAGGTTGGCCATGTGACACTGGTACCTCCCACTAATGGATATTACTTTTTCATCCTTTTGACTTCAGTGGTAAATATCTTGGCCAGTAAAATGTGAGCAGAAATGACATATGCCACTTTTGAACAGAGGCTTCAATGGGCTATTACACCACTGCCCTCAATGCAAAGAGCTCAGCAAGTCTTTGACAGGGCTGCCCTGTCAGCATGATTCCTGCCTGAAGGAAAGACTGTGCTGCAGTAAAGGACTCACAATGGACAAGCAGCATGAGCAAGATAAACCTCAATTGTTTCAAGATAGTAAGATCTTTCAGGACTTTTGTTTCTGAAGCATAACTGAGCCTAACCTGATTGGTGAAAGAGGCCATTGCAAAACCTCATGAAACACATTATATTTTAGAAGTAGGCCAGTGGCAACAAAAATGAAGAAAATGGGACTGACTAGAGAAATATCTGGAAGGCTCAAGAAAAGGTTGGAGGTTCAATGTTGTAGGATGAGAACCACGTGAAAGTAGAATTAGACAAATTACACATGACCCCCAAAGAAAAGAATTAAGATAAGAAATGAAGTTACAGGGTGACAGATTTCTGCTCAGCATAAGAAAGACTTTCTAACAATGAATGCTCTCCACAGATGAAGACCTCCTTTGGGAAGCTGTGCTCATATAACCAGAGTATTCCAGGAAAGAATACATGACCACATAAAAAGGATATTATAGAATGGGATTCCAGAATCACCTAGATAAACAGACTGACTTTTAATGTTGTGCCCGACTCTGAAAACTGACATCAAGTGGCTGACAGTAACAGTGGTTAACCATTACTGAACTCTGCTGGGCAAAACAATCCTTCACCATTTTATAGGTAAAGAACAGGGGCTCAGTGAGCTTGAGTCAGTCACTCTTCCAAATCATACAGTTACACAATTGGCAGAGCGAAGACCCAAAATATCTGTCTCTGGGGGCAGTGAAAAAATGGACTTCTAGAAATGTATGCCCCTATAGAGATATATAAAATTAAAGCCAGATATGTTAGCTTCCATGGGAACCCTCAATGGAAAACTCTCCTGAATAAGCAGCCCTGGGTGTGTGTGTGTGTGTGGGGGGGGGTAATGGCAGATATAACACTGGTAGACATACACAATATAGCATACACTGCAAACACTGAAGAGTTATAGGAGAAATGAGTAAATGAATGATAAAATATCTGAAGTCATATTACCCTAGAATCTAAAATACTCTACACAGTATCAATACAGTTTTACCTCAGTACCAATCAACAGCAACAAGACATGAAATTCTTATTCTGTGTGAAGTCCACAACGTTACCTGAATTTCTGTAGTGAAATTATTTTTAATAAACCAATGTAGTGACTTATGATTCTGTATACACTAACCAACGCCACCTTTTAGAAGAATGATTGATGTATATGACTCCTGCTTAGCTATAAGTGAGAGCTTCTCAAGGTCCTTCATGAAATTCCCTTTTAATTAAATCTGTATGCTTAAATAAAAAGCTGAAAAAATAAATCACTTGTACAAGCTTTTAATAGGCAAACAAAAAAATGGTTTAGAAAGTACAAATACCCTTCAAGGGATAATTCCTTGGTGATCTGTTTCAATAACTTCACTTCTGGCTTTCTATGCTAGAAACTCAAAACATCCACACTGGGAAACCACATGGATGTTATCTGAATGAAAATGGAATGGCATAACAGAACATTGCTGGAAATAAGAGAGTAAACTGTATTTCAATAAACTAAGGCTGTAAACAGTAACTAAGTTACAGCAAATGGTCTAAGCTATGAGAAGAACAAAAGGGCAAGTGTGTATTAGCCAATCCACTTTCTATTGACAGTGAATAAAGAATGCTAAAAACAACTGTTTAAAATGCTTCCCTGCCTCATAAGTAGGGTAATTTTCATTCATAGAACACAGTTACTTAAAAGTTATTTTAAAGCACAAAAGAATTACTACCATTTTTCAAAAAAATCTCAACACATTCATTTTAAGGAAAGAGCTGAACAGCTTGATTATTGTTTTCTAAATAAGTATTGTTTTATTTGTTTCAAAATAAAATCTTATAAAATGATTGAAATCGAAGTATGCAAAATAATACTTATGGCATAAAGGAATTAATAATTATTGAACATTAACAATAGGCTGAATATTATGCAATACACATCATATACACCATCTAACAAAAACTCAAGGTATTGTATACTTAATTTAAAGGGCACTAAGACTTAGTGAGGTTAGGGTAACTGGCCCAAGTAACAGATCCTGAAATCAAACCAAGGTCTAACCTAAAGTCCTTTAGAACTATCCCAAGCTTTTATTGCAAGGCATATTGCATACGTCACGATTAACTCTCTTATAAAATAATTCATTTTGACCTGGACTTCAGTTATTATCACGAATTCTATATTCATGAGCACAGAATAAATGATTTATCTGCATTCCTCTTCTCTCCCGGTGTTTCTGCTTTCTAATTTCTCCCACCCAAAACATGCTACCATTTAAAATACAAAAAACTGGCTTCCAAGATGGAGGCATAGGTAGACGCACTGTGCCTCCTCGCACAACCAAGATAGGGACAACAACAATTTAGAAACAGAATAACAACTAGAACTGACAGAAAACTGAAGTGTATGGAAGTCAGACACCCAAGGAGTTAAATTAGACACGTTCATCCAGACTGGTAGGAGGGGCACAGTCAGGCAGCCGAGTGCGGGTGAGACAGCAGAGAGCATTGGGACTGGACGCTCATAAGGCAACCGGGACACACAAGGCAACCGCAGCAGCATGCAAGACCGCAGAGGGCAGACCCTGGGCGCACAAGCAGCGGCTGGCAGGCCCTGGCCAACGGGTACCAACCGGCAGACCCAGCGAGGTGACAATTGTGAAGCAAGGCCCTGAGCGCAACTCAGGGTCCCAGCGCTGGGAAATGGAGCCTTGGGGCACTGATTGAAAAGGAAGGTCCCTCGGGGTCCACAGGCCTACCCACACGGGAATTGGCACCAGAGGGGCCCAGTTTGCTCAGGGGAAGCGGTGGAAGGGACTGAGGTCCTACACAGAGTGGAGCAAGCGCCACTGTGCCTTCTCGTACCCCACCCCCACATACAGTGTCACAACCCAGCAACTGGGGTGCCCCAACCTGGTGAACACCTAAGGCTCCGTCCCTCATATGTAACAGGCACAACCAGACCAAAAAAAAAAAAAAAAGAGAGAGAAAGAAAGAGAGAGAGAGAGACGGCTCAAACAGAAGAACAATTGAAAGCCCCAGAACCCATCCTTTTAAGTGACCAAGAGATAGCCAACCTATCAGATGCACAGTTCAAAGCACTGGTGATCAGGAAGCTCACAGAACTGGTTGATTTTGGTCGCAAACTAGATGAAAAAATGAAGGCTACACAGTAAGTGAAATGAAGAAAAATGTACAC
>CM052546.1:61112869-61131269 GCA_028533065.1 Trachops cirrhosus | reverse complement strand
AATAGGGGAGTGGGAGGAAGAAAGAGGGGGAAAAGGTACAGAGAATAAGTAGCATAGATAGTAGGTAGGAAATGGGGGAGGGCAAGAATAGTAGGGGAAATATAGAAGCTAAAGAACTTATGACACATGGACATGAACTAAAGGGGGGGAATGTGGGTGGGAGAGGGTGTTCAGGGTGGTGGGGAATGAAGGGGGGATAATGGGACAACTGTAATAGCATCATCAATAAAATATATCAATTATAAAAATAAAAAAATAAAATAAAATACAAAAAACTGAAAATACAATTCAACCACAAATTCATTAGCATTTTTGTAAAATTAAATTACAAAAAATAATACAGCAAATACAATTTTTAAAATATATACTTCGTTCCTTATAAATTAAAAACTTAATGTAAAAAGGATTGTGTTTAAAGATACATTAATTCCTTTATAGATATAAGAGCTTGATTCTGGCAGATTATGAAAACAGTAAAATTTCCAGATTTTCCTGGGCTTTGTATGTACTGTGCTTGGATTTTGTTCTCTTTTGCAGTAAGAGAGAGAATTAGAATAGTATTTAGAATATTTAAGAGTATTCAACTCATAAAGCCAATGCTTCTAAAATATACTGCCCTTAGTAACAGGTAGTCTCTATGTCTACTCCAAATCACAGAGGTAGGAACTAAAATTCAGAATGAAAAAACAGGTAAATTTGGGGGGAAAGGTCTTTATGAGTGACTTATATGATGACAACTTATCAACTGTAACTTAAGAATCCTAAGCAGTGATAGTATAGTGATATTACCCTAGACAATAGCTTAGATAAGAAACAATGATACTAGAATGTCTTATGAGCACCTAGAAGTACTATATATAAACTCAGGAGGAGAGATGGAAAAGATTTTTCCATAGAACTAACCCATTCCTTCTTACCTATTTCTCCCCTTAAAACACAACCCAGACCCTGACCATACTGTTATGCCAGGAAGTAACAAGCACTCAAACAATGAGAACAACTCAAAAAACATAGGAGCCATCATTAAGGGGCTTCCCCTGGCCAAATGTGAGAGAACTCAAGCATCAAAATAAATAATGGTAATTAATTATAAGCTATTGAATAATACAGAAATCCATTTTCCAAATTTATACAGAAATAAAGATTAAGGGAGATAAAGACATAAATACATTTGTACATGGGAGCAAATGGAAAGCTCTTCCTTTCAACAGAATGGCAACTAATAAAAGTAGAAGGCACAGTAGCATTTGAAAATTAACATTACAGTCATAATAGTAATAACTGATTTAGACAAAGACCACCAATAGAGGCTAAAACAAGTGAGTCAAAATTTGATAACAGGTAATTATACAATCCCTTTGGATTTGGCCACAAAATACTTATTAATTATAAAGACAGAATTAAGCAATATAGTTAACAAGTACTTATTAATTTACACTGGTGAAACCTAGCAAAATTATCACCTCAAACAAGTGATCAACAATGTTTATGTCATTAAAAATGAAATACTGAAATCATGGGCCTCCTACTATGATACACTGAGAAGGACACAATATCACTTCTATGGTATTCCTACTAAAAAAAGCATAACCCAAATCTAATCATGAGGAAACTATACCAAATTGAGGGATTTCATAGAAAACATATGGCCTGAACTCATTCAAAATATCAATGTCAAGAAAGAAAGAGAAAGGCTAAGGAACTCTTGTGGATTTAAAGAGCATGTGAACTAAATACAATGCATGGTCATGGACTGGATCCTGGGGAAGGGAGGTCAAGCTATGAAGAACATAACTGGATAACTGGGTAACACTGGAAGTGAATGAAGGATTTGATAATGGTATTTTACCAATGTATGCAAATGACACTAATGGTTCAGGGAATAATTAGTATGTGTGTGTGATTTATACATACATGTGTGAGCATGCACACACACACACACACCCAGGGAGAAGGTTGCAGGACAACCAATCATACTAATTAATTATAAAGCAAACTGGGCAAATAAAAATTACTGGTAAATCTGTGTAAAAGGATATATGAAGTACTTTGTGCTATTCCTGAAAATTCTCTAACTTTGAAATTGTATCTATATAAAAGAGATTTATACAATTTTATTTTTATAAAACTTCATGAAAGCATTTTGAGAGACTACAGGAACCTACTGAGTGTCTTAGGTTTCTCACAACCACCTTGATGCCGTTCCCTCTCTTACCTTTCTAACAGATTGTGGATCGCTTTGAAGAGCAGCGTCCGACATTCATAGGAAAGGCCATTTTCCCAAAGTCCCTCTTCCACAACTGAAAAAAAAGAAAAGTGAACCAATAAGCAGGCATCCAAATAAAAACGAACTTTACATTTCTTCTAAAGCAAAGTGAATGAGTAAATGTAAATAAATTATTGCACACTGAAACAGAAAAAGGAAGGTAAATAATTTCAAAGTCATAAAATACAAAATACTGAAGGAAATATGTGTGTAGATTTTAAAGTCTTTGAAATATAGACGTGGTATAGACTCCCTCTCCCACAGAAGTCTTTCCAACCTGCTTATTCCAAGTTTAAAGTCATTTGAAATTCTCAAATCAGTCTTTCTACCTTATAGTGCTACAAAGACTAATTTTGTTAAAGTTCTATTTAAAGGTATTTAAATAGAATTAATACCAAGGTTATCACATGTATTTTCACAGGGAAAATCAAAAGGAAAAATACCCAATAATGTCAGAGTATACAAAACTTTTTAAATGTTTTGAAGGCAATTACCTGAACAGGATTTAAGGACATGATTTTAGGGAGAATATCAGAAAATTGAATCTTAATATAACACCAATTTATTTCCTAAACTCATAGTTTCATTAATGTTTGACATTTGGGTAAATACTGCACTTCCCTTTGAAATATAACATTGAGCCACAAGTAACTAACATCAACAGACTGACAATGCCCCATGTGTTCCTAATATTCTTTTCATACATAAAAAGATATAAAGCACCCTAAAGATGATAGCTAATTTTCTTTTAAATTGTATTAGTTCAATTCAAAATAGCAAAATATTGGAAGGACGGAAAAGACATTTGTAGAAGAAAATTTCCTCTCCCTTTTACTTGTTACCTTGACAAAAGCATTCACCAGAGAAAATTCTGACAGGATTAAAACACATGTTAAATCTGGGACTTCAAGCCAAGGTGGAGGAGTAGGTATACACTTTGCCTCCATGCACAAGCAAAAGAAGGACAACAACATTTAAAAACAAAGAAACAACCAGAACTGCCAGAAAATCAAACTGTACGGAAGTCTGACAACCAAGGAGTTCAAAGAAAAAACATTCATCTAGACTAGAAGGAGGGGTGGAGACTGGTAGGTGGGGTAGAGATGGGCAGCTGGGGTGGAGAGGACTTGCAACAAGCCTGCAGGGCAGCTGGAGGATCGGGGCAGGTGAGGAAGTGGCTTGTGGGTCAGGTGGTCCCACATTTGTGTGAGGATAAACTGGGAGGAACAACAGGGGAGCGAGACAGACTGTGCAACTCAGGGTTCCAGTGTGGGGAACTAAGGCCTCAAAACCTCTGGCTATAAAAACCTGTGGGGGTTGAGGAGGCAGAAGAAACTCCCAGCCTCACAGGACAGTTCCTTGGAGAGACTGACTCGTAAGGTCCTAGAACATACACAAACCAACCAGCCTCGGAGTCAGCACCAGAAAGGCCCAATTTGCTTGTGGGTAGTGGGGAAAGTGACTGAAAGCTGGCTAAGAGTGGAGCAGGAGGCTTTGTTCCCACTCGGACCCTCCCCCATGTACAGTGCCAAAACGCAGCAACATAGGTTGCCCCGCCCTGGCAAATATCTAAGGCTCTACCCCTTCCTACATAACAGGTACACTGAGACAAAAAAAAAAAAAATGGCCCAAATGAAAGAAAATATCAAAATTCCAGAAAAATACATCTGAGTGATGAAGAGATAGCCAACCTATTAGATGCAGAGTTCAAAACACTGGTAATCAGGAAGCTCACAGAATTGGTTGAGTATGGTTGCAAAATAGAAGAAAGAGTGAAGGCTATGAAAAGTAAATAAAGGAAAATGCACAAGGAACCAACAGTGAGGGGAAGGAAACCTGGACTCATTTCAATGGCTTGGATCAGAAGGAAGAAATAAACAATCAACCAAAACAGAATGAAGAAACAAGAAATGAGGAGAGGCTTAGGAACCTCTAGGACAATTTTAAACATTCCAACATTTGAATCATAGAGGTGTCAAAAGGAGAACAGGAAGAGCAAGAAATTGAAAAATTATTTGAAAACATAATGAAGGAGAACTTCTCCAATCTGGCAAAGGAAATAGACTTCTAGGAAGACCAGGAAGCTCAGAGTCCCAAAGAAGTTAGACCTAAGGACACACACACCAAGGTACATTCTAATTATATTACCTGAGATTAAAGATGAGAGAATCTTAAAAGCAGCAAGAGAAAAGTAGACAGTTACCTACTAAGGAGTTCCCATTAGACTCTCAGCTGATTTCTCAAAAGAAAACTTGCAGGCAAGATGGGGCTGGAAAGAAGTATTCCAAGTCATGAAAGGCAAGAACCTACATCCAAGATTACTCTATCCAGCAAAGCTATCATTTAGAATGGAAGGGCAGATAAAGTGCTTCTCAGATAATGTCAAGTTAAAGGAGTTCATTATCATCACCAAGCCCTTATTATATGAAATGTTAAAGGGACTTATCTAAGAAAAAGAAGATCAAGAATGCGAACAGTAAAATGCCAACAAACTCAAAACTATCAACAACTGAACCTAAAAAAACTAAATCAAAAACAAACTAAGCAAACAATTAGAACAGGAACAGAAATCACAGAAATGGAGATCACATGGGGGGTATCAGCAGGGAGGAGAAGGGCTGAGAATGGAAGAAAAGGTACAGGGAATAACAAGCATAAATGGTAGGTACAAAATAGGCAGGGGGAGGTCAAGAATAGTATAGGAAATAGAGAAGCCAAAGAACTTATACGTATGACTCATGGACATGAACTAAGATAGGGGAATGAGAATGGGAAGGGGGTGCGGGGCAGAGGGGAATAAAGGAGAGAAAAAACGAGACAACTGTAATATCATAATCAATACACCATTTTTTAAAAAGTCTTTCATTTCAAAATGACAATAATAAAATAACTTCTATTCTTTAAGATCGGTTTTCTATCCGATCTTTTCTATCCAGAAAAGAACCCTGTTCATTTTCTGAGGTTTTATTCTATGTGTCAAGTTTTAAATGAAGAACACAATACATAAATGGGCTGGGTGGGGGGAGGGGCAGAGAACTTTTCACCACAACACTATGAGACAGAGTAAAGAACATGTGGCATTCACTTTAGCCACTCAGCATCTGACATCTTCCTTTCATTGATGATTGCCTACTTCATGAATTCTCGGGGGGTCAAAGATGGTCACCCCCTAAAAAGAGCTGAAAATACTGATTCTCTCCTTCCCATATCCTCCCGCAATGTGGACAAGGTTATATATACTAAGCTTCATTAGATATTCCCGCACCGCACTTCTGACCCTGAACCTGGAGACACAAAAGAGAGAGGAAGGACAAAGATCTTTCGGTGGGCACTACAAGTAATAGCATAGGTTTCATGGCATCTAGTGATGCTGTAGTGATAGCACTAGTTTCTCATAAAACCAATTATGCAGCAATGACCCTGGAAGTGCCAAAGAGTTCTATGAACACTCAAAATCCTTTTAATCAACTCCTTTTCTTAGTTTGTGACTAAGAATTCTGACCAATACAGTTTATTCTCCATTATACAAATGAGAAAACTAAGGCTTAAAAATCTTAAACTTGCCCAAGGTCACATAACTAAGTTCAAGAATATAGAGTGAAATATAACTACTATACTCAGCAACCAACAGGATTAAATGTATTTTATATCTACTTTTAGAAATAGTAATTATTCCATTAATTAAACTCATCAAAGCAGTTTATTTTCATAGCTGCTGTGACTAGGACATTTCAGATATTCATAAACATGTGCTCAACTGACATGATAAACTCCTTATGTCTAGGTTAAGAGGATTAGTGGCAAAGATGAGATGTAAACCCAAGTTTTCTGACTCTAACACCAGTGCTCTTTCCATAAAACTGTGCTTCCCATATGGTTAGTGTTAAGTTAACCCACCTTATCTCCCTCTTTTACTCTTAGTACTGGCTAGGAAGGCAATTTTCAACACTGAAGTTAAATTACCCTTTGAATCCACCATTCGCTCTTTAAATTAATGTTTTCTAAATAGCTGCAAGTAACCTTTTCAAAAGTTAAACAAAATTAAAATTGCTTCTGCAATCTATTTGTACACCTCCATGGTAAAGTCAGAGAAAATCACATAATAGCTTCTCAGGCTAATTTATCTGAGACACCCTCCTCCCGAGGTAAAATTTAAACCAACACTTCATTTGCTTGGTATTGAGATTCTTCAGAAAGCATCCTTTGGCATGGGGTAGGGGAGAGTAGTTAATGTAGGTATGTTTCTATAAATGACGTAAGATGCATGTACTACTTAATTCGCTATGTCCCTTCCAAGTGGACAGAGAAAACAAAGCAACTGCCAAGAAGTTCATGAGGCCTGCAGGTGCTGGGGCCTATCTTTAAGGAACCTACAATCTCCCAAGGGCACACTGTCTTGAGAGATTGTAGGGACATATTTTGGGACACACTTTTTTTTTAAAGGCCTTTCTAATTCATTTGATCTTTCAAGTTGCAACTTAAATGCATATTAATTACTTCAGAATATAAAAAGTTGCAAGAAGACAATCTCTATAGTCTATATTCATAAATCTATTTACACATAACAGATAACTTTTCTAACATTTGTTACCACTATCAGAAAGCACCAAGAGACTTAAAATGTGTGAACAATAAAGGAGTGGCAAGCATCAACACAAAGAATTCCTAAATTAAAACATCCTCCTGCTGTTACGTGGTCTATGACAACCACGCTAAAGTTGAAAAGTGAAACTAAGTACCACTACAGCTGCCTATTTACAAAAAAACCCTATCTTTGGTACTAAAGTTATCTTGTATATATTGTATAAGCTATAATCAAAATATTTTTAAATTGCTGTTATTCAACCTTTTTAAAAATAGTAATCCTCATAATGAAATATTTAAATTGCAAAAATACTATATAAAATTTTAGCAGAATATAGTGTTTTAGAAAGTTTAATTAGCACTAATTACTGCTCAGTGCCCAAATCATTTTTCAAAATCCTCACAAATTGTAATACAAAACTATTAACTTTGCAAAGCATGGCTCTTTGCAGAATTAATAAGCTTCTCTGAAAGAAAAACCATACAAAAGTTTCAGGGGTGGGAGAGAATCAATATGGCAAAATATCAAAGCAGCATATACTTCCATGACTGTGTGTTCCCAGCAGAGACCTTGGAAAGATATACCTTCCAATTTGACAAATGAAACTGACACACTTCACTTGAAGGGAAAAATGAGAGGAGGGGGAATGCAATAGGATAGGGAGGAGCATAAAGATTGTGAAACCTTTAAGAAATTCAAGCTTATCCATTTAGAATTCAGGTCACCCTGCCTTGCACAGTTTAAAAGTAGAAATACTTTCAAAGAATACATATTTCCTCTGAGCTATGATACATATTTCCTTTTAATGTATCATATTGCAGCAACAGCTGAAATGAAGGTCTAGACATCAAAAACACTTCTTACTCCCACCTACTGCTTTTTTACCTCAGGCATCAAAACTAATGAAACCTATTATCCAGAACATTGAGTTCAGTAACCACATTGGCCACTGCAAATATTGGAGGGGGAGGGGCTGTTCAGGGATGACACTCCTTATTCAGTCATTAAAATTCAGTCACTGAAAATCAAAATTTGCTCCAAACTCCAGAAATACAAATAGATTAAAGCAAGGCACATGAAATGTGAATATTTCCCACTTAGATTTCAGTGACAAACTGCTAAAGATAGAGCAGGTCTGCCACCAATCGGCCCCACTGCCTTTGTTTTCACCTTTATCTGCAATATATAAAGCAGACTAGTTTTTAAATACTGTTTTTAATTATTACATGTACTACCTAAGAATTGCACTACAAAGACATAATAAGAAAACATTTATCAATTTATTTCATGGGTTGCATCAAATGAAATTTAAAGATAACTATATAGAGGATTTTAAATATCTGCTTAAAATGACATACAAAAATTTGAGTAACAAAGTAGCATAATGCTACGTTAATTCTAAAATATAGCATTATACCCATAAAAATCCAATTACATACAACACTACTGATTGATCACAGTTGTGCCAATATACATGGGCTTGTAAAATCTATATCTGAAGTCATTAATAACTAAATGGACTTCTTATATCAAATTCATCCCACTTAGATCTCTGGCTTCCTTCAATAGCTTGTGTGTGTAGCATATTTGGTATCACTTATCACATCTGTGTTGAAAATGGATTTTAACTTTCCCTGTGTCAATTAATCAAATGAGAATTAGGGATAGAAGATGTGTCAAAATGCTCCATTTGTTTTGACCTATTTGCAACTTTAAATGATCATGAACACTAATAATATTCATCAGACAGAAGCAGAGTTGTGATTCAAATCTTAGCAGTACAATGTCTTACTAAGGAGTTTGACAGCATGGGTTCTCTGCCAGTTACGGGATAACCGGAATTTTAATGATGGTTTCCACACAGCATTGTAGCAGTTGAGACATGACCCAAGTTAGCATTTCAATGGATCACAGAACTCCATGTAAAGCCACTAAATTTTAAATTGAAGGAAACCATAAAACTAAATTTCTAGATAAATTGAACAAGGCCTTCAAAAGACAAGTGCTACAGAAAACAGCCAGGCCACAGTGTTACTTTAATAGCTACACAGCGAAACAGAAAACTTGCGTAATGGCTGTTATGACTTTTGAGAACAAAATTTGTCCCCATTTGCTACTGCTTTTAAAGATTTTTAAATAGTGATTACTTATTTACCCTATAAAGCTATGAATACACTCTTAATTTTGATATATAATAAGCATAAACAAATAAAGACCTAGAAGAAGAGCCATCAAATTTAAGAGCTTCTTAAGTTGCTGGAACAATTATTTTTCTTTGCCCCTGTGTATTTTCCAGATTTTCTTTGAAGAGCATGTATTTCCTTTGCAAGCATACATCACATTTGAAAGACATTTTTAAAGGCTAATATTATTTATCAAAGAACTACATGCTTTAAAAAGCAACATGCTCAGAAATTATAAGATCACTGCTAGAACAGGAATCACAGGATAAAATTAAATTTACAGAAGGAAAACCAGATATGTGATTCAGTTAGAACAGTTATACTTAAACCCATCAATATTACAAAATAAACATTTTATAAACTTCATTTAAGACAACGACTTTCACCAGGATGACTCAACTATTGATTTCAACATTGACACAAATGATCAGTAAAAATTAAAAATATTCCGCCCATGCTTCAACACAACCTGATTTGAAATATCACACATGCACGTACACATGCACACACGCATGGCCCCAGGTTGCTACTAAAAGTCTGAGAGGGCAGGTCCCCAAATTGCCTTTTACACTAACACTCAAACAGTTGTCTGTTGTCTGTCACTGCTATTACAGTGAGTAATCCTTGCAGCTGTAACTGTTTGAAATGCAGCTGTCTTGTTGGTATTCTCTCCCCAGCTCCACTCATCCAGCATTTCTGTTCTTGCTACAATAATCTTAAAGAGCATTTTACAGAAGGCTTAGCCCTAACCGAGGGCATTCTACTGCGTGACCGAGAGAACATGGAAACACGATTCATTAGATACGCCTGGAGTGATAACAATGGTATTGCTTCTTGCTGCCTTTCATTTTGTACATCAGTCTGAGACTAATGCATTCTCATTGCACAACAAGTGCATTTATAGACAGGAAAAAGCTGTAATCACCTTTGATTAAGAGACAGCATATTTTTCCTATATGAGCCGCCAGTCATACTGACATAATAATTATTTTTTTGACTGCAGGTTAGAATAGCAAATGTAGCAAAAATGAGAGAGAGAGAGAGAGAGACAGAGAGAGAGACAGAGACAGAGACAGAGACCGAGACCTAATGGGGTATCTCCGCCTGTATTTAGGCTAGACAATCTATGGCAAATACAGTAGACCCTTACTGAACAAACCCATTCTATATATCCAATTCTTTGGAGGTAAAAATTACAGAATGCTTTCGTCATTTTAACTGTTAATTTTTAATTTTTCTCTCCACTTCCTTTGCCATAGGACTACAAAATTCAACAGTAGTATTAATTTTTTTCTTTTTCCATTTTCTTACTTTGACTACAAAATAATTTGCCCCCCTTTATATAAAATGCAAAGCCAAAACAGAACACCCACTTTCTATTTTAAATAAAACAGTAATAAAAATGTAATTCTGATTAAAAACAGGAATGCAGAATAATTATTTTGTATTAGTCTATCATTTAACCCAACTTCCATCAATCACTGGGCCTGGCAAAGGTTACAATCTGTAAATATCAAAGCCCTAACTTACACTGAAAAAATAAAAGTCACAAACCACATCATATTGACATGTAGAGTCAATTTTCTTAGGGGATTTTGAAAAGTGAACCACTTCTCCACACACCCGTACAGCTAGCAGTCTCCTGTGGGTTCATGCACACTCGTATGTGATACTGGGTGGTTGTTTATGGTGAGTTTAGTAATTGACAGAAAAATAAATATGTATTAGCCAGTAACTGAAAGATTACAGTTAAACCAAAACAATGGAAAGTATTTTCTCAAAGTTAGCAGACGCTGTATAATTAAACATTTTTAGAAACTGTTAGTCCCTTTTTAAAGTTTTCTATAACACTACTGTATTTTACACTAAGAATGTGTTACAAACTAGCAAAACATTTGCACATGTGAAATTCTGTTAAAAGAGTAAAGGACCAAATAAAAGCAAACAGTAGAAAAAGTTAAGCCTGGCTCACAAAACTGTGAGACATAAAATAGCTCATGTGCATTTAAAAAAAATGGTTATGTAGCACAAATGAGTTTTGGTAAACAGAAAAATGCTTGGGGAATTTCCAGCTGTTGGATGTTAGAGTTTCCTGACCTGTGCTAACACACCAGGTTAGAAACCAGGAAACCTGCAGCCTATCTTTCATGTGTCTATAAGTGAACCAGTGAGCTAAATTTTGCATTTAATTAAACACTGTGTTTTGAAGAGAAGTCAGATGTGTGCCACACTGTATCAGAATTACACGTTTAAATTTTTTATCATTTGGAATAAAGTAGAAAGTCTTATTACAGAGGATAATATCTATACAATTTCTACTCTAAAGATGGCCAGGTCTCCCTCTCTATTTTTTTGGTCTTTTTTAATTTAGTATATTTTATTAACTATGTTATTACAGCGGTCCCACTCCCCCCCACCCAGTACACACATCTTCCCTTCAGCAATCCCCCCCTTAGTTCATGTCCACGGGTCATACATATAAGTTTTTTGGCTTCTCTACTTCCTATACTATTTTTAACATTCCCTTGCCTATTTTGTTCCTACCAATTATGCTTTTTAAACCCTGCACCTTTTCCCACATTCCCCCCACCCCCACCACTGATAACCCTCCAAATGATCTTTATACGTATGGTTCTGTTCCTGTTCTGGTTGTTTGCTTTGTTTGTTTGTTTTTTAGATTCAGTTGTTGATTGTTGTGAATATGGTGCCTTTTTAATGTTCACAGTTTTTTATTTCCTTTTTTTTCCTTAAATAAGTCCCTTTAACATTTCACGTAATAAGGGCTTGGTGATGATTAATTCCTTCAGCTATACCTTGTCTGGGAAGCACTTTAACTGCCCTTCCATTCTGAATGATAGCTTTGCCATCAGATTTTAGAGTGATAGAGTGATCTTGGTTGTAGGTCCTTGCTTTTCATCACTTTTACTTCTTGCCAGTCCCTTTCTGCGTGCCAAGTTACTTTTGAGAAATCAGCTGATAGTCTATGGGTACTCCTTTGTATGCATAACTCTCTGCTTTCCTCTCTGCTTTTAAGATTCTCTTCACCTTTTACCTTTGGCATTTTAATTATGATGTGTCTTGGTGTGGTCCTCTTTGGGTCCAACTTGTTTGGGACTCCCTGTGCTTCCTAGATGGGTATGTCTATTTCCTTCGCCAAATTAAGTAAGTTTTCTTTCATTATTTTTTCAGTTAAGTTTTTAATGTCTTGCTCTTCCTCTTCTCCTTCTGGCATCTCTATGGTTCAGATGTTGGCACATTTGGAGATGTCCCAGAGTCTTCTTATACTATCCTCATTCTTTTGAATTCTTGTTTCTTCTTTCAGTTCTGGTTGAATGTTTATTCTTCTTTATGTTTCAAATCATTGATTTGAATCCCAGCTTCCTTCCCTTCACTGTTAGGTCCTGTAGATTTTTCTTTATTTCACTTAGTGTAACTTTCATTTCTTCTACTAAGTTGTTGCCATTCTCAAGGAGTTCTCTGAGCACGCTGATCATGAGTGTTTTGAACTCTGCATCTTATGGGTTGGCTATCTCTGTTTCATTCAATTCTTTTTTCTGGGTTTTCTTCTGTTCTTTCATTTGAGCCACATTTCTTTGTCTCCTCAATCTGGCAGCCTCCCTGTGTTTGTCTCTGTGTATTAAGTAGAGCTGCTCTGACTCCCTATAAAAGGTACCTATAAATTATGTGGGGCAGAGCCTTGGGTAATCGCCAGGGCAACCCACCTCACTGCTTCCTGGCTCTGTGTGAGGACTGCGGGGAGGGCTCAGGGAAGGAACTAAGCTGCTGCCTGGCTTCTGGGGGTTTGCCCAGCACTCACCCATTTCCAGTCACTATACCCACTCCCTGTATGCGACTGGCACCCTTCCAGCTGTTGTCCTGGTGCTGAGCCCCAGAGTAGGCAGGTTTGTGCGTGTTTTAACACTATGTGGGTCCTTTAAGAGAAGTTTTGTGAAAATCCAGCAGTTTCTTCCACCACCCCAACACCACTAGATTTTACAGCCAGAAGTTATGGGGACTTATCTTCCTGTCACTGGAACCCTGGGCTATGTAGTCTGACCTAGGGCTGAGATCACTCACTCTCAAGGTACCCCTCCCGATTTTTATCTATCACCTGCAAATGTGGGACTGCCTGTGCCCGTTCAGCCACTGTGCTACCTCTCCACTCCACACCGCATCTCCTCGCCTCTTCCCCCGATCTTCACAACTCCGCCCCTCCTACCCATGTGGATAAATGTGGCTCCTTTAAATCTTTAGTTGTCAGACTTCCACAGAGTTCAATTTTCTGACAGTTCTGGGTGTTATTTGTTTTGAAATTTACTTGTAATTCCTTTCTGTGGTTGTGTGAGCAGGCAAAGTGGGTCTACCTACACCTCCATCTTATTTTTTTTTGTTTTTTTTGTACTGTATAAAAAGCATGACTTCCCCAAAACTAATTAAAAATTACTTCTATATACTTTCCCTGCCATCTCTGTTTGGAAAATACAAAACCATCATTAACATTAAACATCATCACATAAAAAAACCTTTACTTTAAAAATGTAATATAAATGAATTCTTAGTAATCAGAACATTTTACTTTAATAAATGATTACTTGGTTAACACATGAGTTTCTATTATATTAATCTGGTAGAAGAATCACAAATTTATTATTCTTCACTTTTAAAACCCAGAATATATAATTCTCCCTTCAAGTCTCCAAAATGAATTTGGTTTTTAATTCAAAACAACCTATTGAAAGTAGTAAATGATTTTCAACACTTTAAATTGAAACATCTCTAGGAAAAATTTGTCTTTACTAAAACTTTTAACAAGCTAAGAAGTTTCCAACCCACAAGCAAAAAAATTAATAAATGACCTAAATATTCCAACACTGCCAACATTTTTACTTCATATAGGTGTTTCAACATTACTAGAGTCTTTTGCATTAACACAAATTCAATTTAAAAAACTCTGGGTACTTTGGGAAATGAAAATCAGTTATTTACACAGTGGTATGAATTAGTTCAAGCCTACTGTCTTCCTAAACTTGGGCAGAACGGCATTTTCATTGGAGGATGCAGCAATCCAGCACTTCTGGATAGTGCACAATCTGGGGTAGGGAAGGGCCACATAGGTTCAGTAACACAGAGGGCAGAGGCTTCTCCCAGCGGTCCTGGGAGTACTACACGTTCTACGGAAGAGCCCCAGCAAGTCTGGCCCTTTCTACCTCCATATCTTAACTAGTATTGATGCAGTTTTCTCCAATATATGTTTACCCATTATAAAAAATGGGGTTTTACAGAGGTTCATTTGAAAATATACACAAATCAAAGAGTTTGCAAAAGGAATAGAATTTGTAAACCACTAGAAAAGGAAAAGGAGTAAATGAGACCAGAAACACTGCCCTAGTTCAGCCGCTTCTTTAGTAGCTCTCTCTTTCTTCAAGACTCTTTCCAGCTCTTAAATTGCATGATTCTAATGAGGTGCACTAGAATGTGGGAAGCTTTCCAAGTTAGATGGTAAGGATTTCAAAAATTTACATAGTCAAGTCCTAGCCAATCCACTCATGCTCATCACAAAACCGACAATGCAAACCAATACTCAAGTTAAGTACTGCATGTTAAATCAGCTTTGTACAGGCTGGCCTTAGATTTTATCCACGTTAGTATAGGTTTTTCATAAGGGAAAAAATAGATCTTTTCCAAATAATTAACTTATAAATGACCTTTGGAACACAATGGTATTAATACCAACTTGCTTTGTCAACAGGTATTGACCCATGTTGACTCTTCTTTCCACAGTTTAATAACTAGCTATTATAAAGTATAACAATTAAAAGTTACTTTAATTAGCATTGACCACTAAAGGGAAAGGAGAGAGTTTTATTAATGAAGGAGTACTTAGGAAGCTTCTATGGTGCCTGTTTATTTCTTGGGGGCTATACAGTAGATGGCTGTGGAAGTTATTTATTATTTTGTATGCAATTCTCCATATTTATACCTCACGATTTTAAAGCTTATTTTCAATTATACTTCAAAAACAAAAAATACATATGAAATAATACAAGGTTAAAAGTTCAACTGTATATATAATTTAAACACAAGTTTTAAGATTTGTGTTCAAATCTGAATTATAATGAAATAAACAGAATGTATGAATGCTATAATTTTTACCAAACTTTTTATACAACATTTTAAATATAAGTAGCTGTATACAGTCCTTAAAATAACAATGAATATCTAACTAAAATATGCATATATTCAAAGGGAAAATTACCCCAAATATGACTTAGCAATTCAAATATTCAGCAGATAATAAAGAAAATAGCCTAAAAAATAAATGCAACCCTGGCTGGTATGGCTCAGTGGATTGAGTGCTGGCCTGAAAATCAAAAGGTCACTGGTTCTATTCCTAGTCAGGGCACATGCCTGGATTTCAGGGCAGGTCCCCAGTTGGGGGCATGTGAGTGGCAACTGATTGATGTTTCTCTCACACATTGACATTTCTCTCACTCTCTTTCTCCCTCCCTCCCCCTCTCTCTAAAAATAAATAAATAAAATCTTTAAAAAAAAAAGAAAGAAAAGAAATGCAGTAAACATGAAACAGATGTTGTTTGGACAGAAGATATACTAACACTCTGTAAAGTACAGATATTGTTGTTAAGTTTATTTTACAACCCTACTTTATCAAGAAGCAAAAGCTTTTTAACTGCTCTCACTGCTTTCACGCAAGTCCATTCTCCATGCGAGAGCCATCACTCCACAGCATTCTTCTGCTTCCAATAGCTTCAACAGGTTCTTATATAGCTTCATATGATATTAGTAATTTTGACTTCTCACCTTGACCCACAAGGTCCTATGTGATCTCATGTCAAGCTATCACTTCATTTCCCACTGGTTTACCAGATCCAGTGGTACTGGACTTGCTTCCATTTCTCCAACAAAGTGAGCTCAAGGGTTTTCCCCTTGTTTCCCCTTGTCTGGCTGGCTTATTCCCAGGTCTCAACTCAAATATCTCCTCCCAGAGGCTTTCCCCAACTAAAGTAGCCTGTTCTCAGTCACTCATTTTCTTATCAATTGCTTTGTAGCAAATAACCATACAAAGTATTCATTTATTTCTTTATTACCTGTCTTTTCACACACAGAGAAGAATGTCACCTCCAGATATACAAGGAAGTTGTCAGTACTTGTGTGCTTACTATACTGCACAGAACCTTCCACAAACAAAAAGATTCAAAGTGGAGCAAAGGGCAACCTACCACCCAAAGACAGTTTAACATTAAACTTTTCAGGTAAGAGATTTATATATGACATGGCAGCATGGTATAGTATGTGTCTAAGAATTCTAACACTATGTATAACACCAAAATAGACACTTCCATAAAAGACGTAGCTTTTTTCCTACTGATTTTCCTAATTTAAGGAAAGTTGTACACATTCAGAGTTGTGATTTTATATTGTTTCCATGGAAACCAAACAGGATCATAATTAAAGCACAAAAACATTTCTATAGAAACAAGTATAGATGAAAGATGTAATGAAAATAAAATGTTATATGAACCTATGATAATTAGTAAGATTAGAATGACTAATGAGAAAAATTCTTGAGGGGAAAATCAAGAAAATTATATTAAATTAAAAGGCTTCATAATAATGACAATAAACTATCACAAATTAAAGCAGTTACTGTCTTGAAGTAAGCCTATGAGTTTTATGTGTTAAAGTCAGACAATTCTAAATTATAGAACTTTGATCCCAATAAACAACATTTTAAAATAGAATTAACTCTGTCTTACCTAGACTGATTTTAGTTATCACTCTATAGGCTGTTGTTATTGTTGTTACTATTATTATTATTGAGGAGGCCTTTTCATTGCTTTTAATTCACAATGTCCTCTAATTTCTAATGGCTTTCAATTCTATGCATCAAGTTGAATAACAAAGTTAAATAATTATGAAGTAACATTAAGTTGTTATATTCACATTTGACACTGATAGACTACTATATACAAGCAAATAAAAAGACATAATAAATGTGTTATTTGTTCCATTCTATTAGGTACAGATACCCAAAGGTCCTATGTAGTTATCTGAAGCCACATCTACAAATGGGCCCAGGGAAACCTTTTATTTGGAGGTGGGGATTGAGGGAGGCAGAGGAAAACGTTAAAAAAAAGACTGTAGAAAAATACTATAGAATCATTTCTGTGTAGGTTTTATCAACTTTCTATGATTTTCTTCCTGGGAAATTAGCTTCACTATCATTATTCTCAATTATCGCTGGCCTATTCATGGATACGCACTTATTGTGATTCTTTCTCAAAAAATTTTAAAAATAAATTTTAATCAAATATAATTTAAATATATGAGAATCAATGATAATTCTTGATTTGAGAGGCAATATTTAAAAGACGTAAATTTGAGAGGGAGATGGGGGACTTCCCCATCCCCAGAGGCCAAAATGGAGGCATAGGTAGATACACTGTGCCTCCTTGCACAACCAAGATAGGGACAACAACAATTCAGAAACAGAATAACAACCAGAACTGACAGAAAATTGAACCATATGGAAGTTGGACACCCAAGGAGTTAAAATAGACACGTTCATCCAGACTGGTAGGAGGAGCGGAGTCGGACAGCCAGGCGCGGGTCGCAGGTAGCAGAGCAGAGCAGCATTGGGACCAGACAAGTAAGGCAACCGGGACAGGCAAGGCAACCAGGGTGCACACGACCACAGCGGGCAGACCCCAGCTGAGGGGTGGCAACTGGCAGACCCAGCGAGGTGATAATTGTGAAGCAAAACACTGCGTTCAATTCAGGGCCCCAGCAATGGGAAATACAGCCTCAGGGCACTGACTGAAAACACCTGTGAGGGTTGAGACACAGGGAGAGACTCACAGACGCACAGGAGAGGTCGTTGGAAAGTCCCATGAGGTGCACAAGCCCACCCACACGGGAACTGGCACCAGAGGGGCCCAGTTTACTCAGGGGAAGCGGTGGAAGGGACTGAGGTCCCACAGAGAGCGGAGCAAGCGCCACTGTGCCTTCTCAGACCCCACCCCCACATACAGTGTCACTACCCAGCAACTGGGGTGCCCCAACCTGGTGAACACCTAAGGCTCCGCCCCTCATATGTAACAGGCACGACCAGACCAAAAAAAAAAAAAGAGAGAGAGAAAGAAAGAGAAAGAGAGAGACGGCTCAAACAGAAGAACAATTGAAAGCCCCAGAACCCATCCTTTTAAGTGACCAAGAGATAGCCAACCTATCAGATGCACAGTTCAAAGCACTGGTGATCAGGAAGCTCACAGAACTGGTTGATTTTGGTCGCAAACTAGATGAAAAAATGAAGGCTACACAGTAAGTGAAATGAAGAAAAATGTACAC
>CM052546.1:61049191-61112369 GCA_028533065.1 Trachops cirrhosus | reverse complement strand
AGAAATGGAGATCATGGAGGGTTAGCAACAGGGGAGAGGGAGGAGGAAAGAGGGGGGAAAGTTACGGAGAATGAGTAGCATAGATGATAGGTAGAAAATAGACGGGGGGAGGGCAAGAATAGTAGGGGAAATATAGAAGCTAAAGAACTTATGACACATGGACATGAACTAAAGGGGGGGAATGTGGGTGGGAGAGGGTGTTCAGGGTGGAGGGGAATGAAGGGGGGATAATGGGAGAACTGTAATAGCATCATCAATAAAATATATTAAAAAATAAAAGATGTAAATTTATGTATTTGAGGATAACCCAAATATTACATATACTCTGTATTAGATTACTAAAAATCCCATTTTCATCAGCAATGCTTAAAAATGATGGTAAATAGAGAAGAAAAACAAACAATGTCTTTTTTAGACTAAGCAACTATTCACTATTCATATTCATTTTGTATCCTTCAGTCTGGAAAAAGCAAGGCCCCTTCTAACTTTCAATTAGTCATACGCTGTCTTGTTTAATTTTTTCTCTAACCATTTCACCCTTCTGAAGGTGAACTTTTAAGTAAGACATAATACATAGACAGTAATTTAGAAGTGGAGTTTTGCCTCCCCAAACGAGACATTATGCCTTGCCAAGGAGGAAACTCTGTATAAATAAGACCATTCACAAGATAGGAAGCATCGCTCTTGCCCATTCACTTCCCAGGTAGTCGCCAAAACTTCAAAGCACCACTGAGCACAGCATCAATGCTTTTGTCTACAAGATCTGAGAGACTCTAAGTGATCTTGGTATCATTATATCTACGACTTTCCAGGAAACAAATGGGTTTCTTAAACTCACAAGTAACAGTCTAAGCATTTCTTATAAACTATGAAGATCAGAGCCTCCTTCTTTGAAGGTGATCACACTGTACAAGTTTAAGAAAAAAACTAAAAACTCTTTGCCACACTGAAATAACATAAAAATGTTTCATACTTGCTTCACTATAATTTGGGTGAAGAACAACTATTTTAAAAATAAAACTCCCCAGATTGTGTAGTTTCAATTTTCCACTGCTCATTTCTATGACAATCTGACCAAGAATTTCCTGGTGGAGAGGGGAGATGATATTCTGAAACCTCGTTCTCAGAAAAGTAAATATCTTTGATAACATGTCCAGTTTTTCTTAAAATATTAATGAAAAGGCAATGATAGCATAAACTGAAAGCCAGTTTTAGAAATGAGCAAGTCAATGTCATCAAAAGGCCAGAAAGGACTTTCTGGAAAGAATGATAAGCATCTTGGAATCTCACTACTTCTCTCACACTGAGCTTCAATCTGCAGCCATTTCTCTCTGAGCCAATGCACTTGATGGGTGTGATAACAGATGGATCATTGTATCTGCCAACTTCCTGTGATGTACTGTATGAGGACTGATAATTTAGTAACTACAGAAGTCCTACAACAGACAATGCAAGCAATCCTGGCATTCGGTAAGTAGCTGCACACAGTCCTTTGACAGTCTATAGGTGTTGAATATATGGATTATTGTACAATGAAAGTTCTCTGCAAGTATCTATGCCACTGTAAAAAAAAAAAAAAAAAAAAAAGACAGAAATGTAACTGCCAAGCTAAGAACTGAATAGAAAAACAGGAAAGAACACGTATCTTACATTTAAAGTGGCATTTTTCCCTTAAAATACATGAAAAATATATACTACTCAAAAGATATTATTAGAGTTTCATAACCAGATTAACTAGAAATATCCAGATATACAGAAAAAGCATCAATTGTGGGCTTGGTTTTCAGATTTCACAACTTGGGTAACATTTACATTTTGGATGAAAAAATTCTTTGTTGTAGGGGGATGACTTGAGTATTACGGGATGTTTAGCCACATCTCCGGCACACCCATTAGATCCCAGGTGCACCCTACCCTGAGTACTGACAGCCAAAAATGTATGCAAATATCCCCAAGGGGGATAATGTCCCCAGGGGACAAAATCCCCCCTGCTCCCCCTTCCCCTCTTAGGTACCCAGTTGAGGGCCACTGGAGAAGATAATGTAGGACTGTTATTTCTTCAATTCTAATGTCTATTTTGGAGGGGACAGAGAGAATATCAGTAAAGGGAGTGATTGATTATGGGAAGTATACACAAAATAATCAAACACTATCTACAGAGTGTGGAACAGCTAAGCACATATCATTAGAAAGAGAAAGGCCATCTAAAGATTCAGAATTAGGAAGGCAACTTCCATTAACATAAGAAGCATGCTTCATTCTCTCTGCAAAACAGAAAAAAAATCATACTTCTGCTTCAATACAGTGTACAAATGGTACTGATGAAACTTCACAAACCATAATCAAATAAACTGCATTATGCTGGGCACTGATTTACAGAATTGTCAACTTTAAAAGATGCTTCAAAATAAAACATTCTAGGTTTTAGTTTCTGGTTTTAAAAAAATTCATAGTTATGCATATACATATATAAGTGTGTGTGCATGTACATACACTCAAAATCCCAATATAATCACCTTTTAGAAATATCAGCACCAGTTTTTTATCTTCTTTTTCTTAGATAAAAAACAGGTGTAGTAAAATGACAGCAAACTCACAGTTATTAACAACCACACCTGAAACAAAAACGAGAAGAAACTAGGCGAACAACTGGAACAGGAACAGAACCACAGAAGTGGAGAACACATGGAGGGTTGGCAATAGGGGAGTGGGAGGAAGAGGGTGGGGGAAAGATACGAAGAGTAAGTAGCAATGAAGGTAGATAGAAGGTAGACGGGGAGGGCAAGAATAGTATGGGAAATGTATAAGCTAAGAACTTATGACACATGGACATGAACTAAAGGGGGGGAATGTGGGTGGGAGAGGGTGTTCAGGGTGGAGGGGAATGAAGGGGGGATAACAGGACAACTGTAATAGCATAATCAATAAAATAAAAAAGAAAAAAGAAAGAAATATCAGCACCAAATTAAGTACAGCCATGTTATTTTACCTGCACATCTCTGGAACCTGCCAAATTTACTCAAATTATTGAGAAGAGGATTAGTCTGTCATTTTTGCAACTCTAATGTAATGGCATTCTCTTAATATAAAGCACAGAATCTCTTTTAAAATATTGTTTTAGGATACTACACAATATTAACACTTGGAGTAAAAGTCTTATAATAAAATTAAGTATGCTATTTGTACATGGAAATGTGGTTCTCTTTCTGCTCATTTCCTTCTGCCTGCTCCTACAATTTCACTACTTGCCAATCCTGACCTACAAGGGATGAGAAATGGGGGGGTGGAGGGCAGGGACTAACCAGGAGAAATGAATTCAATGTTACTTGCTGCACAATACAGATTCTGTAATTAGGAAAGATTGTAACTAGAAATTCTTGAAAACCATCAGTAAATCTGATTTATTAATGATGATATAAGCATAAAAATCGATGAATCCTTGGTAATTTGACAGAAGCAACATACTGAAGGGGCAAAATTTCCAAACAGCAGAGGTCATTATCACAGCTGAACAAAACCAGACCGACTTTTGGCAAGCCCTACGATGGTTTTTCTTCTTCCCACACCTCTCTCTCTTCTTTACTATGTGAGTAGCCTTTGTTTTCAAATTTCCAAAGTACGTTCATAAAACACAGCACTTTACCCTGAGACACTCACCTAGTCAGTCAACATGGCCTAAACCAGAATCCAAAATTAAGCCTCCCCCTCTCCTCCTACCTGCCTGCAGGACTCCTAGTGCAAAGGCTCAATCTAAATGAGAGTAGAAACAGGAGCTCCTAACAATCCAGGACTGCCTATGTATGGAGAGGAGCTAGAATCCCAGCATTTTAGTTCAAGCTAATACTACAACTCATGCTCTGCTCAAGAAACTGGCCTTAGCAGGCTCAGGACTGTGGTGACTAATCTGAGGCCTCTGGATATAGACAGACAAGCCCTCAAGGTTACAGCTCCCCCAGTCTGACATAGTCAATTTCCCAAAGATGGCTGCTACAACATATCTTGTCCTACATGGTCTTTCTATAAGTGTCATGTCACCCTTCCTCTCAAGTGGTAGGGTCTATGTCCCCTCCCCTATTTAGGTGGCTCTTTGGAACTGCCTCAACAAACAAAATTTGGTCAAAGTGACACTATTCCAGACTTCAGGTCCAAAGCTTCAGATACTGACAGTCTCCACATCTTGCCTCTTGGAAGGCTCATTTTTGGAATCCAATCACTGAGCTGGAGAGGCCCCATCATCATATGGTTGTTCTGGCTAACTGTCTCAGCTGAGGTCCCAGCCAACAGCCAGCATCAACTACTAGCTATGTGAGTAAAAACAGCTCCAGAGGATATCTGGCCCTAGCCACAGAGTCACTCCCCAGTGCTGGATTCTTTCCAGAAGAGCCCTTACACATCCTGGAGCACAAACTGGTAGTCCCTCCTTGCTGCTCTGTCTGAAATTCTAGCCCAGAGTCCACGGGCATGAAAATAATCGCTGTTTTTGCCACTAAGTAACTCATCCAGTACAACCACTGCCCCTGGCAGAGAAGATTCAGTACCTCAGTCACAAAAACATTATACTACTTCACACTAGTTTTGCTATAATACAATCTGAATGACTTAATATTGGGTGATAAATCATTCAGATTGTATTTATCACCCAAAACTGATTTATTATCAACCAATAATAAATCATTAAGGGAGAAGTGGTATATTAACAGTAAATAAGACTGAATTTTAAAGTCACGTGATTTTATTACTAAGCACAATATAAACAAAAATACAGAGATTCAGTGAAACATTTAATTTATGATTTATAAAATTAAATATCAATATAGGAAATTTCATGAGAAATATTATAACATAATAGAAAAGATACTAGGATGGTCTCAGCTCTAACACAAACTGGATATGTGGCTTTAGTTCACATATTTATTCATTCTGTGAGTATTTATTGTCTATGATGAGCTAGGCACTACTCTAGGGCTTAAAATTTAGCAGTGAAGGGAATATGTGTCTATTTTCATAAAAATTCCATCTTAATTGAGAGGGGCAGATAAAAAAAATTTATTTTATAAAATTATTCCAGTCTATGTGAAATGTTACTAAGACAATAAAACTATTGCTACAAAGGTCAATGGAGGTAGGATTGTGATGTTACTTCATAAAACATGATGTGGCGGTTTTAAAACATAACCCTGAATTTTTTGACACTCCTTCCATTGAGAGGTAGGGTCTGTATCTCTTCCCCTTGAAGCTAGGATTGACTTGTGATTGGGTCAATCAATGTGTGGGATGAAAGTGAAGTCATATAAGCTCTAAGGTTAAGTTAAAAAACAGTCATGCAGCATCCACATAGTTCAATGGAACACCTTCTCTAAAAGTCCTACTGTACTAAGTCTATCCTGTGGCCACTATGCTGAAGGGAAGTCCAAGCAACTTATGAGGACTCCATTCAGCAGACCCAGCTCAGCCCAGCCCTCAGGACATCCCAACCCTGAATTCAGACAGATGAGTAAAAAAGCCTCCAGGTGATTCTAGCACTCAGCCATTCAATTGTTCCAGCTGCCCCAGCTAAGGCTTCAAAAATCATGGTGCAGAGACAGAGCATTATCTGTTAGCATAATAAAATGTTCGTCATTTACACCAAACTCAGGGTGATTTGTTACACAGCAACAGATACTTGGAGTACGTGACAACAGAAGACCACTACAAGGAGTAGCATTTGTTCTGAGACCTAATGCTATCAAACTGCCAAACTCAAGAGGATGCAAGAGAAAAGCTGTCTAAAAAGGGAGAACAGCAAGTACAAATCCTTAAAGTAAGAAGGAACTGGGAGGTATGAGCTAAGTCAGACGGCTGAACCAAGATGATGCGGAGCTTTGTATGCCTTGATGAGTTACTTAGAAATTATTTTTACTGTATAAGAAAGCCACTGTAATGCTATAATTAGGACAGTTTTCAAAGTACTGGCTGCTGTGCTTCTTGATGTTAAATGAGGTAACAGAACTAAATGTTACAGTCCTTCAAATCTACAATGCAAAGACTTGGTGTTTCTCAAATTGGGTCTCTAAAAAATCCTGCAGCTCTCCACATTTATTCTGTATTTTCAAAAAACTAAGTAATCTTTTGAAATTAGACCTCATTTGGGTTCATCCAAATGACCTCGTAACTGAATGCCACCACAAATTTCAGTGTGCATGTGCTGACGTGTGTATGTATTTCCCCTACAGATTTCGTATATATGAGATAAATTCACACCAAATGAGGGCCAAATGAAGCTACAGTAAACTGTGTGAAGGAAAGTTTTACAGCAGTTCGAACAGAAGAAAATGGTGGAAGAACTGAGTCATCATACCATCCACAGTAGAAAAGGCAAGCCAAAATGAAACAGATCTGTTTCAAAGCAGACAGGACCAAATTCTTATTATGAGTTCAAAGTTACATTCAAGTAAATATCAGGTAGAATAAAATGCTGTGTTGTAAATCTGTATTTTTAATGCTTATAACAGTTGTGATATATTTAATCTATAAAATTGTTTCAGTTTTATAATTATTTATGCTGTAAGCATAAGGCATTTATTCTAAATCAGTAGTGTCCAGCTAAGTCTCTAAAATGTGTATGTAATAAACTGCTTTCATTAACAACAGTGAATACAAATTGGTGACTTTCACATCATACAATATTAACACATTATACGTACATTTTCATCAACATTTTATTTTCCTGAGTAAACTTAAGATCTCAACTGACCTGTTAATTATTCTCAATTAGCATAAACAGAGATAACTGAGGTAAATAACCAAAAGCAAATTATTGTGAAACAATTCTTTAAGGAATAGTTGTCACCTTCCAACTTTGGTAAAATCTTTTTCACTTTTCAAAGTCTAATTCAAGTACCATCTCTACATATGAATATCCCAAACTATTTCAGCCCAAATTCCTTTGAGAACCTATAAACTCCCAGACATTGTCTACACCATTCCCAGGCAGGCTGCCTAACATTGTTAGCTATTTTGTGCATTCTTGTCACCAAGATGGCTGATGATGAGATGACAATGGTGATGGTGGTGGTGATGTGATGATGACAATGGCAGCAGCTATCATTTACCTAGTGATACTTTAAGTTCCAAGCATTCTCCATAATAATCTCCATTTTACAGATATGGAAACCGAGGTGACAGGTTTTATGTAATTTTTTTAAGGTCACAAAGCTAACAAATGAGCTACATATTCAAAAACCCTGGTCTGTTTTTGTAACACTAGTGTTAATCAAAGCATGGGTCTTTGGAAACTACAGAATCACAGGGGATGTAATAACTACATAGAAATTCTCATGTATGCCAAATTACATTAAAATCTCAGGGAGACAGGCTTAAGAATCTACTGACCAGCTTCTTAAGTATATTCGTATCTGAAGGTTGAGAAATACTCTGCACCTAATGCTATTCTGCCTCGATCTAGACTATACTTCTTGAGAATATGAACAATCTTATACATAGCTCTTCTTTATCTAAAGAATATAGTATTATACCTTGCAAAATAGTAAGACCTTAATGTAAGTTACCACACTTTTACAATGATATGAATAAAAATAAAAAAATTTAATTACTCCACAAAATAAATTTTACAAAATAAAGTCCCCATTCTATATGTATTTATAGCCAAGACTTAAAAAACAATGATATTTCCATGGTTTTCAAGGGTTTTTTATATATACATATCAGAGTTTGTTGATGTTGTTAGGGATACAGACTGGAGGGCAGGATACAGAATAGGGTGGTAATAACATGGAAAGCTGGAAGGAAAAAGATTATAGAGAACATGAAAGAACCAAAGACCTCTTGGGTGGTCCCAGAAATTCTCAATGCTCTATTCTGCATGAGAAGCAGAGGCCAAGCTGGAATGTTCCCAAAGCTACAGTGTCTTTTACTGGTTCCATTTAGCTCTAGAGTTTTATGATTCGGTGAGGTGGGTGGTGAGTTAAGTTCCTGTCTTTCCATACCAGACATTTGTCCATGGCCATAAGGATAAATCTGGGGAAATTCAATTAACACATATCTGAAACTTGGTCAAACCAAAATTCCTTTAAAAAAACATCTGCCATACTGTGACCTAACAGAAAATTGTAAGCAAAGGTTACAAGCTGGCAGTGAAAGGTGTGAACGCTTTATTCTGTAACATTTCTTTATTCTGTTTGGTTTAACTACAGTTCAAGGTGTTTCAAGATAACTAAAATCTCTGCCTTGGGATTTTTTTAGTACATAAATTAAAAGGAAAGTGCTTGTGTTTTCAAACCAAACCACCCTTAAATGCCTATTTTACTGGAAACTGCTGAAATCCAGAGCAATTAACACATTCAGTTAATGGAAGACACCACAAAACCAGAATACTAGTGAAGAATATTTCTGGATTTTCTGAATCTACAATGATTACTACCTTGGTTGTAACAAAGGGATCAAAAAAAAAAATGGGATATAGACGAGACACAGGCTTTTCACCAAAAAAACAAAAAACCCAGAAATACAATGACATGCCAAGTCTTCATGCTGCTAACCGAAGGCCCTCTGAATCAAGAACATCATAGAGCATGTTTCTCAAATTTTAACTATGCCAACATTTCAAAGTTTGAAGAAAGGGAACTGTCTATAGTGCCCAGTATCTTAGTGATTGTATAAACTAAGAGATAAAGCAGATAGTGATTCAATGAAGATTAACAAAAACTTGGTAGGTTTTCCAAATTACACTCAGCAGGAAATAATGTATCACAATGCAGATTCTCCATTATTTCAAAGAAGGATATCACAATCTCCACAGAAAATACTGCTTTTTGGTGGTCACTATTATAATCCCACCAAGGGGGTCCCAGTTCATAATAGTTTGTCATTTGAAGTCAAAGCTAAAATGTTTTGTTATGCTTACCTTTTTCTAAGAAAAGATCAACGATTCTTCTACAGTTACCATAAAATGTTACATTGTTTAATATCTTCTCAGTCTGATTTAAGACTCCTTAAGGGTAGAGAACATGTCTTTCATCTCTTTTATTTCATACAGTACCTAGCACAAGATAATATCCTTACTGTGTATTTAATAGATGAATAGATGGATGTGAACTGTTCCAGTTTCCAAAGATGACAGAACCTTTAAAACAATTTTTATAACTCAGCTAGGAACAAAATTATCATGAAAAGAAAAAGCTGCATGAAGTGAACAAAAAGTATACTCCCTTCCCTTTCTAGCATGCTCTATCCTCCTTATCTTATTTTTATTTCCTCCAAGCATTTATCACCATCTGACATACTATATATTTATATGTGCTCGTCTGTCTCCTCACCCCTTCCCCCACTAGAATGTAGGCTTAATAAAGGCAAAGATCTGCTTGCTTTGTTTGAAGGCTACAACCCCAGAACATTCCCTGGGATACATTAAACATTCACTAAGTATCTGTTAAAACCATCTTCAGAATTCATTAATGGTGTTCTTATTTTTTATAGCATCATCTATTTAGAGCTCTAGTTTTACATTAACAAATGATTACAGAAGTCTTACAGATATATATGCATGTAAACAAAAATCATTTCATCCTTCATGAAAGGCAGGTGCCTGGAGAAGGGCATGTTTGAGATAGCAAGCCATCATGGTTGCATCTAATCACAAAAAAAAAACCAGAAAAGCAGACAATTACTAAAACTGGTCTGAAAACATAATCTTCAATAACAAGTGGTCATCACTACAGTGAATGTGCAGCAGCAAAGATTCGAACTCAGCACTGACTTGAAAAACAGTACTGACACTATTCCTGCAACACCTTAATTAATTTTGGCTAGGTTTCCACCTAGTATTACTCTTATGCAGCAAAAGGGGGGGGGGGTGTTAAATGATACAGTCATCACATTTTAATCTAATTGCTTTTTAAATATTTATCTTCCTTGTTCGACTTGAAGTTCCTTATCTTGGGGGTCTGTATCTGTTGTCCTGTTTGCTTCCTTCAGCTACTAAGTATTTCATTATTTGCTTACTTTTTTTAAACCTGTCCTCCAGCAGTCAGAACATAATTGTAAGAGCGAGAGACAAAGGGGCTGAGCACAACAGATAAATATTTGTTGAACTGAAGTCAATACCCAGATCAAGATGCTAGTAAAATTAATCTTCAACCTACAACCTTATTGTTAGATAATTCAATTATCACATTAAATATCCATACCAGAAACCGAATATGAAGGCAATTAAAAAAGCCTCAATTAATCTGTTAACATTCTGTTTCAAATTAATATTAAAACTATGCATAACCAGTTATTGTAATTATGTAAATGAATGACTATAAACATTAGGTGGCAGTAGCAGTACACAGCATTAAAATCCTGAAATTGACTTTTTATATACTCATATATAGAAATCTGATCCGTAAGTGGAATTACACAAATAGTCCCACACATAAAATGGGCAAAAGGAACTGAAAATATAACAAAACATAAAAGTAACAATCTCTTTGTATCCAGATTTTCCCAATGACTTCTGTAATAAAATAATTGAGCAATATTAAAAGAGCATTGGCAATTTCTATAAATGTATTCAAACTTTTGCTTTATACTTGTTCTCTCACATACCACACATCCAAATTTCCAGCTCCTACCTTAAAATTTTACCACTTACCATCCTCACCACTCCCACGACCACCAGGGTTTGCCCGGCTATAACAACAGCTTTCTCCTTCTGTGCCTTCCTCTCCCCTTCCTATCCCCAACACGGTCTACTCTCCACATAGTGGCTAGATGGGTCCTTTAATAAAGTTAAGTCACCTCATTCCTCTGTTCAGAACCCTTCAATGGCTTCCCAACTCAAAGAAAGGTTCTATGGTCTTCAACACCCTCTGTGAACTGACCCTAACATACCCTACCCCAAATTCGCCCCCACTCTTCCCCATGCTCATTCTACCCCAGACATAGTCCATCATCAGGTCAACAAGCGCTCTCCACCGCAAGGGCCTTTGCTGTACTCTTTCTGATATGATCTTCTGAAAAAAGAGCCATGGACATGTTTTTCCCCATATCTTCTTCAGGTCTCTGCTCAAATGCTACCTTGATCAGTGAGGCTTTCTAAGCCCACTCCATTTAAAACAGCAACCATACTCCTCCTTTACTGTTTCATTTTTCTCCACAACACTAAGCAGCATGTGATATACTTAATTTTATGTGTTTACTCCTTTCCTGGAACTTAAAGTCCACAACAACCAACATTTTAGTATGTTTTCTTCACTTTTTTAATTCCCAGTGCCTGGTAATTGGTGGCAATTAAATATTTGTCACAGTTAATGACGCCTATTATCAAACAAGCATACAGCAATAGTTGTATAGCTGTTTCTTACTCTAGATAAAAGACTACATTAAAAGTTCAAGACTATTATTGATTTATTTACTGTTTTTTAAGTTCAAGTATGCACAATTCATGTGTGCGTATACATAAAAATAAAGTGCCATTTTTACAATAGATATATTTTAAAGCAATGTGAGTTGAAATCAAATGTGTTACAGTGGCCATATTAATATGTTAGAATTACATATTTTAAAAATTAGAACTATTTTTACAGTGTCTTTACATATCAGAATTACAAACAGTCAAGCTCTTCCTTCTACTCAGATTAAGCAGGTGAATTCACAACTGCCTATTGTACTTTATCTTATCTACCAACAAGCTTTGTGGGTTCAGGCTCTGCTGGCTTCAAAGCAAAAAAGAATTACAGGTTTGCTCCCTGCCAAGTGACTCTACAATCAGTGTTGATTGCTTAATTCTGAACTACATGAGTAGCTAACCACTGATTATGAAATGCCCAGATTTATTTTATTTTCTTTACTGTTTACACACTGTAGAATAAACGTTTCGGCAAGTGATAGAAATACCAAAGAACCTCAAGAAACAGAGGCAAAATATAATACTCCTCTAAAATTGTCACATGTCCTTTGTCTGGATGATTAGTACTATGATTAACCTCTTAGAAAGCAACTTAGAAAGCATCTAAAGTAAACACATATGTGAAAAAGGCATCACTGTCACTTCTTAATTGTAAAATGTGACAGGAGTATTTTATTCACATAGCACACTTGTACATGTTCCAAAGAAAAAGTCATAAAATTGCTTGAAAAAGGTTCTTGTTTTTGTTTTTCTTTGTATTGTTTTGTTGTTGTTCTTGGGGAGGGGGGAGATACAGAGCATGAAGAGAAATTTTAGAATTTTACCAATGCTAAGTATTTTTCTGCCTTCCTTGGTGTCAAACTAAATGAGGCCATGTGCTACTCTGACATACCAATGTACACAAAAAGTTATCATGCCACATTTGATGTATATGACAAATGAAACACAACACAAAATTACTTCTTGGTCACAAATTAACTAAAATGAAACAACAATCACCGGACTCCTGGAAATTTAGGCACATCCTTACTTCTTTAAAGTTGACTTAGAAAGATCTCAATTACAAATGGGTTGTGTTCCAAAATTTTATTTGTAAATCACTGACTTGGAATTCAAAACTTTGTTTTACAGAAACAACATTAAATACACCAGTTAGGTTCCCAGCTTGTCCATAACAGCTAATATTATCTTAATTTATACTTCCACTTGGGAACTGACTTACCTCCATTATTCTCTGAGACCCCCTTCTTCTAAAATGTTTCAACTAAATTGTGCATTAATTGATTTTGTGGTTGAAGCTACATATATAACCACCGTGCTTGCTATATATTTCTATGAAAACAAGCAAACAAACTGCAGGGCAAGGCAAGAAAAGAAGAGAAACCGAAAATGCTTTCTTCTCTTCATGTCTCAGTAAAGGGGTAGACCAGGGGTATCCAATCTTGTGGCATCTCTGGGTCACACTGGAAGAAGAAAAGCTGTCTTGGGCCACACATTAGATACACAAACACTAATGAAAACTGATGGGTTAAAAAAAGGTTTTAAGTGAATTTACGATTTTGTGTTGGGCCACATTCATACCCATCCTGGACCTTGACTATGTTCATTGTTCGTGTTCATAAATGAACATAAAGTTACAAATACTAAATCAGGTAAAATGAGTATACAAAACCTATTTCCAAGAAAATCATAGCGATTTGTACCTTTATAAAAACAGAAGACCACACACGTACATACACCTCCTCCAAATTCCCAATTATGTAGCCAATGCTACAGAACTTAAATAAAAGCCAGGTGGCTACACAGAGCCACAGGACGGGCACACGTGCAGCTTATCTTTGCTTGCCTTTCCCTTCGCCCCTGGGTTCCACATGCCACACACAAGAAAGGGTCCTGAATGAGCTGAGCAATTCTTGCTACTCTACTGTCCCGAAGGTTTAACTCATCATTTGATGTACTCATACCATTATTCCATTTAAATTAATGTTTGACAATAAACTTTCCTGATTCCTAAATCAAATTCAGAATCAACAAGGCCACATCCTATCTAGGGTGAGAAAGCAAAGTTGGTGCTCAAGTATTCCTGAAAATCCCCCTATTTCCTGCCCTTTACTGTTCCAAAGAGCTCAGCTCCCAATATCCAACACTAAGAATGATTTTAAATTCCATTTCTGAGATTCTGGGTGATTTCAACAATGAGCTTGGTCTGAGGATCTTTATCCCAAATCTATTTTCACATATACACACAAAAATCCTTTAATGAGAGAACCTATCCCAAAACATGGTATTTTTGCTTAAAGCATTCATAATATGTATTTTTTATGTTAATGGTTAAGCAATTTGGCTCATATAACTTACCTACTGTACTTTTCATTATGAATTCACTATGAATGAATGGTCTCTAAAGCTCCAACTACTTCATGTAGAGATGTTTAAGGATTAACTGAGATTATATCTAAATGTACAGAAAACAGTGTCTCTGGAAGAGAGTAAATGCACCATAAAAAATTATGATAGTCTATGCGCATAAGTAATCTGACTGCTGCATGCTAACATATCTCAGGGATTTCATTATTTGCTATCTACCAGTCAACATCTACACTCTACTGCTTCAAGCTGCACTTCACGGCATCAATGCAGTGCCTCTGCCCTGTAGTTGCCCCACTTAACTCATCCCATTACACTTACGAAGGTAGTTAATGTAACTACCACGACACCCAGATAGGGTGTCGAACAACATAGCATTGCAGAGCATATCTCTGTACACTAAATTCATATTATAATTCCATTATTTTCGTATGGTCATTTAAATAAAATTGTTTTATCACCATCACCTACAGATCAACAAATTAATACCTGTCTGAATCAAGGAATCCTGACAACTAACTTCTATGCACATCACTGTGTATCCTTTAAGAAAGGGAAACAACCTCTGGTTGGTGTGGCTCCATGAACTGAGTGCTGGCCTGTAAACCAAAGGGTCACAGGTTCGATTCCCAGTCAGGGCACAAGCCTGGGTTGCAGGCAAGGTCCCCAGTAGGGGGCACACAAGAGGTAACCACACATCAATGTTTCTCTCCCTCTCTTTCTCCCTCCCTTCCCCCCGTCTAAAAATAAATAAATAAATAAATAAATAAAATCTTTTAAAAATATAAATAATAAAAAAAGGAAAGGGAAACTATAGTATACATACAAAGATTTCCTTATCACAAGCTGAAAAACAACTTCAGATGGATTTTCTGGAGCTGAGTCCCAGGGCAGCTGTATGCTTGGCCTTGCTCACCTTTTGAAGTTCCCTTCCAGCCCTGAGATTCTTCTATGTTCTCTCTTGCTGCTATGTGGTTTTCAAAGTAAATGGCATATAGTAGTTCCTGAGTAACTGTTAAGAGTGGCTTACCAATTAGTCTAGGCTTACTGAAGGAAAACTTTAAATATTCCCAACACAATAGTAACAAGTTTTATTAGCAGGTTCCAGATTCTCTGCAATAGCTAAACAATTCAGTAAATAAGAAAGGAAAAAAAAGGAATCCTTTCTTATTTGTGACAAGAAAAGTTTTTAAAAGTGCTAGCAAGAAAATTACTTTAAATTTTGATTAAAATTACCTTAACTTCTCTAAATAGCACCAACTCAAGAAGAGTGGCAACAGTCTAAGTATAGACAAAACGTATCAAATATTTGTCTATTACAAGATAACTTTCAAATATTTATGATGTGCAAAGGTATTATTAGAGAAATAAGAAAAACAGTTATACCCCTGAGCCCATGCCCTCAGAGACAATAAGACATATACCCATTTAACCAATATTCAACAATTATTTACTATGCAAACGCTGCAGTTATTTAAAAAGCTTGTACTATAGAAAAAGAATGGTTAATGCAATATGATACAGTCAGGTTTTGACAAAAATGAAGAAAAGGTAGTCAATCAAAGTTATCAAAAACAGCTTTTTTTCCTTTTCCTACTACAAATGTAAAGAATAGCCTGTTTCTACTAAAGCCCTAATATCATTAATCATTTCACATACTAAATGCAGCACCTCACTTTGATACATTTGTCAAATTTGGCAACATAAAACTGATTCCTTAATCTAAGAAACTACCCTGTTAATATTATTGGTGTTGAATAACATGAAATCATTAAATACACTGCTAAAAGATGGATTTTTGTCAAGCTGCCACGAGTGATTTAAGTGTTAAAAGTCATTTATTTTCATTCACTCATATGTACGCAGATACACACATATTCATTTATTTGATTACACGAAAGTTCAAGAGAGAAAGAAAAAAGTATTAAAGGAACTCCAGTTATTTATCTAATTTCTCAGTGTGCTAGTAACTCTCAACTCTTCCTTCTACAATTATACTTGTTTTATAAAAGAATACTACATAAATTTTTATGGAATTATGCAATAAAATTATTTACATAATTTGTTGCTGGTGAAGCTTTAAAAATGTGGACTACATTTCTCTCCTACAAAATGAGGAGAGCTACCACAGGCAGCTCAAAAAGAGAAAAAGAGGGAATAAAGTCTGAAAAATTCTTATGTCAGTAGCAAAAAAGCGCTTTATATAGTGACCACTTAAAAATAAAATTAGCAAAGAAATGATGTAACAGGTTGACGATCTGTACCAAAAACTTGTTTGCTTATTTATTTATGTCTGCTTACTAACCTGCTCTGCATTTGTACCTAAAACCACCCTGGATTTTAAAATATATATAATCATACATTTTAATATATAATACTATATAAAATACATAATAATAGAAGCTTATTCTGATTTTGTTATCTTGGGGAGAGGACAGAAAATGGAAGGGGAAGTACTGGAATTTAGGATACCTTCTTGAGAAGGTAGAGAACTGAATACACTATCTATTCTAGCCAATCAATACCACATTTTGAAATATTTTACTCCCCATCAGCTTCCCATAAAAATGTGTTCCAAATTTATTGCCTTTGATCCATTCTTCTCACCATTTCCCATTATCTTGATAAAACACGGCTCTGATCATGTCGCTCCATTGTTTAAAATTTTTTTTACTGCCTAAAAATAAAATTCAATGATCTTAGAACTGTTTTTCTTTTCCCCACCTATTTGTTAAGTTTTCTCTGGGTGCCTCCCTCTGTTTGTATGTTCCCACCCACTAGCAACTCATTTTAGAGACTTTAAACATACCCTATACATTCACACTTTTGCTCATGCACTGTACCACGTACCTGGACACCTTGCTCCCATCTTTGCTAATATGCCATGCTTTCCATAAAACTTCCCTCATATTCCTCAAGTGAGATTAATTTCTCTCTTTCCTGACTTCTCAAAGCATTCTTGATTATGCTTATGTTACAAAACTTGTCAGGTCTTTTCATATATCATACTTAGCTATGTATTGTACAATAAGTACAATACACTCCTATAAATCAAAGGCTCATCAAAGGAGCTGCCTAGAGTGGCAATGATGTCCTACTGTTAAATATGCACCCCTAAGAACCCTAAAAAAGAAGTCCACATATTTCAGATAATCCCTAAATATGTTTGGTTCACCTGTGATTCTATCTGTGACCCATGTTTTCACTTTTTAATTTTCATTTGACAAAGAGAGCTAGCTTTATGAACTAGAGCCCAGGTATGTCCAAAAAGTCAAATGGTTTATGTCTGAATAAATAAGCAACTTAAAGATCAACATCTGATATTGGTGAAAGGAGTTTTTAGATGCCAGATTCTCCAAATCTATTTGATCAGACCTTGAAAAACAGGTAATAATCCAAATCAGGAAAGAGAAACATTAAGGAGAGAGCGGACAACACAGAGGACCCAAGCAGAGGAAACAACATGAATAAAGGCACAGAGATAACAGGCAGTGAGAATGCTTTAGCTAAGAGATGAGTGAGTGGGAAATGTTAGGTTCCTTTCTTATGTCTCCGCAGAGCCTGGAACAAGCTGGCAATAAAAAAAAAAAAAAAGACAAATGGATGAGAATATACGCTTCAAAGGAGTAAAGGTAGAGGGGGGTAAAGGGGTAAGAGAAAGGCAGAAACAGTGGGAGAGAGAGATGTAACAGTTCTTTTTTGGCCTCTGATCATTACATTTTTAAAACTGACTAACGTAGTGACATAAATTGACTATAGTAGCGACATAATTGACATAAACTGACTACAGTAGTGACTCATCTCCCTTGAATTGGATTATATGCCCCCTCCCAAAAACCCTAACTTTATGTATTTAATAAATGCACACATGGAGAGATTTAGCTGTCAAGAAAATGGTTCTAACTGCAAAAATCTTTGCAAAGATCTAAATGGAATCAGAGATGATGCTCAGATCGCTGCTGTACCAGCATGGCCTTAAGCCAAACCTCTTATTCTGGCTGACCATGCAGCCTGTGTCACCAAACATTAACTTCACACAACATGCAACAAGCCACCAAGTGTCTAGTCCTCTTGTGTCTGCCTAAGGCCAGATCCTACCTTCACTTACAGTAGAACCAGCTTATCAACTAGACACATGCTCAAACCTAACAACTTAACAACATGCTCAAATTATTAAAACAAAGTATTGAAAAGAAATCCAAGAAGGCAAAAATAAGGTGATTTCTAGTCTTATTATTAACAAGTAGATATTGTCATCATTTAGTAAACCAGATTTCTAGAATAAGTGAGGTGAGAAAACATTAATTCACTGGGCTGGCACCCCACACACATCTCATACAATCAGGCCCAAGCATCCATCCTGGTCTCATCTCCTGGTCTTCCTTTAATGTACCTCTACTCTCCAGCTAAATTTCACTGACTTCCCCCCACATAAGTTTTGCTGATGCTCAGAATCATCTATTATTTCTCTGACCTCCCACAGAATTAAAGCACACTGCTCTCCCATTGATAATTTCCTAACTTTTATTGTTAATTGTTTGCAGTTCTCTAAGGCCAGGAAAATAATGAAAACTTATTTTATAGATGGACACTTAAGAATAATGGAAATACATAAGCTTTGAAATTAGTCTTAGGCAGGTCTTTACCTCTTACAATTCAAGTTTCCTCTTTCAACCTGTATCACTATTAATTGCTCTGAGAATCAGAGCTAGTACATGTAAAGCATCTGGTACTATCCTAGACCAACAGTAGGGACCCAATATATGGTAGTCATTCCTGTTATTCAACTTTATACTTCCTTTGCTCCACTCCCCACAGGTGCAACATATCACCTTACTATTAAAAAAATGAGAAAACTACAGTCGTAAGAATAAACTGGGACCATAATTTAAATTTCATCTTAGACTTAAGGCAACCAGAATCACCTGGAGGGAGAGGGAGGGGATGTTTGGTTATAACACTATTATTCAAAAGAAATGTGTATTAAAGAGGTCTTCATTAAGAAGCCAATTCTCATACATACTTGGTTAAGAGATCAGAAATGTCTTAAGTCACTACAGAAATGTTAGAACTGTTAAATGCTTCAAGTGAAAATGTTTCTTCACATCCTATCTATAAAATGCTTCCTTAATAAAAAAAATTTTATTTTTAAAAGGAATCATGAAGAAACTACATTAGCAAGAGGTTATGACAGAAATTTAGCAATAAACATATACAGTGGAATTCCTTTGTTACAGTGACTTTGGAATAAAACACAGTGAAACTGTATTATATATGGCCTTTAGGAAAATGTGGGTGTGATATACCCTATTGAGCAGCTGAACCTGAGCAATAAGAGGTCACATTACAACAGATCTAATTGCAGGAACAAATCTACAGCAAGTTTTAGAAAATTAGAATTAACCAAAATGTCAGAAAGCAAAATGATGCCTTCTGCCTATAGTGGCTGTAATAGGAGCCGGGCAAAACCATGTATGCCCACTGTTAACATTCACGAGGGTGAAAGTTAACGACAAAAACATGGAGACAGAGAAGCAAGAGGTAATGTAGGTCTTTCAGAAAGACATTTCCCAACTCTAAAGACATTCAAGTGCATTAACACTCAGTTTCTATTTCTTATGCTTTCTCAACTCTATACTGCTATGTGCCTTCTTCATTTTGCCCAAGACACCCGAATGTCAAATTCTCTTTAGTTGGACCATTTCAAACACCATCTCCTCTCATTCTCCTATATACTCAATTAGAAGTAGTCCCTCTCCCTTCACTATCTTGAAGCATTTCTACCTCCCCTGACTTATCACACTTCCACCTCCATCTTAAATGGAGTGTATTTTGTCTCACGAAGGTTCTCTCTCCCCTATTGGATTATAAACTTGCTAAGAACAGAATGTTCTTATAAAACCTCAAAATGGTTGTGAAAAGGGTAAATATTTAGTACATGTCTGATGAGTGAAAGAGAAATAAAAATTTTTTCAAAGCTGGAAATTATTTTTAGCATTCTTATTCTAGCATAATTATATTGTTTCCATATCGAAATAAACTTTACTAGCAACAATGGTTCATGCCTTTCTAACATGAGGGAGATAATAAAAAGATACTCATGTGTGTATGCATGTATGTTGCTCTGTTGGGAAATGGGTGATTAAACTGTCACAGTCTGTCTGCAGGTAGGTAAAGTTTCCTCGACTTCCAGCATATGTCTACCACTCAAAGAATGCAAGCTACATTTTATATAATACCTCAGGGGCTTCCTACTCTTTTGCCCTTTTCTTGCCACTTACCCTGCCCTGGTCCCTCAGAAAGCAGAAGGGTATCCTAGGTAAGAATTTAGAGTCACAGGACCCACTCTTAGCTGTGCTAAGTGATTTCTATGTACTAAACTCATGTAATCCTCAAATTCAATGAAGTATTATTATGATTCTAATTCCCCAGTTTACAAAGAAAATGAAATTTAGTGGTTTGTCAAAAGTCACACAGCTGGCACCCAGGAGAAAAGGGATTTAAACTCAAGTTTGACGCCAAAGCCCTTTCCCTTAATTATTGTATTTACCTATAACCTTCTCTTGAATGGATGCCTACGCCCACCATAAGCCTCGACCTAGGACTCTGGTATTGTCAAGGCCAATTAGTGGCATTAACCAAGATAAAGCAGAGTCATCTTCCCACCTCCCAATAAAAAACTGTTAAAAGCTAATTCTAGTCAGTATACTTTCAGGAGAAAATTCTACTTTTTTTAAAATTTGTTTTTCCAATGCTGTCAGTTCAAGCTCACTTTATCCAGAAACCACTGTTTTGAATGACTCATTCTCTGAAGATGTCAGACAATTAAAGTCACTGTACTAGAGAATGGAAAATTTGTGCAGTACTACTAGTTCAATAAAATAATGTGTAAAGTACCAACACTGCATAAAAATACAGACTTTTAACCTTTACTTTTTAAAACCTATTAAAAGATAGATATTTAATTCCAACCAAAGAAAATAAGTACTCAACTTTTACAAGTAATATTTTTGGAAAAAAAAAAACACTCTTTTTTAGGCTTTGAATACTTCCAAATCCCATGTTTATTTTAAATTAATTTAATGAAATAAGGCCAATAGGCTAGATAGAATAAATCTACCATAGTTCAGTCACAGTATGTACATTTCACATTTGCTCATGAAAATGTTTACAGCTTGAAATAGGAGAAGCTTTTTTATCTGACCTTATGAAGTACTGTGGACAATGCCAAGGTTCATTTAACTGTCAGGGTACCATTTTGCCACACAACGTCTCAAATAAGTATCTGCTTCACACTTATCTATAACTAAGACTTACATAAAACAATCAAATGAAACTGTTGACATATTAATTATTCTTTACTGCGCCTAGTCAGAGAACTGTTTTGTCCTTCAAAAGACTAAAACAAATGTATTGATTCTCAGTTCCAAGTATTCATTCTTTTATTTTAATAAAATGATCAAAGATATGTAATTATACATATATTTTTATGATTAAAATAGTGAGGTAACAAGTAGAAATTAAAATACCATTTCCATTATTGTAATGTAGATATAAACTTATAATCCAATTACTTTTTATTCAACTGAATAGAGAAAAACTTCTGCATATCAATTATTTCCATGTTTCTATAGACAAGTCACTCTTGAATGGTTTTCCTTAAACCTTTACTTATAAGAATTTTTCTTCAATCTGTTACTGCAAACAATTGTCATGATTTTGTTTCTTTAAAAAAATAGTGAAATTCTTTAAGTTTGTATTACTATTAGCAACCTGTTAAGGTTCAAGTTCATCGACTTTAATTTTATTTTTGCAGTGGTACTAAATCTGTCTCCAACTGTATTTTCCAGCAAAAGTAAGCTATAACTTGCAATTTTTTTATGAAGCATACATTACACATAAGACATGAGTACATCCGTTAAGATACTATTTTTTACTCCAAATTAATAAAACAAGGGCTGAGATGGGAGTAAAAGACAGAAAACTGTACTTGAACAACAATTAAAGTAAAAAAAAGTAAAAAAAAAGAAAGAATACTAAATTAAAGGCAGCACAGTATAAATGTGAAGAGCCTCCAATTCCTGAGAAAAAGTTTTAATAGGCCAAACTTAAGTTTAATACCTATTACAGGAGAGAAGTGATGTTAATTCTAAGTCAAGCATCAGTGTAAGTTAAGGAAGGTATGCTACACACTGCAGGCCAGGTTTCCAAGTGCCAGACTTCTCTTTATATATGAGTATCAAAGCATCAAAAGTATAAACAACAATCACATGTGTATGTTTGCAGAAATACTGTAATAGGCAAAGCAAAGTAAGATCTGGTGTTATTTAAATAAATGCATGATATTAATTCTTCAGAATCAAAAGAAAAGAGAACAAGAATATAAGATGCACTCTAAGAGAGGATATTCCTAAAAGGTTTTTTCCTTTTTCCCCCTCACCATTTATCCCCTCTATACCCTCTTCCACTTCTACCTACCCCACAAAAGATTCAATTCAACATTTGCACATACAAAGGAACATGTAACACCAACAAAATGGCAGGTATCAATTAGAAGTGAAATGGTGTAATGACAAGAGGAACTGTCATGTGACTAGCATTTTGATAATATTGATGATTAACAATTACTGAACATTTACTATGTCATTTTAAATGCATTATCTCATTTAATAATTTTTATAATCCTATGAGGTAAGTACTATTAATACACCAATTTTACAAATAAGGACACTAAGGCACAGAAAGCTAAAGTAGTATTTCCAAAATCACATGGCCAGTGAGTGGTTCATTTGGATTCGATTTTTTTCTATTCTATACCAAACACAGAAATTTAACAAGAAATGTCAATCATCAGCCAATAGTTCTTAAGATTTCATTTCTCTAGGAAAATAAAAAAAATTTCATTTCCACTTCCTTCAACTACAACAGAAAAACCCACCACTATTACTAGGAAAGAATTTTCTTTATTGGGTTTTTGTAAGTTTTAAAGGAAGGGCAACATGTAAAAGTTAAAAATCAATAGTATAATATTTATTATTAGAAGCTTCTTGAAAGGAAATGAATTCTCTTTTCTGTGTCACTGGATACAACAGGGTCAAAGTAGAAGCTTTGAGATTATACGTCCAACAAATGAAGATCCCAATCTCCGAGCTCATGTAGACATTACAAAAACCGTTTTGATAGTACACATTTATTTTAGTATTGGCTCTCTGCCCAGAGAGTGCCAGAATACATTTTAACCAAGTGGACAGAAAACGAAGCAGGATGGATATGAACTCCACTTTAAATCCACTCAGGTCTATATAACCCCACAATACAATTTCCTCTCTCATTACTTTTATATACAAGAAGACTTAGGACGTGAACAGGTAATTTTTTTAAGTTCCATAATTCATTTCTTATCATTTTAATTTACAGTTAACATTTCTATATACTTTAAATGTATATTTTAATTGGATTTTGGAGATTTAAAGAAAAAAAGAAACAATAAACCACCAATCTGATACCTTGTTTTGTAAAGTGACATCTGTGAAAAGGCATCTGTAATATTAAAAGAATATGCACAAGTATATTTAACTGCCTGGAAAGAATTACAAAGACTGTACTGTGTTTCCGAATACATGTAAATATATAAAGTTATTTATAGATCATATGTACAGCATCTATACTTTAATTCCATAATAACTGCTTCTCTTGCTTTTCAAAGTAAATACTGAACTCTACACTAAGTGATTCTCAAGAGGAAAGAGTTATAAATGTGCCACATCCCGTTCTTTATGTAAAAGCATCAGTGTGAAATAATATAAAGCTAATGTGGTCCTGATGATTACTACACTTATGGAATCAGTTATGCAAACTCTGTGATTTCTTTTTCATAAACATTACTCCACTATTTGCACAGGAACAAAAATAATATAAACTAAAAAATAATTTATACCATTTTTACTGCAGAGTTTTCCAATAATTCTATTACAATTCAAATCATCACTATCAGGTCATATTTCATTGTAGTGAAATTGACAGTAATGTCACATTTTTCACAAAGCAATAGAGAAGTCCCAAATAAGTGTTCATTAACTTATTTAATACAGGGTCCAGCACAAATAATGCCCCCTTTTTATTACAAAATCATGAGCATGTAATTCTGTAACATAACGATTATCACAATTCAAGCACACCATACAACATTTTAGGTGAAATGTTCAAATTAAAACTATAAATTATTACACACACATTATTATCCTACCAGCCACACTCAAGCAGGCCTTACTTCTGCCAGACCCTATAGTTTAAAAATAGTGACAATTAATTTTTAAGCAGTAAGACTTTTCAATTGCCCTGCTTTTTTTTCCAACATACATTTCAATGCTATTGCATGAAACAAACTTAGTCAACATAAAACAATTTATATGAACCATGAAGCATCACAATAAGGGCCACATCTTACTGTTCAAAGGGTTTGTGAGCACTGCAACAAATACCCCAGAAGCACCACGGTACAGCAGGAGACAGCATAGAGCAAAGCAATGGGAGACTGCTTGCTTGTATGAAACTGGACAAGTTATTTAGCAACTTGGGGTCTTGGCTATCATCTGTAGGAACTAGATCCTTAGTCTGCAAACTTTTAAAGCAGAATCCTGGCCACTGTCAAGCCCGCAGAATAAAATGGATAAAAACAGACCTGCACTGAATCCCTCCAGTAGCAGCTCCAGAAGCAGTTCTGGGCTGCCCCCAGGGCCTCAGCAGAGTGCAATCTGACACCTAGGAGTTTGAAAACACCAATCACCTCTTGAGCAACTTCCAGTACTAACCCCCAAATTCTTTGTATGTAATTAACATGAGAACCCACATTACTGCTCTTAAAAATATCAATCAGAAACTAGATAAAACAATTACATTCAATAAATATTTACTGAATATTCAGTAAATATGGGAGCTAGATCCTGAGGATTAATGACAAAGACATAGCCCCTCCTTTAAAAGGAGCCTACAACCTAGAGGAAACAGATACAACCAATTATAATACAAACTAGCAAAAGCTACTGCAGAAGTAGCAGAAGGTGCTACTAAAACACATACTAGGGGCAGCTTACTCAAATTGGAGGTGTCACATCATTCAGTGATGAGTTGACCCCTCCTGTCTATAAACAATTCAATTTCCTCAACCCAAATCCGTATGTCTGTCTACAAGTACAAAAAAGCCAATAACAAAAAGACTAAGAAATAGAGCAATAAAATAGTAAAGAGAAACAGTTTCTATATATTTATTTAAGCAAAAGGGCGGCTGTTGCAGCTGCAAGAGCCTCTTCTGACTGATGTGACATGAATTGTTACATTTAAAATCAGATACTTTAAGCAGATGGCTATTCAGCTAAAGGCTTCAGACATTATCTCCCACTCTCAGTCACATGTGCCAAAGAAGGCACTAGTTTTCTACTATAGCTTCAATACAGATACACTGACAATTATACATAGAACCTCAGACTGGTGATAAAACTGCTAACCAATGTCACTTTGCCCATCACAATTTACATTTATAAGATGGTTGTGAGTTATAAAGAAACACCAAGAAGCAGAATTTAAAGCCTAGGTAAAGAATTAATTATATTCCATTGTGTAAATATACCAGAGTTTTTTAATCTAATCGTCTACTGATGGGCACTCAGGCTGTTTCCAACACTTGGCTATTATAAATAGTGCTACTATGAACATGGACAACTGTGTGGGGATTGACTATGGGAGCCGGAATGGGTAGGATGGGCAGAGGAGGGCAAAGGGTAAAAAATTGGGACAACTGTAATAGAATAAACAAGAATTTAAAACTATAAATCCAGCAAAAAAAATAATTTTAAATGCCTTAAATATAGGTTATAGCTAATACACAATTCAAAGACTGCCCTGTACTAATACATACTTCAGGTTATGTTTACTTCTGGTCATTCACTCATATCAGAAGTTTCCACTGCTTAAGTAATGACCATACCCACAGGCACTCTCTCCAGCAGAGCCACACTGGTCTTCTTTCATTCCTGGAATCTACCAAACCTCCTGTCACCAAGAAATGCTACCTTCTCTGTCACAGAATATTGTCACTCCTCTCTTCATCTACTTCAATTCTGCATCTACATCTATTCTACTTCACATCTCAGTTCAAAGGATGTCCTCAGATTACTCTATTTTCCATTAAGTCCCATATTATCTATATGTTACCACAGAATTCACAATTGCTGTACTTAGTTGAAATTTTTTCATTTATTTATGTGATTTTTTAAAAAGATTGTAATTTTTTCATTTATTTTTAGAGAGAGGAGGGGAAGAGAGGGAGAATAAGATGGAGAGAAACATCAATGTGTGGTTGCCTCTCACGTGCCACCCCCCCGCCAACAGGGGACCCGGCCTATAATCCAGGCATGTGCCCTGACCAGAAATCAAACCAGCGACACTTTGGTTTGCAGGCCGGTGGCACTCAATCCACTGAGCCACACTAGCCATGACTATTTATGCGATTTTTTTAATGTTTACCCACCCCCCCACCACAGCCCAAATTAAAAAATTGCAAGTTCAAGTTTGTTTGTACTTGCCACTATATTCCCAGTGCTTACAGCACAATGACTGGCACAAACTGAGCCCTAAATAAATATCTGTTGAACAAATGAGTCAAGAGGGGGATCAAAAACATCAATATGTATCTTTCAGTAGGAAAATTTATCACCACATTCTCAATGGTGATCCCCCCAAAATTTATTTTCACTCTATGTGAAATTCATGAAAATTACTCTTTAGGGATCAAATTTTTCACGCTTTGACTTCAAGTATTAAGATAAAATTTTCCATACATGACCCCATGAATTTACATCACAAAAATAATAGGGCATGCTAGACTTAAATATTTAAGAACAAGACTGTGCTTTAAAATGACTTTAAAGAGAAGACTAAAGATGAGTTTGCAAAGATAAAGAAATAGATATAAAAATGGATTAAAAAGAAAACTCAGACCATAAAGAAACTCCCTGTAGAGAGTAAATGGTCTTACACATGAGAATATATCTCAACTCCTGTTAGAAAAAGATGTAAGGCATAAAATTGTTGGCACAGTAAGATTATTATGATGTTTTTAATACATGAAAAGGCATTCCTCAAATAAAGGCATTCTTCAAAATCAAAAATCTGATTTTTTAAAAGATTTTATTTATTTTTAAAAAGATTTTATTTATTTATTTTAGACAGAGGGGAAGGGAGGGAGAAAGAGAGGGAGAGAAACATCAATGTGTGGTTGGCTCTTTTGTGCCCCCTACTGGGGACCTGACTTGGCCCACAACCCAGGCATGTGCCCTGACTGGGAATCCAACTGGTGACCTTTTGGTTTGCAGGCCAGAACTCAATCCACTGAGCCACACCAGCCAGGGCTAAATATCTGATTTAAAAAAAAAAAAAAACCAGGAAGCAAATTATATGCCAGCCTGTTAATGACATAATACTTCATTATACAAATATCACAATCAACAGCCCAAAAGATACTATGTATCATTCATTTTTCCTTTTTAGAGTTATGTTGACTTACAGATTCGAAAGACTAATTTTCCCCCAGAATATTTACACTTCTAAAAATCTTGTTCTTTTAGTAAGGCCCATATAAGTACTTATTTTATGTAGAGATCACTTTGAAGTATCAAAGACTGATTCATCATATTCTGTATATTCCATTAGGACACAATTTACACTGTGGAGAGACCCAAAACTGCAGTATCAAATAGTGGCCATTTAAATGTAGCTACCTTAAAAAAAATCGTGTAAGCCTATGTACATACTTCAGTGTGCTCTTTTAGGCACCTGGATTTTCATTTTCTTGATTTTCTTGTTCATTATTGCTTCACTGCTAACATTTCCTTTTGATGTGTATTGATCATGCTAATAGCTATAATACTGCCTTTCATGCCTGGGATTGATGGACTATATTTTATAAAAATCCATATGAACTGACAAAAGAATTTATTTAATGATGTTTATTCAAAGAAATGATGTTTTCTAGACATTTTCACCACACCTGAAATATTCAAGATAAAATGTTAACTTAAAAAAAAAAACATAACTTACCAAATCATCTAATACTTTATACTAATTCACGTGGAATTTTCACAGACCATATAAACTACATATACTACCAAGTCTCCATCGCCATCGCTATCGCCTATCAAACCAACCTAATCTTGTGTTCTCTACCTGTTCAAAGTATAAAACAAACAGCCATATGGGAATGTAGTTTTCAAAGTTTAAAATGAAGAACTTTTTACTCAAATACAAAATCCTAAATGTTACAAAGATTTAACTACCGTATTTTTGGACTGTAAGACGCGCCCCCCAAATTTGGGGGAAGGGGTGCGTCTTATAGTCCGAATGTAGCTTGCCTGGTTCATTGTGGGGGTGGGCGGTGGAGTGGGATCACAGGTTATTAAATATTTTACCACATATTTTGCTTCAATTTTTTTTCCTATTTTCCTCCTCTAAAGCCTAGGTGCGTCTTATGGTGCGGTGCATCTTATAGTCCTAAAAATATGGTAAATTAGCCATGAGAATAAGAGTACAATACTAAAAAGAAGTAACATATCTCTTTATTTAACTCCCAGAACAGTAGTACTTGGTGCTTAATAAACATTTTTCTGACTGAATGAACAAATTAAATGGCACAAATATTAGGCTCCTTCACCACTTACTCCCTGGCCTCCAACCAGAAGGAAGATGAGAAAACTGAACATGTCTCAAATGTGGGCAACCTGTAAGCCTGCAGAATCCAACTAACTCTACATATAAAATTATTTAATCCTGCCAGATGCTTTTTGGAAGTCTTCCTGTTTTATAAAGTCTTATTATCTTACTTTGAACATAGGGCTGATTCAAGGCAAGATGCAAGTTAAAATAAGAATTCTCTTCTTCAACATCCCTGAAAAGACAATGCTTTGTTTAAAACAATTCCAATAATGGTTGTACGAGGAAGGAAAAAACAAGTGTCCAGTATATAATATAGACACTCAAATACTTATTGAAAGAACATAATCCAAAATGGAAACCCACCAGATATTACAGACAAGGGGGAAGGGAAGTGCAGGAAACCCACCCTCTGAAATAAAAGCCATAGAAGGCATAAAAGAGCCTAAAGGAGTCCTCAAAGTGTGACAGAACCAAGATGTCCTGTGACTCCAATCAAAGAGATCAGAACTGGACCTTAGAAAAACATTACTAAAATGTAAATATTACATACAACTGTCACAGCACTGAATCAATTATAAGACAATGGGACTTTGGGTGACATATTTTTTAAAGGAGTATGTCCAAAGCAGAAACAAGGCCAACCGTGACAAGCACTAGATTACAAAGACGCACACACTACTGAGGGGCACAACACAGTACTAGACTTTCTCATAACCCGAGTAAAACATCCAAGAAACATACCCAACCCCAACTTCGTGCTGTTACAACAGAAGGATCTTTATTACCATTATTATGTATCAGGGGCAATGGAGCACAAGAAAGAGTAGAAGACACAAAGTCAAGAAAATGCAGCTTAACAGAAAGTAAGAACAAAAACGCTCTCTGGAAAGAACAAGTGGTAGGATGTGCCCAAAGTCAAGTCAAACAAAACGAGCCCTGGCTGGTGTAGCTCAATAGATTGAGCACTGACCTTTGAACCAAAAGGTCACTGGTTCGATATCCCATTGGGGCACATGCCCGGGTTGAGGGCCCGGTCCCCAGAGGTGGAGTGCGAGAGGCAACCATAAATGTATCTCACACAATCACCAGCCCGCCACTTTTTCTCTTTCTCTCGTGACCTCACTTCTAACTTCACTAAGGACAGTAATTGAAAGATAATTTTCTCAGACTCCTAACTCCACATCTACATAAAGACGAGAACCTGGGGCTCACCTCTATTACCATAAATCATTGGTACTCAACCTGGGCAATTCTGACATCTAAGGAACACCTGGCAAATTCTGAAGACACTTTTGACTGTCAAGACTGAGGGGAGTGGTGTATGCTACTGGTATCTAGCAGATTGAGGCCAGAGATGCTGCTAAACATCCTACAAAGCACAGGACAGCCCTTCAAACAAAGAATTATCCAGTCCAAAATGTCAGTAGTGCCAAGATTGAGAATCCCTGGCATAGATGAATTTTCTGTGTTCCTATCTAAAGCCAAATCCCTGGAAGATGCAGTAGATTCCATCCACTCTCAACTACAGGACCCAGGTCCAGCAATTCTCACCTCTCACTATCACATCAATCTGTGTACAATAAGAGGCAGAATCTTAATGAATCCAATAAAATTTTATTTAAAGTAATATATACTTTAAGATATCAAAAGATTTGATTAGTCAAACTTAAAGGATCCAACCAAAGCTGTAGCAGTTCCTCCTTAACATATACTATTGTTTAAATATGAAAGAAATTTCTAAAGAACCTGAAAACGAGTTCTTTCTTTAATACAATCATCTTGAAATCTTATCTGCATATATCATTTATGAGTATTCTTTCTTTTTAAAAAAAATGTTACAATCCAACTTTAAGATTTTTCTTCCCAATTCAAGCATCCAGCCTTCTGTTTAAGAATATGCACGACATCAGTGAAGCCTAAATTTCCGTTGCACATCCAACTGGAATCTGGCACTGACAATTTAGACAACAGGAATACAAAGCACTCTCTCATCACCATGAAATTATATCATAAAACAGTCACTTCTTTTAAAGTAAATCAAAGTTATAATTAAAATAATGTTTGTAAAAGGGAACAAAAGAGGATAAAAGATTACATTTCTACAGATTCTGGGTTGTTTTTTTTTTAATGGGAACACTAGAAGAATCTCAAAACAAACTTTGTTTTGGTGGCGGGAGGTTGGTTATTTAAACATACCCTTACTGCCAGTGCTAAGCCCTAAAATCACATTTTAAATTTCTATCGCCACAGGGAACTCTGGGGAACTGGAAACCTCATAGAGTTTAAAACTCACAGGTTCCACCACCTTTCACTATCTTTCATGCCTTCTCCCAAATGAAATTCTATGGCTGGTCATTATAATCATCCCTGTGCATAAACCTTCCAGTGGCCCTCTCTTGGTTCCTTACATACTCTGACAAAATCCTAGTTAAATCCAACCCAGCTAATCTGTGCCTGAACCTGTACAGTTGAATGTGACTACAAAAACCCAAACCCACATAAACTGGTCTTGCTTTAAGCTCAAAACTACAACTTAAGTGAGTCCTTGCCATTGTACAGATAATTAATCACATTTCCCTAGGCCCTTTACTTTACTACTCCGCTAGAAGACTCTTTTCTCCTGTACTCTTTACAAATGTCTGACACCTCTTCCTCTACCTTTGCTCTCAAGTGATGACATTGCTTCCTTTTTCCATGACAGAAACCACTGAAGGAAAAAATTGTACATCTCACATCTACCACCTATCTGCATCTATACTCATCAACTCTGCCTTCTCGCATCACCACAGATGCGTCCTTGTTCTACCTAAAACCAACCCCTCCTGCCCTGGCCAGATGATTCAGCTGGTTGGAATATCATCCTGTGCACCAAAAGGCTGTGGGTTCGATCCCCAGTCAAGGGCATGCAAGAGGCAGCTGATGGATGTTCCTCTCTCACATCAACGTTTCTCTCTCCCACTTTCTCCCTCTCTAAAATCAATAAACATATCCTAGGGTGAAGTTTTTTTTTTTCCTTCATTTAAAGCCAATCCCTTCCCCTTATGCACTTTTTCCCACTTCCTATAGCTTACTGAAGAACACCGAACAGTGCTCCAGCAAAGTCTACCCATCCTTTCCAAACTTTCTCATTCTTTCTGTATCATTCCCAACATATAAAACAAGTTTTAAAAAAGTAGAAGGGAGAAGCACAGAAAGATTGATATCTTCTCATAAATTTAGAGATCCACAAAACACAATGTGGAAACCAATGGACTCCAACAAACATCTTAGGTTTACTCTCCCCAGTCTGAAATCTTGGTCATTATTCAAGGACCACCCCCTTTAGAAAGTTTCCTCCCCCTCCTCCCACCTGAGTTTCTGCAGGGCACTCTCAGAGCACCCGGATCACCCTGCTAACACGCTGCTTGCTCTTCAAGTACTACAGACAGATATGTATGTTTACCTCCCTTCTTGAGATTTTAAACTCCTTGAGATTTAAGACTGTGTTTTAGTAACTATACCACCTGGCACATAGCAGGCAGGCAGCAGGTGTTCGCTAGAGGAAGGAAGGAATGACTTTCTGCATGAATTTCTTGTAGCTTACAAATTTGGAAAAAAGTGACCAAAAAACTGTTGCAATAAGAGCTGATTTAAATGTATTATAATTACCTTTAAGAATCAGAGATGGATTTGAAAATAGGAACCCACAACTGACATAAGTTTATTAACAGCTACTTGCTTGGGTGTGAATATTGGGAAATAATTTCATAGTTGTTAAAGTGGCCCTGAAGATTACAACTGTGCTAACATCTCAGAGATTTTCACAAACCATGTTGCAAGCAAATGAATATTTTAGTAGTTTTTAAATGAAACATCACCTGTGATCAACTTCTTCAGTTTAGTGACACTTTAAATGTAATGAGAACTTCAGGCTACATTTTAAAATGCCATTTTTAAAATCACAATCTGTAAAACTGACTTAAAACATAAAATAGTATTATAAAACATAGCAAATAAAATGACCAAGTGTCACATTTGATTTTAAAATACCAAATTTCTGAATACCAACTTATAAATTCCTAAACTGTCAATTCCTAAGTTTGTATAAACAAACATGTCTTTTGGTACCAAGACCTTTGTCAATTCTGTAATACAAGCAAAATACCCACTAGGATAAAATGTCATTTTTCAAGTGTAGGACAAATATTCCAATATGTTCACAGTTTCTGAAAGTTTACTTTGTTTAAAAATTCATAGTACTCAATGCAATTAGATAGCACTACTTCTTTACTGTAAAGAAAAGGGAGAAAATCAACATCAGATTCTTCCCCCATGTGGGTTACAAATTCTCCTTCTGCGGAAAAAAAAAGGGTGTGGGTGGGTGGGTGGGTGGGTGTGTGTGTGTGTGTGTGTGTGTGTGTGTGTAGATCAAGAGCAACAACAAATGACTGCCTTGACAAAATAAATGAGAGAACTGTCTTTGAGATATCTGGATTGGGACAAAACTCCAAGGTCTGTAACATCACACTGTGGAAAAGCCCACAAAGCTCCAAATACAGTTTACAAACCACCATGCCAGCTCCGCTTAAGCCTCATTTAAGAAGGATTACTGCCTACATTCTAACCTCACTGTGCCACTGCTTTAGTGGTGAATCCAAAAACCTGATTAAACAAACATGGGTTTCAGTAAATGTACTCTTCATTAACTACAGAGACACACTGAAGAAAGCTACTCAAAGTTCAGAAAGTCAGACCCCCTCTGTTAGGGGGCTACAATCTTTAATTAAATTTTAAACTTTTAGGATAATTATAATCAATCTGCAGTAAATGTGGTGGTTGATGTTCTGTTGCAATATTAAATAATGAAAACTAACAGAAGTAAATTAGCAGTTACAGAACATGGCTGCTATGTAAAATAGAGTTTTTAAAAGTACATAAATGGAAACTGTATACTTTCAGGAAATGTGAAGTTTGTGTAACAAAGAAAAGAGGGATGTTTTCAACTAAGTGGCAACTAGCCAATGTCTCACTTTGAATCAAATCTGTCACTGAAATGAGATTTTCCAGGAAGCAATAAGAATAACAGAACTCTAGGCTTCAAAGAAACACAGTTTAAGAAAAAATTCTGGGGTAAACACTCAAAATGTCAGTAAAATAACAATAAATCACTTATCCAACCTGAAATCTGAACAATTTCCAGAGATTTCAATTACACCAGGCCTCTATCTAAGCTGAAGGTTTGAACTACTTTCTTGATGTCAAATATTCACACATACACAAAAAATCAATAAAAGCCATTATTTTGATTTAAATCACATATCTAAAACCCATGAACTATTTATCACTGGAATTGGCATTCTGGGTTTTACAAGAGAACTAAAAGTCATTCCTATTAAAGTTTCAATACTATGTAAGGCTTATTTGACAATCACTACCAAATATTCATGACCCACGCCTATTAGAAATAGCACTGCATAGTGGAGGGATTTCTCACAAGTGTTTGAGTTTCAAAGACTGTACTGTATTTAGGAATATCATCACAGGAAGTGTCTTCAGTACCAGTGAATCACAAAAGACATAAGAGAAGCCAGCACATCCAAAAGATTTGTTCTGTATTATCAGCAGGCAACAACTCACATAAATTTTATCAAAAATGTACATCAAGAAATTTTAACATACAAACATTTTTATTCTTGAAATATCTCATTTGGTAAAAAAATTTGTGACTGGTGAAGACTGGGATTCAATTTAATCAAAGTATGAAAAACTACAAATTGTTTTACTCTCCTACAAGTAGTCAGAAATATTATGAACCACCAAAAAGAACAGGTAAAGGCAACAACACATTCCTTATTTTTAACAACACAGAAATACTACATGCTCACTGGCATGTGAATAACAAGACTCACTTGATCACTGTCACACAAGTTCATTCCTGAAGTGTCATTTCCAACACAAGTTTCTGGGGTGTTTCCAAGATCTTTGTAAACCTAAAATTGCTCTAAATTGCTCTTAGGTAATAGCTTGGGAAAATCAACAGGATTGCTGATCATAACATTTAACAGCATGCAGCATCTAAAATTCCTTAGTATACCAATCAAGGCCCTTGGTAATCTAACTCCAACCTACATTTTTTACCTATTTCCTATTACTCCTGGCCCTGCCCATTTATTATAAAAATACCAGTTTTCTGGTCACAGGCTTTTCTTTCTCCATGCCTTTATTCATTATATTCCTTTCCCTGAAATATAATAAAATCTCTTCAGCATCTCATCACACCCTCCTTTCAAAGCTCATCAATTTCAAATACTATCTCCTCCACAAAACCTTTCCATTTCTCCCAAGCAGCAATAATCTCTCTTCTGAATTACCGTAGCATAGCTATAATTATTGCATGAAATATCATTCTGTATACGACATTATACTTAGTTACATATCTTAGTATGTTCTCTCTGCCCCCCTTGACTGAGTGCCCTGTGACTAGGTCACACCTGCAGAATCAAAGCAGTGAGCATAAAGCATAAAGCCCAAAGCCAGAAGAGATGAGATAACATCTTTGTAGGAAAAAAAGCAGTCTTCCAACTCACCCCACGGGAGAAGAGGGAGATTCAATTTCTGTATCATTTTCATTCCCATTAAGGGGCTTATTGGGTAGCATATTGTTTTTTCGGGAATAATTTATATGAATCCAATAAATTAAAAGCCTTAGAATATCTCACTTAATAGTCACAAAAATTCTCACTTAGACGTGTGATACTAAGCCCATTATACAGCAATTAAACTGAGGAAATTAAATCTCAAATGACTAAGTAATCCATTACAAGGTCATTACAGCATGAAAGTGGAAAACGCTAGTACCAGAATGAATCCAATCTTTTGTTTCACCACAACTATCCTGCCTTTGGATAATCAGTAGCAAAACTAAAATATCAAACTTATGGTAGGGTAGACAGAATAAAGAGCAAAAACATGCTGATAACCTTTACAGTTTCTCTAGTTCTAAGATCCCACATTTAATGCATCAAATAGATTCCTGTTGTCCTCTAAACGGCAACCTAGAAAATGTGTGCTCAAGTCCACACTTTGCAATCCAAATTTCTTACCCTAATCTGACCCGGCTCTTCTACTGCTCTCTCAAACTTTCAGCTCCCAGCAGCTGCTTACTGCTCTGCCACATACAGCATGTTTATTAATACCCAATGCTGTGTGCTCAAGCTGCTATCACTTTACTGCCCACACTTGCCCTAATTTTTTGTGTTCTCCAGGCAAACTGCCTTAATGACTCCAGCCCACAGATTTCAGCCTCCTATTACCTATGAAATCACACTTTGCATTTTATTACATGTACTCTTCTCTGCAGAAGTCAATATAAAGTACTGGTTAAAACCGAAGACCTTGGAGCCAGATTGTCCTTCTCTACCATTTGTGTGTCCTTTAGGAGATTACTTAACTTCTCCATGCCTCAGTTTCCCTATCTATAAACAAAATCATAGGATAGTCCCTACTTCACAGTAATGATGTCATGATAAAATGAGTTAATAAAATAGAGTGCTTTGAACAAAACCTGACACATAAATAATGCTCCAATGTTAGCAGCTATCATTGTCATTCCAGTATCATGGTTAGTTTTGTCTGCACAGAACTATTAACTATCCCACAATGCTATACACATAGTTTTATTTATGTTATATTTTAATGATGAACTTTTAAGTCTTTCCAAAAAAGGTCAATTTATCAGGTTTTCTTGAACATGTATCTCTTTTATTTTATAATGCAAAACAGCATATGTTAAAATTTTATTTCTGTAATACAGAACACCATAACTATGCTAATCATAAGGGATATACAGAGGTAAATATCTGCTCCATTAAATCTGGAATCTGTACTGATCCAACTGTTCCATTTAATCAAACACCATGCAAACTATTAAGAGTCCCTTCTGACTTTAACAGCAAATTTCCCAAAGAAAGAACAAGTGCCTGCTAAAAGATCTTAATAATCCACAGGGCCTGGAGAGTACTGCCTTTTTTCTTTTCTTTTTTTAAGTTAAAAAAGGCTTTTCCTCTCAACAGAAATCAATGAAAAGCCTCTTGAACACAACAAGAAGATAAAGTTGATTTTAGCTACCATGTAAGTCCCTGCAGAATTTCAGAGTGCCAACAATAGTGTCACTTTTCTCGTTCACTGAATTTATTCCTGTTTTTTCAGGACTAAAATAATCTGTGCAATGTTACTAAGTCTCACTAGTATTACATTTTACATAATGTGATTAACAAATTATAAAAATCATTGTCATATCACAGCTGCTAGTATTAGTCCTAAAAAGAAACTCTAAACATTGAAGGAAAAGGTTAATTATATTTTGGGCAACAAGACCTATTTTACATTTCTAAAACCATGTTTTTTAGGAGTTTGAAGATAGCTAAGTATTCATGTAAAAAAGTAAAGGGGTGAAAAACATCCATGCCCAAATTAAAGGACATATTATTCAAACATCTTCAATCTTCAAACAACTAAAAAAGGATGGGAACAATCATGGAGATAGATATTGATTTGAGTTCAAGTTTTACATAGCTACCAAACTATATAGATGCCAAAAAACTAAAGTAAAATAGAAAACAAGCCATTATCTAATGAAAAGGAAAATAATTCATTTATTTTAGTTTTTAATTAAGTATTTTATTGAGATAATTGTATATCACATGCAGTTCTAAGAAATAGTACCAAAAGACCTCATTTATCCTTTTTCCCAGTGTCCCCCAAACTAAGTGCTTGCAAAAACTAGAATACAATCCTAAGTGCTTTCACAACCAGGTTAATAACACTGATACATCAAGGTAAAGAACATTTCTATCATCACAAAAAGCCAAACTTTCCTCCCCTCCCACCCCTACCTAAACTTCTATCAATCACTAATCTATTCTCTGTATCTCAAGTCATTTTAAGAATGTTATATAAAGGGAATCATACAGTCTATAACCTTTGGGATTTGCTTTTTCTTTTTTAATTGTTGTTCAATTACAGTTGTCCCCATTTTCCCCCATTACTCTTCCCTGCCCTACCTCCCCCCCACCTCTGTTGCTTTTGTCCATGGGTCCTTTATACTTGTTCCTTGACCACCCTTCCCCTTCTTTCTGTTATCCCTCTCCTTCTGCCCCCACCCCCACAATTAAACTATTAACATTTACACAATTAAACTATTGTGTAAATGCACCACAGTTTGCTTTTTCACTCAGTATAATTCTCTGGAGATTCCGGTTGCTGAGTGTATCACTATTTTGTTCCTTTTTATTAACCAATGGTATTCCATTGTATGGATATATCATTGTTTAACCTTTCACATGTTAAAGGACATCTGGGTTATTTCCAATTTGGAGCTTTTATGAATAAAGTTGTTATAAACATTGGTGTACAGGTTTTTGTTTGAACATACATTTTCTCTTACCTGAGATAAATGCCCAGGAGTGTAACTGCTGGGTTGTATAGTAGCTGCCTGTTTAGTTTTTTAAGAAATTGCAAAAACTGTTTTCTATAGTGGCTGGGTACTATTTTACAATTCCACCAACAACATAAAAATAATCCAGTAACTCCACATCCTCTCTAGCATTTAGTGCTGGTACTGTTTTTATTTTAGCCATTCTGATAGGTATGAGGTAATAATTGATTACAGTTTTAATTTGCATTTTCTCAATGGCTAATGATGTTAAACAGCTTTTAACGTATTTTTGCTTTGTATACCTGTCTCTTCATATTTTTTGGCCATGTCCTAATTGGACTTTTACTACCGAGCTCTAAAACATCTTTACACGTTTTAGATACTAGTTCTTTGTCAGATATCAGGCTTACAAATACTTTCTTCTACTCTAGCTTTTCTTTTCATCCTCTCAAAGAGAGTTTTTGCAGAGTACAAGTTTTTAATTTTGATAATCAATTGATCAATTTTTCCTTTTACAAACTGTGCTTTTGGTATCAGGTCTAAAAACTCTTAACCCATCAACAAAACAAACAAGCATGCAAAATATGACCAGAGACATTGAAATTAAGGTGGGAGGGGATAATGGGAGAAAAGGGGGAAGGGTTTTCAGGAACAACTATATGGGACACATGGGCAAAACCAAGGAGAGGTGGGATCAGGCGAGGGAGGAGGGGATGGCTGGGGTGGAGGGGAGTAGTGGGGGGAAAATGCAGACAACTATACTTGAACAACAATAAAACTAAAAAAAAACCCAAAAACCAAAAAACCTCTTAAACCAGTCCTAAATCACAAAGATGTTTTATATATATATTTGGCAGGGGGAGGAGGCTACATAAGTTTTATAGTTGGTTAACTCAAATTGAGCCTGTGGTGAACCTGTGGTTCAATTTGAGTTAATTTTTTATAAGAATTGGGTCAAGGTACATTTTTTTGCCTACTGATTGATGCTCAATTGCTCCACTACCAATGGTTGAAAAGGTATACATGAATTTTCAGCATATGAAACTTGTGCATGTTTTGTTAGATTTACACCTATTTTCTGAGCAATTATAAATAATATTATATTTTCAATTTTGCTGTCCATATGTTCATCACTAATATATAGAAATACAAATGATTTCTAAATGTTTATCTTATATCCAATGACCTTGCTGAACTCACCTATTAGTTCTGGACTTTTTTTTTTGAGGGGGGGGTAAATTCCTTGGAATTTTCCACAGAAACAAATACGTTATTTGCAAGTAAGAACAGTTTCATTTCTTTTTTCTGATCGTCATGACATTAATCCCCTCCCCCCCTTTTCTGCCTTACTTCGGTGGCTACAACTTCAACATTATGTTAAATAAGAATGGTGAAAGCAGATATTCTTGCCTTGTTCATGATCTTAGGGAGAGAGTACTCAGCCTTTCATTATTAAATGTGTTAGCTGCAGGTTTTTGTATGTGTCCTCTACCAAATTGAGTAAATTCCCCCATTACTATTTTTCTGAGAATTTTTATCGTGAATGAATAATTTTTGAACTTGAGTTTGTCACAATTCACAAAGGAAATTCATGAAGAAGTTTTGCTTTGAAATGGTTTTCAATTTTGTTCATTTTTCTTAAGTTGAAGCTTGTGAATACAAAAAAATTGCTCACTACATAATTTCTGAATTCCTCTTTATTATACAGCATATGCCTTATATCAACAGCTTCAAGTTTTATTTTTGTCAGGAAGCAATCCAAAACATGATCATTTGGGCAACATGTCAAACAATCTCGTATTTTTTGTTAAATCAATTCATCAAAACTAAGTGCTCCTTTGCATTCCATGCTTTTATAAGTTCACTTGTTATAAGTTCAGTGTAAACTATGATGTAGTACTGTACTGTTTTAAACAACACAATTTGACCTTGTCAATGAAAATATAAGAGACTTTTTCATCATGGGATGTTTCTGCTGCTACCTTGAAAATCACAGCCTAGTTCAGTCAAGAAACAGTCATTTCCTGTCAAAAACCTCAAACAAAATTCTGTCTTCTAATCACTATTTATCTGGTGTTTAAAACAGCAGTGGTCCTCTCCTTGATCAAACACTAAATTTAAACATGCATCTGTTTTTGACTCTCAAGTTTAAAACTGAGGCTTCTAAGGGCACAGAAATCTAAATTTAATTTACATGCAATATAGCATCAAAATTTAAAAGTCCAATTACTTCAAATCACCAGGGATTATCAAAGGGAACATAAAGGAGAGGATATACTAAAGTATATTAATAATCTTATCCTACCTAAAATAGCATGTATTTCCTTAGTTAACAAGGTCGATAAATAGAAAAAGCAGTTAAAACAGGTATGCAAAAATAGTTAATATTCAAATACTAGAAAAGCAGATAAAATGATTAAGGTAATGCTTTTTTAGGGGTTTGAAAATCACTAAAACAACTTATTAAAGAAAGCAAAAAGCAATAATAGGCTATGGAAGGGTTGTGGCTACTGCCTTTACAGGGCCAACCAGCCCTCCGCACCCTCCTTTCAGTGACAGAGACCCCTCTCCTGCCAGGACCTTACTTATGTACCATGTACCCAGGCACTCTTCTTGCCTCCCAAATAACAGAGAATAAAATACTTTTTGAATCAAGCATAACAAAATTGGAAAACTGCTAGCATAGCGGCAGAAAATTTAACTCTAATATCTATTAGTTATGTTTGCTTTAAAGATAAATGAAACAAATAGGATTTCTACCTGCTCCATCTAAAAGACAACAAAGCGTTAGAAAACAAATACAAATGGAAAAAAACTGACAATAACAAAAATGAAAATTAGGAGTTAATATCACTTAAACACACTTTAAAAGAGAAATAAAATCTGAGTTAGACCACTAATAAAAAGGTTTCACTGTCTACGACTTCAGGAGAGACATATTTTAGGAACACAGGACTGTTCTCCCTTAAATTACATTAGATGCATGTATTAGTGACCTGAATACAACAGTGTTAAACTTGCATTACAAATCTAACTTAGTAAGTTGGACAGTTTAAGACTCTTCAATTTCTAGAAGAGTGACAAGAATAAGTAAAGGGAATAAGAAAAACTTACTCTTATTTCTATACTTCAACACTAAACAATTTTTAAACTAATTTCTTTTAAAAATAATCAGAAGTATTTTCAGTTAATATTCAATGTAATAAAAGTATTATATTGTTAGTACTTTGCCTTAGAATCTAATAATCTAAACTTTAAATTTAGATAAGCACAGACATCAATTTGAAATAGATCAACATACTTAACTATTTTAGAAATAACTTGAAATGTCAGTCATCTACTTTTTCAATATTTCTACAAAAAAGCGCTAGTCATACATTTAAATACATTATCAAATCTAATCAAGATAAAAATTGAGCATAAGTAGCCCTGGCTGGTGTGGCTCAGTGGATTGAGTGCCGTCCTGCAAACCAAAGGGTCATTGGTTTGATTCACGGTCAGGGCACATGCCTGGGTTGCGGGCCAGGTTCCCAGTGCAGGGGTGTGAGAGGCAACCACACATTGATGTTTCTCTCCCTCTCTTAAAAAAAAAAAAAAATCTAGCATAAGTAGAAATCGCAGGGAAAAAACAGCTCCACACAATCGCCAAAACCAAAAATCCTCCCAAAAGGTAAGTCTTCCTAATTCCTCATCATCAGTGTCCCCAGATAAAATCACAATATCTATTAACTTTTCCCTCTAAATTTAAAATAGGTAGGAAAACTATAATGCTGACAATGTAGGATACATTTACACTATGAAATTTTAATTTTCTTTTTGGTGGCTCAGTTGTCCATATGGCCAAAGAATCGACTGGTTTTAGCTAAGCTGGTTAAGATCCACAACCAGTTCAAGTTTTGTGTGTTTGAGTACTACTAGATTAATAAAAGTGCATTAATTTTACCATTACTCGGACATGGTTTCAAACAATCATCTACATTAATCATTTATTTTGATGAGAATACATATCATTAGAAATCTTTCAAAGATATACAGTCACTTCCATGGCTAGTGTAGTTCAGTGGATTGAGCACAGGCCTGCAAACCAAAGGGTCATCAGTTCAACCCAGGCATGTACCCTGACTGGGCCGCAGGCCAGGTCCCCCAGTTGGGGGCACATGAAAGGCAACCACACATTAATGTTTCTTTCCCTCTCTTTCTCCTTCCCTTCCTCTCTCTCTAAAAATTACCAAAACAAAAAAAAAAGATATACAGTCACTTGAAAACTAACCACATAAGTCTGAAACACAAATTATAGATGGAACATCAGTTTGGTGTCCCCATCAAGAAGTATATTCTTTGTTGAGTGATAAACAGCATATTCACATTAGTCTCAATCCCCACCCAGGTGAACCATAAAATTACACTGAGTTCTAGTGAGTGGAAGTCCAGGAGCAGATAATGGCAGAAATGGAACTGCACACATAGTGTAGAGTTGGCCTTGTTAACCTAAACAATTCAGGGAGCATCCATCTGACAGTACAAGAAACACACCATGTGCTTTTCCAGTTATCTATAAATGTCAGTAGGCCTTTGGCTCGCTGCCAGAAGAAACTCTTATCTCTGTTCTCTGCTCTTTCTCTTTGTCCATTCTTCACTCATTTAGCACAACCACTACTCTATTTTCATCAAGATGTTCTTCTGAGACAAAAATGGGAGCTCTGACTGCTTCAAAAGCAGCTACTCACCAGCTGCTAGCTAAAATCATGAAAATCAGAAAGCAACACTTTATGATTTTTTAATCAAAGGAGCATAACATTTCAAATTGGCATTTACCACCCAGCAATCCATCCTCTTTTATAGAAAGCCAATGGGGGAGGGGGGAAGTTGACATGTTCACATAAAAGCAATCACTTTGGTAAGAAATTTTTACATAAGAGAACACTTAGAAAAGGCCTATAAAATCTCAAGCTTATTAATCAGAAGAAATATCATCAATGGTGTTTATGTAAGTACAGCAGATAACTAAAACATAAGCTGTTATTCATTACTTTCTATCCACACACCAAAAACTCAGTAACTTTTTACTGAACACAGAAAAAAATTTAAAGGAGGTACTAAAGAACTAAAATGTACAAAAATAAACTTAAGTATGTCATCTTTTCTCCTACTCAGGTCTGAACTGTATAACCAATCCTACATCACAACCAGGCCTCAACCTGTCCCTTCGTTCCCTGCTGACATACAATTCTATGTTCAAGTGACCCAAAGGTGTTCAAGGTATCCTGTGTATCCAATTATATTCTAAAAAAAAAAAAAAAAAAAAAAGGAAATATGCCTTTCTTATGTTGTTTGCCTTGACTAGCTTTTCCTTCCTTCTTTCCCTCCTAAGTGAAGTCCTACTCTTCTTTAAACACAATAGTTCATCTACTTTTGCAAAGTTTTCATCAATAACCAAATAGAACAAATTCCTTTCTCTCCACAGAGTTTTGGCCTACCTCCTCACATTGCAACTTATATGACAACTTCACTCACAGGACTGAGGGAGCAGTGTTTCAACTGGAAAACATTCTAAATATTCCTATTGCCGTAACTTACAGTGTTAGTTACCTTTTTCTTAGTGTCTATCATCCTGCCTCCAACACCTCTGGCCTAAAAGCTCTTTAAAGACAGGGCCTCAGGAAATGTCTCTTACTACTCTTAAAACTTCTAGCTCTCCACATAGTAAACATGCAAATACTGTTCAACAAATAATAAAAACTGAGTGTATCAATGCACTTTAAGAAACTGAGTACAAGGAATATAAGGCTTTAAAAATACAATTACACAGAGTTAACATCTCCTACTACCTCCCTTAAGTCCTTATTTCCCACCTCCCTGCCCCTAGGAATCACTAAAATATATATAAATATCTGCAGATATATAAATATATATTTATATAAAAGATATATAAATAGATATACAAATATCTGCAGTTTGACACAATGATTAGGGACTGTGTGGGTTACTACCTGATCCATTCAGAGAAAAAAGTTACCATTTTCCTATTTGCTGTTCTTTCGCTCTGCTATAAGCATCTGATCCTGTCCATCTCTGTGATTCCCTTCCCTCTCCAGTCCACTTTTCTTCTCATCTCTTCCATCTTCTCTCCTAGATCAGCTTTTACTGAGAAGCTGGGTCAGCCTTCTCATTGAGAAGCCTTCTAGATGAGAAGGCTGACCCACTTTATACAATACTAGCCAGCTAGAGAAACACATTTTATTCTATGCAGTAAAGCAAGCTTTAATTTTAACAAATTTAATAAACAATCTCAGCCAGTTCTGCCTAAGAAATCAAGAAGATAATTCACACAAAAGTGACACAGGCTTCATGTATGCTTTATTTTTGTGTCAAATAGCTTCCTATAGCAATACCCTCATCTGCAGGAAACACTAAGTCTTTATTTAGGCATACTAAGTTGTGTCACACTTGAGGCTTACAGAAATTTATCTGATTTTTAAACATTCTCTATTAGAAAATACTTTCATCAAATGCCAAAATGTCTACTTTTAGTAAGCCTGTAGAGGCAGTAGCACTGATGGCCCTAAAGCACTTTCAAGAAAATAGTTCCTTCCCATTTGGTTAAACAGTCATCAAATTTTAAGACTGGGACTCCAAACTTATTGAACACTATTTTTTTATTCACACCTGCACCAGAAGAAATTTTGATCTAGTACCAAATATCATTCTTCCCAACAACCCCCAAATAAAAAAATGCATCTTCCCTAACATCACACTTCCAACACAAAAAGCTAATCAAATAAAATTAATACCTTTATATAGTAAAGGGCATTGATTAGAAGGACAAATTACTTTCCCAGGAAAATATTTTCAAGTTGAAAGTTATATGAGCATTTCCAATCCTAGACTGTGTTTTCTACATAATATAATTTAAATCAGCAGAGAGCCAAAATACAGGATGGGGCAAAAGTAAGGTTATAGTTGTTTGAATGGAAAACACGGTAATCAATAATAATAATAATATAAGAATAAACTCTGTGTTTCATGTACTCACAACTGTAAACCAACTTTTGCCCCACCCTGTACTCTGTTATGATTGAAATAAAGGAGGAAAAACCCAACATACTCTAAGTAGTCTATTTGAAGAAATCATATGTGATTAAATTAAATTCACTTACCAACCTAAGATTTGTTTGATAAAGTGACACCAATCCTCTGCCTTTTTAAAGTGTCTCATTTCCTTCTTAGATCAGGAAAAAGGCAATAATGGCCACATGACACTCATTTGACATTTTCAAAGCACTTCTGTACTTTTTACAATGTTAACAACTGAATATACTTTAGCCGCTTTTCTCATCGCACACTCCATAAATGATGCTAAGCCAAGACATCGATTATATTCACAAAAAATTCTCACTCTTATTAGTAATATCCATCTGCAGTTCAAAATAATTTGAACCATCAAGAGAAATGGGTGAAGGAAAATAATCCTTCCTCTCAGGTCTACATTGTAAAACTACTGCAAATATATTCAGCTAGTGATTGTTCAAGTCTTGTTGAACCGTTTAGTAGGCACTATGTTAACAGTGCTTGGAAAATGTATAGAGCCTGCCCTCTAGGAGCCTAAGGCCCATTGAGAGGGAAAAAAGCCCAGTAAGCAAACAGTTCCATTGCATGAAACCTATGATAACAAACTGAGATATATGCAGTGCACTTCAAAGACAGTACCCTCACTGGACCTTAATTTTCTATCAATAAATTTGAATTCTTTTAATTGATGAAATTGGCGAGTACTAGTCAGCAAGTTAAATTTTTGAAATAAAGGGACGGAGATAGAGAATATCACAAAAGATCCTGTCACATAGGAGACATGATAACTACTATTGCTGATGTAACTTAAAAAGTTGGTAGGGAGGGGAGCAAATGGGCCCATCCTGAGTTTAAAACAGATCCAATTGGGAGAGAGAGTTTCAAAAGAAGAACAGTCATTCTCAAGATTAACTAGTAAATATATATGCTAGCCTTGAAGCTATTGGCAAAATTTCAAAATATAAAAGAAAGTTGAATGCCCAGACTACTGCCTCAACTAAATATAATAATATGCGTCCACTAGTTTGATAAACAAGACCCCATGGCTTGTCACATGAGAGCAGCTATCTTACCCTGAGCCTCAATTTCCTCTTTAAGTACTCTACCCCAAATTGAAAATATCATTTGGAAATATTATCACAGAAAGCATATAGAAAGAAACTCTGTAAGATCAGATATTGAAATTTTTATTTTAATGCCATATAAATTTAGGTCATCAAATGTATCCAAAAAAGGGCCTATGATAATAAAGAAACCCTGAGATGGATGTTTTCTTCACTGAAAACAACTACAAGGACAATAAGACAGGGAAAGAAAAATGGTACATATGTAGATCAACACCTTAAGATATTTTTTTAACAGTGAGTTAAATATTCTGTAAATCTACAATCTGTATATAAAAAAGGTAATTGTGGTTCACAGTCACCAGCATTATCCATGCACTTGATAACATGTAAAGCAAAGGACATCAACCAGGAGGTAATGGGCCTTCAGGGGATCTGCCCAGGGCAGCTCTGTCTCCCTACAACTAACTGTACAGAGTTTTAGGAACATGTCCATCGATGCCTTTTCTAGGAAACCATCCAAAGCTTTCTGCAATTCTCAAATGGATAAATTACCTGGAAGAGTTAAGAGCCACTCATCTAAGACTGCAAGTTTCCAATATTCCTAAAGTTAATTTTCCTTGAAAATGAACAATACAGTAAGAAAACAAGTTACAAGAATAATTAGATTAAGATTAAAATAAACTATCATCAAAATCCCATGTAAATCATTTTACAGCATGAAAGAAATATACTTTATGCTATTTGTAAGCTGTAAATTTGAAAATTTAAAATTTTAGGAAACTAAACTAGCTTTACAAAACAGATGTTGTTGCCTGTGCCATTTAATCAATTCAAGTCACATTCCTAGAAACAATATAGCCATCTGATGAGTTCAGCATCAATGGAATGAGCCAAATCCACACAACAGCATTTTACAAAAATAATCAGTGGTTTAAAGCAGGGCATGTGCAAGATTCCTGAAATAACACATACATAATTCACTGCCAAACGCAGATCAATTCAAAATCTGCAGAGGCAAGAAGCATTATTATGGCTCTGAAATCCATATTCAGTAAGGCTGTGTTCGGAAAGTTTCATTTCAAGAAAATAAATGACTAGGGAAACTTGATAATGATTTTGGCAGCTATCAGTACCCTTCATTCAAAGCAGAATCATTTTACACAGCTTAAGATTTTTTAAAAAGATAAAGCAAAACTCCAATTTACAAGACCTAAGTCTTGAATTTAAGGATGAAATTCATCTACTGAGAAATATAACACTGTACCTTCTCAAATATTATAGCTCTCAAGACAACAGAGGCAAAAGAGCACAGTGGAAAAGGAAAAACCACAGTCTTACTAGAGATGAGATTGCAATTCTGGCTCTGCCACTAACAAAGTGTATGACTTTGAGCAAGTTGCTTCACCCCTCTGTGCCTTGGTTTACTCATTTCTAAACTGCCTGAGGCAATGATGCACAAGGAACCCTTAATTTCCCCTAATAACCACCAACCCCTAACCACCATACAGCTTCCTGGGTTCTTCAGAGCCAGCATCTTCCCACAGTCTCACTCAAGTCCTCCTAACTAAAGCAATTTTAATGCTTTAGGAAAATTAAACTTCCTTCTCACAAAAGCTTGGGAGTACATGCAAAGACAGAATATCTTGCAAAAGAAGGAAAAGAAAAATACCAAGCTTTATAAAAAGCCCTGCTGTTCTTTCCAGAATCAATGCTAAGTACCTGGAAATGAAGGATTGGCTTTGTGAAAACTTTTGAGATTTATTTCATCATCGTTTTCCACAGAAATCTACATAGGTCTTTTAGTCTTGAGTTTTCACACCTGCCAGAATGGGAGAGGTGGACTAAATAAAATCAATGGTCTTCCAACCACATTGCTCTGAACTCACAGGTTCTGTGAAAGTGCCCCAAAGGTCTCAGCACAAATGTCTTCACACCATCTGCCAGCAGGACAAGTAACAGCTGTATTGTTTTATGTACGTTTCAATTTTACAAGTAAGGTAAAACTACGTAAGGGTTCCATGTAAGATGCAGTTTTACAAGTAGGTTGTACTTATTTTTGCAGATGATGCATAAAGAAATAGTCTTTAAAGTTCTGACATCCTTTAAGCTTATGACTATCATTTTGAAATGGCATTTAACAGTAAAATATTTGTTTCACAGAAACTTGCTTTGCAGTACATACACTGATAGACTATATCTATTTAATACTGCAAGAGATACCTGGCACTACTTTTCAAGTACTATCATGGTGTGTAAAAGTTAATTAAAAGCCTCAACACAATTCAAAAAGTGAGTAAAATAAAGATGTATTTCTTTATTAAATGTTAAAACTCCTATTGAAACTCATTAATTCTTTCAATCAGAACAGAGAAAAATAAAAGTTAAAATTCCAGAAACTTGAAAGCCTGACATTACAACTAAAGCCCTCACTAAACTGCGCATTATTGAATTATAGGGCTCCCCCACAAAAGCAATAACACACAGTGATAGATGGTTGGATAATTAAATAGTAAGTCCCAATAACGACAGCATCAAGACATTTAGCATCATGGTATACAACACTTAAAATCAAACTTTGAAAGAAAACTTTGTAACCTGAAAATTATAGACACATTAAAGTATTTGATAACAAAAGCCAAAAGGCGGAAAGAAGAGAGATAAAGGCTTGGTATTTAATTATTTTATAAACATAATTTAATTTTAATCCACCAAAAAAACTTTTAAATGACTGAATTCATTCAACAATATATGTAACAATGTAAATTTAAAAATTCTTCTACGTAATAAACAATTTTTGATCATACAGGTAAAGTATTAAATACATATAACCATGGTTTTCAAATGTAGTACTAAAACTAATCTACATATCCTCAAAGACAAATAACCTAAGAGAATCACTACATTTTTAAAGGTGTGTAAGAAAACTCAATAAACATTTAGCCTTTCCTTAATGAGAGCTCAAACAATAGTGCTTACTTTCTTACTTCTACAAGCAGGAAATTCAGGAAAAATGATAGTGGTATGAAGGGAGAAGAAAACATGGATAACAGAAGGTGTATACTAACAGATGACAATGGCCATAGTTATTTATACACTGATGAAATCTCCAAATAAGAAAAAAATTAATAACCCAAAGGAGCCACATGTATGAGGGAAGACCCCCAAAAAACAGAATTTAGTTATAAAAATTGTGTGTTTATTCTTGAATGTTTAAATTTCAGTCACTTTCAAAGTACTCTCCATCTGATGCAATACACCTATAGAGATATTTTTTTCCACTGTTCAAAAGGGTTTTTGAAATCGTTGATTTTGGTGCCTTTCAGTGTTTCTGCCTTTGTTTGTTTGTTTGTTTGTTTGTTTGTTTCAGTTCTTCCACATCAGCAAATCAATTTCCCTTTGAGGACTTTTTTCATCCAGGGAAACAATAAAAAGTCGTTTGGGGTGAGGTCAGGTGAATAGGGAGGGGGGCCAGGGGATCATGTTCTTTTTGGTCAAAAACTGCTGAACACAGCATGGTGCAGGCAGGTGCACTCACAAATTACCCACCATGAAATGGGCTAAGTGTTGAAAGAGTCTTCAAAAAAAATTCACTGAAGTCGAACATAGCCTCTCACAACAATGTCAGCTGGCACACTGATACAGATGGGTTCCCAGAACACACTCCTAGTGGAGGAAGCCTGTACTACAAGAGGCCCACCCTCTAGAAGATAATTCCAAATTTTATTTGGGGGGGGGTCCCTCCTCATATGTTTTCACATAAGCAAGATGTCATAGAATTATACCACTATGTTTATCCCCAGAACTACCATATTTTGCCATGTATAATGCGCACCTTTTGCCCAAATTTTTGAGGGGGAAAAAAGGATGTGCATTATACATAGGTATAATGAGTACATACTATGGGTATACTAATACTGTGTACAATGCACACAAAGACATAAGTGCACATTATACACGGGAGCACTTTATATATGGTAAATGTCTACCATGAACAAAGTTAACATCTGAAATGTTATTTTCACAAGTTCTGCTAATGAGAAATCACACTAAAAGCAGACACAAGAGTTACAGAAATAAATATATGCTGTTTAATTCCTCTAAGCCTCTTTTAAGAACTTTAATATGGTTAGAATTATAAAATCCCTGCAACTCAACTATTGCTGAAGTTCGTATTAATTTACAAATAAATTGCTTTAAATTTTTAAAAGAAAATCTACATATGAAGGGGAGAATACACAGAAGATTCTTGGCACTGACAGATGTAAAGTTTTCAGTTTCAACTATTCAAGACGCAAAGAAAGGGCCACTGAAATGTAGTAACCTACAATTTTGCAGAAGCTAGAATGTGAACTGCTGGCTCAGTGAGGCTGGAGAAAGGGAGCAGTCATTTCACTTGCAAATGAGCTCCACATGTGGGTTGTTTGTAATTTTGTTGTTGTTTATGTTTCTCTACTTGTTGCCAGAACACAGTAACTTTCCTGAAGCTATAGTTTTAAGAGTTTTTTTTAAATCAGAAATGAACATAAAAATTAAAAACCAGCCAATTGCTAGAGCTGGCAGTAAAAGTGGAGCCTTAAGAAATGGACCTGCATTAGCAAAAAATACAGGGAGGAAAGTCATTGGGGATCACTCAGGATTATGAGCTAAACCAGTGAACCATATGCTTAGTCAGAAACAAGAGAAAGCCATCTGCAAAAATGTTTTTTGGTGAGAGGACCAGCCAGGGCAAAAATTCTATTTTATGGAGGAAAATTATATGTCATAATGGTATCTGCAAAAATGGGACTTTTGGAAGGCTTCAAAAAGTATCTCTTTCAAATGTCAACATGCTATATCACAGCAGCATAGTGATCTGCTTCCAAAAGTTAACCTAAGTCAAACAAATTAAGATTTTATGGACCATGATCTAGAAATCAGTCTACTTTGAAAGAGAGAAAACATAACAGAACCTAACTTACCATAAAACTCCAGTGATTCAGATCAGCTGCTCAAGAGTCACGAGCTTCCAGATGGAAGTGAATTGTTGCATTCTCTGCTGTCATCTGGGAGCAGCAGCTACTGCCCAGGAAGAACCTGTAAGAACTTTCAAGGCTAGGAAAGACTGTTGTCTCAGTAGCCTTGCTGCAGGTGGTTCATACCACTGCTCCCAGTAGTCCTCTTTTTCTGTGAAGATGGATGTTCTGATTCCTAAATTATAAAGCTTTAACCCACTACCTTACCTCTAGTATGTGTGCTGGTTGGCTTTTAATATCGAACCTTGCATCATTCCTAGCTATAATCTCCCCTAGTTGCTACCTCTTTATTCTTTATCTTGCTTTCCACTGCATGTGTCTCCTACTTTGTTTCAACTCACTGCACTCGCTACACCTGGCTCCTGCTCTTAATCCTAAACTTCCCTTGTCTTATGTGTAGACTCCAGTTTGCTACCTGTTTTCATAAACTAACCCAGCCAGAGTCCCAGGTGAATTGGCCTAGGATAGGACGTGATCCCTTTTAGAATACATGAAATAGCTAAGATAAATGAATAAGAATAATATCATGACCTAGAAAAAGCAGCAGTGCATTACTGGTGGTGATCACAATTGGCCCTCACTCACAAACACCACTTCTTGACCATCTCTTCTCATGGATACCAAGGACATATCAGTGAGTAGAGAGGGAGAGCCCTTTCCCCCAACCGCACATGGACTCCTACAATCACCCAATTACACATGTGGTTTGCCTTCTGGGGCCCATGAGTTGACTTTCACAGCGATGCCAAAGCCTCAGAGAAATGAGAAAGCAGTGATGGTAATAGCAAAGGTATCAGTTAAAGGATGCAAGAAGCCAGATTTTACCTTTATCTGTTTGTCCTAGAGTGCTGGCCTCACACACACTTCAAAATGCCACTTAAATGTATACTGCAATAATATCTGAAAAATTAGATGGTACTTCAAAGAAATGTATTGTAAAAAAAATTTTCCCAAGTCATTTTTACCTGTTTTCTTCCCTAGCTTCTTTTCTCTCAGAGACACTCAAACAGGACTAGGACTCTTCTCATCAGTTACTAGGGACCAAAGATATGGGTGATTACTAGATTCTTTCCTTCCCACAAATGAAGGAAACACAAATGGTCACTCCTCCCACCCTCACCAGAAGAATCAATCACCTTCTCAACTGTTCTACAGAAAAAAAGGAAGGATCTTTTAAAAAGGAAAGTTAACTCTTTTCCACAAATTTCTTTGGCCAGAGGAAGGAGGAAACCCTCAGCTACCAATTTCATTAAGAAGAAATTGGGTTACAGATGGACACCAATCTAATTCATTTGAGATTATTTTTCTACCCAGACCTTTCATTCAAATCTATCTTCTGCCATCCCTGGAGTCTGAGGAAGCAATAACAACTTCTGATTTGAGGAAATAAAAGCTTCATCACTTCACTAATCATAGGCATACATATTACATCTCCCATAAAAAATATGTGTATTTAATATGATTAAATGTTTTCCTCCTTGAAAAATTTAAAATATACTGCATAACTAAAATCACGGATCTTTTGTTTTAGTTATATAAAGAAAACGTGAAACTAAAAATAGTAATGATAAGTTGGACATTAAGAAAACTACTAACCTCTAGTAAATTACCTTCAGCAAATACAGCAACATTAAGTATTATTATATTTCAAGTCATTAAAGCGTAGGAATATCTAAAACCTTGCCGTAAGCTCAAGCTAATAGAGCTAAGCTGTACTACTTCTAATGAGCAGGGAAGGAATGATACTTCTTCACATGGGAGACAGAAATAAAGTTATTTACACCAGTGCATTCAAGCCTCATCAGTTTCAGCAATGAACATACCGATTGATGAAGAGGAATGACTATAACTTACAGAAAGGGAAAAAATTATAACGAGATGCAAAATCAGTAAGTCAAAGGGATAGCAGGGACAAAAGAGCAAACAACCTGCCCACTCCTGCCATTTTTTGACCTTGCTTTCCTCTCTTTAGTATTAATTACCTGGGGATCCTGAGCATAAGGGGGATACAAAGGCTTTGATTCACAACTTTATTATCTGTTCCTATTAAAAGTTTCCAAAATAGGATAAAACCAAAGATAAATATGCATCCTCCATACAATTTGCTATTTACCAAGCTAAAAAATAAAATGTGTGTTTCCACAATTCTTTGAATATGCCTATTTTGTAGGTTTGGTTTTAGAATCACATTTTACATAATTATAAAACAAGATTAAATTTTTAAGATAAACCCTAAAAAATTCAAAAAGAAAAGAAACACACCTCACTGTGTGTAACCAGTTGGGTGATAAATCCACATAGAATAATTATTCTGAGTGATCTTGAAAAGCACATACCTGCTGGCATATACATACACAAAGGCCAACAACAATAATCAGTAAAAATACATACATACATACATACATACATATATCAATAACAGACAACAACAAAAAGTATTGTTTGCACTAGAGATATTGTTGATAGCAGTGTTCTTATTCTAAAAATGTTGTATTAACCATATGGAATAAAGCAAATGAGAAACTGTGGGAGTATAAGTAGTTTGGGCACTGGAGACAGATAACAAAGATGTAAGAATGATGATATTAAATAAAAACCCTAAAGAATGGTAATATTAAATAAAAACCCTACAACACTGAACCTGAATAGCTAAGTTATCTGTATGAATTACTAGGTCATCTATCTTAAAAAAAAAAAAAAAAAGACATGTATTTAGGCCTGTTCACTTAAAAGGCCTAGAAACAAAGTCTGATTTACTAGTAACAAGAATCCCCAAAGCTCAGACTGCGATCTCCAGATACCATACCCCACTTAAAGGAACCAGAATTCTTAGGCAAAATGGCTGATTCCAGATCTGGATCAGAAAATGTTCAAAATAAGTCTGGAGCACCTTGTCATGCCAAAAAGCAAGGAAGGCGTCAATGACTACTGAAGTCATGTCAACTGGACTCTGAAGCCATGTGAGTTGGCTTCTACCCACCAAAGGGAGGACAATTTGAACATCAAGAAGGATAACAAGTGTAATCAACTGAAACAAAGTTTAAAACCAGAAGTTTATAATTCAAAAATAAAAACACACAGGTCATCTTTGGAGGAACAGTTAATTATCACTCCATATAGTAAAGTTAACATATAAAAATGCCTTTGGTATTTCTTCAAATATCAGTCATTTCAAATCTGCCATTTCAATTGTAATTCATAAGATTTAAATCAATCAGGGGAGAAGGACAAAACTAATTCATATATTCTATATGAAATGTAATACAGCAGAATAAAAATGAAACAGTGTCACTTAGTTAAATGTGATATAAAATGTTAATCCCCCCTCCCAAAAGAGTCATCATATCTTTTTTGTGCATTCCAACTTACATGTCTGACTATATGTCCTGGTAAAGTAAAATGCACCTATGTAAGAATTATCAATCATTATGGGCAGTGCTGAGAGCCTAGTGGCTTTTTAAACTGTCAACACTTCAGGTACCCGTTACCAGCAGACTTTAAATATTGTAAGTGTATTACAGAGAGGGTAGGTTTCGAAGTTTCCAGTTCTGGAGGAATAATTAAAAACCAAGGAGATATACCTTCATGTTCAACATCCTTTAATAACTTCTACTTTGGATTAAATGAGAATCCTAAGGCCACACTGAGGAAATATTTATAAACTGTCCTCAGAAAAATCACATAGGCTAGATGTTATTCCTTTAAAAATTCATGGCTTTGTTTAAAAAAAATTCTTCTACAGCTGGTGCCACTTTATTAGTCTCTGGCCTTTTCTGATGCCTTGTCCAGCTAACTATTACCATCCATGCTTTTTGGAAACACTAACTCAGAAATCACTGCTTTTCACTCACTATACATACCCAACCCAACTATCCTCTACTATGCTTTCCTCCATAAGTATGTTTCCTTTTTGGTTTTAATTTTTTACTGAATTTATTGGGGTGACACTGGTTCATAAAACCATACAGGTTTCAAGTGTACAACTCAAAAAAACATCATCTGCACAATGGATTGTGTGAGTGCCCATCACCTAAAACACAGTCTCCATCCCCATTCCCCTCCTTTACCCGCCTCCACTATCCCCAGCCCCTTTCCCTCTGACGATCACCATGCTGTTGTCTGCATCTATGCGTTTTATATACATGTTTTTGTTTTTGTTTGCCTAATTCCTCCACCTTCTTTCATCCAGTATGTTTCTTACTATTCTTCATTGCTTCCTACCAAATACTTAGTGAGTGGCCAGGACTGTTAGGACTCACCTCTTATCACAGTGAGATTTGTGCCAAGGCCAAAATAAAAACAACATGCTACTTCCCCAAATGATAGAGAGTCCTCAAACTGTGATAAGCCCAGAATATTTCCAAATGGCTCTACCATAATCTAGGCCCATAATGTTAATGACATTAAACCGTACTTGAACCAAAATTAGGCTTCCTCCTGAAATACTGTGAAAAACTCTTAAGAATTTCCCAATATTTTTCTAATATTACAGTCAGTCAATTGCCACAAATTACACTAAGCCAGTATGAGTGAAGACAAATTCAACAGCCTTCCCTTCTTTTGCAACTTACACATTACATGAAATATAGCGTTGTGGGAGGAAGTACATTAGTCTAAAGAATAAGTCTCAAAGTATGGTTAGCAGTGGCACCTTGAAATGATTTCCAGTCATCACAACAGCACACAGACATCCTCTAGACTATATTCAAACAATCATAATCCAGTGAAATCATTTCAGGACAGAGCATAAACTGGACTGCACATCTGGGTCTTCAGCTACATTCAAGGAAAGCAGACTGCTCTAAATGCTGCCACATCTATATTCCTAAAGGAAATCTGAAAAATTGCTAAGCAAGTGCTATGAATAATATTCTCACTTCTCCCAAACCTCTGAAAGCATTTAATAAGTGCTTATTGAATAAATGGCCTTATTTCATAAAATATGGACATTTCTTTTTTAACATCTCCCCAAAATAAATAGACCAAAATCAATCTTAGAAGGTAACTGACATATGTGTATAGATGTTTCTATAATGGATACCAACTACAGGTCTTAAAGGAAAATGCCTATGCTCTGAACAGCACCTAACCTTCACTACAGAAATGTACTACAAAAAGCCACCAAGGACTCTAAAATCCAAAGCTGGCACAATTAATCTATCACATTTCTTTTCACATTCTAGCAGAACTATACCAAAATAAGCCTCCACAAATCTGCCCTGGGTTTAGAGAAAATGTAAATAGTAAACTGACAAGATTACGAATAAAGGAACCTCTAAATAATGCTAATAGAGGCTGAGTGGCATTTCTAAATGAAAGCTCATCAGTTCAAGATAAATCATATAAAAAGCAGATGCTGGAAAGCACTCTCAGGTTTGCCACCTGAAACTATGAACCTGAAAAGCCTAGGGTGGTTTTCTTCAAGAAAACAAGTTCCCAATCCTAATGAATAAATTGATTTATCATCTCAGAAAAAGAGGGGCAATTGGGAGGGGAAAACTCCATGATACTCTTATGGAATCCCCAGCCAGATGAAGAAAACTTGTTATGACAATATAGCTGACTCAATGATCTTTTGTTACAAAACTTTTAGTGCCTCTTTCTTAAGATGGCATCAAAAATGGCCTTTTGCTATTTTGTATCACTGTAGGTCTGCCCGTTAGACCAGCACTGTCCAACAGAGCTTCCTGTGGTGACAGAAATGCTTTGTATCTGCACTGAGTGACAGGGCAGCCTAGCCACATGTGATTATTGAGCGCCTGAAATACGCCCTGTGATTTAGGATCTAAATTTTTCATTTTATTTAATTTTAATTAATCTATATTTAAATAGCCACACATGGTAAGTGGCTACCATATCGAACAGTGCCACTCTAGAGTCAAAGTGAATAAGCCTGATATTCTATTGTTGAAGGCAGTTTTACTAATAAAATACACCTTTAAGATAGAAGGGCAGCTAACTGACTTAGGCATGAGCTTACATGAAAAAAATTTTTTCCTCTAAATATTAGCCACGTAAGCTCCTAAATACTAATAGGCATACCCTAAAACTGCTTTATTTGTACTTCAGAACACCTGAATTTGGGGAAAGTAGAAGTAATTTTTATGATACACAGGAAAGATAAGTGACAAAAGAATAGAATAGAAAAATAAACAAATCTAGACATTTCCAAGATTTTGTTTAGTTCAACCTCTTTAAAAAATAAAAGTAACTATTCATCACAGGTCCCAAACTGCCAATCTTTATATTCCCAGTTCTAAAAGTTCCCTTCTTACTTACTGCCTATATCACATTTTAATCTTTTATTACATTCAGTTTAAAAACTATGGTGTACATGGCTCTATTAAGTAGCATTTTCTAACAGTACTGTGACGTAGTATTAAGAAGACTATAAAGCAAGATAAGAACAGGACTAATAGTAGCTCTATAAATACCTACTGAAATAAATTGAAATAATAAAACCTCTTTTTTGAAATGTTTATTAAATTATATTTATATATAACATTTTCTCTGAGGAAGCCAAATCTACCAGTTAACCATATTATACCTCTGTACTTAAATGTTAAAATCTGCAATCAGTATCCTCTTAGAAACCCATGTAGCCCTGGCTGGTGTAGCTCAATGGATTGAGTGTGGGCCTGTACACCAAAGGGTTGCTGGTTCGATTCCCAGTCAGGGCTCATGACTAGGTTACGGGCCAGGTCCCCATTTGGGGACACATGAGGGGCAACCACACATTGACGTTTCTCTCCCTCTCTTTTTCCTCTTCCCCTCTCTCTAAATAAATAAACAAAATCTAAAAAAAGAAACAAGAAAAAGAAACCCATGCAATTAAGTAGCTAATTGTTTAATAATGATAACTGTTAATTTTTATAAATAATTACAGCTGATGGTTTTTTTTCTATTTGAACAAATATAGCTCAAGAATAACAGATTCTCTCATGTGAAACCATTAACATTTCTGAGTATCAGAAAATTGTATCCTACAATTTTCTTTGGTATTTTAATCTATGACAGTATTTCTTATAAGTTGGCCTTTCTACTAGAAAGAATTTTTTTAAAGGCCAGTTACAATAATTAAAATTATTCTATAACAGTACATATGGAACATGTTAAATAAAATCCACTTCTCTAACCTAACTGGTTTTCAAATTTAATCTCCTGCAGCACATATCACAAAAAAAAAAACTTTTCACCTACAGTCTGTGCAAAACACATATAAAGAAAACAAAATCAATCATGTTCTGCCGTAGTTAATCAAATCATACAAAACAACATGCTTCAAATAATATCAGGAATTTCAAGTGATTCCTAAAAATACATAGTCCTTACAGACAACAAAACTACAGCAGAAAGGACAGAGAGAATTATAATGTACATCATCACCTTCCTTTTGAAACTAAAATTTCCAGTACAATTTCAGAAAGTCAAGAGTTATGCTTAAGGCAACTCCTTGACATGCTGCTATTAGATCAAGCAGAATAATGTCTTCTGGGATGTTGCTATGGCAATCAGAGATGGCTATCCTAAAAAAAAAAAAAGCAATTACTATTGTCAATTATAGTCTCAATACTAGCATCTAAGAACAAATCCAGTGCTGGAAGAAATATTATTTCATAAATTAAGTATAAAGCTTACTGCTCCCATAATTTGCATGGTCTGATAAATTTTCACAGTTTAGATTTCAGTTCTCACTCTCCTTCAATAAACCAACCAGGTTTCCTTCCCACCAATTCCCTTTCACAAAGATGGAGGGACCAATGGACTGAAAGGGGTACAGGAAGAGAAAGAGGGAGAGGAGTCCCCCCAGCTATATTAAAAACAAACCATGAGTTTTTAGCCTTCAAACTACTTCTAAATCAAAGGCAAGTATAGAAGGGCAAATACTTAGGAGTTAAAAAGGTAATATTAACACTAAAATTATTTGCAAGTTTCTCTTGAGATACAAAAATTACATATTTTTAGCATTTTGTAATTTATTATTCCTAATTCTTAAATTTGATGCTTCTAACTTACCTGTACATAATAATCATTACCAAGTAAGAGATCCTTTTATTTCAAGGGGCCTATTTCTGGTGGAGAGTTAATTTAGTTACAAGTTGGTAAAAATGCCAGAAAGGCTTTCTGAAATCTTTGCTCATAAACCCAGAATTTAAAGTTCACACCTTGCAAACACAGTATTACATCTATCTTGTACAGACTACCTTTATACCCCCGAAACACACATACACACACCCTGCAGAAAAAACTCTGCCCTATCTTTAAAAGTACAATTAAGTCACACAGTAACGTGTAGGTTTCCCTAGTGATGTAGACTACTCCAATGGATACAAAGCTCTGAAACTACTTTTTATCAACAGGTTAAATAACAACTACAAAATATAAAATTCTCCTGCCAATATATTGTAGTCATGGTAACAACAACAAAATTTCTTTTGTTGTTCTAAACTGTTCTTTGGACCATCTGACTCATCCAGTCATTAGTAACTCAGTTCTGAGAGTTCAGAGTCATTCAATGAAACTGGAATTACCAAGAAACCATCATTTTCCCCTCAGACTGTCAAAAGGTGTTTAAAAAAAGAAAAAGAAAGTAAGTGTCACAACATCTATTTCAAAGGTGTGAGACTGGATCAAATATTTTCATAATATTAACTAAAAACCTAGTTAACACAAAATCAAATTAAATACTATATATTCATCTAAAAATTGGATGAAATGTAAGTATTATTAAAATTTCTCCCTATTTAGACACCAACAATACCTATGAAAAACATGATTTTTTTTAGTAATAGCTTGTTTCTCTTGGTCTCCTTCAAACAACCTAGAAAAAAAAAAACCCTACATACATAATATCTTGGCTGCTCCACAAATATGTCCTGTCATTAGACTGCTAAACTAAATTCAGGTTACCTTGTATGAAAATGTAAGCCCACCAATCTGACCTCACATAACTATTATTAAACAAGTGTATCCTAATGTTTTCAGGACACCCTTAATTAACAAATTATCAAAATCTACATAAAGATTTCAAAGGGTATCATTATGATATACATACTAATTGAACTAATAAGTTATTTCCTTTTCAATGTCCCAATAAAGAGGTTTCAGTGGGAGGGATGATTAAAAATACTTTATTTTTGCTTAGTGATGATCAATAACCTATAATATTGATTGTATGCTTAATGTATGTATATGATTAATATATGTCATGCTGGTTATATACACATATGTTATAATATGATCTTTGTGCTTTTCACCCATTTATGAAATCATCTAAATGATAATAGTTTCTGTAAGTGAAAACTGCCTAATAGCTTTCTTTCAGAAATGACAAACACATATTTCCAGGCTATTTTTCTCAGCAGTCTTGGAGAAATCTGTCCCGAGGCATTCCATGTAATCTTCAAAGTCTTTGTCCATTGTCTAAGGGTTAAAGCCAAGGAAGTCATAGACAATCTGATTCCTATTTACTTATCTGTCCAGACTCTGCCCCTGTTCATGTCCATAGGTTGTACAGATAAGTCCTTTGGCTTCTCCATTTCCTATACTATTCTTAACTTCTCCCTATTTTGTACCTACCATTTATGCTTTTTGTTCCCTATACCTTTTACCCCACTCCCCTATTCTGTCCATTGTTCTACCACATATCTGATAAGCCCAGTACACATGGAGTGACTGAGCATCTATCCAATTCAATTTCTCCTATTAAAAATATAAAAATCTAAAGTGCTGGAATCATATCTTTCTTACTTTTAGACCCACCATTTTTAGGAAACATTATTTGTCCGATGTTAATGGATAAAATGTGAATCCAGCCTCTCTTCCCTAGACTTCAGGTTGATTTAATTTTAATATTGATATCAATAAATTAAAACACACAAAAGTTCAATATTTAAGAATCAAAAATAGATGTGATTAAAAATATACAAAATGGCTATTTATTGGCTCTCATTGTATTCCACCAAAAATTAGGAAACAAACTCCTAATATTCCCCTTATGACTGACTTCCTTGCTCCAACTTATTTACCACATTGCAGCCCAGATTAATCCTTCAAACCGCTCAAGACTCTCAAAGGATCCCATTAATGGCCTACTGAAATGTGGTAATAATGCCTTAACCCACAGTCAAGGTTCCCCATGTTCTGATTTGAACTACCTTTCTAAACTTACTTCTTCCTCTTCTCTTTACCACACCCTTCTCAACAGCCAAGCTGAAATTCTAGCTACGACCAATACTTCTTCACAATGCCTTTACACTTGGCTAGTCACTTTTACTGTCCCTGAAACCCACTTCATTTTAAATACCACTTCCTCCAAAGACTCGCTTAATCTGGGTAACTACAAGTCATCTCTACTCTTCCAAATTCCCAGGGCACTCTATCTGTACTTCCAATGTGATTTCTACTACATGATAAAGTGCATTATTACCATTGATGGTCATCACTCCTACTAGCATCTAAACAACTTCGAGAATCAATGTTTGTCTCAGGAAAGGAGACAGGGATGCTTCTGAAGGAAGCTATGTTACGAGTCTCAAAGCAATTGGAAAAAAAGAAAACCACGGCAAAGGCTGCTCAAGAACACCAAGTTTAAACATGTACTAATTGCTGATTAAATACTGAGGGGGGTGAACGTATGAAAGGTGCCTTTACTGGTCAATGTATTACTGGTCAATGTAAGAAGCATGCAGCCATGCTGAGATTTGAATCATCCTCTTTTGTTCCAATGTTTTGGTGTCTCTGGGACACACTGAAAGAAGAGTTGTCTTGGGCCACACATTAAATACACAAATACTAATGAAAACTGATGAGCAAAAAAAAAAAAGAAAAGATTTTAAGTAAATTTACAATTTGTGTTGGGCTGCATTCATAACTATCCTGGGCCACATGTGGTGCCCTGCTTGACTAAGGAATACAGCTTGGTCAAGAGAAATCTGACAGTGTAAGAGATGATAACTGTAGCAAAGGTCAACATGCTATTGCTGTGTTTAACATTAAAAATCCCAACAAAGATATATCTAGCTACAAGAGAGATCTAGTATCTATACTAATAATAATAACAAAATAATAATAAATGCAAATGTCGTAAGATCAGCAAAGTTGATATTAAGAACAGAAAACTTTAATTCTTTGACTTTCTCTTAAAGATTTTATTTATTTATTTTTTAGAGAGGGGACAGGAAGGAAAAAGAAAAGAAGAGAAATATCAATGTGTGGTTGCCTCTCCAGCACCCCCCCACTGGGAACCTGGCCTGCAACCCTGGCCAGGCATGTGCCCTGACTGGGAATCGAGCCAGTGACCCTTTGGTTCACAGGCCAGTGCTCAATCCACTCAGCCACACTGGTCAGGGCTAATTCTTTGACATTTCTGACAAAACTGGTAATTTAGCTTTATAGCACATTAATTGAAGAAATTCGCTCAACTGGATTGAAATGTCTAATTTTACCCCTTAAGGTTATCACTGCCCAGGAAAGAGAGAACAACACATGAGCATGAATAAAAGGTTACTTAGGCACCTATACACCTGAATGAAGATAACAATCTATATGGCAACGAAGCAGGAACCTATTGAGAGAAGGCAAGTTTTAATGAGCAATTGTCTATGGTATTAAGGGCATAACATGAAAACAATCTGGGGATGCAGAAGAAAAATGACAAAGCAAATTTTTTTAAATTTACATTTTATACCTGCGAATTTAGCTGTCTTGAACCTTAACTATGCCCCCCCGCCCCGAGTTTCATTTTTTTCTCTTTCACTGAATGTATTGGGGTGACGCTGGTTAATAAAATTATATAGGTTTCAGGTATACCATTCTATAATACATCATCTGTATATTACATTGAGTGTTCACCACCCCAAGTCAAGTCTCCTTCCATCGCCATTTATCCCATCCCCCTTCTACCTGCCCCCAACCACTTCAAACACATTGATGGGAAGAGGATGACAGATCTTATCTAAAAAGGAAAAAAGAGTTCATGCCCAGTTGAGAACTGGATAGCTACATGCAAAAAAATGAAACTCGAGCACCAACTTTCACCATGCACAAAAATAAATTCAAGGTGGATAAAAGACTTAAATATTAACCGTGAAACGATTAAAGTCCTAGAGGAGAACATAGGCAGGAAAATCTCATATATTGCACGCAGAAACTT
>CM052546.1:60994820-61048691 GCA_028533065.1 Trachops cirrhosus | reverse complement strand
AAAACATGTACAGTAAAATGACAGCAAACTCACAATTATTAACAACCACACCTGAAACAAAAACAAGAAGAAACTAAGCAAACAACTAGAACAGGAACAGAACCACAGAAATGGAGATCACATGGAGGGTTAACAACAGGGGAGTGGGAGGAAGAAAGAGGGGGAAAAGGTACAGAGAATAAGTAGCATAGATGATAGGTAGGAAATGGGGGAGGGCAAGAATAGTAGGGGAAATGTAGAAGCTAAAGAACTTATGACACATGGACATGAACTAAAGGGGGGAATGTGGGTGGGAGAGGGTGTTCAGGGTGGAGGGGAATGAAGGGGGGTAATGGGACAACTGTAATAGCATAATCAATAAAATATATTAATTAAAAAAAGAAATGAGCATTTTGATTTTTCTTTTCTGACATGTAACTGGACTCATTTTCAATTTATACAGAACTGAATTTAAAAAATATGTAATTCATGAAAATGAAATAAAAAAGGAAGGTGTCTATTCATAAACAAAGGGATTATATTTATTAGTGTGAATTTCTGCTACATTAAAAAAAAAGTATAGCAAACTGTTAAAAGTGAAGGCAAATGTCTATCTCTACCAGTGTTCCAGTCTTATAATGAACTATAGTGGTACCTTGGTACTCACTGTTTATTCTTTCTGGAACTCGCCAATACCAAACAATGAAGCATTTTCTCTTGCAGGGCAGGGTCCTGACTCTAGCAAGAGCAAGGGGTCCTGGGGAAGCACCCAGTGCTGAAACATTTTTTTCTTGTCAAAATGCGACAAGTACAGGCTTTGACAAGTTCTGAAGCTGACAAGTATAGAAGCATGACTGTATTTATAGGATAAACTTAGTATATATTGTAAACATAAAGATGAAGAAATTTATTTCATAAGAAAATCAAGATTTCTATACCCAACTCATTCATTTTATGACTTTTTTAAAAAATTATAATTTATTGATTTTAAAGAGAGAGGAAGAGAGATAGAGAGAGCATCAACCCGCTGCTCCACCCCATCACACACCCATTGGCCAACTCCCACAAGCACTCCGACTGGGAATCAAACCTGCAATCCCTGCACATCAGGGCAACACTCCAGTCAACTGAGCCACCCAGCTAAGGCTTATTTTATAACTCTTTAAGTGATCTTTGGGACTTCCCTATAAAGAGATATATGAATATAAAGATTGATTCATTTTTTATGTTCTTAATGTGATCTGAGTTAAAATCCCTGGATAACCATCAAACCAAATTTTCAGAAGCATTCATCTATTGTATACATATTAATTTAAATTTTTGTGATTTGCAATTTGTATTATTTCCAAGGCAAAATTATTTTAGTAAAATGTTAATACCAAAATTGAACAACAGTTCTTTTTCAAGAACTGTTCAACCTTTTAATGCCTTAAAGACTAAGTTCCAGAAAGTTCCTCTCAAATTAACTTCAACTACCAAACAGCTTTTCATGTGAAATAGCAAAAATATCAGTAAAGCTCCTATATGAACTAAAACTACAATATGTAGATTACCTTAGCTCTGTTAGTGCTATTAGAAACTGATGAATCTTTTCATAAAATACATATCCAATAATCATGGAATAATTTTAAATCTCTATAAAACAATAATCTGAATTATTGTTCTAATGACTATATACTTTTCCTGAACTCTATTTTCTTCCAAAGAGATTTCCAAGAAAAAACTATAAACTGATTATTTATATAACCAAAATTCAGATTCATCGCTTTCCACAGGCTGTCTAATATACATAGACTGAGTTTAAAAAAGAAGCTATAACCAATCAAGGGTATTTTGCTTTGATATACTAAAACTGGCAAAGGTTAAATTTTATAGTCCATATACTTGAGAATTAATTAACCAAATAAGTTATCAGATAATCTTTTGGGTGTAATACTTAACCTTGGGAAAACTAAAGAGAAAACGCTGTATGGTCCTGCTATTTGAATAAAGCATTTCAATGAATAAACTACTACTAAACTAATGAGTCAGTGATTAGTTTGAAGTCCCTCTAGTGTTCAACTAGTTAAATTAACAGTTTCCATATGGTAAAGACTGCTACATATCTATTTCATAACTACTAAATCTGTCCCACATATTAAATAAAAGTAGATTTAATAACCACAAAAGCTGCAAAAACAAATCAGCAAATCTTAATTTTTTTGCCCGTAAATCATTCAAGATTCAGAAAGAAAGAACAAATCGAAAACTACTTTCTACTCCAAGACTGATCATTAAGCCCCCAGCATGATGCCTAGCACATAGTAACTAAACTATAAATATTTGATAACTGTCTGATTTTTAGTTTCAACATGTATTTCAAACTATCTTTTATTCTTAGTTTATTATACTATAAAATTAGGCACAATATGCATAAATAAAACCTACGCTGCACATTAGAAAGTAAATGTGGAAAGGGAAATAAGGCTTAACATGACATGCAACATGAATTCAGAATAGTAGCCCTTGTTACTCAAATATCCTTTCTAAGTCTGTATTATGTAATAATCAAGAGAAAGTCCAAAACACTCTAGTCAATTGATAATTAACACATACCATACACTTAGTGCAATTTTCAAGGATTAGATCATAATCCTGGTTTAAAATAATATGGAACATCATTTTAATTTTTTACTCTAAAATCTCTTCAGGAGCAAAGGCATATATATTATCAATTACCTTTGCACAGCCAAAGCCAGAAAATGGTCCATTATAAGAGACCTTTTTTTAAAAAAATCAAATGCCTATATAATTTAATTAAGATAATGTTGATAATGCCAGGTAAAAAAGGATTCAAATTTTATCTACAGTAGAAATTATGGCCAATATTATGAATTGTAAAACAAATTGATGGAGATTTATATATTTTGACAGTGAAGTTCATTAAAGGAAAAGTATGACTATAAGCTCTTCATCTTCACTTCATGTTATATCATAAAATAAAAGTTGTAATTCCCATACTATAGATAAGAACAAAAGATGAGCTAATCTAAATGACTTCTCTATGATGACATATTCAGGAAGAGGCACAGTATGAACATTCCATCTTATTTTTAGTTTACTCACCATACTAATGGTGTCTACCTCTCCAAAGGTAAAAGGTAACAAAAGAATGGTAAATTTCTTCCTGGCCTCTGTTCCATTTTGGATAGGTGAGGGTAAACAGAAGGAAGTAATCCACAATCCATGACCTATTCGTCTATTGAAAGCCAGCTGAGCTAAGGTCACCAGTGGAAAAAAGGATGATAGATAATTCCTGGGCACAAAGGCATGATTCACTAATGGTGGAACAACTCTTCACGCACCTTCTACGAGACACAGCTGCATTCCATGTGTTACAAAAATTACACTCAATATAGGAAATTTGAGCTACTGTGGGTATATATGCAAAAGAATGTTTGCACGCATCTTTGGAGGGGACAGATCAACTTTGTTAAGTCTTTGAAAATGCCATTTTAAAATTACAGAACTTGCAAAATATTACTTGCTATATTAAATATTTAAGAAGTAGATGAAACAAAAGGCTATTTGTTCAATAGAACAAAAAGATATATACTAACACTAAAAAATATCTATTAAGGATTTCATTGAAAATGTTTGCTTAAATCATACACTAACTCATTATATCATACGTATTTTGCTATGATATTTAACTTAGTAATTAATTTGGGATTTCAGGGTGAGAGAGAGAAAGTTCAATGAAAGCTTTTAGTCATTTGATGGTCATTTGATTCTACAGTGAAACATGTAGTTCCCAGAGAGCCTCAGCTAAGCAATCTTAGCTAATCATTTATACGTAGCAAATATCAACTCTAGTATTGTGCTGGCAATTTATAACATAAGTAGAAAAGCCAAGGTCATTCAATCCATGATGTTAACAAGGCTTCTGACATACAAATATCATTACACTCTTACCCAATAAAGAGCTGAAGAGCTGAAAAATAACCACTGCTCTACAGTACAACTAGAACATTAGTTGTACTAAACTATTTTGTCAACTGCCCAATCTACCTGCTACCTACAACACTAATAAAAATAATTTATGAAAAATAATTAATTTTAATAAAACCTTTTAAATTAAACTCTAGACTATAAAACAATAAGCAACTGCCATAAAGGAAGAAAAGTATTACTTCTTTTCAATATGCAGTTAAAAAGAAATCAATTCACTAAGAAAATCTTTCCAGTATGTGGTCAATATACTCCACTTAAAACAGTCTCCAATAACAACAGGATGTTTTTCTGTGTAATCCAGAATACTGGGAGGACTTCACAGTATGCAGTATTGCTAGACTGATAATCTTTATACAAACTTCTATTATGGTCATTCATTTGCTAATTAATTTATTCAATAAATATGCACGATGGACAAAAGTCAAATGCAGGCCCCGCCCCTCTGTGCTATTTATAGCCTGTAGGGAGCTTCCCATCTAGTCCTATTCAAAAACTCTCAAAATCCCCCACTACCTATTAACATCCAAACTTCTTAGCCTAATGTTTAAGCTCCATCACCATTATGAGGCACAAATATGCATTTTCAATCAACTTCTCGCCTTTAACTCTTCTCCAATAAATATTCTAAACTTTCCTCTTCTATACCCTTATACATGCAATTACATTTACATGAAATGTCCTTGCCCTGACATAGCCATATATCCAAATACACACATTCTACCCATTCTTTAAAGGCTCAGTCCAACAATCAACTTTTCCTCAAAGCTCTGCCTCCTTCCAAATAACTTCATCACACTGTGTGCCTCTCTTAAGACAGCTGTAATGATGCTCTATGGACATATGCTATCTCCCCTATGAGACTGTCAGCTTCTGAAAAACAGTATGTTTCTGATTCATTTCTCTACTCTGCACAGCACCTAACACAGTGTAGGCTCAATAAATATCTGTTGAATGAATACATGGTGTTAATTATAATTATAGAAGACCATAAAACAGTGATAACACTTTATAAAGCTCAAAGAGTGCTTTTAAAACACCCTTCATACATTGTTTTATCACTGTTACACAATACTATAAATTCAAATGTGTGGGCAACTCAGCTGAATCAGTACTGAGCCCAAGACATCACATCAACATGTTTTTGCCCTTCCTTAGTAACTTCTAACTTATTGCCCCAAGTACACTGGGAAAGAAATTGGTATATGTGCATGTCTGGACCAATCACTGATAATGGTGCATTTCAGTCATTTAACCTTTTTTTTTTTTGTAAAATGGTATATGCTTAAGGAAGATGGGTGAGGGGGTTGGGGAGCTATACATTTAAATCTGTTTGAGAGCTCCAACTGAGTTCTGGTTAATGAAGCCTTTACTAGAGCAATGGGGATAATTGCCCTAGCCACATTTGCTACTTAAATCAAGAGCCTTTCTTTGTTGTCATCTTCTGGAAACCAATAAATGGCATGATAAATTTTTCTATAATAGAATCATTGTCAACAAATGTTATTTGCTTCCTAAACAGAATTTACATAATTTGTCCAAGGCTACCAAGGCAAGAATTCTTTCCATTATTAATATCTGCTGAACTACTTTTAAAATAAGTTTAAAATATATCGCCTGAAACTGAACTGAGAGCATCTAAATTTTTATTTTAGACTAAATATATGTCATTGTGAGTATCATGGGAACATCAAAACTGCTTACATTAAAACAAGTTAATTATTACTTGTGAAAAAATAAAATAATCTCAATGAAGAGACCTCATCTTGATGAAATTCATACTTCCTTTATTCAGGCAGCCCTTCCACAAATATTTACTTATTTCCTACTGGTGTGGGAGAGTAAGCCTTCAATAAGATTAGAAAAAAAGTCTTATCTCCCCCCACCCAAAGCTAGCAAAGTCACAAATAAAAGTAATTTGTAAAATGGAAAATGTTTTACATGACATTATATGAAATAGGAGGAAAAAATTACTATTAACAGATTTGTGAATGCTCTAACCTTCATTTTACCAATGTACACATAATCTTTTCCAACAGGAAAATATTTCATATTTACCTAATTTTTATCTTATTCTTGTTTTTTTTTTAATCAAACTAGTTCTGCTGCATGATTAACTACAAACTGCAGGGTATTATTCTACCACAATACCTTAACAACCAACTCATATTCAGTTACACTATCACAGCACCAAAAAAAAAAAAGAACTAATTGTATGATCATGTGGATATTGCAGGAGCCCTTTAGTTCAATCCTAGATAGGCCTCAAGAGGATAATGCTTATTCTGCTGAACTCACTGCCAAATATTTCACAATATGAAAGAGCCAGGATCAAAACAAGACCCAATTATACAAAGAGTGCATTTTATCAATGGCAGGTTTATAACAAATAGGTATGTAGCTCAGTACTTGTGGAAAATTGTTCAAAAATATTTACATAGATGGGGCTTTAAAGAAAATTATCGAACACTTACTAGCTATAACGATATTCAATGAGACTCTCTTCAGGTAACATCAAGACAGCAGCTCAGTCATGAAATACTTTAAGAAACAGAATCCAATTTTGTAATTCTCTAGTACTTAACACAAATTTCTAGACTGTTGGGATCTTTTGGGAGACAGACAACAAAGCATATTTATGTGTTTACACCATTAAAATATATTTTAAAAGAATTAGAAAATCTTAACTTGTAGTGACACTCATGGCTGAGTATACCTATATTAAGTTGTACTTAACTATCTGCTCAAGCATCACAAAAACAAAACAAAATGGCAACAACTGTAAATATTAATACTCTTTTCAAAGTTATTCATGAAAGTTTACGCACAGACATCTATCAATCGGTTTAGTCTACTGCACTTTAAATAGGTCCAAAAGCCACATAATTTAAGTAAATGATGGCCTCAACCACCATCTCCTACTTAAGCCCTGATTTTTCAGGATCCACGACTATAATAGATCTATAAAAACAGAAGAAAAAGAAAACTCTAATGACAATAGATATATAATTCTAGCTTTTCAGTTATTCTAACAAGATACTTTACAAAAGCAAATGCTAATTTCATATTATGTTTAAATATCAAATGGATTTGTCATTTTTATAACTCCAAAACTATTTTTATTTAATTATTACTTCCCCATTATCAATTTGGTGTGCTCAGTTCAGAAAATCTAGACACTGGAATTGACCTTTGCCAAGGGTTACAGAAAACATTTAAGATCAAAAAGGTAAGTTCTCTGTCCAGAATTATGCAAGCCAGTGTAATTTCTGTAAGTACTGAATATAGACTTGATTTGACATTAATAGACTTATAATAGTTACTTGGGTCTTATTTTTAAAAGTCTGGTAAAGTTAGTTTCATGTTACATACAGCTTCGCAGCCAGTAATGGTTTCAGTTTGAAAGGGTACAAAGTATGGATTTGGGTTCTACTATTACTAGTGATATGACTAAGTCATCAACTTTTTCTAAGCTTCAGTGACCCTTTGGTTATGCTATTCACAACAGTATAAATGGCAGAAGACATTCACTGAGTCCTCTCAGTGATGACCCACAAGGGCATTCCAATCTTCTCCTTCCTTAAAAAAATCCAGTTTTATTTTAGGGAATTTTTATTCCACTTTCTATATAAAATGCTCTAAATGGTAAGACTGATCTGATGCCATTTGAATGTGTCAGCAATAAATTTGCTTGTAAATTTTGCAACAAAAGGTGTTTTTCTCCGTATATGCAATTTCACATCTCTTCCACATTCAATTTTAATGTTCAAACATTTATTTTCTTGAGTTAATTAGGCCCTTAATTTCTACTAATACCTAACATTTTCTCCAGTTTACCACATTCAGATTCTTATATCAACCTCCCTGAATGAGATGAAGGAATTCTTTTACTGGACAAAGAAATCTTTATACCACTTTCATGTACAGGAACCTCTTCTAAATCTTGAGGTTATCTATTAAAGAACAAGATTTTGAAATAAAATATTCACAAACGAAGGAAAGAAGAATCAAACAGGCTATCCTTAAAATTACTGAATACCTATATTTCAGTCACAATGTATCTATCATTAAAATTATTTACGTATCAAGGAAAACAAACTACACTACAACAAATAACAGATTACCTAGTTTTAGGTTAAGTTTCAATATTACTTGCTCCATTAATGGAAGTTTTACTTAGGTTTACTTTATACAAGTAGGTAAATTTATATCAAGGCAAAAAAGTTAGACCATAATTCCTATATTTACCAAAACATAAATCTTTCCCACTGATCAAGTGATTAGATTTAACTTTTCCCTAAAGCAACATCTTTAAATTATAATTTTTTACCAACTGTTTAATTTTTATTTCATTAGAACATAAGCTCTTTACATGCTATTTCATCATAATCTCAGTATAAATGTCTCATTTTGCATAGAAAAAAATGAATTACATGGTTCAGTAAGTTTCCTGTGGTAACACATCGATTTTATTTACATCCAAAAGTTGGACTTGAGTTTGTTCTCTCAATTTCAAGCACATTTAGCTTAATAATTCCATCTACTCCATTAGATGTTTTTTCTAGATATTACTATTTTTACTGAACTTATTGGGGTGACATTAGTTAATAAATAATCCATTAGATCTTTTTTCTATTCTTCATATGAAAGAATTCTGAAGTTATGATCGTAGCATAATTTTACAGTATAAATTTACTGCTTACCAAAGTCTTAATAAGTATTTCATTTTTTCCTTTAAGGATATAGTTTATAATTTTCTATTAAACCTAACATTTCAGTAAACATGCATTATAATCATTTGGATAATCATACTATTTTATAGCTTTAGCACACTAATTCTTCCAAACTAAACACAGGAAATGATAGAACATAGTAGTTATTTTAAAAATCAGAAATTTTATATGAAGATTGAATAATTTAGATTTAAAAACAAGGAGTGCTTACAGCATAAACTATTTAGAATTAGCTACCATTTACCACTGGGCACATTTTCACTGAAAGTGCTTGTTTCTCATGAAATACAAGTGCACTTCTCTATTATTAACCATAAAGTAACAAATATGAAAGTTAAAGTAAAATTTATTTTTCAGATGCATTGTGTTAACAATCTCAAGAATTATTCATTCCTCCCTGGCTAAAGTAGCTCAGTGGATTGAGTGCTGGCCTGCAGACCAAAAGGTTGACAGGCCTGGGGTGAGGGCCAGGCCTCTCTAGTGGGGGCATGTGAGACGCAACCCATCTGTTTCTCTCGCACACTGATGTTCCTCTCCCTCTCTTTCCCCCTCCTTTTCCTCTCTCTAAAAATAAATAAGTAAAATCTTGAGAAAAAAGAATTATTATTTCCATGTAAAATAACATCATATACATGTTGACACATAAAATACTACAACTTTAGAATGCTACAGAATGCTATAATTCACCTGTTTTTAAAATCACCAGTATTGTATTCTTGAAGGATAAATCCAACCAATGTAAAAAATTCTTTTCCAATTTACTCAGGGCTTAATTTCAATATATCATAAACTGATCACCAAAAATGAAAAAAACAGATATAAAAACAGTAAAAATAGGGTGGAAAGTCAGGGATCAGATCTTCTCTTTAGAAGAAATTGTCAAACTGACATTTTACCTAAAGATAATTTCACTCCTATTAACTTTAAATGTAAAGGGTCGTTACTTTCATGAAAAACCAATTTTTTCCATTTCAATTGAGAATGAACCCATTTACAACGATGATTATAATTATTTCATTTTAGTCAAAGATAATAAAAAATCAATGGAAAACTCAGACTATAATAAGATATACAATAATATAGTCCTACATACTTGTCTATGATTTCAGAAAATTCAATGTCAAATCTTTTTAGTATGCTAAGCAATAAGAGGATTATTTGTTTTCAGATTTTGACTTTACCATCAAAATTTGCCTTTGCTCGTTCTACAATATTTTTCTGCTCCCCTTTCCTGTGACTTAAGAATGAAGTCTTCATTTGATCTTTTTACTGCTTTTATAATAGCAGATGACTCAAGACATTACCTGTTGTTTTCAAATAGGTTCAAAGTTAGGTTTTTCCTCAAGCCAGAGTGAACACTTGTTGGGGAAAAAGGTATTCACACAGTCTCAAAGTCCCAAATTGACTTAAGCATTTCAAAAATAAAAGGGTATATTTACACTGGAAACATCTGGTAGATACTACCTTAACCAAGTAGTCAAACTTAGTAGGTTCAACATTGGGACAAATTAATACAATGTGCCTTTTAGAAAGTACCCATCACCTACTCAATATTTTTGCCAAAAACGTTTAACCTGAATCTAATCATGAGTAAATAATTAGACAAATTCAGAATATGGAACATTTGATGGTACAGCTGCTCCCTTCATATAACATAAACATCAATGAAGGACATACACAAAAGACAATTTGGAAAATATTCTAAATTAGAGGAGACTAAAAGATAAGACATTTAAATGCAACATGTGATCCTTGATTTCCCCAACAAACTATAAAAGGCATGATAAGGACAACTGAAGAAATCTGAATTTAGGCTATATATTAGATAATTTAATTATATCAATGTTAAGTTTCTTAAGTATGATAGTAGTACAATGATTATGTACAACACTGTCCCACATTCTCATAAGAGTTACATGTTGAAGTATTTAGGGGTATGATTTATGTCCAGAAATTGTCTTTAAATGGTTTGGACAGAAAAAAAGGTGTATGTATATATGCATAAAAATACTTTCAAAATAAAAAGTTGAGGGGAGGGAGTTAGGTCCTTCCTTGGAGATATCTAAACAAAGCTTTTATCAATCCCATCATCTGATATTACAGATTATAATCTATATATTCAGATGGTAATATTAGCAAACTGGCTCTGCACTCTCTTCTCACACCCTTCTTCTATCTCTATAAAATGCCCACTTCTGCCAGAAGCTTGCAATCAGTTCAGTGGCATAAACAATAGTATTCGAGTGTCTTAAATTATCTTACACTGGTCACAGTCAGCAAACCAGATCCATTTTTCCTCTCTATTGTCTAATGCTGTTTTTGCAATGGCCCATACCTCCTGGCATAGGTGGCAGCACTCTGGATAATGGGAAAGCACAATACTTATGACTCTAAACATAACGACAATGAATAACAACTGCCATTCTGCCCCTATAATGACAGTAAAGCCAATTCCTAAGACCTCTAATACTGATATTAAATAACCATTTTTTCAGAGGTGGACAGATGTCTTCCCATTATAATTACATTTGTCTTATCAAAATAAAAAAGGAAAGCACATATAAATTTTTAAATAAGACTGCAAATTTACAGTTAAATTTCTTTATAGAGCATACACAAAATACAGAAGTAATAATGCCAATTTTAACTATGTTTCAATCTCATATTATCAAATCATTTAAAAGTTTAAGTATATTTATAAGTCAACCTTATAAGAGAGTTATGTTATGTTAGAACCATTTAGGACAGATTTCATTCATTCAATCAACAAACATTAAGTATATACTAGACTCTATATGATACTTCTCCTTCTGGACTGGGACTCTAATGACTTGGGTCAAGCCACTGCCAGCCCCTAGAAGTCTGTGCTTGCTCTCTATAACATTCTGGAGTTTCAAGACTGTGTATCTTTCCTACCACAGACTAACAGGCAATGAAATTATTGTTTGGTTGATTAGAAGAAGTCAATTTAGTATACTGCAAGTATATTAATTTCTAAAATTCAAACTGAAAATGTGGAAAAGAATTTAATCAAGAAAGAAGAGCAAAGTTACAATTGGCAAAGACTATTAATATAAAGTTCAGTACATAATCACTGGTATTTTTAAATTTAAATAAATCTGTATCCTAAGCTAAATAATGTTTAAGTTCACAGCTCAATTTAAAGTAATTTATTACAATACTAAGGTCTTCCTGCTCACATGCACTTTGTGCATAATCTTCTTAATTCTTTATTTTTCTGATCAGAAACCTGTAACAATTCCTCAAAACATATCATATTAAGTCCAAACTCCTCACCCTTGCTTCAGTGTACTCCACACCATGCCACCATTTCCACGCTTTCATTCTCCCTAAGGATTTCAGTCATTCCCCAAGCTCCAGGCAAACCTGCTTTTCCCACAACTCGTTCACTGCCCACAGGTCCTTTGTACAGACTATTTCCTCTGAGCGGGGCAAGTTCCATCCCAACCTAGATAACTCCTACGGATCATGTCCCTCTCACCTCAAGTCTCACCAACTCTGGGCTTTCCAATCATCTCCCTAATCCTCTGTTCCCCAAGGCTGAATCTCATGGTTATGCAGGATCCCACAACTTAATGATTTATAGCCTATTCCATTGTATTGTAATTAAGGATTCATTTAGCTATTCCAATAAGACTGTGAGCTCCTATAAGATAAGGACTTATTTTACATACCCAGGACTTATCACCGGTTTTGCCTAATAGAGGTTAAACAGACAAACCAGAAACCAAGGTTATAAACTTTGGCATTAAGACTCACAGTGTTCCTGTTAAAAGTTTACGGAACACTTACGCATTAGTCCTAGAACTGAACGTCTGCCCATTTGGAATGTAGTCAATCTACTCTATTTCCCTTACATACTTAGAGTGTTCTCTGCATTATAGATATTTGTGAGCTTGTCAACACCATTTTTAGACTGTAAACCTAACCAGGGAAGAAATTACATCAAACCCCTACAACTGGACCCACTGACACAGATACTCATGGATGACACACAAGGACAAGCACCTGTATTTACTGTTCAGCCAGTGCCCTGCTTCAACACCACTGGGTGGAGAAGGAAGTAAAGTTACAAATCTACTGTACAGGGATTTAAAAGAGTCAAATCTTAAATTCTGACCTTTTTATAATGCAACTTAAGATTTATTATGAAGCTCTGTTTATAGTGTAAATCTAGACAAATTTCACATGAGCAGGGTTATCTTCAATCCTAACATTTTATTATTCCCAGTTATTCCACCCAAACATTAAAACTCAAAAATGATTACTTAACCTGAAAGTATACTTTAAATATTAATATTTGACAAATATTAATAAGTACTGAATATGATAAAGAACAGGTCAACCATTTAAAAAACACCACAATGTTTTAGTTTTGACGTATGAGTTAACTGTTGTCATTATAGTACCAGCAAGCAATTATTACAATTATTGATTAACTGCTCTCTGTGCTAAGTACTTTCACTTTTTATCCTTATAACCCAATTTACAGTGAGGAAACTGAGGCACTGCTAAGTTAAATAATTTGACCAAGAATACACAGCTAGCAAGGATTCAAACCCAAGCCCATTCTATCCACCACTATGCCATATAAACAGCAGTAAGTGACAGGGACAAGCTATAAGTGAATTTCAATCTTCTCTCAGACTATTTCATAGGTATTTCGAGCATTTAAACAAAAAAGTCTAATATTATAAAACCAATTCCTGTGTGTATCCTTAGGATTGTTCTCTATAGAGATACTTCAAACATTTACATTTAGGATGATTGCTTTGGCATCATATTTTATCTTTGGGTTTCTTACTAATATCCCATTTTTGGTGCACTGCAAAGACAAAGTGAAGTGCCTAATAACATAGCCAAAATGCACTTTAAGAAACAAACAGTAAGCAAAATGTCCCTATAAAAAGAGAATGTTATAAATATAATGGTACCATGATGCTTAATGCTAACAATGTTCTGCTACAAGTTATTTTACCCAAAATGAAATAACTCTTACATATATTAGTAGAGAATGAAATGGATGCCAGCAATCCTCAATAGCAATTAAAATAGTCCCTTCATATCCTTCATTTTTTTCATGATTGCTCTATCATATTCTCCCACACGTGAAAGTTGTTTTTATGCCCTTCATTTTTCTAATTAAATTTCAAATATTTTCTAATATTAGGTTGGACCATTTTAAATTACCCTTTTAACCACTTTTATCTACAAAATTAGATGCTTCATATGCTTCAATCTAATAATTTTCACAAATTCAACATTTAAAAAAGCAGATGTACTTAAGAAGTTACAATTGTTCCATCACTGCAATACTTTCCCGGTGCACAAAGGAATAAACACTCTACATAGTTTTTGGACTCAATAGAAAGAAAATAAAAATAAATTATTCTCATGAGAAAACATTCACATGATATTGTTAAGGAAAAGTAGACTGCTTTGCATACTGTTACAAAACAGTATGATACCAATTTCATTTATATACAAAAACACCAAATATTAAAACTGATTTAGACTTCAGGATTTTTGTTTCTTCTCTTCTTTGGCAGTTCTATTTTCCTAATTTTCTAATTAAAATGTAGTATTTCTGTAATTTCTAAAAACAATTTAAAGAGAAGTTAATCTTTGCTTAATTCTTTACTACAAAATTACTTAATACTTTGTGAATCTACATATGCAATCTAAGCTAACTATAAAACAATTTAAATAACCTACATCTTTTTCTTAACTCAGTAACAAAGCCCATGAGAAATAACACAGTAACTTATTTCTAAGAATGCTGATCATGTGTTAGTATGAATAAGTAACTTTAGACATCAACTAAATAAGCTTCATTAAAATCAGATTTACTTTCTTCATCATTATAAAATGCTAATTTGTGCTGCTAACAAATAAAGACCAGACCAAAAAGTTAAAACATAAAGGATCAATGTGGAGTAGAGAAATGAGTCAAAAAGCAATCATGAAAAATAAAGGTGAAAAAAAACTAAAACAAATGCCACATTACAACATGTGTGAAAAAATTTTACACAAAAAATGTATGTTTTGCTACTAAATGAACAAATATAACTGACAGAAATATATTCTAGGAGGTATCTTATTTTTTTAATTTTGATCAATGGAATCCAGATGTTTAAAAATTTACCTGAGCTCACTGCTAATTACATGAAATAAGCTCTGAGGTATATATATAAGTTCTGAGATTTTGTTGATTAACCAGTTAAGTTAGCAATCTTACCCAGAATGGGTTCTTATACTTACAAACCAGGTACTCTAAAATATATGGGGAGAAAACTTTGAGTTGAATAGACAAATGCGCCACTAAGTAAATAGCTCAGTGAGTCCCCTGTGGTTTACTGCCCTCTGGCTGCTGTGGCAGGAGCTATCACAGATAAAAGTGGCTGCATGGAAAAGCTAGGAAGATGTCAAGCAGAAGTTAGCAGGATCCTTTAGGCAAATTTAGAAGCTTTAGGATAGCCTATCAATATACAATAAAGTGAGTTTTACTCCTTCCTTAAAAAAAAATTAAACATACCAACTAACAAAACATTCCAAAAACACTATCTGACATTCTCAACCACAAATTTAAAAAATATAGAGTAGTTTGGCATAAAAGGTGACTCTAGGAAACTAAATCAATGAGTTAATGCCCTACCCTAACTAAAGATCAGAATTAGTTTTGATTCAGAAAAATTCCTTAGCATACTAGATGGTAACATTTAGGTAAAGAGGCAAAAACTGTGATCAGAAATTTAAAAATGTTGGTAAGATTCCTCTAGTTATAAATCTGTGGTAGATATAAAATATAAAGCTTAGAATAATAAAACTCTTACATTAATTCAAAATTTCCAGGTATCAGATGTATTCAGAAGTTAAAAATTAGGCAACACCGGAACAAATATTTCCCGGAATCACCTAATTGCATAAAAAGCAGGAACAAAACAAAGAAAAACTTGCTATGCCAGTATCAGACCAGATCCTTCATATTAATCTTTGTTTAAAATATTAGCCAATGTCATCTCATAATTTTGCTCAATGAGGCCTGTGCTAAGTTTCTATTATAATTTTACAATTTTCCACCAAAGTTCTGCTGGCAATGAACCACAAAAGCCACAGTCCAAGAAAAAACAACTCTGTTTGTCTCACTGACTTGCTAATTACAATTCACTATCATTTTAAAACAGTGGATCTTAGCTTCATTTCCAGCCCAACACACCTAGGAGACATAATACTTTCCTTTAACAATAGTGGCTCACAAGGTTTCAATTCCCAGCAAGACTGGGAAAGAACAAGAGATTTGGGGTGGAAAATGGGAGTGGAAAGAAGAGGGGTGAGAGCAATGATGTTCCTTTGAGAGACATACCCATTAAACACTTTGATTTTTCTTCTCAGCACTTCTCAATAACCTCTCTGGAATTTACCACTGTTCAAAAAAGATATGATGCAATTAATTTTAAGAAAACCAAAAACCTTACCTTGCAGTTCATGATGTATTACTCCCACTAGGTTGGGTTCATCTCCCCACCAGAATATCCATAACTCTTTGCAATCTGGTTTGACATCACGACGCCATACACACAGCAAGTTAGCTTGCAGACAGCGGATGAAACTTAACAGGATTGGATCATCTTGGGCTGGGGCTGAAATTATGGGTCCACAGTCCCCATGCCCTCCAAAATTGTACCTACGCCATTTGATTCCTGTGAGTTCAGCCTGCAAGAAAAACAAAACAATTGAAATAGTTTTGATTTTCCTTTTTCATTACAGAACACTAAAAACAGGTTTCTATACAGATAAGCCAATTTACTAAATATTCATACTACACTTAATCATAATATTCTCCCATTGAAGAAGATGAATACTTCTTGTTTTTAAAAGGGAAAATTTTATTTCTTCCTATCAGGATTTCTCCATAGCTCTTTGTATTAAAAGCAAAATACAACCAACAATCATTATTTCCTGTTAAACTACTTTTACCTAAACTTCCACTATCAAGTTTCTATACATAAAATTACTTTCTACATTATTATTCCTTAGTTGATTCATTATTTATATTTAATTATATGTATAAATCAGTTAAGAAATTTAAAAATAAGTATAAAATTGAATTAATTCCCAAGAATTTCCTCAATTTTGTCCAATCCAAAAACTACAGTTCAAATCCTTTTTAATCAAAGAAGCAGTTTGAATGCAGTACAACAGTGCTTCATTATGAACAAATAAGATGCTAATATAACTGATGCAAAGTTAACAACAATTTACTCGTGTTATTTAACATGTACCACACAGAAAAACTTTGTTTCTATAACAGTTCCCTAATGTAATTTGGTCTTTCATTTTTTTAAACATATTTTAAAACATGGGAATTAAACCAGCTGAAAGCAGAACCTGTTATCTCTCTTCCATTACCCAGATTTGTTATTTTAAAAATTTCTCAAATTTTAAGTTTAAGGAACTAAACTTCAAAGATGTTTCAAAACAAACGAAAGTTGGATTTTTTACTTAAATAACTAGAAACTACAACTATGTATTCAAACTGAGAGTAAAATTGATTCATAATATAATTCTGTACCAAACAGTCCATGTGTCCCTTCCATTCAATTCTTACTCATCTTCTTCCTCCCCACATGCCACCACCAAGTCAATAATTTTTTTTGTTAACAAGTTGTTGTTCTAAAAACAAGTACCACAGGGTACAAAGATAACCATTTTACTAACATAACCCAAACAAATTTAAAGTACTGAAACAATCAATCACTATAATGAATGCATTTAAGAAAATTTCAATTTTCTTTGGTTCAACAAAAGGCTTCACTCCAAAAAAAAAGTTTCCAATTCTAAAAATAATAATATCCAAACTAAAACTATCTGAAATTCAGAAACCTATCTTTCTACACTATGAGACATGCAAATCTAATCTTTAGTGAATATTTTTAGTAAAAGCTAGTATTGGCATCATTTAGGCTTTCATTTATGCCACTTGGTTTCCTCTGACTATAAAAGCGCAATATGGCCAATGCAAAAAGTTCATAAATGAAATAATACAAATAGAAAAGAAACTAATCATACCAGAAATAATTATTTTCCATAATCACATCAGAAATAATCATAAGCATCTTATTCTATGTTCTTCCTGTTTTTTTCATATACATACATTTTTAAATTTGGACTATAATGCATGGTTTTATACCCTGCTTTTTAATTATTATAAATATTTTATGTATATTACTAATGTATTGTTCAAAAAGAATTTTAATGTTTGCATGATATTCTATTCACTGGGGAAAACTTCTATAACTGAAAAAGCTTTCATTTTTTTCACTATTAAAATTAGTATACCTGGTGAACATCCTTGAACATTGTTATTTTCCTGATTATATCCTTAGGAGAGATGGATTGATGCAGAATTACCAGTCAATAAATATGAATATTTTAAGGCTCATAGATGAGTGCTACCATACTGCTTTTCAAGTAATAGTCCCACCAATAACAACCTCCTCCCAAATTACACATCTTTTAAAATAACTGCCAAGGTAATAGAATGATATATCCTTGTACTAATTTGTAGTCCTTCTTCTGATTTGAAAAAATTATTATCATATATTTGATTAATGGTATAACTTTGGGCCAGGCTTCCATGGTTTGAATCCCAGCTCTGTACTTACTAACTGTAAGTAGAGCAAGAAAGCAAGTACCTAGCAAGTTACTTAAACCTTTGTCTCTCACAGTTGCCTCACTAGGAAAATGAGGGTAATAGTATTTACAGAGTTGATTAAATGAGTTAGTATATATAAAAAGTACTTGGAGACTGCACCTGGCACACAACAAAAAATAGAGATGATACTATTATCATTATTAGTAGTAGTGCTAAGTTGTAGTAGGGCTACTTCTGTTTGAATCATCTATCCATATTCTTTGTATTTTTCTCTCACACACATTCCTTTCTTTCTTTAAATAAAAGCTTTCTGTATGTTTTAATCAGAAAGCCTAACATCGATTTCTAAATAAAGGTCAAACGAGGAAACTAAATAAAAAGACTAAAAGGGGGCGGCTGAAATCAGAAAAGCTAAGTAAAAGACTAAATTTCTTATTATTGCCCTAGGTTAATATTCTGTGCCGAAGGATGGTGGCAGGGGGATAGGGGAAGGAAAGAAATGAGGAAATAAAAATGCCAATGAATATGAATTACTAATGCTTATATTAACTATATTCAAAAGGTTAGAAAATAAGATATATTAAGATTTAAATATCAGGTGAGTTGGTCCCCCCAAAAATCTATGAACAGCAATTTACTCATTAGAATACTTTTTCACCTGTAACATCTGGCATGGTTCAACAGACAAAATATTTGGCTTTGATTCAGGAAAATAGTTTCCTAATCCTAGCACTTCCACTAACTTCCTATCAGTGCTTCTATGGTCTCAGTGGTAAAAGCCGCTGCCACCTGTTCTATATTCTTCATGGAGTTGTTCTAACAAGTGATATAACACAAATGCAAGTGATATAATAGCCAGGCTACAAACTTAACCACTTCATACTAATTCAATCAAAATAACTGAAAAATGCCCTATTATTTTAAAACAACTTAGTTCCTTTATCTTAAAGTTAAAATTAAATATCATTATACTAGTGTTCATTGGAAAAACATAACAATGTTTTTGTTATAACCATTCAAGCCTAACAAAGATAACTAGGTATAAAATGAATATTCAGAGACTTAGCTTTTAATTTTGAATTAATATTTATAAGAGGGAAGACAACTTAGTGTTAGCTGAAATTTGTCCAAGAAAAAAATTCCTATCATGGATGTGTACATTTAATTAGACTAAAATATGTCCTTATACACTATGGTCATGTTTGCAATTAAAAATATATTTAATACAAAGTTCTGTTGACCCAATTTCCAACAAATGTATATGTCTCCAAGACTCAAAATTCTTTAATAACTTCAAATTTAAAAAGCAACCTTGTAAATATTTATAGAGGCAAATTATCCCCCCAAATGGCAGTATTTCTCATTGTCAAAGATTAACAGTCCATAATTAAATGTAATATAAGTTTAAAATTACATGGTACTTAAAATACAGAATCAAGGGAAAAACAGTATGCATATATATATATAATACAGCCATAACCATCATCATGTCTTCATCACCAATTTAATACCAGGCACCATCCTACAGTCTTCACAAATAATTTCTAACATGAGGCACCATAGTAGGGTCTTCATATATAATTTCTGAACTTCACAAACATACACCTAAAAAAATTAGGACTCAGGTTAAATAATCCTTCCACAATCACACAAGTAGCAAATGGCAGATCCCAAATATAACTAAATTTAAAGCATAACTGAATTTAAAGCATAAATTCTTTCCACTCTGCCAGGCTGCTTCATAGCACTAATGGTAAAAATTAGCTCTAGAGGATTATAAAATAGTACAAAGAAACTGTCATCAACTCAATTTAGCAATGACAAGAGCTCATGGCCATATTTTCTAATTTAAGAAAGTTCATAAATCTTTCTTTAGTCTTCATGAGGTATTAAGAAAACTAGTATAAGGGTGCCCACACACCATCCTATGAATAGAAGAGATATTTTTATTTCACTGAGATAATTATATGCCTTCTTTTACATGTTACCACTCTAAAACTGTGTCTACACAAGCTAATTCTTAGAGAATACACATAACAAGCCAAGAAAATAACCCTTCTAATAGCAAGAGGGACTGGAGGGAAATTTTCTCAGTGATGGCTGATATATGTTGAACAGGTAGGTAGTCAAGGTCCTCAAAAAACTGAACTTAATTGGCAGAGACTCCCCCAGCCTAAACAGAAGGCTACTACAGTCAGTTCAGAATGGTTCAAATTAAGGAGATTACAATAGAATCAGGATAAATGCACTTTCAAACAGCGTGAGTGTGTTTAAAGAAAATTTATATTGATTCTTAATGTCCTCTTCTGTAGGTACTACACATAGAAAATGAGCTGATAACTTCTCCCAGCGGAGGTCATTTATTTGCACTGACCCATCGCAATCAGATCCCTCATGACCAACAGCATATATTATACTTGCAATGTGGCTCTCCAGAGTTAAAACTGTTTTCAGAGGTCCTGGAACAGAGTCAAACTAACAGGCCTTGATAACAATGAGCTCAGGGTGTAGTACCATGGGGAGAACAGTGGCTGGAGGTCCGGAGGTCTAGATTCAAGCCCTGCTTTTTCAACTATTTATATATATAATATTAGAAAATCTCTATCTCAGGGCACCTCAGCTTCCCAACCAGTAAAGTGATATGGTTGACCTAGATACTATAATGAGTTCAAGTCTCCTGGCCCAGGCTAATTATCCTGCTCACAAAGGCAACTTGTAAATGAGACTGAACCCTTATTAGATGCCTTAGTGATCAGCAGGAATAGGAAAGCTGCCAGAAGACATTCGAATTTTTAAGAAAGCTGAAAGAAAGATTTCTCAAACTACAAAGCAATTAGCTTCATAGCATTCCTGGGCAAGAATCTAGATAATGTATAGAACAGGCAGATGTGATCATTTGGGGCTAACATGAGTGCATAGGAAATTCCAAGTCTGCCTCACCTCACTTCCTCCTGTGATAGGGTTACAGTTCTAGTAGATCAGAGAAAACATACAATAAACAAATTAAGTCACCTCTTAACACAATTCATAGGGGCGGGGAGACTAAGGATAATAGAAAACTTCTGTTAAAACATAACTAATCAGCTCCAGGTAAAGACGGCAGAGTAAACACACACATCTGCTTTCACTCTCACTTAAATCCCTCTAAAAAACATCAGTAAAAAAGTTCATTTTCTTTTGGGCGGGGGTTGGTTTTTCTTCCTTAAATTATAAAATCACAATGGTAGGTAGGAGAGGAGATGAGAGCATCAACATTTCAAGATTTTGAAAGTTAAGAAACAGAGGCTCAAGAGGTAAAGACACAGAATACCGGTACTTGAGAAAGCTGAATCTTAGCTGTGGAAAAAGCAAAGAAATGAACCAATTTACACAAAATCCCCTCAGCCTCAGGAATTATAAATACAGGCACCTATGGAAGCACTGTTGCAAGGCAGAGAGGAGATAAAATAAGGAAAGCTGCCTGAAGTCTGCTAAGAAGGCACTCAGAACCCAGGTACCCTCCCCACTGCCTATTCTTAACCCAGCAAATAATTTATAAATATTCTTAAAAAGACAGAACAGTGCAACCATTAAAAAAGGGTATTCTCTGGGTCCAGTACAACAGAGGAGTGTGGACAGTGAGACACAGACATAACTGAAAGCAGGGAACCAGAATAAAAACAGTGCATTAGGTGAACATGTACAGAATGAGGGTCAAAAACCACACTCTCCCACCAAACTCCCTCCAAGCACCCAGAAAGCTGGCAGCCAGTCTTTCGCCCTCAGAAAGAAGTCTGAAAAAGTTCTCTGGATCATCTAACCAGCTCAAGAGAAAAGACCTCAAGATATTGACATCAGAGGTTCCTCAAGTAAAAAGCCCACCCAGATCAAAGTGCACAGTAAATAAAAGCCATTCATATAATCAGAACTTCCAAGTAGTTTTTAGTCTACCATTCCTAAACATGAACAGACAAGCAGGAATTACAAAACGGTTAAGGGAAACCACTGAGAAATTATAGAGACAAAAACAAGTATAAAAAGTAACTTGAAGGAAACAGACTACATTGGGAGAAGAAAACTTATTAAAAATCTATCTATATTCTTTCACCGCCTGGCTTATTTCACTCAACATAATGCTTTCCAGTTCCATCCATACTGTTGCAAACCATAGGAGCACCTTCTTTCTTTCTGCTGCATAGAATTCCATTGTGTAAATGTACCATAATTGTTTGATCCATTCATTTACTGATGGGCACCTAGGTTGCTTTCAACACTTGGCTATTGTAAATTGTGCTGCTATGAACATTGGGGTGCATAGGTTCTTTTGGATTGGTGTTTCAGGGTTCTTAGGATATAATCCTAGCAGTAGAACTGCTGGGTCAAAAGGCAGATCATTTTTAGTTTACTGAAAAAATTCCATACTGTTTTCCATAGTGGTTGTACCAATCTGCAATCGCACCAACAGTGCACTAGGGTCCCCTATTCTCCACAACCTCTCCAACACTTGTTTGTTGCTTTGTTTATGAATGGCCATTCTGACCAGTATAAAGTGGTATCTCACTGTGGTTTTAATTTGCATCTCTCTGATAGCTAGTGATATTGAGCATCTTTTCATGAAAGACAAATACCACATGATCTCACCTTTAACAGGAACCTAAACAACAAAACACACAAGCAAAATATAACCAAAGACACTGAAATAGAGAACAGGCTGACAATGACCAGAGCGGAGAGGGGAGGGAATTTCAGGGGAAAAAGGGAAGGGTTTACAGGGACAAGTATAAAGGACACATGGACAAAAACTAGGGGGGGTGGAAATGGAAGGGAGGTGGGGAGCACTGGGAGGGTGGGCTGGGATGGGAGTAAAAGACAGAAAACTGTACTTGAACAATTAACATTTAAAAAATGTTTTAAAAATCTATCTATATTCTTAAAGAGATAAAATAGTGCAACCATTAAAAAAGAACAGGATATGCCCTAGGTAGTGTGGCTCAGTGGATTGAGTGCCAGCCTGGGAACCAAAGGGTCACATCACCAGTTTAATTCCCAGTCAGGGCACGTGCCTGGGTTGCGAGTCAGGTTCCCCACTACAGGGCACGAGCAAGAGGCAACCACACACTGATGTTTCTCTTCCTCTTTTTCTCCCTCCCTTCCCCTCTCTCTAAAAATAAATAAATAAAATCTTTAAAAAAAACAAACAGGACACTATTTCAGAAAAGAACAGAGAACTAAAGGAGAGCTATTGGAAATTTTTAACTAATGATTCCAGAAATGATAAAACTCAGTAAAAGTGCTGGGAGATAAGGTTTTGGAAATGGCCCAGAAAGTAAAGCAAACAAAAATTAAAAATGGGGGTAGAGGGACAAAATTAAGAGTGGCCCAGGAAGTTCAAAACCAAATACAAGAACTTTCAGAAAGAGAACATGAAAAAGAGAATGACTGATAAAATAATTCATGAAAATTTTCCAGAAAAAAAGAATGTGAATTTCTAGATTGAAAGAACTCTCTGAGTTTCCAGAACAATAGACAGAGACTCACAAAAGACATATTATTATAAATGTTCAACACACTTCAAAAAAAGAGAAGGTCCTCCAAGCTTCCAGATAGTAAAAAGAAGTCACATACAAAGAATGAGAAATCAGAAGGATTTCTTACTTCTCAACTGAAATGGCAGAAGCAAGAAGGTGATGGCACAACAACTCAACATTCCAGAGAAAAATTATTCCAAACTAGATATTTATGTGAATTTACATTATCAAGTGTAGAAGTAGAATTGATACGTTTTAATACGCAAGGTCTTTAAATTAAAAAGTACCCTTTTCTCAGAAACCTACTGGAGATGTGCGCTACCAAAAAGAGAAATTAACCAAGTAAGAAGTCATGAGATGAAATTTAGAAAATAGATCCACCACAGGAGGGAGAAAACTTAACCCCCAAGATTACAGGGAATAATTGCATGATTTTAGATTGTCCATTCACCACTGCAGAAGGGAACCAATCCAGATTATGACAGACTAGATGGCTCCGAGAAAGACTGTCAGGAAGATGAAACTGATAAACACTTCTAATACTTGGAAGTTTTAAAAGGAGATTCATACAAGAGGCAAAAAGTCTGGGGATTAATTGGTTAAAAATATACACAAAAGTAAACAGTCAAGGAAAAAAAAGATAATTACCATGTTCAAGTAACATAAAAAGAAAAGGTAATCAAAGTGTACTAGATGGTTCAGCCATACACTAACATAATCAAATGAACGTTAACACTGAATATAGAAAAACTACTATATAACCATTTTGGTAAAATGGAAGGATGGAAAAGGTATGTTTGCTTTTTAAGAGACAAAGTGAGCTAAATCCTTATCTTCAATAATGGGAAATTCAGAATTTAAAAACTTAAAGTAACTCTCTAAGTTTTAGTGTTCAGAAACATTTAAGAATCAAGATAATCAACAAAAGAAGGTGAAAATGTTTGTGTCTGGAGAAGCAGAAGAATCCTCTTAGTTATAAACCTCGTAAAACTATTTAGATTCTTTACTCTGTAAGAGTACACTCTGATTTTAAAAAAGAAAAACAAAAATAAAATAAAATCAATCATTTTATAGACTGATTCTAGACAAATTCCTAAGCTTAAGAACAAGGCAGTAACCCATAAATTGTGTTGCAAAAGCCAAAAGGTTATTTACCATGTGTTAAAACAGTGTGTTGCTGTTGTCTGTTTCTTTCCTCCTTTTTTGAGCTGTTGTCTGTCTTTCCTCCTTTTTTGAACTATTAAAACTCCAGGTATGCAGAGATTAACTTCCAGCTTCATGCTCCCTTCCACATAGCTCTGCTCAAATTCTTCCACAGCTAAGAGATTTGTCAGGGACTCCCTCTGCAGAGAGGCTGAGGACAACAGGGCACAGAGCCTCCCATGTAGCTCCCACCAACATGGTATTTTCATATTGTGAGAAGTGCAATGTGATAACTCTCCATGCAATAAAGTTGTACACCACAGATACTAATATATGCATGCATGTATGTGTGTACAGATATGTATACATGTGTATATGTACACATGCATGTGTGTGTGCACAGGTGTGTGTATACATATTTGCTGACTCATAACTTTTTTCCTTAGTGTAATTTTATTTTCAGCCCTCAGTTTACTAATATTATCATAATGATACAAAGATAAAAAATAGGAAACTGGTTTAACAGAAGTATGAGTGAAAAGGGCTCAGAGGTTTTATTTGACAATACAAGTAAACTATAAAGTAACTACTAAAAATGTTACTGCCATCTTAAGATACATTAATAAAAGTACAGTATCTCGATTCTACACAACAGACCTTACTTATCAAGTCATTAGTATCACTTTCAGCTCATAGCTTCATACTTTGAGAGGAATCTAGACAAAGTGAAACACATTAAAAGATAAAGGGCTAGGTGAGTGAGAAAATCTGAACAAAGCATTCAGCTAAAGGCTATAATGCTTCATGTTCAATCCTTTCAATCAAAGAAACATGGCAGCAAAAATAAAATAAAAGCATAAAGTCACAATTGAATTAACTGGAAAATTTTTCAATTCTATAAAAGACTGGTATGTGGAACATGAAATTGATTTGCTCAATGCAGACCCAAATGGTAGCAGAGAATCAAATAGAAAACTGATTATTACAACAACAGTGAGGGCTCCAACAAAAAAGAATCCCTGACTAAGATCCCTAAGAATCACAGGTACAGAGGGTTATGGGAAAACTGGTCAATACCAGATGGGGCTTCAAACATCAAAGGGTTGGTCTGAAAATATGATTCTTATAAGGTTGGCTACTTGTTTTTGTAAATAAAGTTTTGTTAGTACACAACTGCACCCATTTATTTACATTTTATCTGTAGGTGCCTGCATGCTACAACCACAGATCTGAGTAGTTGCAACTAAGGCTGCATGATTCACAAGCCTGAAATGATTGCTCCTTGGTTTTACAAGAAAAAGTTTTCTGGCCCCTGAACTAGAAAAACAAACACAGGCAAATATGACATTTAAACTATAAATATAAAGCACCGGAACTGCTCTCCCACCATAAACTAAGAAATAAGACAAAAAATACAAAACAACTGTTTTCAGATATTAGGTAGCAGGTAGCACAGAGCTAAGGGTCTCTGACACAGCTGAATTTTATGAGAGCAGATCACCAGACCAGAATGGCGAGCTATGCAGAAAAAGAACTCCAGAGATCTGACAGGGGATCTTTTTTGAGACTTTTCCTAGAATAAATGCACATTCAAATAAAAAAATTCAATGGGGTCAGGCAAAGAAAGATTAGAAACCTATTGTTCTAACAACTTACACAAAGCTGAGAGAGAAGTCTAGTTCTGAAAGTCAAGAGTGAAAAAACATTGCTATATACCTTGGGCACTAAACAGAGGTCACAGAAGAGTCATGGCTCCAAAGTAGAAAAGCTAGAAGACTGCTCCTACCCACCATAATAACCACGCCTTGAAAATAATAATAATAACAGCAATAATAATATCATCCACAAGTAACTGCCAGCCAAAAATGAAGGACAGAAATGAAAGATTTTTTAAAAAAAAACAAACATGAAACTCAAAATACGTAACTAGGGTCCCAGACTGAAAAGGTGGAGGGAGGATAAAAATATTTTTTTAAATAATGGCCAAATTATTTCCAAAATCATGAGAACAATAAATCTCTGAACCAAGAAGTTCAGTGGACCCAAAGCAACATAAACCACAAGAAACCACATGAAAGTACATCAAATTAAATTTCTGAAAACCAGGGACAAAAAGAAAAATCTTAAAGGCTTTCAAAAGAAAAAAGGACATATAAGTGGAAATAAAGATAATATTTACAACAGACTTTTCATCAGAAAATATGCAACTCAGAAACAATGGAGCATGCTGAAAGAAAACTACCTCCATATCTAGAACTCTAGATCAAGCACAAATGTCCTTCAAAATGAAGATAAAATACAATTTTTAAAAGATGAACAGAAGCCAATGGAATTGCACTATAATAAATTTAAAATAAATGTTTTTAAAGTAATTCAAGGAAAATATCAGATGGAAATCTGGATCTACATAGAAGAATAACATGTACCAGAAACAGCTGCTACAAAAATAAATATAAAACATGTTTTCTCATTTTTTTTACATTTCTTGAAAAGCTAATTAACTGATTACAGCAAAAATAATAAAGCATTGTGAAATATATACTAGAAATAAAAGAAAAATGTATAACACAAAACAGCACAAAGACCAGAGGAAAAAACTTTTGGAAGCATACTGTTCTAAGGTTTATACATTATAAAGAAATGTAATACTGTTTGGGGGTAAACTGTGACGACTTAAAGATGCATATTAGAAACCCTTGACCAGTCCTTAAAAAGTAACAAAGAGATATATCTAATAAGCCAGTTTTGAATATAAAATAGAATCATAAGAAAATACTCCAATAATCCAGAAGAAAGCAAAGAAAAAAATGAATAAAAATGGATGGGACAGATAAGGGGAAAAGATAGCAGACTTAAACCCAACCACGTCAATATAATTATATTAAATATAAATAGTCTATTATAATTAAAAGACACTGATTCTCAGAATGGACAAAACTTTAAAAGGCCCAACTATATATTGCCCACAAGGAATGCACTTTAAATACAAAGACAAGTTAGGTCAAAGGTAAAATTATTTTTAAAAAATTATAAACATAAATTACAAGAGAGCTGAAGTGGCTAGATTAATATTAAAGATGACTCTAAGAGGACTATTACTAGGAATAAAGAAAAAAGTTTCATAATAGTAAAAATGTCAATCCTTCAAGATGACATAAATCCCAAATGTGTAGGCACCTAATAACAAAGCTTCAAAATATATGAAGCAAAAACTGATATATCTAAAAGGAGAAGTTGACAAACCCAGAATTATAATTGGAGATTTCAACAGGCCTCTTTCAGCAACTAATAGAACAAGTAGACAGAAAATCAATAAGGATATAGAAAACATGAACAACACTATCAACCAACATAAGCAAACTGACATTTATAAAACATTACACTCAAAAACAGAATACACATTTTTTTCAAATGCACATGGAACATTCACCAAGAGAAACTATATGCTGGGCCATGAAATATCAATATATTTTTAAAACTTGAAATTTCTATTTCCAGTCAAGATGTAGGTGTAGGTAGACGTGCTTCACAATCTCGTGCAACCACAGAAAGAATTACAACCAGATCTCAAAAACAACACCCAGAATGTCAGAAAATCCAGCTGTATGGAAGTCTGACAACCAAGGATATAAAGCTGCCACATTCATCTAGATGGGTAGGAGGGACAGAGTGGCAGAAACAGTACAGAGAGACCACAGCACAAAAGGTCCCACATTCACATGTGGTGGATAAAAACTGGGAGGGATTCCTTGGGAGAGAGATATCCCAGCCCCAGGACAGGCTGCATAGCCCAGGGTTCCAACACCAGGTAGACAAACCCCCATTATCTCTAGCTCTAAATACCACTGGGGTTTGGGATGGCAGAAGAAAATGCCGGATTTTCATCACTTAAAGGGTCTGCACACATTTACAATCTACGCAAACCCCACAGCAGCAGCTGGAAGGGTACCAATTGCATCGGGAGATGGGTGACGTGACTGGAAGCAGGGGTGAGTGACAGGCCTCCAGAAGGCAGACAGTGGCACTGTCCACTCTCTGAGCACCCCCAACACACACACACACACACACACACACAAAGTGGTGAATTGGGTTGCCCTGCCCTGCCAATTTACCTTTTTACAGGTAATCTTTCTACACAGGCCACACTACTAAGACAGGGAGATAAAGCAGCTCTACCTAGTACACAGAAACAAACACAGGAAGGCTGCCAAGTTGAAGAGACAAAGAAATATGGCCCAAATGAAAGAACAGAAAAGGAACTAAATGAAGAGGAGATAGCCAACCTATCAGATGCAGAGTTCAAAACACTGGTGATCAGGATGCTCAGAGAACTGCTTGAGTATGGTAACAACATAAAGAAAGAAATGAAGGTTATACTAAGTGAAATAAAGAAATATACACAAGGAACCAACAATGAAAGAAAGGAAGCCAGGATTCAAATCAATTTTGACTTGGAACAGAAGGAAAGAAAAAGAGAAAAAGAAAAAGAAGAAATAAATATTCAACCAGAACAGAAAGAACAAGAATTCAAAAACATGAGGAGAGGCTTAGGAACCTCTGGGACAACATGAAAAGTTCTAACATCCAAATCACGTGGGTGCGAGAAGGGGAAGAGCAAGACATTGAAAATTTATCTGAAAAAATAATGAAAGAAAACTTCCCTCATCTGGCAAAGGAAATAGACATACAACTCCAGGAAGCAAAGAGTCCCAAACAAGTTGGACCCAAAGAGTACTACACCAAGACACATCATAATTAAAATGCCAAAGGTTAAAGATGAAGAGAATCTTAAAAGCAGCAAGAGAAAAGCAGATACTTAACTACGAAGGAGTTCCCATAAGACTACCAGTTGATTTCTCAAAAGAAACTTTCCAGGCTGGAAGGGACTGGCAAGAAGTATTTAAAGTGATGAAAAACAAGAACCTACAACCTAGATTACCCTATCCAGCAAAGCTATCATTTAGAATAGAAGGGCAGACAAAGTGCTTCCCAAACAAGGTAAAGGAGCTCATCATCACCAAGCCATTATTACATGAAATGTTAAAGGGACTTATTTAAGAAAAAGAAGAAGATCAAAACTATGAACATTACCCCTAGCTGGTGTGGCTCAGTGGATTGAGCGCCAGCCTGAGAACCAAAGAGTTGCTGGTTCAATTCCCAGTGAGGACACATGCCTAAGTTGCGTGCCAGTTTCCCCAATGTGGGGCACAAGTGAGAGGCAACCACACATTGATGTTTCTCTCCCTCTCTTTCTTCCTCCCTTCTCCTCTGTCTAAAAATAAATTAAAATCTTAAAAAAAGAACTATGAACATTACAATAACAAACTCACAACTATCAACAACTGAGTCTGAAAAACAAAAACAAACAACCAAAACAAGACCAGAATCATAGATATGGAGATCATCTGTTATTTTGGAGAGTGTCAACGGGGAGGGGGAAAGGGGAGTACAGGGATTAAGAAGCATAATTGGTAGACACAAAATAGACAGGGGCATGTTAAGAATAGTATAGAAAATGAAGAAGCCAAAGAAGTTATATGCACGACCCATGCACATGAACTAAGGGAGAAGGATTATTGGAAAGAAGAGGGTACCATACAAAGGGGGGCCAAGGGGGAAAAATTGGGACAACTGTAATAGCATAACCAATAAAATACACTAAGTCAAACTGAAATTTTTGAAGAGCATTAAATTTGAAATGAACAAAATACTGAGAACACCATCCACAAACAAAATCTGGAAATTAAACAATACTTCTAAATAATACATAGGACAAAAAAAAATCACAGCATCACAGGAGAAACTAAGAAATATTTTGAACTGACTGATTATAAAAAGAATACCAACCAAAATGTGTAGGACACAAGTAAAGCAGTGCTCTCAAGAAGAAATCTGTAGCTTTAAGTATTTACACTAAAAAGTAAGAAAGACAAATATTGCTCTGAGATTCTTCTTCCAAGAGCTAGGAAAAGTATAAATTAAGTTAAATGTAAAACTGAGCAAAAGAAATTAAGAACACAGAAGCAATAAGTGGAATATAAAAAACTAACAATAGAAACCAACAAAATGAAAAGCTGGTTATTTTAAAAGAGCAATAAAATTGACAAACTTCTCACTAGGTTAATCAAAAGAGAAAGAAAAGACAAATTACCAATATCAGGAATGAATGATGAGAAATTACTTCACATCCTAAATACACTGCAAGATAATGCAATTATTATAAGTAACTTTATGCCAATAAGTATAACTTAAATGGATAAATTCTTTAAATGACCAAACATACACACACACAGAGAGACTAGGAAATCTGAATAGCTGTATATCTATTAAAGAAATGGAGTTCATAATTTAAAACCTTCCCACAAAGTATTCTCCAAGACAAGATGGCTTCACTGGAAAATTCTACCAAACATCTAAAACATAAATACCACCAGTCCTACTCAAACTTTTTAGAAAACAGAGGAGAAACGAAGACTAAAGACATTGCTTAAAAAAAGGTAATCTACATGCAAATATCCTTCATGAAATAGATATAAAAATTGGTAACAAAATATTAGGAAATCAAATCTAGCAATACATAGATTGATAACACACCCTCCATAGAGAGTCTATCTTAGGAATTGAAGCTTAGTTGAATTAGTTCAAAAGTCCATCATAATTGTAATCACCCATATTAACAAAACAAAACCTATGATCATCTCAACAGATGTAGAAAAAACATTTAACAAAATTCAGTACCTCTTCATAGTGAAAATTAAGCAAACTAGAAATGAAAGGGAACTTCTTCAACCTGATTTAAGGGGATGTTTGAAAACTTGCAGCTAACACCAACTACTAATGATAGAATAATGAACACTTTTTGCCAAATCTGGAACAAAGCCCATCTGACTACACTGTGTGGCCTTGGTTGCTAGACAGAATCCAGTCTGTAGGCAAGTAAGAAATACTAAAAAGGAAGAGGGAACATCTATGGGAAATGTCATATGTGGTAATTTATGAATTTTTTAAAACATCATGTATCGTTTGTCTAAAAAAAGATATAAACAAATTCTATACATACTGAAATTAAAGAACATTAAAAATTCTTTTGTTTATAGATGTAAAAATAAAAAACTCTGGGACAAAGCAAGGATGTACACTCCCACCACTTCTATTGAACTTTGTACTGTAGGTCCTAACAAGTGAACCAAGAAAAAGAAATAAAGGGCATACAATTGGAAAGAAAGCTGTAACACCATTTTTATTTGCAGACATCATCATTTGCACTTACGAAAATTAAAGGACCTTACAGAAAAGCTACCAAAGCTAGTAATTGAGTTTAGAAAAGCTGCAGTACGTATGATAAGTATACGAAGTTTAATTGTATTCCTACATACTAGCACTAAACAATTGAAAAATAATATTTAAAAGTAATGCCACTTATAACAGCATTGAAAAATAAGAACCACTAAAGATAAGTTTAATTACATATTCTAGAACTGTATACCAAAAACTACAAACAATGTTGAGAGAAACTGAAGACCACTAAAGAAATGGAATCTAGATTATGTTCATGGACTGGAAGACCTAAAATTTTTAACATGTCAGTTCTCCCCAATTTGACTTATGGATTCAACAAAACAACAATCAAATTTCCCCAGGGTTTTTTTTTTTAACAAATTGGAAGATTAACTCTAAAACTTATATTGAAATGCAAAGTATCCATAAGAGCCAAAACAATTCTGAAAAAAGGAAAGTTGGAGAATTTACCCTGATTTTAAGACCTACTATAAAATTTTAGTAACCATGATGGCATGGCATTGGCATAAGAGCCATGTAGAACAAAAAGAATTATAGACTCAAGAAATAAAGGCATGCAGATACATATACATCAATACACTCAATTGATTTTTGACAGTGATATCCAGATAATTCAATGCAAAAAGCAATAGACTTTTCAACAAATGATGTTGGAACAAGATAGTCACATGCAGAAAGAACTTCAACCCTTACCTCCCACCACACACACACACACACACACACACACACACCACTACAAAATGGGTCACCTACTCACAGACCAAAACCTAATAATTACTATAATAAAACTTCTGGAAGAACTCATAAGAGAAAAATCTTTGCTACCTTGGAATAGAAATTAGAACTCATATAGCTGGTGGGCAGAAAATGGTACAACCATTTTTTAAAAGTTTAGCAGTGCTTTATAAAGTGAAACCTCTATTTCCTATATGATTCGGCAAGTGCACGCCTATATTTACAACAGAAATAAAAACATATGCTCCACACAAAAAAACAGTACATGAAATTTCATAATCATCAATAATGAATAGATAAGCAAACTGCATTATACAGATACAAGGAACTACTACTTAGCAATAAAAAGGAATAACTGAGTTAAGCAACAACATGAAGTCAGATGAAGATGACTGTAAATTATCACATTTCAATTATAAAAAAGTATAGAAAAGGCAAAATGAATTTATTATAACAGTGTGGTTACCTGTAGGTGCTATAGTTTCACAAACACATCTGTCAAGACTCCTGAAACTGTACTTATTTACTTAAAACGAGTACATTTTATTGTATTTAGAGTACATCTCAATAATCAGAAATGTATGTATTGAGAAGAATCCATATAAAAAATCTCTCAAAGAAAAAAATTTATTTTTAATATAGCCAAAGTACCATCTTACGCATCTCTAAGGTAGAACTGTGAATCACTTATAAAGTACACAATATTTTTTTAAGATTTTATTTACTTAATTTTTAGAGAGAAGGGGGAGGGAGAGAGAAAGAGAGGGAGAGAAACATCCATGTGTAGTTGCCTCTCATGTGCCCATCCACTGAGGGCCTAGCCTGCAACCCAGACATGTGCCCTGACTGGGAATGGAACCAGTGACCCTTTGATTCACAGGCCAGCACTCAATCCAATCCACTGAGCCACACCAGCCAGAGCTAGTACACAATATTTAAAAAAAAATTATTTTCATAACTAAACATATCAGAACACTGGTTAATAACTTACATTTATTAACCTTAACTAAAAGATAGTTCTCGTGAAATTTCTGGAAACTGAACTATTTAATGAGTGCACTAGTGACATTAGGATGATTTCTTGCCCAACTGTAATAACAGACTATAAACAAAAATGTGTATTATTTTCTCTGTATAGCAGACACTTGTTAGTTGTTCACCCAAACGTGAATGGCTCCTTCCGCCACAGTAACATATACTCAGGAATAACAACATGCCCACTTAACTACATTTCCCTAGTCTACCTGAGGTTAAGAATGGCCAGATGTGCTGTAAGGAATTTCCTGAAAGTTTCCTTAAAAGGAAGGGTGTGGCCTTCCAACATTTCCCCCTCCTTCCTATCCAGAATGCCACCATGATGACTAGAGTTTGAACAGCCATCTTGGACAATACGCTACCTGTGATTAAACTAAAGATGATGGAGTAACAAGAGTGAGCAAGCCTGGATCTCTTGATGACAGAGTACTAACCAAACCAGTTCTGAAATGCCTCCCTCCAAGCTGCTTGTATATAAAATAAAAATTTTCAGCAACTGGCTTTTTATTTTTAAAAATGAAAAGACTTTTAGTGAGGTGATGAATTTTTAGGAAAAAAAAACTAGGCAGTTAGGTTTTTACCTTGCGCCAGTACTGATCAAAAAAATGAACTACACCAATTTTCCATTTCCAAATGATTCAATTTGGAATAAAGGAGTCTAAGAGGAAAAAAAAAATCTTATCTGCCTGTCTGTGAGAAGAAATTTTAGGCTGCATTATTGTTCCATTAATCTCTGATGAAGCTTTAAAAAAATGTAAACTATATTATCACTCCATTAATCTCAGGCAAATCTATATGCTCCAGTGATTTCTACCTTCATGCTTGCACTAAATTATATGGTCTATGCTGTTAATTTTTAAAAGGCTCAGGAAAAAAAAAAACCAATGTTTGGCAATGGCTAAGGGAACTTTGCAGAAGCCCTCCATTGGAAAGGAGAACATACAGTACAATGTGTTGGTTAAGTGTTCAGACTCTGAAGTCAGGGACTCAGTTCCATCGCTTGCTGGCTGTGTGAACTTGTATAGGTTACTTAAATTTCTTGTTTTCTTATCTGAAAAATGGGAACAGGACCTTAATGAAAATATACACAAAGATGGCAAGCAGTGAAGTAGTTCCAGGCATTCAGTAAGCACTCTTAGAAGAAGCAAAAGATCTGAGATGAGACTATGCATACAGAACATGTAAGAGTCTGACTTGTAATAAAGATTCCTATTAGTGAGTGGCTGGAAATTTTAAATAGAAAAAAGAAAACAAAAGACTTATTAGGAATTAAATGCTTTTGAAAAATAAGGAAACTGACATTATACATATGCGCATGTGTATGAAAAGATGCTCAAAGAAACTACAAATTAAAATATTAAAAAATTGTTTTGCTCAGAGTGAAAAAATTAAAATGAATAAATATCATTTTAACCAAGTAACCAAACCAGTTCTGAAATGCCTCCCTCCTATTACTAAGGATAGAAGAAATGCCCATTTATGTACTGTCCACAGGAATGTTAAGCTAACATAACATTTTAAAGAACTTATGTCTATCACTATCAAATTTAATGTATAATTGTACTATTACACCCCAAAAAAACTGAATCTTAATGTTTCTCACAGAAAAAGCATATTGCCAGAGAAGATGGATAATGAACCCCTCTCTGCAATTTTTTAAACTACAAAAATGAGCCCTGGCTGGTGTGGTTTGGCAGATTGAGTGCCAGTCTGAGAACCAAAGGGTCACTGGTTCAACTGCCAGTCAGGGCACATACCTGGGCTGCAGGCCAGGTTCCCCAGTGCAGGGCACATGAGAGGCAACCACACACTAATGTTTCTCTCTCCCTTTCTTTCTTCCTCCCTTCCCCTCTGTCTAAAAATAAATAAACAAAATCTTTAAAATATAAAAATAATTTTTAACACAAATATCTTCATCATCAATCAAATGCATAAACTGTGGTATAAGAGTGAATTACAACTTCACATTGTTGGAGCTTTAATATTTAACTAAAAAAGCAAGTTACAAAAGAATATAATATATTCCATTTATAAAAAGCTCAAAAACATACAAAACTATATATATATATATAGCACACACACACAAAACATTCATAATTAAAAGTTTTTTAATAGGGAATGAAAAACATACAATTCTACATAATAGTTACCTCTGAAGGGAGAAGAAAGAGAATGGGAAGGGAAACGCACTGCCTTTATGAAAGATAAAATATTCTTTTTCTTACTCTGGGCATTAGGTACATGGGTATTCATTGAACTGTGTTCTTTCTACCTTATGGTTTATACATACTATTTTTATCTACTCTATATCTAATAAAACCATTTTGAAACTACGTATGTGTATAGGCAAACATATACATAAAAGCAAGGGGGGGAAATAGCCTAGAATGATAAAGATTAAACTACTGGTAGTTATTTCCCCTGGGAGAGAAAACCTTCATCCTTCAATATTGTTTGAATTTGAAAATAATTATGTAATGTTTTATTAAATTAATAAAAGTTAACTTTTCTTTTAAAATTAAATTTTAAAAACTATAACTGCAAAAATGTTAGTGTGTGCAGATTAATAAAGAACCATGTTTACTCTGTTATTACATCTGTGTACAATAAATGAGCACGTTAACAATAATAAAAGAGTTGGGGTAAATCTGATCCAATGGAATAGCTGGATTATGGGAAATTTTTTTTTTTTTGTATTTTTAATTTCTTGGAAGTTCTATTTCTTAGAAATATTTTGTATTTTATTAGTACCTCACTTAGAGAGAAATTAAGGAAAAATGACAACTGCAAGAAAGCCAACTCTCTACCTTCAGGGTAGCCAAGTGAAAAATCGACCCACATGGGAAGGCTGAATGAACTACAGCTGACTGACAATAGATAGCACATGCTGTACCAGTAAGTACACTCAAAACAACTGGAGGATCCCCCACACACCAAGATTACATCGAAAGGTTCTGAAGTGCATATGGACATTTTAGTGTTTAACTGAGAACTGGCACTGCCAAGAAAAAGTGCAACAGGGGCAGGGAAGGCTCCAGCACGCAGCGAGCCCAGGAATGTGCTGGAAAAAAAGAGGGATATGGAGCGATGGGCAGAGGAAGGATGGGAGGGAGGAAGGGAAAACTCTTCCTAATATGTGAGGAAATATATGACATGGCATAACAAACTCTCAAAACCTATAAAAACACTTGCACAACTGGAAAGCTAAGTGCTAAAGGAACAAAGAATAAAGGGCCAGGAATGAAAATTTGAAGGAATCCAGAATCAGAATGAGGAACAGCGACAAAAGAAATGCACTGTTTTGTAGTCTTTACAAATGTCCTTTCTATGCTATACTCTATGCCCATTCCTAAAAATTGGCAATTTCCACAAAGGTAAGAAGAAAAACAGGGGTAAAGGTCTATTTTATCCTCCTGCCAAAAATATCGCCAATATGAAATTAGTGCCAATCAAACCTTTAAAAAACAACTTACTGAAAACACCCCAAAGCAGATCTGTAGAGAAAAAAACTGATCTGCTGAGCCTACCACTATGAAATGTAGAGGCTCTATGTAACAAAGGCTGATGGAAAGAGTCAACTGCTTGTTTAGGGTACCTTCCCCATCCCCCATTATCAGGCTTTCTCCATGCCCATTTCTAATAATCAAAATTTAATGAGCTCTTCCCCTGCCAAAATTTTCTGATTCCCACCACCCACACCACCATCTCCATCCCCCCCAGCAGTACTGCTGTCTTTCTTCCCCACCTTTTTTCTCCACTCGTCCATCCTCTTAGATACCATATTTTGTAGTAGCGTATAACGTGCACTTTTTGCCCAGAGTTTTGAGGCAATAATAAGGGTGTGTGTGAAAAATAAGGGGGTGTGTTATACACGGGTATAATGATTATGTAGCATGGGTATAGTAATGGGTATAATAATCCCATGTATAATGTGCACAAAAATATGGGTGTGCATTATACGTGGGAGCACATCATACATGGGAAAACGTGGCATCTTTCTTCTCTCAACTCACAAGAGAAATCTTATTCTCAGTGCTTCAAGTATTTTCTGAAAATAGGCAAGTTACAAACGCTAATGCTTGATTCTACTTTCTTTTCACTATTGCCTGCCATTCTGCCCCACCCCAGCTCCTGTATATGTTTAATTTTAAAACTGAGTTCTGTACGGCTTCATTTAGCAGCAAGAACCCAGGCTCAGTTAATACTTTCTTAAATATTTTATTTATTTTTTTTTAGAGAGAGGGGAAGGGAGGGAGAAAGAGAGGGAAAGAAACATCAATGTGTGGTTGCCTCTCCCATGCCCCTCACTGGGGATCTGGCCTGCAATCCAGGCATGTGCCCTGATTGGGAATCAAACCCGCAACCCTTGGTTTGCAGGCCGGCACTCAATCCACTGAGCCACACCAGCCAGGGCTCAGTGAATACTTTCATATACACACACCTGTGACCAAAGTCTAAATCTGCTGACAACTATAGCTCATGTGTGTTGTCAACTGCCCTCCTTGTTTTCATATATAAGAATGCAAATGCCATAAAACCAGTATCTGCTTAGCATTTGACACACTCTTCCTATGATATATAGAAATTGGTCAACAAGTCCTGTTAAGTCTACCCCCAAAACATTACCTAAATCCATTCCTTTCTCTCCATTCCTACTGGCCCTGCATAATTTTTCACATCTAGATTACTCCAAGAGCCTTCTGTCCTCCTTTGATTTCTCTGCTAATACAATCCACACTCCACAGAGCCCACATGAGTTTTCTCTCTGAATCATAAATCTGATCATGTCAGTATTCTCAACTTCAGACATTCCCCTGTGCATACAAAATGAACTTTCAGCTCCTTTATATTGTCCAGTCTAGCATCAAACATCACCTTTCAGTTGTCTCCCATCTATTAGAGACTAGGCATTAAATAAAAGGTGAGTAAATATTTTTAAAAAAATAGAATTTTCCAGGATATCTAGAAATATTGTTGTATGACTTGTTAATGTATTATTTATACAATTACTTATATAACTGACAAATTTATTCTCCCAACCATACAATATTACCACCAAGCTCAAACTTTTACAAAATAGCTACACAAAGTTCTATCCACATAATATATCGCAACTGGATTGAGCTGCTTAAAATATTTCTATTTTCAATTCCAATATTAAAATGTACAGTGGATCACAAGGAATCTAAATCAGTAGTTATTTTCTAAAATGAGTATTAGTTAACATGTATCACCAAATTTGTCAGTTTTCTGGAAACTGTTAGTTCTGAGTTCTTAACAGTGCATCACACCTATCATATGAGAAAATGCAACAAAATCAAAGTAACTTTAGAACGTAAGTGCCTACCTAGGTGAGTCCCATTCATTTTCCATTGAGAATATTCCTTGAGTTTTATCATATAAACTACCAAAACAAGCTACTCACCTTAACGGAATCATTAGAAAAGTTTCCTAAGAACAAGTAAACATTTCTTTTTCAAATCAAATTTGTAAATTTTACTAAAGAAGCCAGTCTATTAGCATACACATACCAAAGTATGAGTCCTCATGAGAATCATTCTACTGTTTAATTAAATGTTACAGGATCTTGCTGACAGACTCAAGAATAGCACCATCTGTCTGGGTTACAAAGCTCAGTTTCACCACATAGCACCAAACAGCAACAAAATACCATTTTCGTAGATATCTCTCTCAAGTAATTTATAGACGACTAATGAGTTTAATCTACTTGGGAATCACAACACTTAAGTCAATCCACAAAGATGATTACACTTTGTATGTAAACCAATATTCTTTGAAAAGTGTTCTTAATAACTTTAACTTCAATTAAGAACTTGTATTTCAGGAGATAAATATTTATGGTCCTTCATAGCTGAAAAACGTAGATTTATGCTCTGGTATAAACTCTAAATGCTAAACTGCTCAAGAGTAAATCTATATAATGTGTATAAATCTGTAAAATTAAAAAGTGCCTGTTGTTATTTGTTTAGAATAATCATCATGTAAGTAATTTTTCCTAAAATATCTATAGGTCTAGAATTTTATCACCATACTTTTGATAGGATTTCAACTCCCTTTACTCCATGTAATACTTAAAAAAAGACAAAATATATACAATCATGTATATAATCTAAAGAATATAGAAACAAAACTAATTGAGAAAAATCTCATATTCTTGAATTCAAAATAGAAAATAATACTTGCCACTACAACTCGTAACCTAAACAGCCAATATAAAGGCAGGCTTGCTATAGGTAAAACATCCTACGCACCTCCCCTAACACTGAGTATTAAGGCAGATCACAATAAAGTAAAACCCTAAATATATGAGTGCTATTGTCCTAATCTTCAACTGTGTAAGAACTGAAAGAACTTACTGGGATAGATAACTTTCATTACTGAAAGAACATGAATGGGATAGACAGTAGATGACTTAGTAGGCAGTATCAAATGAGTAAAAAGCCACACTAAGTGGGCAAAGGTAAGAACTGTGGTCTCACAGATCAAACTTCTTGTAAAACCTTAAAGTTTTCTCAACAGGACTTTTTTCTTTATCCCAAGGCTTTTATTTTTTTTTTTTTTACCTTTTTTTTTTTCCTTTGTATTCTCAGCCGAGGACATGTTTACTGACTTTAGAGAAAGGGAAAGGGAGAAAAAGAGAGGGAGAAAGAAACATGGATCAGCTGCCTCTTGTGCGTGCATGCATCCATGCCTCGACTTGGACTGAACCCATAACCTACTCATATGGAATTCGATTCCTAGTCCAGGAATCGAATCTGTGACCTTTCAGTTTACAGGACTACTCTTCAACCAACTGAGCCACATGCAGCCAGGACACAACGATTTTCTTAATGACAACTTCAGTCTAACCAAAAATGGACATCTGGATATATGACATTTGCTAGACAGACATAGGGTGCAACTTACAATTTCACTTCCCCCATTTAGCTTGGCCCAATATCTAGTCTTACCAATCAATGGGCCACTGAAGTCACCTCCACTGAAACTATATGAAAACCCAGTACACTGAAGTACTATAACCAGAACCTGGGAGGCAGCCATTCAAGTAGGCAGAAATTCTTGGCACACATCTATAATGTACATATGCCAATATGTCCAAAACTAGGGTTCTTCCCAGGATTTTTGCTCATCATCAGTAAGACCCCATCAGGAAGTACTAAATTGCTGACTTAGGCAACAATTTAGAGCAAAAAACGGAACTAAGATAGTAAATTTACAAAGACAGAAGACATGACACTGACCAAAGATGCATCCCAAAGTAAGATTTTTCTGGGGTGGTTAACTAAACTATCTAAAAGCAATTCCAAAGGACCAAAAAATATTATGAACAATGGCCTTGGTATCTAATTCATTTCAAGGGGGCTTACTTTGAAAAATACTTCTCATATGGACAGATGTGTATCAGTTCTGGTGTGACTAGCTCAAAATCATTTTGTAAAGTGCATAACATTTGACCTACTTAAAATGACCATCAAAGGAAAATAAAAATGAAGATGGTTGCTTGCAATGGCACATCAAGTAAAATGTAAAATTTTTAGCTAAAAATTTTTTAATGTTTATTCAGTCTCAAAATCAGTATCTTTAATCTTTGAATTTAAAAGGCACTCAAGCTCCAACTGAGATTGTCTCCACTTCCTTCACACTTAATTCTTTTCTTCCATCTTCACATCTTTGATTTCTAAAAGGTTATTTTACTCTTTTTCACTACTATTCCTATCACCTTGATTCTTGATACCATCTCCAGCCGGACTTGTTTAGTCAACTTTCAATTTTTCTTTTATCTTCTATCTTTCTTCCTGTCTCTCCACTATTGTTATTCATAAGCCTACAAACACAAATGAGGCTTTGGCCTACTAAAATATTTCCTTCAACCTACCTTTCAGCCTCTTACCTTCCCCACTCCCATGTCCCATCTTGCTTCACAATCAACCTTCAACTGAAAAGTGTACCATTCATCCATTCCACAGCCCACTATGATCTAGAGTCTACCCTCAACCATCAAATGTAATGATTTCAACTAAGTACCAAGAAGTCCAAAGAGCAAACTCCTCATCTTTCATTCATTAACCTCTCCCACTCAATATCCACAACTACCTTTGAAAATCATGATTTTTATGTCAGAAAGCAAATTTATATTACCTATTGAAAGTACATACAACATATACATTTCATGACTTAAATGTCTAGGCTTCATGGGAAGTAATCCTACACAAAAATTTGTTTTAAATGCATAAAATTTAAAGAATGATAGGTTACATAGTTCAACAATTCTAATTTGTCTGTATATGAGAGCAATCCTAGAAAGGCTTTTAAATATATTATTAAATGTAATAGCATTTAACACACTTCTTTTTCCTCAATTCATTTCTCATAATAGTTTCTATATCATCCTGGATTATCTCCCATGTTGAGTTTCATATTCCATCTGCTCATTTAAGATTCACGTCTGTCCAGTTTCTGAAATATTTGTCACTTTAGTCATTAGCATTTTGAATAATATAGCACTGTTTTTTTAAGTTCAGAACTGAATTATTTTAGAAAAGTAACAATTTTAACATCATTTCTTAATCTAAATTGGCCTGTCCCCACTTCAAATTGTCCGCCCAACAAAACACTAGATTTCTACAGGGTTTTGTACTATTTTTTTTAAAGGAAACCAAGACCATAAATTGGAAGTGCTCTCCTTCATACCACTTCAGTAAATATTCTCAAGGGCAGTCTCAGAGTTGTCAACTGAGCTTCCAAGTAATGTCCTTTCCACTCCTCTCTAGCAAGCCACACCCATCCATTTCTTCAAGACACAGTTTAAACTCCCCTTCTGAGTTTTTCTGGCTATGAGGCACTATTCTACCTGTCCATGTTGCCCTCTCTCTGCACATACAACATAGCATCTTGGAAATTAAATAGTACATGCAGGTCTTTTTTCCACATACAAGACCCTTAGCCCTCCTGTGAGCCTAAAAGCCAGATTTTAACCATTTCTGATGTATGTACATTATTCGAAAATGAATTATATATCCTAAGTTTCTCAAATGTAACATTCAAAACAATTAACATTTCTAAATACTAGTTTATTGGTTACCTTCACTGGAGCTCATAAGTCCTCATTTACCACACAAAATAGAAGGCAGAAAACTTGTCTCCAGTGGTGAGTGAAAAAGCAAAGTAAGGGAAGAGCTAAGGGGCAAAGAAATACAAAATCTTTTCCTGATGACATCACCGACCTGCCACTACTCTCAATGTTTTAATACAAGTATCAGCAAAGAGGAAGCAGTGGTAGACACTGCAAGAAAGTAAAGGAAAACCTGCCTCAATCCTTACTCCAAAACTGCTGCACTTCCCATAGGCAGGCCATCCTCACCTCTCAACACTCTCCTTCCAGCATTTCCTTCAGACAGCAATCCTCTCCAAGGCCTAGAAGAGGACGGAGAGCCTGTGCCATCCTCACTCCCAATGGCTGGAGCCAAGAAAGGGTTCAGGAGTGGCTGCTCTGACTGCTAGCACTGCAGGCAGAGGAAAGGTGCTCCTGCCATTTCTACACAGGAATAATCTACACAGGAATAATAAATGTTAAGTTCCATCCCATAAAAATGCTGCCATAAATAGCATCTGAGTTCTCTAACACAACTATTGGGTTGGCCGAAAAGTCCATTACATGTTTTCCATAAAACAAAAGACACATTTTTCATTTTCACCAGTAACTTTATTGATCTGGATATTTTGAGTATGTCGGCTCTCTTCCACTATTGGCTTCTAGTGGGTAGAGGCCAGGGGTGCTGCTAAACATCTTCCAATGCATAAGACAGCCCACAGCACAGTTATTTTGCCAAAATGTCAACAGTACCAAGGAACACTGCAAACCACTTTTGACACATTCAATCAGTCACAGCACCTTCTCCAAACACTGCACAATTTTTTTTTTGAGTTTCAGTTGCATTTTTACCTTTCTTGAAATAATAAAGCATAATACACCAAAAATGTTGCATATTTTCTTCCATCTTCAATACTAAAATGACTGCACAAAAATTCACCAATGTTGGTAAGTATTTTTAAAATGCATGCTGATATGACAGCTGTCACAATACAATCTAACAGAATTGTTTCAAATGAACTTAAAGACAACTAAGCACTACCAGAGCCATTTGCCCAACCCAATATTCAGGTACAATACAATGATGGTAAATAAATTTACCATCATTTGTAGCAATAGAAGAGTAGGTTTTTAAGTGAAAACAAACTTACAAATTAACTTTTTCTAATATTTTATAATGCTGGAAACCACCTCCAAATAAAATTCTACATCTCTTGATTAAAATTTAAGACAATAGTCATATTCAGCATGGCTAATAAAAAAACTACAGATTTGTGGGTTGGGGGGGCAGCTTTCCTTCCTTCAACAAGATCTAAACAATATTTTTAAATGTTGCAACATTACTAAATGGAAAATGGAAATTAGCCAGTAGTTGAGGATACATACTTTGTTCAAAACATAGTAAGGGTTGTGACATGTATGTCAGACTAAAAAAAGTGACTGTCTTTAAGAAGAAAAAGATATTTATTAAGTACCATTTCTGACATTCCCTGAGACAAATCTCAAAATGTTAATAGAACTGCTATTTAAAGTTCAAAGAGCACTCTGGAGCTAAGGAATTAATAGCTTAAACTACCAAATAAGAGACAGTTCAATTTCTATTCTCAGCCAGTCATAGCTCAGAGTTGGTACAGCAAAATCACCCAGCATGTTAAAGATACCACTCAACTATGAATCATATACAAATGAAAAGTTGTAACACCTAAAAATGAAATTCAAGGTTTTTGTCTCAGTCACGGCTTATTTATAAGGACAGACACAAGGACAATTTAATCTTCTGCTCATCCCCAAAAAAGAACAAATACAACCTAACTGCCAATAATTCACACAAGTAATTTTGCCACTCCAACTTCCTGATTACCTGCCTAGGGCTACTATACAGCTTTAATTGTAATTTGCTAGAAGTCTGTTCCTATTAAAGAACATTATCTAGTCATCCAAAGTGCTTTCCTTAGAAGGTACTGAAAGAGTTTTTTCGCACCTCCTATTCCCCATATTTCCATCAAATTTACGGAAAGACAAACTGAAGCCCCCCCCCAAAAAAAACTGTTATGCAACCAACCTGATCTGAATAGTCACTAGTAAAAAAATCAAATACCATCCAATGATGACATTGCAACTCACAATCTTTGTAAAAAACCATTTCAACCTGAATCTTGACATCAAAGTATATGTTTACAAAACTGGCAGTTAGATAAACTAAGTGTGTAAGACAATTAAACAGAAAAGATATTCAGACATTTAAAAAAAATCAAATACTATTCAACTTTCCTTATTACCAGCTCACTGCCCATATCAGTGGGCTAATGGAAAGTAATCTTGGAACTGAAGACTGAGCAAAAACCCTCCTACATAGCTTAAAGAATGGAAATGCAGGAATTCTAGATCAAGCCCCAAACAAAACTTCCAATGAGCTCCAAAATCTACAGGCTGCCTAACACTATAGAAAATTTAAATACTAACTGAATTCCTATTCCTCTGAGGTATGATAAGCACACATCTCCTGATCAGTTGGATTCTCTTTAATAAAGATTTTCTAGAACTGATCTAAAATATTGCCAAGCCACAGTACATAAATCCTAGATAATATACATTCAGAACAGAGTTAAATATCTAAATAAATTCAAAAAAAATTATGAGCAGGACCTAAATGGGCAATGAGAACTTCCTTTGGGAGTAAGATAGAGCAAAGAGTACTTGCCCAACAATTAACTCATTTAACAAATAGTTAATGAGCACCTAACTATTAAGAGAATGCAAAGATGATTTAGACAGTGTCATCTGCTTATCCGAGGCACACAGAAGGAGATACACATAAGGAGCAAGAGTGACTAGTTTTACCTGTGGGAGTCAAGGAAAGCTTTGCAGGGGAGGTGACATATGACCTACTTAAAATGAGCAAGACTGTGCCAGGCATGTACAACATGTATGTTTTCCTTATTTCTCTTTAGGACATTAAAATTCAATCGTGAAAATTGCCGACACAAAATGTTTTTACACACCAATTATACTCTTTTGAATACCTTGCTTATTAGCTCTCAAAGCAAGCCCAGATGGATTTAATCATCTTTAGTTAATGAAATAATGTGGAATTATGTGAGGAAGCTTCACATGTCTTATGCAAAAAGTACTTCCTTAGAAATTCACCAATGTTCCTGGTGGGGGGATCACAGTAGTTTTCATAAAATTTAACACCCTTTTGGATGATCAGTCTTTGAAATTTTCACTGAATATTATTATAAAATTTCTGTTCACAATTAATTATATTTTATTGGAAACAAATCATTACCTCAAATTTAATTTTAAAATCAAATGTTTTAATGTATGCCATTAGTTGAATGATTTAATACAAATTAAGACAATTAATATTTACCTAATTTTCTCTATCTTACCCTTTCCATTTTTTAAGTTAAGATTACAAATTTAAACTATGCAAAATAAAGATACAAATGAAATTTTAATATAATCAAACTCAGGAGGTTCCTTTAACAGTAATGGAATTTTGCTGTGCTAGAAAAAGTACAAAATGTAAAGAGCTATCAACCAGGGCTCTGTGTTGTTTTACAGTAGTAGAAACACTGTTTTAATAAGATTTTACCACAATTCACCTAGAATGAGAAAATAAACATTCAGAAATACACATAATAAACCAGAGTATGGAAACACAAATGGCAACACACTTTCCCTTGGACACAATTGATTCTCCTAAATCTCTTCTAGGAAGGAAAAAAAAAAGGTCATCTTTCTCCTTTTTATAGACTGAAACATAAATGTACTCTAAAAGATATTTTATTAGCTTAAAAAAGGAAAACAACTCTACTCCAACAAAAATAACTAAAACAGGCTAATATAAATGCAAGTGGAACAGGAGTTCCTATAAAAGACTACTATAGCCAGTTCTTGAGGACAGAATGTATTCCATACTACAGACGATTTTAAAAATCAAGTAACAAAACAATGTACTAGAGTTGGAGAACTGTCTCTGAAATAAACAAACACCAATCACAACATTTTTACAGAATTTCAAACTATTTTTATATTAACAAATATAGAAAACGATACTTATGTACATAAGTGACTTTATACTAAACAAAACAGAGCAAGCATACATATTTCATTCATGCAAATGAATCTGAATTGACAAGTCCTAGTGTATGTTAATATTTACCAAGACTAATGGAAAATCATCTCCCCTATGTAATGAAGTGAATTCCGGCAACAGAACAAAGCTAACACCTTCAAATCTTTCAAATAAACAATGAAAGCATATACTATAAAAGGAAATTACCTGAACAGAATCAGAAATAAGTTAAATGATTCAAGAGAGTGAAAAAAGTGCTAAATTCCAAGAACACATTACAAATACTGATTCATTAATTCCAAAACTCTAAGCAAGTCCTATGAAACAAATGTGCATGTGTGTGAGTTCTTTTTTAAATTACTCCCCAAAGCACATTTTGAGACTACCTAATTACCTCACTTTGCAATGTATTAAATGTAATTTCTTGAAATACGAATGTTTATAAAATGACAAAATCGAAGTTCTGGTAGCCAACACTATACAACATATGTAGTTTGGAAAGCAGATTGGCACACAATCCATTTTAAACAAGTGACACAGCAGTGTTACAGAAATCCTTTTTCTCCATTTCTAACAAATGGCTGCAATGCACAGTCCAGTAATAATACTACCTAATACTCAACTATATTACTATTTCTCATAAACTTTGTCTCATCTCCCTCAATGGCTAGCTTCTTGAAATAAATGTATCACCCACTTTCAGAAAAAAAAAACACATCAGTATCTTTTACTACTTACTAGTTTAAATGAGGAGAGCATTGCTATTTTCTTCTATCAAAAATAAGTCATTTGAGAAAAATATCTCATCTCTCTTTGAATCAAACTTGGAGAGATGACTGAATTAACTATTCAGACACAAAAATCCAAGTAAACAATCTTACTACTCTTTACACAGAGCTTCATCTTAATTTTAAATAACTTGACAAATGTAACTACAGAATGTACTCATCTTTTGTAAATTGTTATCATAACAGCATATAGTACAAACTGGTGAGAGTATATTTTTATTAATCTCAAGAGTAGAGATCTCTGGAAATATCTGATGAATACAATTAACTCACAATTAACTAGGTTAAATTAGTCAGTGAACAAAAAAGATGAATTGGTTTTTCCATACATAATTAATATAATCCACACTATAGCTTAATGTTACTCAAGGAAGTGCCCTAAGAGACTTTTTTCCCTAATAAGTACCTAACACAATCATGAAAAAAATGACCAAATCTTAACAAGAAAGTGTTAAGCTATCTAAGCACCTGGCATAAACTCAATAAACCCCTTATTGTCTGTCCTAAAGGCATCCCCCCACCTTTATTCTCACAAAGAACAAACCCAACCTAACTTCCTCTCAAATGAGCACTTCAAGCAGTAACACAGCAACATATTTTGTAGCATACAAGTCTTGGGAACTTATTTTCTCTTTAAATTATGAACTAGCCCTGGCCAGGTAGCTTAATTGGTTAGAGCGTCATCCAGGGATACGCCAAGGTTGTGGGTGCCATCTCTGGACAGAGCACATACAAGCAGCAATGAATAAATAAATATTGAAACAACAAATCGATGCTTCTCTCTGCCCCCCCTTTTCCTCTCTCTCTAAAATCAATAAACACATAAATAAATTTTAAATTATGAAATCACATGTATAAATAGCTCTTTAAAATGGTCCAGTAAACTGCTACACTATGCCTTAAATTGCTGTCTATTACTTACTTTAAAATATTTACTAGCAATTGAAGTTTAATATGGCAACTATTACTGGGTAGCAATTATTGCTATTAAAAATATATAAATACTGTAACACCATGTGCTACTAACAACAAAAGGCTAAAGAGAAAACACATTAACAAATTACACACATTTTCATTAAAGAAAATGAACCGGCATGAGGGGAAAAGGATGCTTTAAATGTAAATACTAAAATTAGAAATTGGGACAAAAAATATCCTGTATATGTATTTTGACACCTCAGAAGATTAGAGAAATCATTCCCTTTTCCTCATTGTCAGTAAGACTAGATTTCAAAGTTTCCACATTTACAACCATATTCCCTTTCTGTAAAAAAATAAATCTCTTAGCACTGGCTGGTGTAGCTCAGTGGATTGAGCGCGGGCCTGTGAACCAAAGGATCGAGGTTTGATTCCCAGTCAGGGCACATGCCTGGGTTGCAGGCCAGTTCCCAGCAGGGGACCCATGAGAGGCAACCATACACTGATATTTCTCTCCCTCTCTCCTTCCCTTCCCCTCTAAAGATAAATAAAGAAAATTTTTTAAAATAAATAAATAGATCTCTTAAGAAAAAAAGGAACCAGGTCAACAACAGCTTAAAATATAGAATTAATGGTCCTAAATAGGAATTAAGTACTAATGTGTTGTGTGTGTTTCAATTCAGGGAGGAAGAATTTGATATCATCACCCAATTACCCCATAGTCAGGGAGATTCTAAGCAAATAAAACAACACAAATGTGAAATATGTATACCTAAAAATCAGACTGCTTCATGTCAAAGACTATATATACTTAAATCTAGGTAAAGGACACAAAACTGCTTTTCTCCCTATCATCGCAATAGAGAAATAAAACCAAAGATACACTTGCATCTGGAAATCATAATGTCTTCCCACAAGGGTGACTTGACATACCATAAGGTGCACTGTTACACTTTCAGAAAAGACAGATTTAACGCACTTAACTGATTTATAACTGAATGACTATATAACAAGAATCTCTCAGAAATGTGATGGACAGCATGAGAAAACAGTTTTGAGTCACAAAGACACAGCTATGCATGCATTTAATGCAGCAGCTACAAATCTCACAACAGTAAGAATAAAAAACACACACAAGGACCCATATCATATACACACAATGGCATTTTCACATTAGGAAAGGGGGTAGGGGTTCACAGAGAATTTAGGAAATTCGATGCCACAGAAACTAATGCAGTAGAAAATCAGAAAGCAAATTAAGTAAAAGACTAACAAAAACCTTAAGACACCTGATTGCAAAATCAACTTTTGCTAAAACCACAATGAACACCTCAAGGTAACAGAAAGTGAGTAGGCAATTAATGTGGTACAGAACTTTAATCTCTATTAACATGAGTATCTAGTTAAATTTTCTATAAACAATACTTTGTTCAAAAAATCTGCAGGCCAAAAAGAAAAATATATACTATTGATAAGTACATAGAGTTCTGACAATGAATGCTTTATTTTGAACAGGTGATGGTATTATCTCCTTTAAAATTAACTATTCTATACAAAGTACTTTAGACAACATAGTTTTAATAGTCTAGGTTGCTGCTGTGATTTTCAAGAAAACAACTCAATTTGTAATGGGTAAAATTTATAATTATCAATAGCTTTTTAACAAACTTGTAATTTTTTTTAAATTAGCACCTATTCACTCTATATACAAAAGAATGTAGATATTGTAGTCCCTAAAAAAATAATTCTCCCAATGTATTTCTGCAGTTCTGCATTTCCAAGCTGCAACCTAAAGAATAACTGTGGGTTTTTTAAGTATATTTAAAAATCAATTCCTAGTTTAAAGAGATTCAGGAGAGGAATATCCAAAACACAAACCTTTAGTTGGTCATAAAGCACAGAATCCTCTCCTACAAAACTGTTTCTCCAAAAGAATCTCAATCCTCTTATCTCTATAACATCATCACCCTCACCTAAACATAAAAAAAAAGATAAAAGAAATGATATATCTAAAGACTGGCTACACATATACTTTCACTAACCTACAAAAACCTACTGTGTATGTATGTGTGTATATATATAAATCAGCCACCTACACACAAGCCATTACCAGTAAGCGTGTTATATGGTAATTTGGAAGATCTCTCCTCACTAATATTGGTCTACTTGGTTATTTTAATTACCTGTTAAAGTGTCAATGTGGTCACCAGCCACCAAACAAAAACCATTTTAAATACCACTTAATCAATATATTTGCTAATCTATGGAAGTCCCTAAACCTTTCTGACACTAAACTATAGACTGGGGGAGAAAAGAGAAGGCAAAATGAGTTTTACTCCCATGTATCAAAAGATCAAGGGAAAATCATTGCAGCACAAGAAGAAGAAACACAACTTACAACTGAATTTTAGGATAAAATGTCTGAATAAAAATGGGAAAAAGAACTGACCTGTCTCACTACAGTGAAAACAAGGATACTGTGCCACTCAGTCTTAGTAGATAAAAATTCCATGTTTTGATTTTTTTTGTCTGCATAATGAAACATTTAATAAAATAACACATTTGAAAAATTGGCAAGAATTTGTATTTCTCCACTAGTCTGAAAGGAAAAAAAGCATCTATGCTACCTATAATTAAATGTAACTAATTACAATTTGAACACTAAATTATTTATCCAGTGTAAACAAGGATTAAGAGAAAATGGTTTTATCTACAGCAAAGGTTACAAAAATACTTTCCAAAACGTATGCTGTCCAAAAGGCAGTCCCCTCTACCAAAAGGGTACATAACTTGAAATAAGTTTTTTTTAGGCTAAATTAAACAAACCGTTCAGCCAATTTTCCAATTATATTCTACGCTTGAAACATAATTGCCTTACATCTGTTTACAAATCTTTGCTCAATATTTAAACAAATTTGTAGTCTCCCGGGCACATAGCTATACATACAGTAACTCATGCACAAAGCACATATTTAAAGACCATGCACTGCAATTATTAGCCTAAACGCCAGGTTTAACAACGTGAATGTTTTCAGAGCTAGGTAATACGACCCAATAAAAAGCAAAGATGGCATTTACCACCAAATGTCACTGCCACCGCCAAGGAAGAGTTGCTGGAGCCCTATACATTTTTAATTTCGATGAATCTAGACGCCGTCGTCGGGTGCCAGGCTTCCAGGAGAACAATTGACACCCTAACTGCTTCAAGATTAAGGCAGGCGATTCAAATCCGAAGGAAAAGTTGTCAATTATCAGAGAGAGAGCGCGAGAGAGGCCAAGGCAGATAAAAGCGATGTTATCAAACCGCCCAGCTTGTTGCTTTTTTGTGTGTGTGCGGATTCGTTGTTAGGATAGAGAAAACAGTTTTTAAAAGACAGAGGAGGAGAGAAAGAAGAAAAAGCTTTCTCCACCTTCCGTCGGCTCGGTGCAATGGCTTTACGGCTCTCCAGCGTAGTAAGCCCCGAGAGGCAGGCGGCTGTCGATGTTTACAATCGCGGGAGCTTCGGGTGCAAGAGTCGTTTACTGACACAATCGCATTCAATCAACTGTTTTCGGGCGAAATTGCAGGTGTCATTATGGAATTTTTTAAAAAATTCAAAAGGCGGGCGGGCAAGCAGCCGATCCGACCAAGGGGGGAGAACGCTGCTTATCGCAGGCGCGGGCAGCACAAGGCAAAGACTTTCACGTTTAGGGGGGGAAAAGGGGGGGAAAGGGGAGGGGAAGGGGGGTGTGATCGCAACCGAGGGTGGGCGTTCGAAGTGCGACCCAGAATCAGCAGCGCTGAGACTTCCACATGCAAATTCCACGCCGAGCGCCGCGCTCACAAACGATTTTTAAAGAGCCAAATAAACACTGGATGGAATCCAAGGCGAGGGAGAGACGATCCAAAAGGGGGAGAATCGGCAAGAGGCGAACGGTGGGGAGAGGCGAGGGAGGGGCAAAGTCCCGGCGGCTGAGGAGAAAGTTGGTCCGCGGCGGAGGTCGGCGGCGGAGGTCGAGGACCCCCCCCCCCCACGATACGGCCCCCCTCCCCACGGCCCCGCTACTCACCAGCGAGAAGAGGTTGGAGTGACAATCCTCCAGGCTCGCCCCGTTCGCCACCCAGTTCGCTGCCGCAGTCATGATCCTCCGCGAGCCCGGCCGCCAGAGCGGGGCATGTCGGAGCGAGGCGTCCGAGGCGAGGCCGGGTCGGGTGGCGGCGCCTCGCCGGGGAGCGTGGGGCGGCCGGGCCGCCGCCGCCGCCCGGGGAGGGCGCGAGGGCCGGCGAGCGGGCGGGAGGCGCCGCGGCGACGCCGCGCCGGGGGCGGCGGGCCCGGGCCGGCGGGGGGGTCCGCGGCGGCCGCGGGTCTCCTTCCTGCTCGGGCGGCGGCGGCGGCTCCCGCGGCTCCGGAGGCAGCGGGGGGCGCTGTCCGCGCGGCCCGGAGCCCTCCCCGCCTCTCGGGGCCGCCGCTGCCTCCCGGGCTAGCGCTGCGGGCCGGCCGCCGCCTCCGCCTTCCCTGTTCCTCAGCCGCCGCCGCCGCCTTGTTTATCTCCAGCCACCGACTCCCCCTCGGCCCCCGCCGGCGCGTGAAGGGAGGCGAGCCCCGGAGCCGCCGCCTCGGAGCCGCCGCCGCCGCGGAGCGCGAACTCGCGAAGGGGGGGGTGCGGACGAAGCCAGCGGGCGACCCCGGCAGCCGAGCGACGTCCCCTCCTTCCTCTTCCTCCCCCACCCCCCCCTCCTCCCCAGTCAGCCTCGCTTCTCCTCCCTCCCCGGGCTCGCTCACTCTGACAGCAATGGCGGCCGCCGACCGCGGCTCGGCCCGCCATTGGCTGGCGCTGCATCACGTGACGGGCGCCGGCCGGGCGGGGGGGCGAGGAGCTGGCGGGGGAGGGGTC
>CM052546.1:60961223-60994320 GCA_028533065.1 Trachops cirrhosus | reverse complement strand
GGCGCCGGCCGGGCGGGGGGGCGAGGAGCTGGCGGGGGAGGGGTCGGAGCGGCGGCGGCGGCGCGACGGCGGCGGCGGCTCGCGGGCGGCGCTGCTGAGCTGCTCGCGGCCAGATTCTCGGGCAGCAGGAGAGAGGGAGGGAGACTGGGAGGGAGAGAAAGAAGTGCGGACGGCTCAGCTCCCCGGCGGGCGGCGGCCGACCGACCCGAGGCTGCCGTGGGCTGCCCAGCGCAAGCACCGCGCCCCGCCCCTTGGGGGCACAGATCTTTCTGGGACACGACCGTGAGTCCCGGGAACGCCGGTGTCGACCGGAGCGAGAAGCTCGGGTCCCCTCGCGTGTGCCCCCAACCGACGCAGCCTGGCTGGCGTGACGGGGGCTCCTTGTGGGCCAGGCAGCGCGTCCAAGTGATCTCGGGAGTGTCTCGTGGAGGTCGCACTACGCTGTCCACGTTTTGCAGATGAGAAAACAGAAGCACAAAGAGATTAAGCCATTTGCCGGGGTCACACAGCTGGGAAGAAGAGGAGGCAGAATTGGAACTGGTGCACACTTGCACAGGGAAGCCTAGCTCTTGCACTAGTTTAATAAGCCTTGCCCAGCGATAGTTAAGGGGAGCGCTTACTGTGTAAGAAGCGCTATACAGTGAATACAGAAATGCTTTTGAGCCCTTACTCCTAGGCAGAGTGTGCCCTCATCGCTTCATTGCATAAACCTTTCCTGAGCTCTTGCTATGTACCACAATGAATTCTCACTGCCAGGCACTGTACTAGGGCTGTGTTGGGAACAGACCCTCCTTCTTGGCTACACGTATTCAGTAATACACAATTCCTGAGAGCATACGGTCTGGGAGTCCAGAGGAAAGCCAGTATGGAGAGTCTCTCCCAGCACTCACGGCTTTTGTTCCCTGCAAAGGTGGGGAGGACAGAACAACTTCTTCACTAACAAGCCCCCAATAGGAGAAGGATGGAGTGTAACCAAAGGAGAGAAGTCTTACCCCTGTTCATTCAGCTTTGGACCTACCACAAATAACTGCTAAGGCAAAACGCATGCACAGCATGTGTATTATCGTAGCTGATACTGTCATAACCCAGTAACACTGTTAAAATGAATATCCATACATTATTTCGCATAACCCTCAGAACAACCAGATACTGTTATTGTCCTTAGACTATTGTCCAGTCTCCGAATTGCAGTTACATCTCCAAGCTCTCCAGTTAATAGCTCAGACCGGGTGTATCTAGCGTCAAAGCACAAGGCTATATCCAGAAGGTTCCATGAGCAGATGCCTGTAGTTGGCTTGGGCAACTCTGCTTGTGTTCCATTGACCCATACAGTAGTCCCTCCTTACCTGCGGTTTCAGTTACCCACCATCAACTACAGCCTGAAAAATAGTACATGGAAAATTCCAAAAATAAACAATTCATAAGTTTTAAATTGCACACTAATCTGAGTAGTACGATGAAACCTCTTGTCCCCCATTCCGTCCTGCCAAGGACGTGAATCGTCCCATTGTCTGTGGTCCAGGCTGTACATGCCGTCAACGTGGTTATCAGATCTGTTATCAGAGAGAGACCACATTCCTTAACTTTAATTACGGCATATTGTTATGTTGCTCTCTATCTTACTGTCAGTTATTGTTAATGCCTTACTGTGACTAATTCCTAAATTAAACTTTATCATAGGTATGTACTTGTAGGAAAAACATAGTATCTATAGGGCTCAATGCTATCCGTGATTTCAGGCACCCACTGGGGGTCTTGGAATGCATCCCCAGCAGATAAGGTGGGACTACTGTTGCTTAATTCTTTGAGCCTCATTTCCTACTCTCCGAAAAAGGGATCCTAATTGCTGACCCACTGACCTCAGGCCAGTGTTGTGCATTTCTATTGAGAAGGTACTGGTGACAGTGTTTAGGAAAAAAAGCCAAAGCACTTTATCAACATGTGTAGTACTTAAGTACCTAGGCCTGAGCAATGAGATAGTGTGATGGCCCATCATATGTAGGTGTGTTTACATCCCAGGAGGCCTTCATCCTACACTAAAAGTCTCCCAGAGTGACTTAATAGAAAAATGGGCAAAGGACGGACAGTTCAGACAATAGGAAAGACATTTGGCTTTTAAATATATTAAAAGATGCTCGATGTCAGTCGTTGCTGTGTACTGAATGTTCCTGCCCCCTGAAATTCATACCTTGAAACCCCAATCCCCAGGGTGATGGTATTTGGAGGTGGGGCCTTTGGCAGTTTATCAGGTCCTGAGGGTGGAGCCCTCATGATGAGATTAGTGCCCTTATAAGACAGGACAAGGAGAGGAATTGCTTTCCCTCACTCCCCAAGCAAAGACAAAACCAGGAAGAGGGTTCTTACCAGGAACCAAATCAGCCAGACCCTTGATCTTGGACTTCCCAACCTCTGAAACTGTGAGAAATACATGTCTATTGTTTAAGCCACAAGTCTATGATAATCTGTTATAGCAGCCCAAGAAACACTAAGATATTTCATCATAACAAAAACAGAAACTAAAACCATAAGTATTGACAATACTTTAAAAGCTTAGGCTAATGTGGAGGGAAGCAGAACTCTTACACACTGTCATTGGGGCTGTAAATGAGCACCACAGATTTGGGTGTCAATTTGGAGAATATCAACATTTGCAATGCACATACTCTGTGACCCAGCAATCCTACTTCTAGGAGTCTATCCTCCAGAAATACTTGTACAAATGTATAAAGACCTGTAGAGCAAGGACATGAACTGTAGTGCTGTTTACAGACCAAATACTGAAAGCAACCTACAAGTCCATTATTTCGGGAGTAGTTTACAATATAATTTTATTCCATGTAGCCATTAAAAATAATGAGTTAACACTATGTGTACTAATTAATACAGGATAACCTCAAAAATAGATTATGAATTGAGATCCCCTTGGAAGTGAAGGAGACACTAGTAACATCACAGACAAGAGTGAAAAAAGGATTTGTCACTATACTCCTTCTTTCCTTCCTTCCTTCCTTCCTTCCCAAATACATATATTACCCATTCAATGCAATGAGTTATGAATGACACAAATCAATAAATTGAAAACAAAAGAATTGCCCAAATGGTACCATAAAAGTAAATCTAACAGCAAATAAATGACACAGGACAAACCAAAAAACCCTCATCTGAGTAGATTTCCTTGGCTGTCAAAGTCAAATCTCCAGGGTGGAGGAATAAAGACCGGAAGTGTAGCATTGCAATTGTCCTGGCAACCCAAGGACAGAAAGAGGGCCCAGGCCCTCAGGGTTCTGGTCTCAGAGGGGCCAAGAGCAGCCTCATTATCTTATATAAGCCGCTCTGCCTCTCTGGGCCTCAGTTTCCTCACCTGTGAGAAGGGCAGCCTGGGCCATCCTTCAGCCATTGCTAGCAAGGAAACTCTTTGACTCCCTGCACAGTTGAGGTGACTGATAAAGATCGGCTGAGCTCTTACTCAATAGAGAAAGCAGAGGGAGTTGTTGGGAGGCCTTGGGAGATAAGATGAGAGGCAAAGAAAACAAAGACCGCCTACTGACTACTAGGAAACAGCGAGGCACCAGGGCTGCGGAGGCCAGTTCTCAATGTGGGGGGCTCATGACCCGCACCCTCGTGACTTAGTTTCTCCCTTTGTCAGAATGCCTGCTGCCCACACAGGAAGCAGACATGCCACTCCGCACAAGCCCCGGATATTCCTCTGAGGATGACAGTTTAGTTCCCTTTCATGGTCACCAAATGTAATGGCAGAGAGAAATGGAAGCAAAAATATGACCAGAGGGGAACCACAGGAAGCCACCACAGCTGCAGGGTGGGAGAGTATGGTGGGAGTTAAGAGTGTAGTGGCTTCAGAGTAGGACACACCTGGGTTTCAGTCCCTGCTCTGTTGCCCGGTGGCTGCTCAGGCTTGAACACGTCATTCAGCCACAGGCCACTCCCATTTCTTCCCTAGCATTGACCTTCCAGAGCGTTAGATAGCACAGTGAAAGTTCTTAGCGCAGAGCCCCGCCCTACAGGCAGGGATCGATAAGTTAGAACACTTGGGTCACCTGTCCATCCCCGGACAACAGAAAGCAGCAGCACCCGGTAACATAACTTAGAGGGTTTTTCCCCCTTTATCCTAAGCTTTTTTCGATTTCTTTTACTGCAAATAACAAAAGTCGCAAGATGCTAGGAAAGCAAGTCAAACAATACAGGAATATACTGAGAAAAAGGGAGTCCTCTTCCCTCTGCCCCATGGAGATTGCCAAGGTTAACACATTGTTGTCAATTCTTACTCTACTTCCTCCGTACAAATAATACAATTTAAACACACATTTCTAAGGGAATTGTTTTTCAACTTTTTACAAAAATGGGGTTGTGTCACATATTATTTTAGCAATCTGCTTTTTTTCACTTAACAATTCATCACAAATACACCTCTAGGCCTATATATCTAGATCTAACTCATTCTTTTATTAGTTGTATAATGTTTCATAGAGCACCTGTGCCATAATGTATCCAATTATTCCCTTAGTCCTGAACATTCATATGGTTTCTAGTATTTTTCTCCTCTAAGTAATGGTGCAGTAAATATTCTTATCCATATATCCTTATGTCCTGACACTTTCATTTCTGTAAAATAAAGCCCCCCAAAATAGGATTGTTTTTATATTGTGAATAAATGTGTATTTTTATTGGGAGTAAATACAGCCGGAAGACTCCCCAAAGAGTGTAGCAATTTGCACAGCCTCAAGCAATCTGGGACACTGTCCACTTCCTCACCACCATGCCAGCATTTGGATGTTGCCAAATCTTTTTCAACTTTTTTGCCAACCTGATGGTAAAAATGGTACATTCTTGCTGCTTCCATTTGCTTTCTCCAAACTCTAGCAAGGTAAGGCCTGTCTTCCATGTCTTGCCGTCTGCGTTTCCTCTAGAGTTGTTCACTGCTCGAGCCAGCAGCTGTGGGTGAAAGAGCACTAAATGCAGTTCCGGTGAGACCAATGTGGGCCTTGGACAACCACCGACACAGACTGGTCTTTGGATGTTCTCATCCGGTGTGGACAAGGCAATTCATTCCCTATTTCAGTAATGATTCTTCTGGATGCTTCCATGCGGCAGGCCTTCCCTTTTCATTCCCTCATTGTCATAATTCAATTTTTAAGTTGATGTGTTAAGTTCCCTCTGAGAGAATGGTCGTATACCAAACAAGCTCCGCTGCCCTTGGGCAATAACAGCTTTGCTCATAACCACCAAGGATTTCCTAATTGCTCCAACCTCTCCCCTAAGACAGTGCAGAGGATGAAGTAAAAACAATAGCAGTTGTTGCTGGCTTGGAGCATGGCTTGAAGTCCGGGTAAGGGCAAGAGTTTTAGAGTTGGATCAAAACCGGTTCAAATACCAACTTTGCCCCTTACCCTCCTGACCTCTTAGGGCTGTGATTGAACCTCTCTGTGCCTCAGTTTCCTAAAGCAGGGTCATCCTTGTGTCTACCTCTGAGAGCTATTGTGAACATCTCATGAGTTACAAAGCACTCAGCACCCCCGCCCGACACTTAATAGGTGTTCAATAAATGTCAGCTACCCTTGTTAACAGCCAGAGCTCTTTTCATAAGATATAGGAGGAGTCTGAACTCCAAGAAACACCACCAAAGAGATAATTTAAGCCATAATTAGAGTTGCTAAAAATTCCAATAAGCTGAAGTTAACTGTATTCAGTGGCATTTTACCTATACCTTTTGCTCACATAAAAAGGACTCTTTTGCTTCTGGTAATGCCGATGTTAGAATAAATTTAGCAGCCCACAATGAAATTCTTTCAAATAGCCAATAATAAAGAAGTATATTACCGATGTCCCCTGATATTTTTCTGTGACTACACTGTCACTAGACCAAAGACAGGTGACTACATTCATAATTTTTCAGCCTCCACTAAGTTTATATATTGTAAGCTGTGCCCTTGGCAGGTGGCAAAATGTATCACGTGAAATTAAATTGTTTCTTGGGATGGGCACACACATATACACACCTCCAAAACCTGATCGGCCTCAACTTGGGTTTGAGGGGGAACGACATCATTTTAAAAAGAAGAGCATGTGGATCCTCTTACTCGTCCTGTCCAGGGCTGTACAGATGTGAACTTGATGCTCAGGAAAGAAACAGTCGGCCCAGCTGGCCCAGAGCCGGGCTGTGCTCCGCGGGGAGAGACGCAAACTCCTCTGGCAATTCTGCCAACATGCCTCACCCTCTCTGTTTTGTGCTGCAGGCCAGGCCCAAGTGTCCAGGGGTTTTGTAAAGAAGACAAATGTCTTTTCACCAGTGGCCTACATCAGGACTTCAGCCGAGGTCTGGATAGGTGAGAAGCAACCGATCTAGCCACCTACCACTGAGATACGGCTCTTTGAGAGCTGACATCCAGGTCCTGGCATGTTAGACAAAGGGCGTCATCCTCCAGGGATCATGCCCAGTCCCTTCCAAACTGTCTGGCACTTTAAGTTTGAAGTCTGAGAGGTCACTTTCCTGCTCCCAAGCACAGGTGTCCTGTCTCCCTGCTGGCGGGATCCCCGCCCTAGGCCTGGACCTTGTTTTCTGCAACAGATCATTTTATTTAAAAGCAGCCCTTGGAAAGGGCACCATCCTCACTCAGGCAACAATTTGGAGGCAATAAAATACGCCACATGTGAAACTCGAGTCGCCCTTTTGTCTTCATTTGCCCTGGTGACAGATTCACTGGGCTTCTCCATCCGCTGGGTTATGTGTTCTCAGCAAGGATGAGGCAAGCAGCCACACATCTCTACCGCTTAGGTCTCAGTTTTTCCTTTCTAAAATGGGCTGCCAGCCTCTTCAGCTGCTGGTGAGTTATCACCCACTGGTTTTTCAGACTGTGGACATAATTTCTCAATTTTCAAATGTGCTGACTGCAAGAGCCTATCGTGGATGGAAATGGAGTCACTCTCTTGCTGTTGTCGGTATAGATCGCTTCCCCAAGGAAATAAATTACATTTCATTCTCTCTATATTGTTTACTTTATAGTCTCTTGATCTTACTTTGCTGACTTCTTGTTGTAGATTTTTCGGTAGCTTGGTTCCCACTTAATCACAACAGCTTCTGTAAATGCTAGCAAGTTGTGTTATGGGGATTTGCCATCAGCATCTTCTCAGTGCTTACAGAACACAGAAGCCCCTTCTTTGTTCTACCAAAATACCTTGGTAAATATTGCCCTCACTTTAAGAAAACAATAGACACCTAAAGTGATTTCCAACCAGCCGACTTTATTCCATGCTAACCCTGCAGTAACGCAAAGCACATTTTGCATTGTTCTTTATTTGTGGTTTTATGGCGAGGTCACTGTGTATGTTGCATGCGCACCCCGACGGGCCTGGTCCTTATATTCTAATCAGTCACTTCTCAAAATCCCAGCAGAAGAAAAGTTTTCTTCCCCCACCTCACAGCAGAAATGTGTAGTGTCATCAAAGGAGGCCAGCTAAGACATGCCACCAACCATATACCTAGTCTGTTACACCTCCCCTCGCTGTACCATCTTCTCAGGAGGGTGCTGTTTTCTCAGTGTGTTTTGTAGGCTCGTTTTATGCCAGGCATCTAATTGTCACAACTATTTGATGAGGTTGGTCCTATCCCAGTCCCCAGTGTTCAGATGAGATAAGGGAGGCTTTGGGAGGAAGTGCAAGGCAGGATTTGAACCTTGGCTGTCACTACCTCCTGTCCTAAGACACTAGAAAGCACTCTCCCTCCCCACCCACCACCTCTGCCCCCTGTTCTGAGCTTCCCATCTGTTTTCTTCATTGGCCAAATGTGCCTCCCTGCAAATGACCCACAGGGGCCTGGAGCACTACAGCTCTGCCACTGACCAGCCATGGACTCTTGGATAAGCGGCCTCAACCCCTCAGAGCCTTGGTCTGCTCATCCATAATGTGGACATAATTATGTCAGCCTCACAGGGTGGTCGGTAAGAGCAATAACGAGCACAGGCATATTTTCAGATGGGGACAATGAAGGGTGAAATGGAAATATCCCAAACGTGCCACCACCACCACCCACCCCAAGCCTAAGCCATCATCCTCTTGTGGCTCTCATTCTTTCTGTGCCAGCCCCACTCTGGTCACCTGTCCACACTGCAGTCCTGGGGATCCTATTTAATCCTAGGTCAGAAGATGTCACACCTCTGCTCTAAAACCTGCCATAGCTCCCATCTCTTTCAAAGTAAAAGCCAAATACTTCACCTCGGTCTGCTGGACCCTGTGTGACCTGGCCTCTTTGCTCGCTGGCCTGTGTGCCCCGTGCACACTCTGCAGCAGGCCCGGGACCTCACCGGGGCTCTGCTCACATTCCCAGCCTCAGGGCCTTCTTGCACTCACGTCATAAAGGCCCTCTCAGACCACTGCACTTAAACAGTATGCCCCACCCCTCCCTCTCACACCCCTCACTCTGTTCAGTTTTCTCTTAGCATATAAAATCACCCAACACATATTTGTTTTTATATATTTTTGCCTGTCTCCCTCTCTGCCCATTAGAATACAAGCCCCATCAGGACAGGGTTATTGGATATTTTCCCCCCGTTTGTTCACTACAGTATCCCCAGCACCTAGCACATTGTTGGTATTTAACAAATATGTGTTAAATGAAGGAATTACAAAATAATACTGTCACAAGTTTCTGGCCAGTGACTGGCAAAGAGCAAGAACTATCAGAGGCATTATTATCAGAGGCATTGGTTGGCTGTTATTATCAGAGGCATTAAACCACCTTGGGCCAGAGGTAGCTCTTCTTATCAGGAGGACAAGGTGCGCATCAGCTCTGAGCCTCACTCCACCGCCATCCAGAAAAATCATTCCTGTGGGAGAGACCTGGAGGGAGAGTTCCCTTCAGTAGCAACCTAGAGGGGACAGCAGCAGCTCCTTGCCTAAAGAGAGGAAGAGGTCCCAGGCTGAAGAAGAGGGGGTTTCCAGGCTTCTAGAAGGATCAGCAAAGTTACAGTGCATCATCAACAGCACGAGTGGACAAATGCCTTCCAGAACCAAAAATGGGTTAAATCGTACAGCCTGAGCATCCCGGGTGAGTTCTGTTCCTCTCCCCAGCAGCCTGGCCAGCACAGAGGATCAAATTCTGTATAATGTGATTTCCCCCCTAATTTTGAAATTAACACACGACTTGTAAAATATTGAAACATCAAAGAGATGTGTAATCTGGTAAATGAAACACTCCTTTCCCCAAACCCAAATAAGTTACTGCTAATTTGGCATACTGGATATTCACCTGGAACTTTTTTTCTAAGCATACTCTACCATTTATTCTTGTTCTTATTATTTACAAAAGTAGGATCATACTATATATAGCTTTTTACCTTGCTCTTTTTCCTGAATTGAGTTAGTGAGGTGTAATTTACATATAATAAAATTCAATGGTTTTAGTGTAGAGTTCTATGAGTTATGATAAAACATAAAGGTTTACTACAGTTCCATCATCCTCCCCAATTCCCTTGTGTCCCTTTGTAATCAACCACTTCCTTGACCCCAGCTTGTGGCAATGAGTAATCTGTTCTCTGTCCCTACACTTTGACTTTTCCAGAATGTCATTTAAAATAAAGACACAGAATCATGGAGTGCACAGCCCTTTGTTTCTGGTTTCCTTGACTCAGCAGAGAGCATTTGAGGATCCTCCCTCTAGTCACATGAGTCAGTGGCTCGGTCCTTTTTATTGCTGTGTAGTATTCCATTGTATGCAAGTACCATAGTTTGTTTACCCATTCACCAGCTGAAGTGCATTAGGGCTATTTCCAGCTTGGGGGGCAATTACAAGTAAACCCACTATAAACATTCACATAAACGTTTTGGTGTGAATGTAAGTTTTCATTTCTCTCAGGTAAATCCCCAGGAGTGGCATTGCTGGGTCATCTGGTAAAGTATAAATCTAACTTGATAAGAAACTCCCTAACTGTTTCCAAAGTGGCTTTTCCATGTGCCTTGCTTTTGTCTTTAAACTAACAAATATGTTATTACCTGATAACATGCATGCATTTGCTTGTGAAAAACTTTTCCATTAGAATGTTAGCTCCATGAGTGTAAGAACACTATCTTCTTTGTTCTCTGCTGCATCCTTGGCTTAGAACAGTGCCTGGCACATAGTAGGTGCTGGAGAAACATGTGTAAGATGAATGAGCCCCATGGACCTCTCCCTGTATGAAGACTTATAAATCCACGTCACATGTTTCACTGTCTAGCTGTGCCTCACTCTTCTCCACTTGTCCCTTACTGGGGGTTCTTGGGGTTCTCCAGGTTTTCCCTTCCAGACAAGGCGACATCGATGGGCTTGCGTATTTTGCCAACCTGGGTGAGCTTTTCATTAAAACCAAGTTCTGAAAGTAGAATTGCTGGGTTAAAGGATATGGAAAATCCCAAGGTTCATACACATCACAAAAGGTTATGCCAACATATACTTCCACTGAAAGTGGAGGAGAGAGCCTGCTTTAGCTGGGTACCGGCTGCCCCACAGCCTCACCCACCCTGAGTGGCACCAGTCACATCCACACCGCTGGAGGTCCCTGGGTCAGCAAGTCCGGTGCCTCCCTGACTTCTGCCTTTCATATAGGGGCACAACCTCCAGAAAGAGTGGCGGAGACTGACACCCGACTGCCAAAGTCTCCTTTTGCTAGGAAAGAACCAAAACATCAAGACTAAACTCCACTAGCTACAAAACATAGTACCTCGTATGGTCTTATAAATAAAAGGGCATTTCACTCCATTGAAACATTTGAAAGGCAATCTCTGAAAATAAAATCAATCTAATTGGAATACATTTGGACTTGCTTTTTCTATTTCACTGTGAATTGGGGAAAAGAATGCCACACGGGTCTTGTGGATGGGTTTGGATGCGAGCCTAGTTCCTACCAGCAGGCCTGCGTAGGTGACCCGGTGAGGGAGCTAAATGAGAACAACAAAAGGTAGTTGGAAAAAAAATGAAACTGAATGGGGGGCGATTGGGGAGGAGAAACGAAAGTGTTACAATTAGGCAATCGGGCCCAGTTCTTCTGGATGCAGCTCTATCTCTCCCACTGTGCACGGAGCTCTTCCCACAACAAAGCCCCCTGCATGCCTAGAGAATTGGAACCAATGTTTATGGAGTGCTTTGAAGAGCTAAAGTACTGTTTAAATGCTAAGTATTATTATTATTATTATTACTTTAAATGTTAAATAACTTTTTTTTTGGTGGGAATTTTTAGTATGTTTGCAATTCTTCTCTAACACTGAAAGTGAGCCTGTCGGCTAAGTCATGCCTCGATTCAGGCCGGGGTGAGGCAAGAAACTCAACACACCTTCGGAATCCCGCACCAAATCCAACCACTCTGTCCTTGTAAATTGTGTTTTCTGGGAAGATGAACACTGTCAATCCGATGCTGTCAGTTTATGTAAGAACATGTCTCAAGATCTAATTGAAATACAGTATCTTTCCAGGCAGAGTTGATAGAGTTATCACATTACAGATTTTATTTGACTCTACATCTCAATTCATTCCTTTGTATAGTTTCCAGATTTCTTCATAAAACAGAAATTAGACACAGTCTTGACATTAGAATTTCACAAAGAAGCAATCAAATCCAAATGACTCTGAAGAAGGAAAGGACTATAAAAGTGACTAAACAAAATGAAAGATAAAAAGATTCTGGAGGGTCCTAGTTCATGAATTAATTTTCTTATTTGGTCCTTGGGACAAATCCAACCTAATTTAGGGGGTTGCCAGACATAAAAACCAAGGAAAAATATTTGCATCTGTGATCTGTGGCTACTAAGAGCTTAAAGATAAATATTGTAAAGTTTGAAAGTTTTGTTGACTTTTCATTTTTTTTCTTTTTTTGGCATAGAACTTAGACAACAAACTCCACTGGTCAATATCCCATTCATTTGTTCACTGTGTGCTAATCGTTTTATTTTATTTTATTTTTTAGCATTGGTGGGGAATTTTTTTAATTAAAGATAAAATCATCAAAGCTTAAATGAATCACTGGACATAAAACTTGCATTGCATCTAAAATGGAACAGTTGTTGGCCTTTGCTATTTCCTATGGTAACCAAAGACCAAACTGTGTTTTAAAAACTATTCTAGTAATGAGATTCACAAGAGGTCTCAAGTTACTAAGTGGCCTTGAGCCTCTTTTGAAGCCAAAGTAAAGGAAAATCTCATTAATGTGAACTGTGCTTATTATGGAATTTGTTATAATTCAACCTGGCCTAAGCTACCGTTTGCATCCCATCTACCTGTGAAGAAAAGTTTACCAGGGTCCCTGTGTAAAGAAGACTGTGTAAGGCATGCTACATGCCTTGAAAAGAATCAACTGTCTTAAGGCTTTTAGCACCTCACTCTTACCCAAATAAATTCCTGCCAGATCCAGATGAGTTTTAAATGTTGATTAGAGCAGACAGGAAGTAATGCTACTTGGGAACCCTTTCTTTGTCAAATTCCCCTCTGTTCTCAAAAGAAATAAAGGTTCATTTTGTTTAAGGATTCTAAACAGTCCCTTTAATGCAGACGGACCTCTTAACCTGCCTTTCATACCAATTGTCATGAATGAATGAGGTTTTACTGAAGCAGTGGCAGAGATCTGTAATTACAACCACTAACAAAGGAGGGAACTCAAAATAGTGTTTTTTCCATGACACATACGAGTCAGGCCGTGTGGTAAGCACTTTCCAATTTCTTTACACTGAGCCTGGCAACCAAGAGGTTCTTAGTCGATGGTCACATTTACTGTTAAAGTAATCTGTACCTGCCCTGACCAGTGTGGCTCAGCTGGCTGGGCATCACTGATTCCATTCCTGGTCAGGGCACAAGCCTGGGTTGCGGGTTCAATCCCCGGTTGGGGGCACATGCGAGAGGCAGCCCATAGATGTTTCTCTCCCTCTCTCCCTCCCTTCCCTTCTCTTCAAAAATTAATAAATAAAATCCTTTAAAAATAAAAATAAAGAATAAAGTAATCTGTATCTTCCCTCACCTATAGGAGGATGTTAGCATCTATCAGCCTCATTGGTATGAGTGGACATTTAAAGGAAAAAAAGGAAAAGATCACACATAAAGAAACAGACAGTTGCTGATGGTGGGATGGATAGATGGATGGATGGGTGGGTGGATGGATGGATGGATGGATAGAAAAAAGTACACAGAGCAAAAGAAACAGGGAGAGGTGGCACTTGGGACATGCCAGCCAGTTGCTGGTGAATGGCTTTTCCTCCCCATCTAGCCAAACGCTGTGGCAGGGCACATGAGAAAGGCAGCTGTGAGCCTAGCGTACACAGCCCTCCTGGAGATCACAGCAAGCTGGCTTTGAACTCTGTGTTTGGTGGTCCTCTGACAAGGTCCCAAGGCTGCGGGGAACCAATGGGAGGAGCCAAGCAGCCCAGATGTCAGTCTGTTAAAGAGGCTACAGAAAGTGGGCAGCTATGTGTGCCAAGTACAAGGTCCTGCTACCTTAAACAGTTGGTTTGATCCCATGATGCTTGAGTTTGGTTTTCCTACCACAGTATTCCTTAGTGGATGTCATTTAATGGGTACCAAATTTCTCCTCCTTACCAGAAGGAAATGCCTTAAATTCCTACCATTCCATTCACATTAAAATTTTTTTAACTTTTTTTCTTCATCTGATTATGAAAATAATACCAAAAATTAAATAAGTAAGATAAAATAAGAGAGAAAAGTACACACAGCTCTTGATTTTTTAAAAAATCAAACAATAGAGAAAGATATTCACAAGCAACTGAAAATGATGTATGGTTCCATCAGTCAGCGATTTCCAATGCTAACATGTTGGTAAATATCTAATTAAGCAATAAAAACAATATATTTAAAGAACAATTATCATGCGCCAGGCAAGGGAGATACAAAGGACAAAATATAGTTACAGTCTCTGAGGTTAGGAACTTTGTAATCTGCTAGAGGAAACAAATTAAACGAGTTATTACCAGTGTGTTGAACATTTTGGAAGTTGCTTTTTGCACTCAAAAGTGGGTCATAGTTGTCTTCCCATGTAACATACACATGTCGCATAAAAATACTTTTTACATATTCATCATTCTTTTCCCTTACTCTTTCTTTTAAAGGGAATTCACCTTTGCCTGCCTAATCCCTAGACCTTGGGGCGGGGTGGCGGTGGGTGTGGGGGGTGCCTCATCAAGGGCTGTAGAAAGCTAGGAGTGCTTACAAAGACTGACTGCACCAGGAAGGAACACAAGCTACCTCGGATAGAACAGAGTACCAGGGGTGTTCAGTCTTTTGGCATCTCTGGGCCACACTGGAAGAAGAGTTGTCTTGGGCCACACATTAAATACAGCGCAACTCATAATCACAAAAAAATCTTATCACATTTTAAGCAAATTTGCAATTTTTGTGTTGGGCTGCATTCAGAGCCATCCTGGGCTACTTGCGTCCTGAGGGCCATGGTTGGATGCCTCTGGTGGGTAGACTGAGGTGGAAGAGTAAAGGGATTAAGAAGGAAGGCATGCCAGAGGACAAAAAAGAACCCAGGCTGAGGTTGAGAGGAGTAAGAAGAAGCATTTGTAAAAGTAGCTGCTGTAATGAGGCAAACTTAATATCTTAAGGATTTCTTAATGTGACTTCAATTAAGATGTCAATTGCCCCATGATTTGGGGATGAGGTCTGCTGATTCTTTGGAATGTGACACCATGTTGAGACTGGCCACGAAACCAGCCAGTTGTGGTCTGATTCCAGTAGAAGGACCTCATCCTTCTGAGTGGCTGCGCAGTGTCCCGTTGCAGGGGTGCACCAAACTTCAGGCAAGCCTTAGCCTTTCCTTACAGGCAGATGTGGAGGTGGTTCTAAGTGCTTTTGCTATTAAATGTAAATGCTGTGATGAACATCTTTACAAAAAGGTTCACTTTTATGGGTAGATGAATGAATGATACAGACAGATAGTTGGATGGAAGGAAGGAAAAACGAATGAACAAATTGTATGTCTGTACAATGGAATACTACTCAGCAATGAAAAGCAATGAAGTATTGATGCACACCACAGCCTGCATGAATCTAAAATTAATATGCTGAGTGAAAGAAGCCATTTATATGAAATTCAAGACAGAAAGCAGACCAGCAGTTGCTTGGGTACTAGGACACAGGGCAGGAAGGAAGGACAACAAAGGGGGACAAGTAAACTTTTGGAGGAACAATATATTTATTATCTTGATTGCAGTGAGTTTCATGAAGGTGTGTATGTATCAAAACTTAACAAACTGGACAGTTTAAATGGGTGTCAATCATTGCATGTTAATTACGACTTGAAGCTGTAACATAGATGAAAATAGACAGTTTGGGGGAGGGGTGTCATTTTAAGGTGAACAAAAGACTTCCAGTAGAGACTGGTTTAGGTGCCACTGGGCTGGGGATGGGGGACAGGAGGAGAGGGGAGAGAGTCCATTATCATGTAAACTCCAGGAGGCCCCCACAGTGTGGCGATGGAGCCCTGATAATAGGGCTTCCAGGGCTGAAGAGATGCGCTCACACCTGAGCCCCAAACCACGCTAGATTCCCATCCACAGGATGGGCCTGTTCTTGACCCTCTGCCTCAAAAAAGATTTCCCAGAGCCCACGCCATGCTGGGCATACAGCAGGCACTCAGCAAATTTTTGTCAACACAAAGAGACTCCACCTATGCCCCACCCAGACAGCACTAACTCGCAGGTGTCCTGGGGACCCTAGCCCTCCTCCTGGCAAAGGCCTGGACCTCCTCCCACTGCTGGTCTGACGCCCTTCTCCATTCCCACAACCACCCTGCCTCTGGTCTGCCTTCCATCTTCCTGGCAAGCTTGTCTCTTAGATCTCATGAGCAAATCTGCTTCTCCAGCCCTACCTACCCTGAGAGCTCACACTTAAACACAAATCCATTTTCTTCTCTGGCTTCTGCTGCCATGCCTGCAGTTTCTGCAGAAGGCAAGCTATCAGAGGTGGTTAAGAGGCTGGGACGGCCCTGGGTTCATGCCTCAATGAACTCTCTGTAACTCCCGTGACTGTGGGCAGGCGAAGGCCCCTTGCTGAGCCTCAGTTTTTGCATCTGTAAAATGGGAATAGTAGGCATTAACAACAATAGTGTCAACAAAACAAGAAAAAACAGACTGGGTGGCACACAGCAGGCACTGAGCAAAAGCTTCTTTCATTTTTTTACATTGCATTGTAGAGGCTAACAGCTTGGACTCTGGAGTCTGGCTGACCCCAGTTCAAATCCCAGGTAATCACCCGTGGGCAAGTGACTTAACTTCTCTGAGCTTCAGTTTCCTACTCTATAAACCGGAGATGATAACAAATGCAGGAAACAGAGGGCACATTCAAACTGGGTAATTTGAGGAAAGTTTAATAAAGAGATTATTTGCACAGGTGTGGGCAGGGCTTGGGAAGATCAAGAGGGCCTATACCTGGGTCTCGTTAAGGAGGGCACTGTCTCTGCCCCCGGGGCTGCAGGGGTAAGGGGAAGGGTTAGATCCAGAACCTGGGAAGGGGGCTGTATGAAGATGCTCACCCAACACAAGGCTGTGGCTTTTTGCAGGCCTCGTGGTCAGCCCACATCAACAAGGCAAGGAGGAGCCTGGGGATTAATGGCCCTGTCATTGTCTTCCTTCCTCTGATCTCCTTTCTTCTCGGACCTGAGCCACTGATCCTCCCACCCAGGTCAGCCTCCTGGATTCGGAGTGCGAGGAGAAAGTGGTGAGTGAACCTGGAGAGGCAAAGAGATGAAATCCCACTCTGAAAAGGTCCCACATTGTAGGATCAATGGGATTAACTGAGACCACCTCTGGAAGGCATTCAGCACAGAGTAAGGCTTTGCAAAGCGGCAGCCCACGGTTACCCCAGAACCCACCCAAGCCTGGCTTCTCAAGGTTGGTACCAGGCCAGCCTTGACCCAAACTACAGGGCTAGGAGTGGAACTGAGCTGATCTGCTGCATTCCCTGTTTACTTAGAGAAAACTTGGCTGCCGAAAGCAAGAAGATGTTGGCTGTGGGTTTTTTTTTGCAACAGCTGGGGGGAGGGGAGGTGGAGAGAGGGGAGCTGGAACATACTAGGGCTCCTGGAAGCCAAGGGACCCCAGGGCCCTGGAATCTGAGAAGAGTCCACATTGAGGGCAGCATGTGCCTGCATCCACTCTGCCAAGGGGACTGTGGGTTTTGGGGCTGTGGGACATGTCCTGGGACCTCGTCCCCAGGAGGCAGGGCCATGGGGCAGCATCCAGAGCGGGCCACATGGAATGTGCCACTCTTGGAACCAAGGCTCGTGCTTTTTAAAACTGGCTTGTAAATCTCCATATAATTTTCAGGGTTTAGGAATTCTATTTTATCTGGATTAAAGTCATGTTCTGCTTTGGCATCGGAAGGCGTTTATGACTGTTAAAACAAGAAATGAAAAATATAGGCCTGGAATCAGGGAGGCTGTGTCCTGCCAGACTCATAGGGGTTTGTCTTGGGGGCCAGGCTGAAGGTCTCCTGCCTGCCTCTCCTGGCCGCCCTAGCCCTTTTGATAACTGCGGCCGTCTGAGTCCCAACAGCAGCACGATGGCTCAGGAGGGCCCCTTAGGTGACCTTGGTGATTCTTGTCATTCCGTGTGCCCCTTATAGCGCACCCTCCAGAACATTGTTCAAAAGGCTTTCTCATGACACTGTCACATGGTTGCTCTTGGTCGAAGGGGCCAATGGCTGCAGACTTTTGCTTCATCATGCGGGGCTAACTTTGAACTCCCCCAAATTGCAATTTTGGGCAGGATTTAAATAACTGAGATTCCAGCTTCCTTGACCTAGTTTGCCACTTTCTCTATTCCCTCTTGCTTTTAAAGCGTGAGCACATGTGCGCACGCACACGCGCGCACACACACACACATCTCTTACCTAATGGCAAAAGTCACACACGCCTCGCAAAAAACTCGGAGAGCAAAGAAAAGCACCAGGGGAGTGGGGGTGGGGTGGCAGAAAACTAATGAGGGAATATCGCTCAAGCATTTAGCAAAGATTCTTCTCCTGTGTTTCCTTCTACCCACCTATCGTTTATCTATCCTTTTTCAATAGCATCAGACTACGTGTAATCTTGTTGCCTGTGTCTTCATTTCTGCGTGGTGAGCATGTGCCCATTCCTACAGATGATGATTGCATTGTATGACACTAATCACAGTGACTTCCACTTAGGAAGCACTGGGGTTAAGGAGTCAGCCTTTGTCATCAGACTGATCTGGGTTCGAATTGAAGCTCGATTTCTAGCAGTATCTTTGGGCGAGTTACTGAATCTGGCTGGGCCTGCTTTTTCTCATCTGTGAAATGGGGACACAATTTTAACCCCCTCAGAGGGAGGCTCACTGTCAGGACATATAAAATCCTGTGAAATAAATACAAGCCCAGGGATTGGGTAGGTCCATAGTAAGTGCTCAACCAATTACTGCCCCTGTGTACCCCCTGCTGCATCCAGCAGTGACCTGTCTGCGTGGGGCAGTCAGCGGTGTTTTTCTTCCCAGGAGCTGCTATGTGCAGCCTTCTCTCTAAGTCAGAACTTTGGATCCCACAGCATTTGTTTCATGGTAAGCAGCGAGATGATTTTAAACTTCTAGCTTCCCCCAAGAACACTCCACAAAATTGGCAGTCAGTACTGTGCAAAAATTCACCCAGAAATGGAAGAGAGGGACATTTGCACAAGCTGGGTTGTGTCTACAGAATTAGAAGGCACAGTTGGACTAATTTTAGTGCCTAAAAATTGGAAACATTTGAACACATGCTTCATGGGAAAGGCAAGTTCTTGAAAGCGGCAAAACGGGACCCTCAGGATTGGCTGAAATTGGGGGCCGTTTCCTCAAGGGCCCTGTCCCAATCTGTGCACAGGCTCCAGGTGGCTAGAAGTTAAAAGGTTGGGGGACAAAGAAAGGGTTAAATGTCCTTCAAGTCTGCAGGTCAGAAATGCCTGTGGATCTCTGCAATGTGTTCACATGGCCTCTCCATTGTCTTAGCTTTCCCAGCTATCTGCTTTCCTTTGTCCTGCCATAGATAATTTTGATCCCGAGGCCAGGCAGTCGCTGTGTTGGGACTCTGCTATTTTGTCCTTTGGGATTTCTGAGCGCAGCGGGCCCCTGTGATTGGCCTCACGTGGGCAAACTGCACACAACTCACTTTGTATCTAAGGAGCCAGCGGGGGCCTAGCTCCTTTTGGTTGCAGCCAATCAGGCTGGGGCTGAGAATTTATGAGATGAAGGCGAACCACTTTGAAGAAAGGCGCCCTTGTCTGCCGCCTCGCCATTGCTCGGTGGTGCGCGTGAGGCCGTGGGGAGGGGTGGGCATGGCCAGAGGGCTGGCGCCCTGGGGATGGATGGGGAAAGAAAAGAATCTGAGAAACCAGGGTCAAAAGTCTTTCTGGGAACAGGAAGGAAAACTGAGCAGGCTGCCTTCCTGCGTGCAGGTGCGTTCTCACAATGGGGGCATGGTCCTCCCTGAGGGGCATCACAGCCCCTGCCTGCATTGCCCCCAGCCCCCACCTCTCCTCCAAGAAGAACCAGAGAGGGTGAGACTGAAACACCTCTAGAAGCGACCATGGCAGCCAAGACTCTAGAAGCAACAACCTCTCCACGCAGGCAGAGAGGTGGAGCTTCTAATCCTCCTGTCTCCACAGGCTTTGCCTTCCCATCTCCGAGCCTCAGTTTGCTCATCTGTAAATAGAGGCGGTTAATAGCAGTTCCTTGCTCATAGGGCTGTGGGAGGAATGTGTGCAAAGCACTTAGCCAGCCACCTGGTATGCAGTCAGTGCCGAATAAGTAGAGGCTATTATTATTAATGGCACTCAAGTTTGGTTTCAAAAGAGGTATCCTGCTTTCCTTAAAGCCCAAAATCTAGTCCATTCAGTTCATCATTCTTTCATTCACTTATTCAGCCTATCAACAAACACCCGGGCCTGCTTTGCACCAGCTGTTTTACTGGAGAGGGTGATAATAGTGGCTGTGGCTTGCCTGGGGCTTTACCATGTGTTGGGTTCTGTCTTAAGCCCTCCGTGTGTCTTAACTTATGTAAGGTTCACAACCACACCTTGGGGTAGGCATGGAGACACCGATTTCAGCCAAGGGGACACAGCCAGTAAGATCGGGAGGTGGAATTTGAACTAAGCACTGTGCTAGCTCTAAACTGATGAACAACACATGATTCCTGCCCCCAGCACCTGCATCTACCCTGCACCGGGTGGATCTGTCCACCAGAGAACCTTCTGAAATGATAGGAACATTCCACATCTTCACGGTCCTCATGGTGGGTGCCCACCCACTGGTGGCTACAGAGGACTTACAATGTGGCTAGTGCAGCTGAGGAACTGGCTTTTAAATTTTGTTTCATTTCATTAATTTCATTGTAGATTTAAATAGCTACACGTGGCTAGTCACTATTGTACTGTTGAACACAGCTCTAAGAATTCAGGATGGAGGTGAAGAAATTCACGTCATCAAGGCAGCAAGTGTTATGCTGCACTCAGCCCCCAAGAAGCCAACACACCCCAGTGTTGGGTGCTCGGTGTGGCCTGACACCAGGTCAAAGGAGGATTCCTTCCCCAAGAAAGTCACCTCTGCTCGGAGTCTTAAGGAAGGAGGAGCTGGCAGGAGGGAAGGTAATTTTAAATAGACCCAAATATGCTGGGTTCCACACCAGGGCCTGTGCTCAGCCAGGACTTTGGTGGAGGTTGAAACCCATAATCAGGACCTGGGATGTCCTTTGAGCCACAGGATAACTGGAGCTCGCCCTTGACAGAAGGGTGGCAGAATATCAGATTCAGGAATGTGTCCATTGCTTGAATCTGTGGCAGGTATCAGCTTGTGCCTGGCTTTTAACCGTCTCGTCACTGAGGATGTGAAGACACCTGGAACACGAATTTGAAAAATTCACTGGCTCATCAGAATGCTTTATTAATACTGTGTGAAACCAAATGTCCAGGAATCATGAGCCAGCGCCAGGCAGACAAAAGCGTAGTAATAATGATAAGGCTCATGATAGTAATAATGAAGAACAGTTACCACTTATTAAGACACCTCCTTTGTGCCAGACCCCATGTTAAGTGCTTTCATGTATTGATCGTCTCACACAATCCTACTATCCATTCTCCACATGGCAGGAAAGTGGCCTTTTTAAGACATAAACTCTAAATCAGACCATGCTAGTCTGTGGCTAAAAACCTTTAAGTGGCTTCCCATTACACTTAGAATAAAATCTAAGTTTCATGCTCTGGCCTGCCAGGCTTGGCCCGTGACCACCTTTCTGTATCTGCTCTCACTCTCTACCTATTTGCTAAGCTCCAAACACATAAGACTCCTCCCTGGTATAAAGTGCCAATCTTTTGCCTGCCCCAGGACCTTTGCACTTGCTGCTCCCCCAATAAGCAAATCAACTCCCTGTCCTAACCCTTCATTAGAATGAATGTGCTGGAGGATGGGGACCTTGTCTCTTTGACCACTGCTGTATCTCCAGCCTGCAGGGCAGTGGGCACTCCATAAAAATTTGTTGTATTGGATGATTTAAAGGTTTTCAATTCTATGTACTAAGCATCCTTGTGTAACAGATGAAGAAACTGAAGGTCAGCATGGTTAATTTGCTCAAAGCCACACAGCTTGTGAATTTCCAAGTGCATATCTGGAAGATTCTGTCAATTTTCTCCTTGTCAGCCAGCTGTGCTGGGGCTGCACGGCCACCTCAAGAGGAGAAGCATCCTTCAAAATGTGGTTTTCATCCCTTCACTCTGCAAATAGCCCTGGTTTGCCTCATGTCATCCTTTATTGCCAGGATCTGTCTGTATAATAAGAAACCCTAGCCTACAAAACTACCCAGTCTTCCCCTGGCTTTTACTTGCTTTTTCTTTGATCATAAAAATGAGTATTGTAGAAGGACTAAAAAGTGTAGAAAGAATAAAGACGCTGGGGAAAACCCACACGTGACCTTGCTATCCAGAGGCAGCTCGGTGAATGCTTTGGTTTCTTTGCTGCCAATCTTTTCTATCATAAAATGGAGTTGATATCATAACTGTATATAATTTGGTGTCCTATTTTTATCCCTTAACTCTGTGTCTGAAGAGTATTCTCCAGGCATTTAATTTTTTCATAAGCTAATGATGGCATAATATTTCTTCACTTGGGTACACACCCAGTTTACTCAACCAAATGTCTTTTGTTGGCAGGGGTGGGGTGGGGGGGTCCCTTATTACTCCTTGCAGGTCAGTAAGCCAAACCGTGGGCTTCAATGTAAGGAGGCACACACACAATGAACACTTGCATATAAAGAATGCACGGACAATTATGGTTCCCTTTCAAGATCGGAAAAAACCATGTCTGTGTTCCATCTGAATAATGAATGCTGTTATTTTAACATTTCCTGGGATTTTGTAATATATGAACGTTGTGAATATTCCAGAGAAAAATCCTGAATTATACACAAATGTCTTCACCCAAAGCATAGGTCTTAGGGGTGTGTTGACTGGTAGCACAAGCCCCTTGGCTGCGTGGTCAGGGATACCTTCTGGGCACCATCTCTTCCTCTGACACAGCAGCTGTTGCTGCAACCGGTGGCGGAGGGGAGCTGGAAAAGGGCCAGGAATCTAGAGGTCAGAAACCAAGGCTCAAAGTCCAGCTTCGGGGCTTAACTACGTGCCCTTGGACATGTCACTTCTCGTCTTTCCTGAGAGTAAGGATGGTAGTCTTCGACTCAGGGAACTGTGACAGTCGAATGAGGGATCAGACTGGGAAGATGGGTCATAAACTCAAAAGGGCTGTAAAGTCATTTGAAATTCTTACAGTCCAATGAGTTTTGACCACAGTGGCTATTTAAAAGGACTTGAAGGTGACCAGAGCCAGTGCTCTCCAGCCCAAATCTTTAAAAGACTGGCTCTTGTTATAAGACAATATACAGAAGCTGAATTAATGGGTCTTCTGCTTGTGATAAATTCAAGGGGATTTGAAAGAGTGGGTACCCAGTGTCTGTGATTTACTTCCCCCAGTCCTAACAGAAGCCCTGTTTGGGTCAGGCATTCACCCAGTCTCCCACGAGCAAACTGACTCCACGCCCACCTCTAGGGGGTGGGCCTGATTGGCCAAAGGATAATCCCTCCCCTTGCCAGTGACTGGTTCAGCAGAGGGCATGTGACCCCATTCTGACCACTGAGACATGTGGGATGTGTGAGGCCGGTAGCCAAAGATCTCCTTGCACCTAACAAAGTGTCATAGAAAGATACTTTTCATTTTCTCTCTGGGAGCCTCACTTTGAGCTGTAGCAGCCATCTTACTGTGAGACTGGGGGGCAAAGCCAACACAGCAGAGGGGACAAGTGGAATAAGGATGCTGGTGGACAGTAATACCACCGCCACGATCAATAATAGTAGCAAACATTTACTGAGCACTGACAGCAGGGGTGTCAAACCCATTGTCACCAGGGGCTACATCAGCCTTGTGGTCACCTTCAAAGGGCCGAATGTAATTTTAGGACTCTATAAATGTAACTACTCCTTAACAGTTTAGTGAGAGCTCGGCACTGCCGCCCAGGTAGAAACAAGGTGCTGGGCCGGATAAAACAAGGTGGAGGGCCGGATTCAGCCCACAGACCTTGTGTTTGCCACCTGTGACTTACAGGTTGCCAGGTACTAGTCTAACATGTAGTATGTGCTTTAGCTCAGGGAGGGTAGCCCAAACTATTTTGGTGGGCTGCGAACTAAGAGTGGCTTTTATGTGTTTAATGGTTGAATAAAAATCAAAAGAACAATAATATTTTACAACACATGAAAATTATATGAAATTCAACTTTCAGTGTCCATAAATCTCATTTATGGACAGTAAATGCAGCTATGCCCACTCATTTACCTATTGTCTACAGCTGCCTTTATGCTACAGCAGCAGGGCTGTGTAGTTAGAGACCGCCAGGTACTTTGCAAAGAGCTAAGCCTTATATGAAGTCTGTCTGGAAAAAGTCCAGCCATTGTTAATATAACAAGAACGGTTTGTGCAACATCATTGTAACTTGGCAGCCAAGGAGAGTGGCCTGGAATGCACATGTGTGAACAGTGATGACTTCACTGTACTTAGTCAGTGGGGGTGGTAGATGCCTTAGAGTGAGCATGTGTACTGTGTGGTTGTTGCACTGAAAATGACTGAGAAAGTGGAGCAACGAATCTGCATTAGATTTTGCATTAAGCTTGAACATTCCTTCGTGGAAGCTATTTGGATGATTCAGAAGGCTGCAGCTATGGGCTACTGGTGATTGGCAGCTTCATCACAACAACATGCCTACTCATGCATCACATCTCATGCAGAGGTTTTTGGCAAAACATGAAATCACCCAGGTGACTCAGCCCCTCTACAGCCCAGATTTGGTGCCTGAGACTTTTAGCCTTTCCCAAAACTAAAATCACCTTTGAAAGGAAAGAGATTTCAGACCATTGATGAGATTGAGGAAAATATGATGGGACAGCTGATGGCATTTGGAACTGTGTGAGGTCCCAAGGTGCCTGCTTTGAAAGGGACTGAGGTGTCATTGTCCTATGTACATAGTTTCTTGTATCTTGTATCTTCTTCAACAAATGTCTCTACTTTTCATATGGCATGGCTGGATACCTTCTGGACAGACCTCATATAGCCAGCCCTTTATAGAGAAGTTTTGCCCACTCTTGCTTTAGTGCTCACAATGACCCTAGAATTTGGTGGAGCATTATTATTCTGTTTTTCACAGAGGAGAAAACTAGGGCTCAGAGAGGTTAAGTCATTTGTCCAAGATCACACATTTAATATGAGGTAGACGAGATTCACTACTGAATAGTCTGGCTCCAGAACTGGTGCTCTGAGCCACTTTGGGAAAGAACCCGGACCCGGATTCCTCACGACACTGTTGAGTCGCTGAGTCAACCAACCCTAAACCTGCCTCCCTTGGGACGCCCAGGTGTGAGAGGTGCATGGCATGACCGTATCATCGGAGCCAACGTGAGACGGCATTTCTGGTCTTCGCAGGTGAGAACATCCCTGCTGATGCCATAAGAAAGCACCTTAAAAAGGTGAAAACGAAGCAAAGCAAGCTATCAACTTCTTGAACCAACTGCCTTTTGTCCTTGCTGAGGAGAATCAAAGCTTTCTTTCTCAAGTCTCTACAAGTTCTCCCTTTAACAGGGGATTATGAAGGAAATCCTATTTTAGAATTGCTGCTGCTCTTGGCAATCTGCAATATTAGCCTGATGAGGAATTACACTTGCTAATAAAATATCTCAAGTTGGGTTGAGTCTAATTGTTGCAAATGCTGGTAGTAATAGCCCATTGCGGAGACTTCTGTGCCGGAGCATCCCTCGCTTGGCTAGGGCCCATGTGGAAAATCAATTTCCTCTAAATGTTTGAAGAATGGCACAGAAGGACCTGATTTCTTTTTCCTCTGCTGGAGTCAATCTGGAGACAGTGAGCCTATAAAATGAATGAAAATAGCTACAGTTGCAAGATGCAGGGGGTAGGGGGAGTGGGGAGGGGAGGAATGCCAAGCTAAGCAGAGCCTGAGCGAAAACTCTCAGTTCTAGCTTTTTTGTCCTAAGGCCAGAGATCATACACACTCGTACCCCCCAATTGACATGCTCTTAAAAACTCACAGAACAGAAAGCATTTGAGTTCAGTCCAGCAACTTCACGTCTAGGAATCTCTTCCACAGAAAAACTCCCACAAGTATGCAAGAACACACGAGTAGGGTGTTCCTTGCAACCCTCTTTGTGATGGTGAAAAATTGGAGGCGAGATAACAGTTTGAGGAGAGTAGAATGGTTAAATAAATGGTGATGTGTCCAGGCCCCATAGCCATGGAGAGCAAAGAGGAAATTCTGTGTTCACATGAAACGATTTTTGTGATATGGTCTTGAGTGAAAAAAAAAGCAAGTAGCAGAATAATGTATATAGTGTAAGTTCATTTTTATAAAAAAACAATCCTTCAACAATAATGTGCATATTTATACGTAGATGTTTGTACATGAGTAGAGAAAAGTCTGAAAGGGTATACACCAAATTGTAGATGGTGGTGGCTAAACCCAGGGGTGGGGATGGTGCAGGTGAGAGGGCACTTGCCTTGTATATCATTTAGATTTTTTTTGTGTGACAGGGTATATGGCATTGGTAATGAAAAAGGAAATAAGGAATTAGCTTTCTGGCATGTTCGAAGGACACTGTGGTAGGCTCGCCACTATTTCTGAGGATATGGGAGGTCAGGGCTCAGTGCCACAGTGTTTACAATCCAGTCAAGTCACAGAGATGATTCTGTGACACAGCCTAACGGGATGGGTCACAGCTCTTTCTAGTCTATGTTGCCATGAAAGGACTTCGCCCTTGGCTACCTGCCTACCCAATCAGAACCAAACTCAAACATCCTCTGGCCAAGACCAGAATCTAAATATCTACTTTAAAAAATTGTGTTAAAATATACATACAGCAAGCTATCAACTTCCTTGTATGCAAGAATGACCACAAAATGTGTCTTTTTAACCATTTTAGAGTATATGATTCAGTGCCATTGGGTATATTCACGGCGCTAAGACAACGTCCTGTAGTTTCAGAACCTTTCAGTCACTCTGAAAGGAAACCCCAAACCCAATCAGCACCACTCTGCATCTTTCCCTCCCCCAGCCCCGGAAACCCCTGGTTTGCTTTCTGTCTCCGTGGACCTGCCTGTTCTGGACACTTCATATAAATGGAAGTGTGCTCTATGTGGCTGGCCTTTTGTGACTGGCTTCTTCTTGCTAATGATGTTTCCAAGGTCCATCCACGTGGTACCATGTGCCAGCACGTCATTCATTTTCATGGCTGAGTAACGTTCCATGGTATGGCCATTCCACAGTTGTTCATCCAGCTATCAGCTGATGATGGTTTGGGTGTTTTTATCTTTTACATGTTGCAAATAACACTGCTACAAACATCCCTGTATACATTTTTGTTTGAATACCTGTTTTCAATCCTGTAGATGTGTACATAGGAGCAGAACTGTGTAGTCGTATGGTAAATCTATGTCTGACCTTATCAAGGTTTGCTTTTAAAGCCCCAGAGGGCGAGTCTCCTGACCACAGTGGACCTGTCATGAATGGGAAATGTCTCCCCTGCCACCCCGAGTTCCTCTACTCAGCCCGCTGAGTCTAGGTGGTTAAGTACATAGATAAGATGTAACTGCCTTCTCGAGACTTAAGAAGCCATCTGCTGAGATCCTGCCCCTTCTAGAATATTCCAAAGATTGCTGTTACATGAGCAATTGGGGAACTGTTATTCAACATACATTAATCAAGTGATTCATCTGGGATTTCTCCTGTAGGTTTCACTTTCTGCTAAACTTACGGAAATCCGACAATTCTGACTATTCCTTGGCACAATGACACTAACCCTGGATTGTCCCAGTGCAGGCCAGGCCTTCCAGGTGGCCTTTTGATGAACGGTTGCTAGCAATAATCGGGCTGCCTTCAGATGGGATAATTTGGATTTAGTAAGACATAGTAGGTCCATGGCTTTGGGTCAGGAGGACCCAGGTTCAAGTCCCAACTCTGCCACTAATTAAGTTACCTTGGGGAAGCCACATAACTTTCTCATTCCGTCAATCTGTTCTTCTGTAATACAGTACTGATCATAGGTCATAGTTCATGAATTATTTATTCATTCAACAAACATTTATTATAAACCTACTGTGCAACAATATTGTGTACCAGCACTGGCTAGAACGGACAAGAATCCCTGCCCTTGCAGGGAGAGACAGACAATAAATAAAAACAATACATAATTCGAGGGTATTTAGCTGGTGATATGTTTTTATGAGAAAAGAAATAGAACCAGAGGGCTGAGGGAAGTGCTGCATTTTAAATGGTATGATCAGCATAAGCCCCACTACAAAGGTGACATTTGAGCAAAGACTTGCAGGAAGGTAGAGGACAAGATAGGTGGCTATCTGGGAGGCAGAGGAACAGGTGGTGCAGAGGCCCTGAGGCCAGAGGGTCCTGCCAGGCTCACAGAAAGGCAAGGAGACTGGTGTATCTGGACCCAACTGCACGGGAGACAGAACCGACGAGCTGATTTTCTGGGCCATGGTGAGGACCTTGGACTTCCCTCTGAGAGGCAGAAGGAGCCCTCGTAGGTTTTTGACCTCAGCTGACTCTTATTTCAAAAGCATCATTCAGTGTGCTGTGCTGCAAACAGATGAGGCAGAGACAGGGAGACCAATTAGGAGCCTGCCGCTGTAATCCAGGGGAGGGAAGATGGGGGCTTGGGCCATGGTGGGAGCATGGAGGCGGTGAGAATTGTTTGGGCTCTGAATACCTTCTGAACATGGAGCCAACACAATTTCCTGTTGGGGGGATTAAATAAGATAATGCAGGCAAAGCTGTTATCACAGAACCTGCATGTAGTTAGTACAAAATAATGGTAGCCACGATTATTATCAAGGTGGGCATGGTGTGCACCCCTGCGGGGGCTGATCAGCAGCTAAAAAGCAAGTGAGCGAGAGGGAAGCTATTAAGGTTCCCGTGTGATTTTCAGTGAGTTGTCAGGCCACCAAAGGTAACGAGACTTTAACACAATGGAGACCAGAGCTTCTGCACCTTGCAGAGAGCTGGGAAGCCCAAAGCATCGCAGTCTACCTCTCTTAACTTAGACCAAAATAGAGATTTGGGGGCCAAGTTTTAAGATTAATTGCAAAGCTTCTTTCTCATAGTGTAGAAAAAGTATCATCCGCAGGGAAAATGTTTGTTTCCAGAATCCCTGGCTTTGGCAATATTTACTGGTGATACCCTTGCAGCCCTGGTACCTTTGGGGGGTTTTCAATTGAACTGCTCCACCCCAGAATTCCTTTCAAGAAGGAGAACCACTGGGGCCAAGAGACAACTGGATTCCTTTCAACTCACTTTCCTTCTCTTTGCTCCAAATTCCAGAGGGGAGACAAGAGGTCGTTTCTGAGGCTGATGGAGATGGATTTTTCCAGGGGAATGCCAACGAGGCTCCACCCGCCTTCCTCAGCCCTCTGCCAAACTCTTCCCATCGGACATCTGGCCCCAGCAGGGGGACACAGGGACCGAGACACTGATTTGGGCTTTGACGTCAGCCAGGGAAGGCTGATTTAATCCATCATTAGTGCAAATTGAAATCCACCAACCCCTCCTTCTCTTTTCCTTCTATCACCTGCATTTCTGGGGCTGGCAGAGGTCTCGCTTTCCTTTTCTTTTCATTTTGCTCTGGATTAAGGTATCATTTTTTTTTACAGTTAATTAGAAGATAATCATGCCGGGGAGCTTATTGTTAATTGTTTGTATCTGTACTTAATACTTATAAGTGTGCTCAGGTCTCAAGAGCTAATATTTGGCTTGTCAAATGTGTTAGTCATTGTAATTAATTGAGCCTATCTACATTTACTGGTGCTGTGCGTAGAGCTGTAGGAATGGCAGCAAGTAGGAAATGTCCCCACCATCCTGCACTTATCCCTGGAAAGAGAACTTTGGGAGATGGGATCCTTCATGTGACATTTACTCTTTACCTGTCTAACTTCCCCCCACTTTTCCGAGGCTGTCTTCTCTCTAAGATCCTCTGTATCTGCTCGCTCTCAGTCCCTGGTAACTACCTTTGTAGCATCAGGCCCAGCTGCACCTTTGGTGGGGCCCAGAGCAAAATAAAAACGTGAGTCCCTGTGTTCAAATTTTAAGAATTTTTAAGGTAGTGAGGTCCTGGCCGGGTAGCTCAGTTGGTTAGAGCATCGTTCTGATATGTCAAGGTTGTGGGTTCAATCCCCAGTCAGGGCACATACAAGACTCAACCAACGAATGCGTAAATAAGTGAAACAGCAAATCCACATTTCTCTCTCTCCCTCCCTCTCTCTGTTTAATTTTTTAAAAAAGTGGTGACAGTGAGCACTGAACCAAATCCAGGGCCCATGTGAGACTGCACAGGTGGCACGCCCATGAAGCCAGCTCTGTGCACCCCTGATGGAATGGTCCCCTCGCCCCAAAGGCATCTTCCCACCAGAATGTACCCCAGCCCTCCTGTCCACAGCTAGAACAGTGCGTGGCACCCAAGAGGAGCTGAAGACAGGAGCAAAAAGATTTTCCAAATGCAAGCTTAAAAATTGTAAAGTGTCACCATGTAAGTCCCCTGCTTAAATCCTCCTGTGGATGGAATAGAGGGGACTCTCTTGAGGATCAGAAATGTTTGGTATTGATGCAGGGGTAGTAGTCACGTCAGGGTAAACATTTGTCGGACTCATCAGACAGTAGGCTTTAGAGGAATGCATCATACTGTGTATAATTACACACCAATACAGCATAGCATGTCAAAAAACAAAAAAAACACCAAGCCCAATGGCTGCACATTACCCTCAAGAGTCTATCCTTTGTCAAATGTCACAAAGGTCCTTTCCCAGAGCCCATTCTTGGTTTCCCAGCCTCACCTCCAGCACTTCTGGGACTCCCTATTTTCCAGCCTGGCTGGCTGCCAGCATGTCCTACACCTCCGGGTCTTCTCAGTCAACTGCTCCCTGGCCCAAGAGTGAAAAATCAAATGCATAACAACCAGTATAGCATCACAGCACCAATTGGGGAGGACTGAAGAACTGGACAGAAGCCCAGCCCTGGAGCGTCCTGCCGTACCGGGTGTTAACCCTTTCGTTTTCTACATTATGGGGACGTGGATAGAGTCCAAGGTGAGAGGGGGTGGGGAAAGGGGCATTTGATGGCCCTCGCTATTAACCAATCAGTATGAGGGTAAACAAATATTTACCTAGCATTGCCACATTAGTATATACCTGCTGAACCCGTTGCCTAAAATGCAGGCTAGCCCTTCTTTCTCTGTGTCTTCAAATCTCAGCTCAAAGGTCTTCTCCTCCAGGAAGCTCTCCATGATTCCCTCTTCTCTCTTGATCTTTCTTTCCATATCACTTTAATGAGTCCTGTTCTTTCTGTTCTGAGTCCAGCAAAGTGCCTGGGTGCACACATATTTGGGAAGGGATTTTCTTGTTGGCTTTCACACATGTGGTACAGACACAGATAGACATGTGGATCGTGAATGGATGTGTGAACATATAAATGAGGAAATTTCCCCTTTTCCTTATCTATATTTCCTTTCATGGATTCTTCATTCAAGGGTTTGGAGAGACAGTGTTTCAGCAGCTAAGATCTTAGACTCTGCACTCAGCAACCTGGGGAGATCCTGGGGTAACCAAAAGCAGGTCTGGCTGCCTGTCGCTACAAAAGCCAATACTTAAGAGTCAGGACAGTGGCTTATTTTCAGGTGCCAATCCCCTGGAAGATGGGGGACTCATGTCTCAAAGCCCATCTCCTGAGAAAATGGGGAACTCACATCTCAAAGCCTGTCTCCCTATCTCAGTGGAGGCAGAGGTTTTTATAAGGAAGGAGAGGAAAAGAGAACAGAAAGATCAAGGGAGGGTGTTGAAAAATTCTCTACGTGCAGATGAGCACAATCCGTTCTGATAAGGTAAGCGATGGTCCGGTGTGTATCACCCTGGTTTAGTCATCCCGGCTCCACATCATCCTGGCTCTACGTCATCCTAGCTCCATGTCATCCTGGCTCCACGTCATCCTGGCTCCACGTCATCCTGGCTCCACGTCATCCTGGTTATGGGTGAAGGTCAGCTGAGATGCTTGAAGGTTAGAGTCTATATCCTTTGAAACTAGTTCCTAATATTCTTATACAAATATGCTGTTCATCTACTAGCTACATATTACTCAGAGTCCACACTTACAGAAACGTTGCCAGAAGAATGGCAGGGTGTGTTAGAATTCCCCGCTGTTACAGGTTTCCACGGTTACACTGGCACTTGCTGGTTGGCATACTAGGGCAAGAGACTTGACCTCCCTGAGCAGTAGGTCAGGTCATTATTGATCTGGCTTCACAGGTTGTTGAGAAGCTCAAATGAGATGAGACCTGCAAAACAGCCATCAGCAGCTCTGCCTGGAAAGAAATTGGATCTTGTTCACCAAGGAACCTGAACCAGGAGATGTGGTCACAGACAAGAGGCAAGAAGTCACTTGCTGTTTGCAGCGACCCTCACAGCTCTGCTTTTGCCTTCCATAATCCCCCCGGTCTCCTGGGTCAGACGCTTGCACAACAAAAGTGAAAATTTCTCTGTAATGAGAATATAAGCCTTGGCAGTCCTTACTGAACTGAAATCTGGAAGACAATAAAAATGGGTATTTTTTAAAAATTTCCTCCAACTTTCTGTTTCTCAGCTGGAATTTCAGCCATGTGACAGAGTGGACAGGGCTCTTCAATTTCCCGGATAAACCAACTCACTCTTTGCCTTCCTAGTCAAAATGACTAGTGTTCAGCCTTTCTGGATTTTTCTGCCCAAGAATAAGTCTTGGCTAACCATGGGATAAATGGTCCCATTGCCCCATACCTTCACCTCCTTCTGAACCACAGCCTCCCAGCCAAATCTTCAATTTCCAAGAAATGCCAGTTTTGCCTCTTGCCTAAGAATGAGGGCCCTAGAGTCAGACATCCTAGAGGTCCAATCCTGTCCTTCCCAGTTCCTGGCAGTGAGATCTTGGACAAAGCTCTTAACCTCTCACATTCTGTGTTCCTACCCTATCTGGCAAGGAAAGCATAGTGTCCATGTCACAGACTATGTGCAAGGACTCAGTGATGTAACCAAGTGGCAGAACTTGGTGAGAGTTCATTAAATGTTGGTTGTTATTTTACTCTTTGTTATAAGAAGAGGGTAGGAGATGGCAGATGCATTTTTTTAATATTGTAATAAACCCTGCAGGCCTGAAAAATTGGAAAGATTCTTATCGAATAAATTGCTCAAAGATCCAAAGATCCAAAGTCAAATCCCTAGAACCTGGGAATGGGACCTTATTAGAAAAATGATCTTTGCAGATATAATTATGTTAAGGATCTTGTCGAGATGAGATTATCCTGGATTAGAGCAGAACCTAAATCCCACTGAAGTATCCTTGTAAGAGGAGAGGAGGGGAGGGGAGAGGAGGAGAGAAGAGAGGAGAGGAGAGGAGAGGAGAGGAGAGGAGAGGAGAGGAGAGGAGAGGAGAGGAGAGGAGAGGAGAGGAGAGGAGAGGAGAGGAGAGGAGAGGAGAGGAGATGAGAGGAGAGGAGAGGAGAGG
>CM052546.1:60934198-60960723 GCA_028533065.1 Trachops cirrhosus | reverse complement strand
GAGAGGAGAGGAGAGGAGAGGAGAGGAGAGGAGAGGAGAGGAGAGGAGAGGAGAGGAGAGGAGAGGGGAGAAGAGAACGTGTACCTGGGAGGGTCATGGGAAGACAGAGGCAGAGACTAGAGTGATGCAGCCATAAGCCAAGGAAGCTGGCAGCTGCCAGAAGAGACAAGGAAGGGTCCTCCCTAGAGCCTTAGGAGAGAGCACAGCCCTTGATTTCAGACTTCGGGTCTTCAGAACTGTCTGAGAATACATTTCTGGTTTTTTTTTTTTGCCCCCCAGTTGGTGACCATTTGTTACAGCCACCCCAGAAGATGAACATATCTCATGGCACATTCAGCGGGGAAATGTGACAACTAGCCTCTGCTAGACAGTTCTGAGGATGAAGAAGGTGATTCTGTGCATTTCCTGCCTTAAGTTGTTTTGCTAGAAACAAGCATGGGGCTTGTACAACCTGATCATTAAGAGCAGGCAGACTTGGGTTCAAATTCCAGCTTCCCTTTTAAGAGCTGTGCAATCTTGGACAAGTGACTCAACCTCTCTGAACTTCAGTTTCTTCATATAAGTAGTAATAGACCTACCTCATGAGATAATGGGATGATTCAAAAGATATGTCTGGTGTGCCTGATATGCAGGAAATGCTTGATGAACAGTTGCTAGAAAGACTCTTTGGGGAAAATCCATCTGGCGTCTCACTAGATGGCTGTGGGGGCCCCACAAAGCTGAATGGTCTGAGGGGGTTGGACCTGGGCCGTGCCTGGTTGGCCCTGCTCTTTTCCTTCCAAAGGAAAGGCCTGGATGTCTCAAGGTGCCCTGTGAACTAGCCAGGCATTCCAGGCTCATGCTCTGTTCTTCCTTGCTGATGCCAATGGTGATAGGAAGCCCCGACAGTCAGCCACCTGGTCCCAGGGCATCACTCTGCATTTGTGCCGAAACTCCTACAGGCAGTGACCTCTAAACACACAGCTGGGATGCCCCGGCTGGTCCTGCACTGATGCCCGCATGTGTCTGTGTGCAGAAGGCTCCACCACCCATGACCCTCTCACTTACTGCCTAGAAGGGGCACATCCCCTCCACTCAGTTAAAAGGACATTTTCCCAGTGAGACCAGGTCATATTTCAAACTGCATCGCCAAGGTATTGGGAGCCAGTAAAAGGGGGCATTTAACACCGTAGTTATTTTGACTGGCAAAACAGGTCATGGCTGTAAAAGAAACAGCTCTTGAGATCGAGGCAGCCTAGCCGACTCTGGGCTCACTCTTTTCTACCCACACACACACTGTTTAAAGCATTCCAGGGCTGCTGCCAACTTTCCTGGCAGAGCTCTTATTTCTTTACATGTATGTTGCATTCCATCTGTTTAATGTGCGCTCTGTGCCATGCGTGGATTTTGGCAGGGCCTGGCGAGGTGGCATGGCATGCTCAGGCTTGTTCTAAGCAAAACAGGGCAGGAGGTGGAGGGAGACGGGAACCTGGGGCAGGAGTCCTATTTCGCTTTGGCTAAGTGGGTGGGGGGTGGGGGGGGGGCTGGCGTTGCAAAGACCAGAGGGCAATTGCAAAGCAGTTTTCCTCCAGATGTGGTTGAATCCCACACATGCCACTGCTACACAGGGGTCTTGGGGGTGCGGCGTTATGGTTTCTGATACATGGCCAGCAAAATAGAAGTGATGGAGAAAGGTATCAGTGGGGAAAAGCCACACCTACTCATGATAAGGGGGTTTCCCTAGAACCATTCTGAGGCCTTTAAGGCCAAGAACTGCCAGCACCTGGTTCCTATCGGGAGCCCCAAGGCCCCAAGAAAACTGAACCCAAGCTTTACATTTTTCCTGAGAACCATTAAATACTCGGTTGGAGAAGTGATGGCAATGTGCTGTGATCTGAATCTTGTTTCATCCACTTGAAAGACAGGAAAGCTGGGGTTCCTGCACCACCAAGACCTCTGGGGAGACTGTTTAAAAGTGAAATGTACCAGTCTGGTGGGGAGAAACCAAATCCTCCAGAAACAGTCGTTGGGTGTGGGGTGACCTGACCCACTCCACTGAGTGACTCAAATGTCCGCTTTTCCTCTGGTTCCTACTGAGCAGAGCTCTTCAAAATGAGGAAGCAGGATGCTGCAGACAGAGAAAGGAAGATTCCAGGGTTAAACAGCACATAAAGATTCTCACTTTGAGAAAAAGTTTGAGTACACATTTTTCCTTCCTTCTTTCCTTCCTTCCTTCCTTCCTTCCTTCCTTCCTTCCTTCCTTCCTTCCTTCCTTCCTTCCTTCCTTCCTTCCTTTTCTCTCTCTCTCTCTCTCTATTTTTCTCTCTGAGTCCAGCCAAGAGTGTAAACAGAATCCCCTGTTAAGGAACGGCATTACTCACCTGAATCGGGAGAGATGACATGGCACAGGAAAAAATAAGGTACAGGCTCCTAATGAGAAACAGCCACATGTGGAATAAAGTGAGTGTGCATTGCGTAATCCCGGTTGGCCGGCCGTAAGGACAGGGAGGAGAAGGGAGCAGGGGAACGTGTTTCAGATGTGATTCAAGAGATCCTGGAGCCCGTCCTGACCCTCTGGGTTGGAATTTCTGACTCTCTTCTCTGCCTTGACTCAGAATAGGAAACCGTATACCGACCGCGCATTGCTTTTTATAGAATTAAACTTTCTTGCCAACTTCCTCCAGAGCACAAGATCATCCCTCATCGTCTCCAAACAATACGCCAATCATCAGATGGAAGTGAGGAGAGTGCTGACCTGTTTGCACCAAACACAACCCAGGCCTGGAGCATGAGACAAACAACGGGAACAGCGTTTGGCTTTCATACCCGGCCTGGTAAATACAACATGTTCATACAGGTTGGAAAACCGTCTGGCTCATCTCTGTACTTTCCCTCTTTCTCCCATTTCTTCTGACTTGGATCTCATCGTTCGGCGCTGACGTTGGCCAAGTTCATGTTTGCCAGTTACCGAGTGGATAATGGATGGTTTGTAAGATTAGTAATACGCGAAGGATGAGGAGTGAGGCAGCCAAGTGTATCCTGTCTGTGTGATAAAATGACTTCTCTGGATCCTGATTCCTAACACAGCCTGAGAGATTTGCCTGTGCAGATAGACACCAACAAGCACGACGACAGAATGACTTAATGGCTCTTCATTCTGTCACCATCTTTGCATTGGCAACAACCCCCCTTGCCCACTCAGGTACCCCTCGCCCTGGCAGTCAGTTAGTGGAGGTCATTTCTTGTGTGTAAGGTATACAGGAGCTTGGAAGCTCAGAGGGAACATCAACAGAATGCAAAGTATTAGTAGCCCCTCGTTAAAAATGGCTTTTGTGTTCAGTGCTTCGAGGACGGGAACAGTGGAGTTGGAAACTGTTCTTGCGATTGGAAGCAGGTCTTCTGCCAGATTCTAGCAGCTTTAAGGGATATCCAGTTTTAGGTTTACAGTACTACATTCTGGCTCATTGAAATTGCATCTAGACGTTGCCAGAATGTGTCATAAACCACAAAATCGGTGCAGAAATATATCGACATAATGGTTCTGCAGCCTGAAGTTAGAGGGGCCAGGGAGCAGCATTTCCCAGAAGTGTTGTTCTTGCGCTGTCTCAAGACAGATGTGGGTCACCTGGGACAATTATCACTCATAGGATTCCGACCCTGGTCTGACCAGTTGGCTCAGCTTCTTAGAACACCCTGTGACAGGGCCGAGGAGCCAGCCTCACCCTGTCCCGCGGCCATGAGTGACATCCCTACCTAGGTCATACCAGACAAGGGCCTGGGAATCAAGCCCAGCGACCATCCCCACTGGCTCCAAGAAAAAAGTCCCACATACTCTGCTCACCTCACCAGTCTCAGCCCCACTTACCTTCGGCTTATTGGGCTCTAGACACAAAGAATCTTCTTTCAGACCCTCTGGTCAGCCAGCTTCCTCCCGCCTCTGAGCCTTTATTCCTGCTTGGCCTCCTGCCTGGAACCCTCCTCTCTGGCTGATTCCTGCTCCTCACCCAGCCCTCAGTTTACAGCCCCATTTTTCATGGAAGCCTGGCCTCTAGAGCTATCTCAGCCCACCTGGGCTGCTCTAACAAAAATACCACAGATTGAGTGATTTAAATAAAACATTTTTTTCTCACAGTTCTGGAGTCTGGGAAATCCAACATCAAGGCACAGGCTGATTTGGTGTCTGGTGAGGGCCCTGGTCCTGAGACGGCTGTTTTCTCCCTCACGGGGAGCTTCCTGGGGTCCCCTTTATAAGGGCACTACTCCCAGTCACGAGGGGGCCACACTCATGACCTAATCGCCTCCCAAAGGTTCCATCTCCTAATACCATCACATTGGGGGTTGAGATTTCAATACATGACTTTGAAGGAGCCACAGAATTCAGGCAATGGAAGTAGCATTTATGAAAATTGTCACTTAATGCTCCCACTTCATGTCTGATTGGAACACTGCTTCTCAAACTGTGACGTGCACGTGAATCACCTGAAGATTACATTAAAATCAAGGCTCTGATTCAGCAGGTCTGGGGCAGGGCCCGAGAGTCTGCATTTCTAACAAGCTCCCAGGTGATGCGGATGCCGAAAGCCCATGGCCCTCTTCCTGAGGCAATGGTACCAACCTTTCTCCATCAGGTTTCCATGAGCGAAAAAAGTCTGACAGAAAATGAGTCAGGCTACTCTTCCCTCAGTTCTCCTAAAGATGGAGTTTAATTAAAACCATCAACCAGAAGTGAATTCATTACACATCTTGGGTGCTAGGTTTCTCAACGTCCAGACCATTTCCATGTGGGTCCAGGTAATTCTTTGTGGTGGGGGCATGTCCTGTGCATTGTTGGATGCTTAGCAGCATCCCTGGCCTCCACCAACTAAATGCCAGTAGCACTATCCCCCAGCTGTGACAACCAAAAGTGTCTCCAGACATTGCTTAATGTCACTTGGGAAACAACAGTGCCACCCACCCCAAGAGAACCACTCGCTGCCTCAGGACATTGGGGTGTCAGTCTCTGGCATACCCAGTTAGGAAGGGCGGGAGATTGAAGACAGGGTTTGGTTCCAGGCTATGATCCCACTGTCTAGCACAGTATTCTGCACATGGCAGACCCTCAGTATGCATCTGAATAAATGAATGAATGAAAATAAATGAATGAAAATGAACTCCCAAATCCTGCTCGGCTGGTGGGTGAACAGAACTGCATTCACACAGCCTCCAACCTTCTCCACCCCACTCTCCCCCTCAAAAAACCGTCAAACTTGTGGGCCAGTTGTCATCCAAAGCACAATTTTTCTAAATGTAGCATTTTCCAAAGTAAATATCCTTTTGGAAAAAAAATGCAAAGAAAGATTCTCGCTTGAGATCTTTTTATAAATGTCTCCAATGACTAAAATCCTCTTACAGTAAGTACCCAGAGGATTGCATTTGCTTAAAGAAAATAAAAAAACTGCTGTTTTTAGTCTCAAGTGTAGAAAATACTTGAGAATCATATACTTTTTCTTTTCTTTTTTTCTTTTCTTTTTTTTTGCATCTGACTGGGCAAATTATAAAATGGTAGAATTAATTTTGGTTCTAGATTGTTTCTAAATCTCCACCCCAGACTGAGGCCTTGTGGACAAAGTAGCACCAGGGGCTTATTTTTTCAAAATCCCTGTAGTAATAACACCAGGAATTTGGGGAAAAGCAGCAGTTGTAGGGTTTGGGATGGAAACCTTATATGGTTTGAAGAGGAAATGGCAAATAAAAATAAATCTGCACTTTACAACAAAACTATGGATTCAAGTTCTATCAAGAAGTAAGGTGAATTCATTCAATTTGCTTGTTTATGTCCCCTCAGAGACTAGACAACAACTTTTCAAACCAAATCGCTGTGTGGAAAATGAAGCCTTTCCTTTCTTTTCTTCCAAATGTTTGGGCAAATGGGACTTGGAGCCCTGAAGAGGTTTCTGGGAAAAAAAAATATGGAGGTGGTGACATTCCAGGGCTCTTCTTACTGTATCCTTCTTTACCTAGCAGAGGCAGAAAATCTTTCATGCCTTGCATGTCTACTCTGCAATCAATTGGTAGTGGCTGTATGCATGGTTTTTGGAAGAGTGCTGTGATTGATTGGTAATGTCTGCCACAGGCAGGGGCATAGACAGTATTGAACAGCTCTGTGTGTGCCATTCCTGGATCTGGGTATGGTTTTCCCCTCTAACATAGGTGTCCTAGGGAAAAAGAGAACATCAAGGAGATGGCTTCACATGTCTCACTTCATTTCACAGACACACCAAATCAGCACCTCATGAAACTTCCCAAGTCAGACATGACACAGGAACACACTGTTGGAGGAAATTTCCCTTCCTTCTCTGGACATGCTGGGATAGGATACCATGGGTGTGCCTCCCTCTCAGGGAACATATGGCCAGAACACGCCATTCACACCCACCCAGCTACCTGACATTCGACTCTGTCACCGTGACATCATATGCTACTGGAACAACACATCCTTCTTCCTTGGAATAAAAAGATCTTTTCGTAAGACTTAGTAAGCCTGAATATTAATCATATTCATCATTATTCAGTTGGCTTGCTGTCCAAAATACTTAAATGAAGGGAAACAAAAAAATAGAAAGAAACAAGTTCAGGATCTTCAAGACGCTGATGAATAAGTAATGATGGGGGGGGGGAAGCAACAGTGACCATAAAAAAAGAAACAGTTTACAGGGAAAAAGAGTCAACAAACAGGCTCTTAACCTTCAATAGTCATCTTTATTTCAAAAATAAGGAGAGGGATGATTAAAGAGATGAATTCACCTTTGAATAGAGTCCAAATGACTTAAGAATTATTTGGATTCTAATATTTCAGATGGACAAGGAATGATATTAGAGCTATGTGATACATTAGGGGTTGAAACGAAATGGAAATATTTCTTTCATTTAAAAGCAATTTTCTTGTCTTTGTGGTCCTTGTGAGTTTCCTAGGTCGTGAGTGACAACCAGCCTCCTCCTCCTTTGCTTTGGCTTCACAGGCTCCTATTTCAGGTCCAGCCTGTTTACGGGCCGAGGGGGGCAATGGGGTCTGCGTTTGTGTTTTGGCATCATGCGGCTACAAGGGAAGGCTTGCCACGTAGAGTTGGGAGGTCAGTAGTTTCAAATCTAAGTTTTAGTAATGGGGAAGGAGGGAATAGCAGAATGACAACTGAAGTTGATGCTGGTTTCAGAACCCCCCTCGTGGAAGATCCGTGGTGAGACCCATCGCTGATGAGTGAGGCAAAACAGGAAGTGCCAGCTTGGAAAGACAGGAAGCAGGTGGCCGGGTTCTTCTCCACCACATCTCAAAAATAGAGCAGAGGGGCTGGGCCCCATCAAGCAAAATTTAACCTTAGACCCAGCAAACAGTTACTGAATATCTACTATGTGCCAGGTTCTATGTGAAGGGGTCTCACCCGTGGCATCTCATTAAACCCCCGTGACAAGCAGAAACATCCTAGCAGATTCCACCCATCTCTCCTTCCAGTGTGTGGATTTGATTGCTACCAGTGCAGGGTTTCTCAGCCTCAGCACCACTGGCATTTTGGTTTGGACAATTCTGTGTTGTGGGGGCTGTCCTGGGCATTGTGGGATATTTGAGCAGCAGCCCTGGCCTCTACCCACTAGATGTCAATAGCATACCCCACCCTAGTTATGACAACCAAAAAATGTCTCTAAACATTGCCATATGTCCTCTAGAAGGGCACAATTACCCCCAGTGGGGACCCAGTTCCTTAGAGACGGAATGGTTTGAATGTCCAGGCAGCGGTAGATAAACATTCCTTCTATCCCCTCCTCTGGCCTGACTCAAACCTGAGTGGTCGGCACACAACACCGTATATACTCTACTCTATGGGCAGGGAATTTTCAAGGGTAATTTGATTCCATCCATTCTTGCCTGATGTGCTGACATGAGAACCTAAACTCTTTCTTAAAATTAACTCCACTGGCCTCCCTGAAGAGCCCTGCAGGGGTCACAAAGGTCTTTCTGACATGGAATCTCTGTGTCACCCAGACTTTTTCCGTGAAGCCAATGATGCTGATTGCCATTTTTTAATGCTTCTCACTGCATTGGGCCACATTCTCACATCCTCATGTTGACACTGGGATGTAGGTACCAGCCCTGCCCCATCTCAAGAGGAGACACTGAGGTTCACACATGTTAAAAAAAAACTTGCCACTAATCACAAAGCTAGTCAGTGGTGGAACCCATTGGATGTCGAACTGAAATGCTTTTCAAGAGAAAATATGCTCAGCGTACACTCAATAACTGTTAGCAACTGTTTACTATTGGGAAACAAATCTGTCTAATTCGATCATGAGCAGTTACTCAGAATTATTTCCCTGAATCAGAAAAGACTGATTGAATTGGCCAATCCTCCCCACACGACGGCTAGCGAGGATACGATATTCAGGATGTATATGTAGGTATACCCCAAAGTGTGTTTCTCCTCCAAAACACAAAACAGAAGCTCCCCAAACATCATTAACTGTCAAAACAAAACAGATCATTCCATTTGGAGCTAAAAAAGACCGGAGTGTTGGCAGGTACTCGAAAATAATTGCAATCATACTTGCCGCATCATAGTATCATTACACACTTGCTACTACGCACACATCCCCCTGTGGGTGGGTGCTTTTTGAGGTCAGGGCTTGACTTACTCATTATTGCCAGGCCCTACTCCTTTTGTTGAGTTAGTGAATAAGACTTGAATGCGCTTCTTAACCTAACAGTTCTACAGACTTTATCTCCATTCTCAGGAACTGTGGGAGGTCTGCATTTCTCATATCCTCTTTGTCATAAGAAGAGACTGAAGCTGAAAAAGATAAAGTGACTGGCCCAAGGTCGCTCCTCAGTTAAACTGTGGATCCAGGCTTCAAACTCAGGTCTCATGCTTGGAACCCCAGATCTCATGTTTTTTACAAGGGTTTCCAAGGTGAAGGTGAGTTGGGAACCTCAGATACTAGATTTGACCTTGATGTCTAACACCTCTGAACTCTCTTACTATTAAGCAAATTAAATATTGGAATATTGCATCCTACCAGCCTTCAACGTACAAGGATTCAGCCACGTATGCGTGGGGAGGGAGAGGAACAATGTCATAAGAATAGGGAGTTCCTATAGCAGACTATGGGAGGTGTGCATGCTCAGGGAGAGTCTTGAGTGGGACCTGAGGTTGGCTGATCCCTTGTCACACTCAGCCATCACTAGCCTCTTCCCATGTGTGGCCCATGGCTGCCCCTCATGAGCAGGAGTCCATTATTTACAGATGTTTTTAAAGTGTTTAAGGACCATCATTTCTCCTACAATCTGTCCCCCAAATACAAGGACTGGTTCTCAGCCAAAGAATATGATGGGATTCTGGCTGGGCAGAATGTAATATATTGAGAGATGGTCTGTGGAAGACCAATGTGGCTGCTTCTGAAGGGATTTTTGAGGAATATAAGGAACTACCATCAAATACCCTGATTTCTGATCCCGAGATATACCTGAGAATTATTGGGAACACATCAAAAGCAGATCTTAATTTATGGCAACATAAAATAAGAAAGAAAGACAACTTTGACTTTGTTGGGGTTTTTTTGTAAGTGCTAGCCATGGTTCTATGAAGTGTGTGTGTGTGTGTGTGCGTGTGTGTATTAACTCATGTAATCATCAAAACATGCCTACTGGGTAATTTGCCCAAGGAGATAGCTTGGAAGTGGTAGAACCAGGATTTGAACCCAGGTAGATTAGGCCCCTCTAAACTAAACCACATTCTTATCTCTCCAACCAGGTGGTAATCCCCAGGAGACTCAGATCAGAGTTCCTCATCTTTCCATCTCCCCCAGAACTGACCCTGTCCTGTTAACACTGGGAATTCAATAAAGATTTGTTTTGATGGGAATCAACCTCTTAGATTGTTGACAGTACTTTAAAATTTTTTGACAAGGGAAAAAGGAACAGTTCAACATTTCAGGGCAATCTGCAGCTTGGTAAACACACCGAAAGGAGTGGGAACAGGGTGACAAAATGAAATATAAATAGCCTCCCCATTATCTGTGTAGAGTGTTATAATGCATAGCAGTGGCTAGTCACTCTCTGTAGAAAACAAAGCTTCTTTGCAATATTTAGCTTATGCTACTCTTTGTTAGTGTGAAAGGATTACCAATAAAAAGTGAAATCTTAGTCAGACTTCTATTAATTGGGCCAGGGGTTGAATGTGGGTCTGTGTTTGTCCCAACTCTGAAAAATGCTTTGTGAAACTCAAGTCTTTCAGGTGAGGTAGCAGGGGAAAGGCTTAGCCTCCTCAAGACACCTGTTTTGAAGCACGGTGACAACCCACTTTGCCGGGGCTCCTTTAAAGAGCTCATTACAAAGGGCTCTTAGGTGCTCTGTGCAGCCAGTCCTGGAGGCCCTCTACTTAAGAAGCACTGCAGTCTAATACCTGAAATACCATAAACACTATCAACTCTCAACATGTATAATGCAATGCATGTCTTTGCCACTTCAGACTGATCTTCTATAGTCGCTGGGTCTTTTTCAGTTGCAAGCTATAGAAAACCAATTCCAATTCGCTGAAACAGAAAGGAATGTTCGCAGCATTAGGCATGGCTGAATCCCTGCACTTAAAGCATGTCAGCGGGAATCTGACTTTGTCCATTTTCTGGCTTTTCTTCCTTTGTGCTCGCTCTGCTCTCCAGCAGGCTTTTCCTAAATGGTGGTAAAGCTGTTTCTGGCAGTTTCAGCCTTACATTCTACCAGCTTAGCATCCCAGTCAAAAGAGGGCACCTATTTCTTAATAGTTCCTGCAAAAAATCTCAGGGCTGAGATTCTTTGGCTCTGATTGGCCCAGCTTGGGTCACATGCCCATCCTCAAGCCAATCCCAGTGGCCAGAACAACGCAGTAGTCTGATTAGTAAAGTCTGGGTTGTGCCTACCTTTAAAACTCACACATGAGCAGGCCCACTTGAGCCACAAGGATCAAGAGAAAGGAGCATTTTCCCAGAACACTATCCAGATTCTGCTGCCAGACATTGGGGGTAGGGAGTAAGGGGTGGTGGATGCCGAACAGCAAAACTAATGGAAGTCCTTGGAACCTTTTCTCTAAACGATCTCCAACAGGCAAAGTGTGGCTCAGCAGAGGAACTTCATGTGGTTTACAAGCATAATTTAGATATTTGCTTAGATATCTGAGGTTTAAAATGTGGCCTCTATTGGCTACAACATTTTGGAAATATTTTCTGCAAATTGTACTCACCCACATGGCTTGAAGTTTTGGGATTTTTCTCTCTTTCTTTCTTTCTATCTATCTATCTATCTTTTTTTTTTAAATTCTTGGAACAAGTCCTTCAGAGAAAGAGGAAGAGAAATGCCACAGAATGATTTGAAACAGACGACTCTGAGAGCAGCGGAGATGGCAAATTAGTGCACAGTTGACATTCCTTCTTTCCCGATGACATTTCTTATGCTGAATGATATTCTCAGGGTTCCCCTCCGCCTCTCCTTTTTCTATGTCAATGACTTTGTTCCTAATTACAAAAGCAATACCCACCCAATTCAGAAAGCGCTGAATGCATCCCAAAAGCACTGTACTGACACGCACATACACATGCATGCACACGCACACACATGCACTGTCCCCCACCTTTTCAGTTAGAAACATCTGTGTAACAAGTACTGCTCCCTCAGTGTTGCCCAGCCACTGTCATAGCCCCATTTCACAGATGGGGAAGCTGAGGTTTCCAGCATTGAAGTTGGTATGTGGTGGACCTGGGAATTGAACTGATGTCTGTCTGCCCTCAAAGCCCTTGTCCTCATCGCTCTAGTATTCCTCCACTCCACAGAGAGATTTCCAAAACTAATCTTACAAAAATGGCAGATTGCCTATCATGTTTGATGAACTGCTTCTTTCATGTACCACATTACCCCCTGCCATTTAATATACTTCTAGGTAACCTTTTTGGACTGTATTGAATTTGTCACATGGATGTACCATCACTTATTCAGCCAGTCCCCATATGTTGGACTAAGCCCCACATGTTGGACATTTACTTCTAATTTTTCAGTATTATGTTAATGCTACAGTGAACCACCTTGGGGGAACATTTTCACATACATCTCTGATTATGTCCCAAGGAAAATTCCTAAAACTGCTGGACCAAAGGGACAGTGTATTTTTAATGTTTAATACCTATTACCAAATTGTTCTTCAGAAAAGCAGGCCCAATGTACAATCCCACAGGAATGTATGAATTCCTGTTTCCCCGCTCTGTCCCATTCTGCCTCTTCCTCAGAGATTACTAGTCATTAGCTAATTGCACTTCCCATCCCCTGCCATGGGGAATGGGGACCCTTTCAGAGTACACATCGCTCAACAGTATTCAACTGGTTTAATGCAAATGCAGTGGTAAAATGTGTCAGTAACAATTTGCCTCTGTATCACTGTCACCAACTAAATTGGGAGAGTTCATAATTTTTTCTCCCCCTGGCCCAGGGTCTGAATCCATGACCTTGGCCTGGGACTCTAGCAAGTCCCATGAAGATATCTCTGGATGAAGTCAGGATGATACACTGGTATAAGTAAAAGAGAGTATAGGGCCGACCTGAGCTCTGAGGCTCACTCGTGCCTGTCATTGGTTATGGTGACATGGAGCCTGTCCTCCCAAACTTCTCTTTGTATGGAAACTGCCCTGCTGTGGGGAACAATGGTCAGCTGCTTTGTGTCTCATGTTGGACCTTGACTGGACAGAGCACATGGCCTGTAAGGTAATTGCATTCAAAACACAAGAGAATCAGACTTCTTTTAGGAATTTGAACTTGAAGAACTGAAATAATCAAAGGGAAGTGGAGAGTAGTTGAGTCCATTAGTGGAAAGGGGACCACTGGAGGACAGATCCTGGAGCCCAAGATCCCGTGATTCAGCACATAGTAGGTGCTCAGTCCGTAGTTGCTGAGTGAATGAATGGCTTAGATTATGGTGGCTTCCTCTTTTTCTCCTCTGTTCAACACTCCCTCCTCCTTCTTCTGGGGGCAGCACCCCACTGCAGCAGAGGGAGGCAGGTGCCTGAAGGGCTGGGAAAGAGAGGTCCGCTTTGCGGGAACTGACACCAGGTACTCTAGACACCTGAACTGAGAGGCGACGGATAAACTCCTCAGCTCTTGGGTCCTCTTCACGGTGTGACAACAACATTCTCTTCCTGCTCCCACACCCCCGCTCCTCCTTGGCTGATCTCCATTCCCAGACATGCCCTGCACTTTCTGTCCCCTGAGCATTTGTTCTGCTATTTCTCAAGTCTAGGGAATTCCTCCTTCTATCCCTTTCCATGGAAATCCTGCAGGGCCCATCCCGAATGCTGCTTCTTATACGAGCCTTTTCCTTATCAATCCTGTTTTATTTTCTTCAAAGCACTGGTCAGGACCTAGGAGTCCCTGACTTGTTAATGGGATTATGGTTTGTCTTCCCCACCGTGAGGCTCCTCAGGTGCAATTTTGTCTGTCTTGTTCAGAGCTGCAACCCGCTGCCCCCCGGCCCCCTCAGGCCCTAGAACAGAGCCTGGATCACGGTAGGGGCTCAGAGAAAGGCCAGTGCAAGACTGCACCCAGGAGCTGGACTCCTGAGCTGAGTGTGGACCCCTGCCCAGCCAGGTGGTGGTCGTTGGATATGACTTCCTGCGACCACCAGCTGCAGGTCTGTCCTCTTCCTGGGGTGGGGGGTGGCTGGCTCATCTCTTCCTTAACTCCAGAGCTACCCCACAACTTTCCAATAAATTATTTCTTTGTCCAAGTGACTCTGTTTTGGCTCCTCACCATCACATAACCCTAACCATATACTGGTCTTCATAATCGATGCTCATTTGCAGAAAAAACTGAGGCAGGGACTTGCCTCGAGTCCCGGAGCCAGAATCACTCGTAGACTTTTGGTGGGGGCACTTTTCCAGAATTCCTGATGTAGGATCAACAGCTATCTCAGAATAAGATGTAGCCCCTTCACTGTGTTTTCTAACTCCTCTCCCGTTTTTGGCAACTGACCTCCACAGGGCTTACATTCATCCTGGCTCCTAAACCTATCATGGACCATCGGAAGGTCTGGGTCCACGTGCCTGTAGGACCCTCCATGCTCCTGTCCCCTCTGACTGGACTCGATACAGAATTAAAGACACAGCACTGGGGTCATTTCCACCTGTCAGGACCCACACCATGGCAACATTTATTCTTTCAAATACTTATTGAGCACCTACTGTGCACGATCCTATCCTAGAAAATTGGGAGATAGCAGGTCCCTGCCCTCATTAAGCTTACAGTCTAGCAGGGGGGGATAAACAGTAAGTAACAAATCATAATAAATAAGCAAATGATCTAGTGTATTGAAAGGTTCTAAGTGTTTTTGAAGAAAAAGTAGAGCCAGGGAAGGGGGCCTAGGAGGAATTGAAGGAGTGTTTGTGGTTTTAAAGAGATTACTCAGGGGTAGCCTGGCTGAAGAAAGACTGGAGGAAGGGATGGGTGCCGGGGAAAGGGGTGGTCCAGGCACAGGGATCACCATCGCAAAGGCCCTATGTGGGGAGCTTTAGAATCCAGCAAGTTTGGCTTCCAATCCACTCCTTCTCCACTTTCTCTCTGTGTGAGCTTGGGAAAGTTAATTAACCTCTCTGAGCTTCTATTTCCTCATCTGGGAAAGGAGGAGAAAAATGAAATTGCACCCATGAAGTAGCTGGAACGGAGCTGATAACTCACTAACTGTTGTTCAATACGGGGCCCTGCCCAATCCCAGAGATTTAGGGAATAGCTGCAGGGAAGTCCAAGGTCGCAGTGGTAGCCCCATTAAGAGCTTCAGCAGCTCTAGCTGTCATTTAGTAGCCCTGCGACCTTGGGCTAGTTTATGTAACCTCGGCCTCCTCACTTTAAAGTGGGATAATAATAGCAGCGACATCAGAGCTCAGAGTGTCATTGTGAGGGATAAATGAGCGCATCCTGGTAACGTGCTCAGGAGGTGGGCTCGGCTCTGAAGAAGCACTCAGTGAATGGAGGCTATTTTTTGGCTGAAGCCATGGGGAGAGCGGCTTTCTTTTCGCGGTAGGATTGCTAAACTGGTAGAATGTGAGCCGGGAGCGGCTGGGGACTCTCTGTGGGAGGTCTTGCCCTCAAAGGAAGCCACCCCAAAGGAGGCAGAGCTGAGACGTGGACAGCAAGGGACTCCTGATGACTTTCTTTTTAATGTAATGTTGAAAAATCACGTTAAAACTGTATAACCAGAAAGTTGCACCATACACGCATTTAACGTATGCAAATTCAACTCTACCTGCTTGCCTTGGCAATGAGGAAGTGAGTGCCGTCCTCAGGAGGCAAAGGGGCAGGTAGGATTTGCCATCGGGACAGAGGAGGACTGTATTTGTTCCTTGGCAGCTTCTGTAGCTGAGGGAAGCACAAACCAAGCCCTCGCTTCTCCCTGCAGCCATGGTTCCCAGGCACCCCTCTGTTCCGTACCAGGACACCCTTTTACAGCCCTCCAGAGCTCTCAGCAACCTGCACAAGACCCTGCTGTTGGAGAAAAGGCGTAACAACAAAAAGCCACTATGAATTATTCTTGGCTTTTAAAAAAATTTGCATTTTTTCCTTGCACCAGCGCTGAACATCTAGTCATCTGTCTCTGAGTAGGAGGTATTGTTTATTCATCTGATGGACAATCCCAGCTGCCCTTTGGGAATGTGGGTCCTTGCGAGGACGCCGGGGCCCCGCCCCCCAGACCTCTGCTGTCTGCAGGGCAGAGTGGAGTCATTCTGGGTTCTGGGCCCACAGCCCACTGAGCGGGTCCATAGCTCTCTCCTAAAGGCCATGAATCAACCCCAAAAGGACACACTCTCCCTCTGATTCTTCAGAACAAGCAACACCACGCACACCCCATGGGTTCCCAGCGTTATGCATGACTAAGTGCCACTTTCTAGGAACCTGAGTTACTGCAACTTACTAGTCATAACTAAAATTAGTGTGCAAGCAGGGTGCACCACGAGCTCAGCTGCAGGAGGCCTGGCTCCGGCTCCATGTTTGCTGACGCTGTAGAACTCCCAGCGCACAACTCAGAGAGTGGGAACTGGGGGTGGAGGTGAAGAAGGGTCTTCGGCCTTGTCTAAGTGAGCCAAAGGTCACATGAATTTGAGAGCCCCTTTTCTAGGCCCTGCAAATGCAGAGGTCTCCCCTCTGGGGTGCTTTAGTCACCCAACCTCTCTATTTAAATAGTCCTAACACTCCCGACCACCCTTCCGTCAACCCCGACTCCATGCATTCAAACCACAAGGGGTTACCCACACAGGACTTTAGACAACTAGCACCCATAAATGACTCTCAAATTCCAGTTCTGACCTCCAAATGCTGAGGACCTCCCTCACACACTTAAATATTCATGAAGGCTCCACCACGTGTCAGGCATGTGTCAGTTCTGGGGCACATGGCCCCAGGTAATCGAACCTGCCACCTTCCCTGCCTGCACTGAGCTTACAGTCTGGTGGAGGCACAGCAATCATGCAATTTTTGGCACTTAAAAAAGCCAAGTGAGCATGGCAGGAGAGAATAGCAGGGGAGCCCCTATTTAAACACAGTGGTTAAGGAGGGTGTACCAGCCAGGGTTTGGTAGATACAAGCAACAGGAAAATGATGCTGGAAATCGGTGGGGGAGATGTGGGGTGGCCACTGAAGCAATGGCAAAACTAGAAAGGCACAGGAAGGACAGGAACCAGAGAAACTCCGAGGGTCTAGGGAGCCAGGAGAGGCGTGTCTTAAATGTCTTACATACAGGGTATGTAAGCCCAGCTGTTCCCCGTCTCTGGTTCATTTGGATCAAGGGTCCCTCTCTTGCTGTTGAAGGAGGCGGATGGGCAGGGCACGTTGCTCCAACACAATATGGAATGGTGGCAGGGGTGGGGGGGAATGCGGGGCATAGGGATTCTATGGCAGATCACACTGGCTGGCCAAGCCCATGAGCATTTCCACCTCCTTCCTCTCTGCCTGCTTCCACTGTCAAGGCTAAGAAAAACAGAATCCTTGCTTTCCCAGCCTCCCTTGCAGAAAGAGGTAGCCACATGACACAGGTCTGGCCAGTGAAACAGGCTGCTGGGAGTGAGGATGGGTGGGGAGGAGGCTGTTCTAGAAAAACCTATGTTTTTTGAATAAAAGGGATGGATATGGCTGCCACCACTACTTCCCGCATCCTTCTGTTCTGAACCTGGAGAATGGCAGCCATCAGGTTCTTACAACCAGGGGAGAAAGCCCAAAAAGATTACAGAGATACACTCTTCTGGGCGTTGCTGAGTGGCCGAACAAAGTCTGGAGTCCCCTGAGATCTCGTTTTGTGACAAAAAGAAACTTCTACTTATTTAAAGCCATTGTTCGTCAGGTATTCCACTGTTCCTTGCAGCCGACCACCTTTTAGGAAATTGTGGGCAATTGTATTATTGTTCCCAGCTATTTGCTCCCTTCCCTGTAATAGGATTACACAACCTGTAATTGCCACATGAATGGCAGCCACCCTCAGAAGTAGTGGGGTCTTCCCTATCCCTGACAGACTTGGGCACGTGACTTGTTTTGACCAACGGAATTTCAGCAGATATGACTCACATTCATATGCTAAGGCTGAACCAAGAGCTTTAAAAGAGATTGTGCAATTCAGTTTTGTCACCTGCTGTGTTCCATCAGCCATAAAGAGCAACTTGTCCCAAGTAGGGACTACTTCTTCAACACGAGTCCCAGAATTTAAAAATGCACGGAGCAGAGGTGTAGCTGCTGGAATGTGACAGACATGAAATAAGCGTGTTGTAAGCCGCCAAACGTGGGGTTGTTTGTAACTGCAGCCGAGCTGACTCACACACTGAAAATGAAGCTGTTACCCGCCCCCAAACTGGGATGGATGTCGGGTAGGCTACATTCATGAGCATTGACTCTTGATGGCCTGGCTGAGAAAGTGACAACGAGCCCTGAAAAAGGATCTGCCAGGCCAAGAATGGGGAGAAGAGCACTCCAGGTCAGGGAACCATGCGCTTGAAGGCCTGAGCTAGGAAAGCACTTGGCATTTTTAAGACATTGCCAGAGGATGGGCATGGCTGGAACATCCTCATCCTTACTCCTTAATGGGCTCCCATTCTCCTTGTTTCTATCCCCTGCCTCAGACTCCTGCCGGTGGCGCCACTGTCATCGCCCTGCACTTGCTGATCCAACTCCGGTTCACTGACGCTGACCATCCATCTCTCTAAGGTCTCAGCTCACAGTCATCTCTGGCTCCACCCCCGCTTCGCTCTGTGGGATATCCTGCTTGCCTATATTCCAGCTCTGACCCCCGGAGCCAAACACCAGCCTGGACCCAGTAGAGACTCCCAGGAAAGCCAAGGCCAGGCCTCAGACAAGGTGGGCTTTCTCCCGTTCTCTCTACCCCTGCTCATTTTGTGGGGCTCCCATTTAGCACCTGGGAAGGAGGAATCCTGCTGCTTCTTCAGGGGTGGCCACACACAGCTTGTTAAGCTTAATTAATGAGGCTTTATCAACTCATTTCTGATGCCTTGGTGGAAAGTTGAATTCTACATGCTGGTTGGGAAAACAGATGGGTGGGTGTATCTTTGTGGTTCTCAGCGGTGAGTTGTATTCCTGGTGGGTGCCCATTGGCTACTTTGTTGAAAACAGTCAAAATCCCAAGCTTATTAAACGGAATGATATATCTACTCCTAAATCACATGAAACAGACCCATTTAAGACACTTGCCTGCACACAGTTCCCATGGCTGGGAACCTGCCTCCATCACAGCCTTGGAAAGCCTCCCAGGGGCTCTCCCTCACTGGGGAGGCTTCAGTGATCCTCTGTTTTGGTTTCCGAGAGGATTGTGTCTTCACAAGAAACCCTACCTTGCTTGGGGGAACCTGAGTGGATCTCTGTTCCTTACAGCTGAAGGTGTCCGGACATGCTCTGCCTTTGCCCACAGCTGTGTCAGCTGGCAGACACCACGGTATGGTTATCTGGGGAAGTGCTGCCCACCCACCCCAAGCGGATCCTTTGGGAGACAGTTTGGCTTTTTTTCACAGCAGAGTCAAGGTGAGCCTATGAGGGGGAGAGGACGAAGGGCAGGGAAGTGGCAAAAGGGAAGCATGAGGCTGGACGGTGACTGAGAGATGGACGGAGCCACTGGCCCTTTTGGAATTCACAAGCTGGGGTCCCTGAGGGTCAAGTTCAGCCTTTCAGGCAGACATGTTTCACTGGGCTGGGCTGGAGCCATGATTTTTAAAAATTGGAGTGTAAATGCTTTGGGGCAAGAATGCACTTTTTCATGTACCATAGTCCCCACCGCTCCCTATTGTCACACATCCAATAGCTTCCTTCACTTAGTCACATTATCCAGCTGGCTTTGGTAGCCAATTGAGTTTGTCATCTGTGCTTTATGTAAAACACTTGGTAAGAAATTGTTAGGAAGGATCTATGATTTAGTTCAACCACAATCTCACAATTGAAATCTTTCTGCCAGAGTCCCATCTTCATTAGACTTATTAGCATCTGTTCATTGTTTTAATGCATCTAATGTGCAAAGCTGCATTGAAAATAAAAGGGGCATCTCCCGTTGTTTTGGAACTGATGAGAGATGGTGAACTAACACCTCTCACCAGATGCTGAAGGTCGAGTAGGAACACAATCTCAAGAATTCCCTTTGGAGGGGAGGAAGGTGCTCAATTCTGCCTCTGGGACCATCTGACTTCTCCTGGGAGGAAAAGCCAAAAATGTCTCTTTAAACAAGAAGGGAAAAAGAAAAGGCACTCTGGGATTGTCACGATGGGGAAGCCTGGCCCTGGGGCAGTGCCGAGGGCAAGGGGCCGTGTGTCCCAGGCTGGTAAGAGACTCTCCGGCTGCCTTCCCAGCTCGGCCTGAACTTTCGACCCCATTGTCTACTCTAATTACTGGAACCAGCAGGATTAATTCCTCGACCTACTTTCCAGTCCTTTTTGCTGCCACAGAGCAATAAGGCCTCACTGGGCTTCTCTCAGTCATTTTAACGCAGCAGAACTCGCTGAGAAGTTACATGCAAACTCGCATTTGAACCAAAGGAGCATCTATTTCATCTCTGAACTGAAGAAAGGGGCTCAGGATTGCTCCTTTTCAGCTGATTCTAACATTCAGCTTCCTTAAAGTTACTCAACAAAGAGCAATCAAATACAGGGGAAAAAACACCCTACTTTGAGAACAATGGGATATGGAAATAAAAACAAGATTATTTTGTATCTACTAAATTAGCATAAAATGTAGACTGATGATACCAAATGCTGGTGAGGTTGTAAGACACCGATATGGTCGGAAGTTGCCAGTTGGCGCAATTTCATAATACAGCAACGTACGTCAGGGGCCATTCAAACGTCGCTCTCCATTGATCCAGCAATCTCTTGCCTGGGAAGTTATCCAAAGGAAATGGCTCAAAAGAAGGAAAAAGCTGTATACATAGAGACCTTCCCTGCAGCACAGAGACAGGGTGGCAGTGTGGCCTGCAGGCTGGCAGACCCATGGGCTGGCTTCAGCCTGAGGCCTGTTTGGACAGGGCCAACGAGCTAAGAGTGATTTTTTTCAAGCATTCTTGACAGATTGTTAAAACCAACAAGCAAACAAAAGGGATGTGAAGTTCGCTGACCCTGGAGTAAGAGAAAGCTGGATGAAAACTGTAAAACAACACAGGGAAATGTTTTTAATGCGGTCAGCTTCGCAGAATATAGATGGAATGTTCGCTATGATGTCAACCACATAAAACTATGTCGTGTGCACGCAGACAAGACGAGACAGTGAAAAACCAAAATCTGGTGGTTGGGAGAAATGATTTATTTTTCTTAACAACAACAAAAGTCCTGCTTATGGAAAACAACCCCGATGCACTCGTGGGTAGGGAGTTTGTTGTGTTGATGCTGCATTCTTGTGAGGGAGTACTATGCACCCATTAAAAATAGTGCTTGGGGGCCCTGGCCAGGTAGCTCCGTTGGTTAGAGTGTTATCCTGATATGATAAGGTTACAGGTTCGATCCCAGGTCAGGGTACATCTAATGAATGCATAAATAAGTGAAACAACACATTGATGTTTCTCTCTAAAAAAAAAATCAATAAAAAATAGCGCTGCGGGTCTGTATTAACTGATATGGAAAGACGCTCACGACCTCTGGCAACTGGCAGGCACCCTATAAAACAGCCTGCACCAGGCAGTCTCATTTACATAAGCTGAAGTGTATCACCTCAGTGATGCTGTTTAAAAACTTTATTTGTGAAGACTGAAATGTGAATTTATGTAGTTTTTCTGTATCACAAAGTATTACTCTTCTTTTGATTTTTCTCCCCCAAAACATTGTAAAATGTTCTTAGCTCGTTGGCGAAATAAAACAGGTGGCAGTCCTGATTTGGCCCATGGGCCGTAATTTGCAGACTTCTGAGTTAAAGCATGGGAAGTGTTTGCACAGAACCCAACAAGCAAGAGTTGAAGCTTAAAACTGGCCTCTTTGAGGCTGCCTCCTCTGACAGCATGTGAGCCAGTACCTACCACTCGGGGTGTGTTGAGGAAATGCAGGTTACACACCTACAACAGAAGCCTCCCTTTGCGGTGTCAACACATAGGTTCTCCACATCCCAGGCAGCTGGCTCCTGAGGTCCAGGGGGCTGCTGGGTCAGTCCAGATCACTACTTCTGGCCCATCGCTCTTCGGTCTCTTTCTGTCATCGACAGTCCCCACCTCTCACTCCTATTTCTCAGCAGAGTTTGTAAGGACTGTCCCTGTAGCCTCCACCTGGCAGCTTATCTGCTTCGTTACTGTGTGATGCGACTGTGAAACTGCAGATAACCCTGGCTTTCCGGGCAGGAGGGCCGCTGCCTTATCAGACACCGGCTGCAATAATTAACCACGCAGGGAAATAAAAACAAATAATAGACAGAGTACCTCATATGTGACCGAAAGCCCCTGACTCAACGAAGCCTGTGGCCCTGCTGCTTCCTTATCACTTTGCTTCTGTACTCACTGCAGTTTTCCTGAAATTTTGAAATTTCTGCCATCCAAGCTCCTGTTTCACCCACCTGTTCCCTGTGAGGAGCAAACTCCTCATGACTTGGCCTTGCAGGTTTCATTGATTCTCACCGATGAAGGAGAACTTCTCCTCTTCCGATTCCAAGTCTTTCATACCTCCAGATTTTTCCACTTCAACCTGTCACATCAAGCCATCACTTAGTAGATTTCGGTGTTGTTTGGGGTAGCAATGTACCAGCCTCCAAGGCTGGGTCATGATGGGCCTGTCACTCTGGCCACGTGACCCAGTTTTTACCAATGAGGCCTAAGCAGAAGGCTTTTGCTCTATTGGCCAATGAAGTTATAGCTGGCATTGCCTTTGCCATCATCTTCCTGCCTTGAATTGGGAAAGTAAGGGCTGGAGCTATGGCAGCCACAGTGTGATCATGAGCAAGTAGTCAAAAGATTCTCAGAGGCAGTAGTCATGACATGACCGAGCCACTCAACCAACACCGCAATTTTTGTTCGATGAAAAGATAAACCCTCCTGTGTTTAGCCGCTGTGATGATTTTGGTTACACACCGTGCCACGAGTAATCCTGACTGACAGAGTGGGGTTGATCCTAGACAGGCACTGGTTCAGAGCCAAGAGCACGAAACCAAAGCACCAAGTCACAGGTGTCTGGGGTCTAGAGTCAGGTTACCAGGCAGGCTCAGCAATTTAGATCTCAGGTGCTACGAGTGAGACCAGGGCAGGAACACAGGAGAGCTGAGCCCCCTTTGCTAAGCCACAAACCTGACAGCAGACTCGTTGGAGGAAGAAGAAGTGCCTCCATCCAGCCTGGCAGGCTGGGGCTTGTTGGGGCCTGAAGAAGGAGTCTCCTGAAGGGACAAGAAGGGCTCAACCACCCTGACACCTGACTGGATCTGGGGTTCTCATTCCACTACATGCCCTGCCCACCCCTCACCCCCAGCTTCCTCAACAGGTCTGGCATCTCGTTCTAGGACGCTGAGTCTGCAGCATCTCCCTTTGTTCACTTGCTGCTCAGAATTAGGTAGAAAGCTGGGAGGGCAGGTGTGGCCCCATCTCCCCTCACCCCCACACCCCTATCCCCACACTCCCCCCACCCTCACACATTATCATTTGCTGAGCGAGTGACTGAATGCATGAATGAGCGGGCCCCACAGTTTCTACCCCATCACTGTCTGTGCTAATCCATAATAATTTCTATTTGACTTTGGAAAGCATTATGCAATTTGAATTCTGCAAATTTACCTTCTGAATTATGTTCTTTTTTAGCCACCATAGAACTTCCTTGGCCCAGGCTGGGTGATGGCAGGGGGGAAGTTTGCTAGGCGTTGGGATCATTAGGTAGGTAATCCTTACATTGGCAGTCCAGAGCTGTCTGTACCAGGAAGGTCAACTAGACTGGTGGTTGAAGCATGGGGAGTGTGTGTGCGCGCGTGCGAGTACCTGGGATCCTGCTTCTGCATTAGCCATCCCATGGAAACTGGGTCTACTTAGTACTCTACCTACCAGCTGAGCCTTGGCCTAGACTTCCTGACCTGTCTTGTCACTCTTCTGAGAGCGAGTTACATTACGCCTGGCCCTGCTCAGACTTCAGGACCTCAAGGCCACGGACTAGTTTCCCAACTTAATGCACCAGATAACTGGATATGGCATTATTTTTCTGCTGGACCCACACATAAAAGGAAGGAGGGAAGGAAGGAAAGGGAAGGGAAGGGAAGGGAAGGGAAGGGAAGGGAAGGGAAGGGAAGGGAAGGGAAGGAAGGAAAAACTTCTCATACAATAGGTTCCCAATCTCAAATCTCAGTTGTCCAGGAATAACTGTTATGTATTGATTCTCCTGGGCCATCGTCCACCTGGATCTCCACTGATTCACCCCTCTGTTTTGTCTGGGGCTGGAGTTCACTTGGATATCCAGAGGCTCTACTTTCCCCTGGAAAGGATCCTAAGTACCCAACCCAGCTGCAGATTCCTGGCCCTATATGCCTGGGCCTGGGAGGCCTGATCCTGGGTTTGTTCCAATGTTTGGACATTTGATGGAGCCTGGCTTGGCCTTGTGCCTTTAAGCTGGCAGGTCTCACCCCAGCCACAAGGCCAGCATTCGATACAAATGAACCACTGTGATCTCACGGTTCCTTCCTGGATAATAGGTCGCATTTGACTTTGTGACCCACAGTCATGTCACCGAACTCTGCCTTCCCTGTGCAGTGAAGGTTCACACCGTCTCCCTGGGTTACATCACCTGGGCAACTGTGAGTGAAAGCTCAGCCTAAGCAAGGACACTGGGTCCACGTGTCCTCAGGACCTACAGCAGCATGTCTATTCCTGTGGATCTTTTTGGGTTGCAAACACCAGCCTTTCCTGATCTCTCTTCACAGCTTTCATTCCTCAAACATTTGTTAAATACCTACTGTGTGCCGGGCGCTTGCCAGGCACCGGAGATTTGACGGCTGCCTAGACATCCCCAGTCATTACACTAAAACCTCTTGGGGAGAGAGACATGCAAACGGGCAGTGCAGCATGTCAAGAGCCAGAAGAGAAGTGTGAGAGCTCTGTGAATTTGTCACAGCACCCCACCCCCCAACAAGGAAAAGTCAGGACTACAGTGTGTGAATTGAACTTGGCCAGGTGGCTCAGCGGGTTGGAGTGTCATCCCATGCACCAAAAGATTGCAGGTTTGATTCCTGGTTGGGGCGCGTACAGGAGGCAACCAATTGATGCTTCTCTCTCATATCGATGTTTCTCTTTCTCTCTCTCCCTTCCTCTCTCTCTCTAAAATCAATAAACGTATCCTTGGATGAGTATTTTAAAAAAGAAAAAAGAAAATAGTGCCAGGTACTCAATGGGTTCCACATGGAAAACCCCAGGGAATTGCTGACCCAAGTCCCTACCCTGGCAACCAGACCCACTTCCTCCACTGGGGGGAAGCTCAGCCGGCCCGAGAGGCCTTCCCTGCTTTTAGCTATTCGGAATGCAACACAACACTCTGAGAACCAGGCTCTGGAGGGCCCGCCAGGCACTCTCAGCACAGAGGAAGACTTTATTGACCCGCCCCTCTCAAAAGCAAACGTCGTGTTTCTGCCCAAAAGGCAAGAGTTGGGGGAATTACTGAAAACACAACGACTGCAAACTCTACCCAAAGAAAATGGGGACAGGGACTTTGAAAAAACTCTCTGATTCTAAATAAGCACAAAGAGGAAGCGGGGCCCTTGTCTCCCTGAGACAAGAAGAGAAACCAAGGCAGACACACCATGTGAAAGTCCTGGAGTGAGACAGCGTCAGAGTAAGCAGCCAAACGAATGCACGACAAGTAAGGTCGGTGCCCTCTCCCCCAACACGTGTTTCCAGCTAATACTCACAGCACGGCACCTGGAAATGTGAACTCACTGAAGTGAAGGTTGTGAACAGACAAAGTCTAGAAACGTGGTTCAAATCAGAGAATGCGTTTGGAAAGAAATTATTTAATCACCTGGGGGAAAAGTAGAGTAGCCGAAGAAGTAGCGTCAGGAAGTGGTGAAGGGTCCCCTGAATGAAAGTAGAAGGCTGACTTGGCAACAGAACACAATTGTTTTTACACAAATGATGCCTGAAGTCCTCCAAAAAAGTGGTTCCCCTTCCTCTTCCTGCCTAGATGGGCTTCCCCTACATCACATGCTCTGCTTTCCTGAGATGTCATTTACTCTGCTCTTCCCTGCCTGCCCCGCCCAGCACCCTGAACATAAGGTGGTCAGGGTGCAAGGAGAGAAGGGGCTTCTCAATAAAAGGAAGGCCCAAAATGCGATCGCTGTTATACTTTGATGCTATTCATTTCTATGTCCAAACCTTTCCTATTATTCCTGGTTCTCCTAGAGGAGGGGAGTGAGACTGAAAGCAGGAGGATTTCATTAGGGGAAAGGTACGTGTGAGAAAGGATAGGGAGGGAGTCAGCAAAGGTTCGGAGGCCCCTCAGGCCCTGAATGAAGAGGAGAGGGAGGAAGGAAGGCCTAGTGGAAGCACCTCAGATGACTACGCAGTCTGAGGATGCTCTGCAGGGCCACTGGCATTTTGCTGCTGTTCTCATCGGCTGGGAGCAGCAACCCTGGGGACATCAGGCCCTTGATCCATAAGAGCCCCTGTGGTAAGAGGTCCTCCAGGCACACTGTCATGGATGTTCCACCTCTCTTCATAGTTATAGTGGCTCCAGTTTCAAGTTCAAATCCGTGTATATGTAGATTAGTAGTTTCTACACACCTTTTGAGTACGGGAGGCAATCAAAGAGATGAAGTGTGCATGCAAAGATGGGTTAGTTGCTGAGATAGTCCAGTGGTTTATGAGGAGCATTGAGGTAAATAGATAAAAATCAAGGCAGAGCTTTTCAAGGGCGGACCTCTTCTGGCAGGAAGGCTTGGGACACCTGTTAAAATTCCTTTATTTGACTTCCGGCCAAGATGGAGGCATAGGTAGACGCACTGTGCCTCCTCGCACAACCAAGATAGGGACAACAAAGATATAGAAACAAAATAACAACCAGAACTGACAGAAAATTGAAGTTTATGGAAGTCGGACAAC
>CM052546.1:60792387-60933698 GCA_028533065.1 Trachops cirrhosus | reverse complement strand
AAGCAAAGAACTTATGACACATGGACTGAAGTAAAGCGGGGTGATGTGGGTGGGAGAGGGTATTCAGGGTGGAGGGGAATGAAGGGGGATAATAGGACAACTGTAATAGCATAACCAATAAAATATATTTAAAAAAAAAAATTCCTTTATTTCTGCCCTGACTTGTTGAACCAAAACCTTGGGCATTGAGAGCCCAGGTTCTAATAGATGCCATGGTTATCAATGGCACCGAGGTCAAGGGAAGCTCGTGTGAGGGGAGGCACAGCAAACCCAAATTAAAGGGTACCTGAACAAGGGAAACCAGGTGATATTTTCATGTCACAATCTCCCTGCACTTTTCTTGCCACTAGTAGCTACATACACCCTGCTGCTTCAAATCCTTCTATTTTCCAAGCCCTCCCTCCAGATAGCTAAAACCAAAACAAACAAAACCCCCCTTATGATAGTTTCAGAAAACGGTGCTTCAGAGAAAACAGTAAGCAACTCAATTGTTTCCCCCTAGTTAATTTGAGGGTCTTAAATTACGCGTGTGGTTGTGCACACATTTTCGTGTTCTCTTCACACGCCTGAGCTACCGATCTGCAAGATAAAATCAAGCATAATGATTTAGGTAACCTGTGTCTGGTTTCTCTTCACCCAAACTTCAGGGCTGACTGAGATAAAGGATAGATAATTAAATCACTTAGGAAATGCAGAGGAAGGGGTGCTGGTGGGGTGGAGACAGGACAGATGGGGTCACAGAGCCAACCCCTGCCTTCATCCCTTCTGGATTGCCAACTTTCTCCTTCCAGGCTCCGCTGGATTTCATAACCTCCATGAGGCCCCTTTCCCAGAAGGGACTTACAGAGCCAATGCCAATTCCGATCCTTAAATCTAGCTGGGCAGGAAGGCCCAAAGGGGAGTTTGTCCTCTCTCTGACGTGGGTAACCTTGAATATAAAGAAACCACCACAACACTGATGACCCTGAAATTGAACCAATGGACTGAAATATGCAGATTAGGAAGTCAGAGCCACCCATCCATTGGTTGATTGCTGGTGTGATGTCACAAAGGCCCAGCCCAAACATGTCCAGAAGTGCTGAGGGCAAGTTTCTGGACAAGTTGAAAAGCTTTTACTATTTGGAGTGTGTGTGTGTGTGAGCCTCCCTACCCCCTCTTTCTAAAAAATCAGCTGGTGCTGGTTTCCTGCATTTCCTGTGTTAGAGGGGAAAAAAAGTGTTCCTGTACAGCTAGAGCCGAAGGATTCGAGGCCAAAGAGCATATTGCTCTCTTGTGTGGTGGCTCTTAGGGTTGACCTGTGTTTTGAACAAAAATGACATGGGGGAAAGCTGTGAATTTTAAATGAGCTAACAGGACCTCATGAACCTCTTCAGCTTAGTAGTTTATAAGGAGCTCCAGGCTGACCCAGACTCTGTGAGTCAGCTGATGGAAGTCTTCGGCTGTGATTTTGACCCCAAACATAAAGAATTACAAGCATGGGAGGATGGGGACCTCCCTGACTTTTCCCTACTTCTCTTTGCCATGTTCAAGTTAGAGACAGATTCAAGTTCACTGACTTGTGAGCTTCTGACAATTGTCCCTCAATGTGAATCTCCCAATTTCAGTATCTCTGAAGAATTGAAGTCCATGAGAGCTGGGAGAGAAAGCTTATATAAAGATTACAAAGTAGATAACTGCAAGCTTCACACAGCCTGAACGCTTGTCTTTCCCAAACAGTTGCCCTAGAAATGTCTGGTGGCCACTATGACACTGCCAATTTGGTCCCCTAAAGCCAGCGGGAATTTTCCCATCATCCCTCACCACAGAGCATCCCTTCTCCCCAGGCTGACACAGGCAGAGATGGGGGGGTGGCACTCTCCATTGTTTGATATGTCTAGATGCCATTGTACCTCCTGAGAATAGCATTCATTTTTTTTCTTTTGGGAAATCATCCTACCCTCATTGTCAGTCTTTGCTTGGATGGAGGGGATCCCCTGCCCCCAGATTTAGAGGTGGGCATGTGTCCCAGGCTGGTCAATCTGTGTGTTGCATTTTCCTAGCTACACAGTGACTACTAGATCAGGACTGGGCATGTGCCATATGTGGTCCAGTGATGGTCAGTCCTGGGACTTGGAGGGGAACTCTGAGAATAGGTACTCTCCTTTCTCACTGGGATTGCTAAGCTGATGGGAGGCAGCCATGGAGCTGATGGTGACCACCTTTGTCCCTACAAAGAATAAGGCTACTCAATAATGAAGTCAACTTAAAAGAAAGAACACTAAAAGAGAGAGACAGATTCTGACATTGCTTGAGCACCTGGATCCAGCTGTGCCTAAAACTGGAAACCTATATATGTCAATTAATAGAACCAATACATTTTCATTTTGATGTAAGTCAGATTGGAGGGACTTTCTGTTCAGTCAGTAAAAGAGCTCACACTTGTACCTCTAACCACAGGGCAAGCCTTACTCTAAGTGGGTTTCAGGCTACATTAGTCCCCTCCCTGTGTGGTTTCTTACTGGTTTCTTCCAGTTGGTTGGTGGGGAAGGGAAGGGTTGGTGTGATGGCATATAGGTGACAGAGAAGGGGCATTGGCTATTCTGGAGTCGTACAGCACAGGGACAAATGAGGGGTGTTGGGGTCAGAGAGAGCTGGGCAAGTAATATCACCTCTGTGAGGTTCACTGCTCTCATCTGTAACATGGAGGGACAAAAGTCTCCCTCTCGGTGTGGCGTGAGGTGTTCTGCACACTGTCTGCTGTGTGCAGAATGCTCATGTGTGTGTAAATGCTCATGAAATAGTGACTATTAGCTAATTCTACACAATCCACTAAAGAAGAGCTGGGTTCTCTTCTCCCGGCCTCCAGTGCCATGTAGGGACAACGGCGAGGGCTCTGAAAGGCTTCACCGTGGTTGCAACCAACACCTCTGAGCCTCTGTGGATACTGCCAGTCACAAGCACCTGCCGAGCAAGTGGCGTGCACCTGCCACCTGCCACCCCAAGAAGGGAATCCAATCCAGCCAGAGCAGGCAGCCTCTAGTCTAGGCCAGATCCTGGCTGTGTGCAGAGTCCGTGAGCCCATCCACCTGTGCCGAAACCCCAGCTGGGCTCAGTTGTTCGCTTGTCCCCCATCATCCCCGCCCACAGCTTCCTTCCTTGATCCGCTGCCTTCCGTGTTCTAGGCACTGGGCTAGACCCGGAGGAGATACAAGGAAAGACATCTGCATTAAGAGGAGCACCTACCACCCACTGCACAATGCCAGGCATGGGCACTGGGTATGCGAATCTCCCAGCCTCCAGAGCCCTGAGACTGTGTGTAACACACCCACTGGACAGAGAGCTGAACTGAGAGCAGTGCCCATGTAGATGGCCGAGTCAAATCCAAATCCTGGAGTGTTTCTTCAAAACCCATATTCTTCCCTCTGCTTGAACACGCTGCCTATTGCGACAGGGATTGTATCATGAAATGGTGTTACATAGTGCAAAATCATCCCAGAGAAGTAAAAAAACTAGGTTCATACAAACACCAGTACATGAATGTTTACAGTGGGTTTATGCACAATTACAAAAAAGTAGAAACAACCAAAATGTCCTTCAACTGGAAGATGGATAAAAAAAACTATGGTACATCCATAGTATGAACTATTCTGCAGCTAGAAAAAGGGATGAATCATTGATACACAGTCAACCTCAAGGGCATTGTGCTGAGTGAAAAAAAGCCAATCTCAAAAGCTTGCATACTGTATGATTTCATTTATGCTACATTTTCAAACAAACAAAATGGAGAATAGATGAGTCGTTGCCCGGGACGGCGCAGTGGGCGTGGTAGCTGTGCAAGAGTAGCAGTAGAGCACCTGGCAGGGATGGAACACGTCTGTACCTTGACTACTATGCCAGTCACGCAAATCTACATGCAGGAAAACGGCACAGTGTGATCCACATGCACACAAACAAGCACACCCCGGACCGGTGAAAGCTGCATGATGGGCCAATCGTACCACAGTTGACTCCTGGTCTGATTATTGCACTCCAGTGCCACATGATGTTTCCGTCGGGGGAAATGGGTGAACAGTACCCGGGGTCTCACTGTCCTTTCTCATTTTTGTTTTTGGAAACTCCCTGTAAAACGATAATTGTTTAAAAAGGTTTAAGTTAAAGAACACATGGTGCCTAATACATAGCAAGTGCTCAGTACATAGTAGCTATAACCCCTTCTGTGCATGGAGTAGGGAGACAATCAACTCGAATACAGAAGGTGGAAAGCAGGGGTATGCGACAGAAACATTCTGTGAGTCACGAACATAGCTTACATGTCCTAGCAGCCACATTAAAAATGTGAAAGGGAACAAATAAAATTAATAAGGTATTTTTAACCCAATATACCCAAAATATTATTTCAATACAAAACATAAAAATTAACGAAATAGTTCACATTCTTTTTTATTTTGGACTACATCTTTGAAATCTGTGTAACTATAGCACATCTCAATTCAGATGCTAAGTTCTCATCGAAAATGCTTGATTTGTATTTTGATTTCATAAAATGTACGGTTGAAAAAGTAGATTCATACACCCTTGTTGTTCCAAACATACTTAGTTTTTTAATAACTGAATGCAGTGTTAGTGTTTTTAATTTAGTTTTAATTAAAATTAAATAACGTGAGCCCTGGCTGGTGTGGCTCAGTGGATTAAGTGCCGGTCTTCGAACCAAAGAGTCACCAGTTTGATTCCCAGTCAGGGCACATGCCTGGGTTGTGGGCCAGATCCCCAGTATGGGGCACAGAAGAGGCAACCACACATTGATGTTTCTCTCCCTCTCTTTCTCCCTCCCTTCCCCTCTCTCTAAAAATAAATAAATAAAATCCTTTAAAAAATAAAATTAAATTAAATAACATTAAAAATCTACTTGGTCACCGTAGCCACATTTCTATATTCAGTGGCCACAGCTGGCTAGCATCCTGAGCAATGCAGGTAGGATATGACGCGTGCTAGACAGAGGATTCTGGGTAAGGCTTTAGGAAGTGTTGGCATTTGAGCCAAGCCTCAAAGTATCAGTATGACTTTAACAGGAAGGGAATATATCAAGTACACAAACCAATATAAACAAAAAGAGGTAGTTTCTGCTGGTTGCCCACCCAGTAGCTATACACCCTTTTCCTTAGTGACTAAACTTTGATTTTTGTTAGGACTGGTAGTAAACCAACTAAAAAACCCCTACACATTTCCTGGTTTCCCTTGAAGATACTGCCGCCAAGGCATTTCTGATCAGTAGTATATAGGAAATCAGTTGGATGGAGCTTCCAGGAAGGTACCTTAAAAAATGGAGTTGACTCAGCTGAAACACCCTTTTGCCCTTTCTTCTTCCTCTTTCTGCATGCCCGGAATGAACACATGATGGTTGGAGCTGCAGCAGCAATTTCGTGACTTTGGCAATGGAAACTATGCCCCAATGATAATAGCAAAAGACAAAATAAACATGAGATATTGATAATTTGGGGGACATACCATGCCAGCCCTGGATTTATTTTTATGCGAGAAGAAAATAACCCCCCACCTTACTTAAGCCACTGTTATTTCAAGTCTCCTGTTATGACAGCAGCCAAGCAAAATTTCTAACCAGTACAAGGCATGAGAGTGTCAGAAGAAAAGCTAATCAGTTTGAGTGACTAGTCTTTGATATAATCATCCTGGGAAAATGATTTATTTGTTCAATACTGCTCACAGGGCTGAAAAAGTTTAAGTAATCATTTTGTAGATGAGGAAACTGAGACCCAGAGAGATGAGGTGACTTGGTCAAGGTTGCAGAGCTTCACCAGAGGTGGGTCCGGGCTTCAAGTCCAGGCAGTGTGACCGAAGGGCTGCTACCTTGAGCGGAAGACACTGCGTGCTGGCTGGACAACGTGCAGGAATCTGGGCTGGGTTCAGATATGTGAACCTTGGTCAAGATGTGCTGATTCCATTGACGTTAGTGCCCCCGGGCCCATGTGGGTCTGTAAATACCAGCCTCAGCTCTACTGCTTGGATTCACCACCCAACCTGTCCCTCCACTTGACCTCATCTAGACTGCAGCCCGCACTTCTGTCTCCACCCCTCGATGGTATGCTAGCTGGTCTCATGGATGTGACCTTGGGTCATGTAACACATTCTCTACACCCTGGTGCTGGGCCAGAGCTCCTGTCTACCCCCGAGCTCTCCGACCTAGTAGGGAGCTCCCTCATTTCTATCCCAAATACAGTGACTTCCCCGGGGTGGGGTGTGGGGGGACACACAGCATGATGGGTTGAAGTCAGCCTCTCAGGGGCGGATGTTCCACAGGTAGGCATGTGTATGCCACCCCGTGTGTCCACAGCTGGTGTCTGCTCTGACTGGCCAGTGGCTGTGCTGTGTCGATTACTAAAGATTTTTAATATTGCCAGTGCTTGGATTATAAACCTTGCGTCTTCACAGCTATGGGGTCTCAGGCAAGCTGCTTCACCTCTGAGTTTTAATGTGTTCATCTATACAATGGGAGTATAATACTCACCTCCAGGGGTTACTGTGACAGCAAAATCAGATCACGCTGGTAAGGAACTTCGCAGCATACCCAGCTCGAAGTGCTCGGTAATTGCTGGTGGTTATTATCCTGCAGCCAATGTCTCAGCTTGAGCAGGCAGGTCAGCTCTACTGCTTCCTGGGCCTTGAACAAAAGGGCAGGGCACCCTTGATGTTGATTGGTCACTACTACCTCTTGGCTCTCAACCTTAATCTGTGGTGGAGGGAACGCTGACCTTGGATTTAGACGATCTGGGGTCTGGTTCCAGCTCAGCTGCTGATGCGGGACCAGCCGCCACTGCCATCTCTGGGCAGCTCTCAACAAGGGGATTGTAGACAAAGACCCACAGGGCCAGGTGGGCTGTGCAAATGGAAGAAGCTGGGCAGGTGGGGACTCAGATCTGGGAGGGGCAACGGTAGTGAGCATAGGGCATAGGGATGGAGAGGGTCCTCTCATAAATGAGCCAGTCCTAGCAGCCCAGGGGGTCTCCTAGCAGCCTCATGAAGGGAAGGGAGGTAAGAATGAATGTAGATTAAGTTCCTGCGATACTCTTTGTATATTATCTTACATAGTTTTTATAACACGATTCAATAAAGGCATCTTAGCACCAATTTTATACTGGAGCAGACTAAGGTTCAGAGAGGGAGGTGACTTGCCAAAGGGTCACACAGAGCTAAGAGGCAGCAGAGCCAGAATTCAAACCCAGGCAGGCCTGGATGTCCACAGGGGTGTCTTTCCAGGTCCTTGAAAAATGCCCCCTGTTTGCCCGTTGTGGGTTTTTCTCTTGCGGGTGCTACTCCTGTCTGAAACCTTCTCGATGGCCCCCAACCACTTCCCAGGCTGGCCCCTCCTTGTTCTGCAGGCTTCAGTTTAAATGTTGCCATTTGGGGAGGTATTCTGTGACCCTCTGCCCAACAGGCCACACCTGCCAGCGTTACGCTGTCTCATGGAGCTGCTCGCTGTGTCACAAGTTACAATCACTTATTAACTTTTTGTTTGCTTCTTTTATCTTGACAAGGGCTTTACTTTTAAGGAGCTCACATTTACATGGAGAAGAAAGGCACCGAACCCAGAAACAAAGAGCTATCCAGGATGGTGATAAGTGCTGAGAAGAAAATTAAACAAATCGAAAGGCTAGAAAGTGACAGAGAAGGCTAAGAAAACATCGACAGGGGTGGTCAGAGAAGGTCTTTTGGGGAAGCAGTGTTTTTGATGAGATCTGAGAGTGGGGAAGGAAAGAGCCACTTGAAAATCCAGGGAAGGTGTTGTCCAAACAAAGAAAACAGGTGCAAAGGCCCTGGGGTAGGAATGCATTTTGTGTATTCAAGAGACAAAAGAAAGCCAATTGAGTGGAGCTTGACAACCAAGGGAGGCTCTGGGAGGTAAATTAAGGCCAGGGGCCAGATCTTAAAAGGCTTAGAGACTGAGATAAGGAGTTGGTTCATTGCTTCTGGTTCCAGCTAAACTGTGAGCTCCATGAGGACAGAGACCTTGTCCAATGTCCCTAGACTCCAGCCCCATGCTTGGCACAGGGCAGGCACTCAGTACGTATTGGCTATTGCTTCCTCCACTCTCAATATATTCCCTGAATGGCTATTGAGCACCTCTTTCCACCCTAGCCTTCCCGTCTTCTCTTTGGCACCCCATTCATCCCACCCCCTAATTCTGTGACTGTACCTCAGTCCTGTGAGATTATCTACTCAAAAGCTCAGGGGTCCCCCTTCCAGGAGAGCTGCATCTGAACGGCACATTTCAGAAGGGTCTGTGCAAGTTTTAGGATATCAAATGATGGGGCTTCAGGTCTCTGCATGTCTGTGCTCCTATGCACGTGTGCACCCCTCGAAGACCAAGCACCCCCTCGGATCAGCCCAAGGAGGCTGCCCCAACCCACCAGCTGTTAGGAAACTCGGTCACATCAATAATTCCTATGCCTTGCTCTGCACCAGCGCCCAAGGGATGGGAAGTTAATTAGCTTTGCTAGAAAGGGCCTGTAAAATGTTTGGAACTCTGCGCCTGAGAACCCTCTAAGCTCAAGGTGTGATTCTGCATTCCAGCCCCAGCCTCGGCTTACTCAGCCGGGTCTTACACCTGTCCACTGTGTTGGGTGGTCTTTACAAACACTGGACGCTCATGGGTCAGCAGGAGGACAGGACTGGGGACACTGCCCCCCACCATGCTGCATCTGAGTTGTCGCAGAGTTAACTTAATGATGAAGCAATCACCATACATTCTCCCTTCTCCTGGGAGTGCAAATGGCTTTATAAACACCAGGCCTGGGGCCAGCAAGGGGGGAGGAGGGAAGGGTTTACCTTGGGTAGGGAGTGAGCACGAGGTCCATTAAGGGGAGTCTAAGAGCAGGAGTTAATGGTCCCTCCAGGCCTGGAAGTTAATTCGGCCTTGAAATAGTTCTCAAAATCCATTTGTGGACCACTTCGGCCCACACTGATCTCCATGCTGCACCCGCACATACCTGGTGCATGTCTGCTTGCCGTGCACCGGGTCCGACCCACTCCCAGACGCCAGCCCAGGAAGTCACTGAGCTAGGACACATTTCTCAGAGAGGGGACATATTCCTCCTGTATGCAACCCAGGGCTGGGACGAGGGTGGGGCACTCACCTCTGAGCCCAAATGACAAGAGTTGCCACAAACTCAGTAATCAACATAAAATAGTTAACAAAATATTTTTTAAAATTTAAGATTAATGAGCAACATTCATAAGGAACAAACATCAAAAGTTGTAATAAAAACAAAGATCTTATCCTCACTCATTGGACTCCGACCGTCACTCAAATGACCTTGACCCCCATTTGCATGCCCTCGACCCTCATTCACATGACTGACCCTCATTTGCATGATCTTAATGCTCACTCATCTCACTCTAGTCCCAGCCTTGATGCATGATGATTTTTTAGGTGGTCCACATGTGAGCAGTTTGAATTACAAAACTTAAGAGTTTTTTGTTTGTTTGTTTGTTTGTTTAATGGTGACGAGTAATCCCAGCTTTCCATTCATGGTAGGAATATAACATCTTTCTTTTAAAATACATTGAGTTCAATAAATAAAGAACCAAGTTCATTTAAAGCAATTTGTTGAGTAAACAACAGCACAGGTCTGTGGACGTGGCCAAGACTCAGGTGGGGGGACACTTAGGCAAAGGCAGGGCCAGGGCCCCTTTTGTTCCATCCCTTGCTGTAGGAAGACGACTTCTCATTTAAAATAGGTACTGAAGCAAAAGAGCCGAAGGTTTATCACCTTGTGACAGTCACCAGCCCTCTCTGAGACCCAGCTTCCTTGCGTCTAAAATGGGGCTCACACACCTGCCACATAGGGCTGTGAGGTTCGTTACAGTGCGCTGAGCGGGATCAACAGGGCTGCGCCGTGACCGTCGTGGGCCCCTTTCCCCATGGAAGCATACTAAACATTATATCTTATAACCACATACATGTGATGAATACAATCCAGCTCCGATCACACACTTTGCCACCAACACCGCTAAGGTATGCCTCTTGCTTTTGCAAGAAGTAACATATTTCCGTGGGCTCCTAAAAGTACGGCCGAAGGCACTATGCACAACAGACAGTCTGACCCTGGGCATGACAGGCAAGCATTCCGTCTTTTGAGCCTCACCACGCCCCCAGGCAGGCTCTATTTTATAGATGACGAAGAGAAGGCCCAGACAGGTTCAGCAGCTAGCTCAAGGTCATACAGCCTGTGAGTAGCATGGCAGAGATTTGAACGCAGGTCTGCCTGCTTCTGCAATCTGCCCTCCTCCCTGCTCCTGGGAAGTGGGGTCATCTGGACAGTGGCCAAACCCTGAGTGACTCTGTCCCTCAATAATGGCAGCTGCGACTGTGTGGGGGGCCATAAGGTGCAAGTGATCAGCATGAGAAGCCCATGTCCTGGCCTCTCGGGCACCTGCCAGTTTGGGGGGAGGCTGGGCGACATGCTCAGGCTGGTGGCTTGAGAGTCTCTGGGCGTTTACGCCGCGACCTCCAGGCAACAAGGTGTCCTTGGAGCCTCTGTGATGCCGGCAGCAAAACTCCAGCAGAGCAGGTTGCTATTTGCTTCGTGCTTCTGTGTTCTTGGAAAGGACAAAGAAAAAGAGATCAAGAACTTTGGACACACACCAAAGCCACTCAGGTCTTTGGCTGTGTGTCCCTTGCAGGCTCCTCAGTGAGGAAGGCCTGACAGGTGTCGCCTGAACAAGGGGTCAGAGCCACGCCGTTCCATGCACGCGACACTGCAATCTTAAACAATTGTGGCTGGAGACAAAGATCCTCCCGGGGAAAGAAAATCCGTGTTTGCAGTTTCCAGCGCTGGCGCTTCTTGAATTATACATGGGCAGAACCCCCTGGAAGGCTGCTTTCTGGGCTGTGAGGGGAAAGCATATAATTTTGGTCTCTGGCATTCTGCTAGAACACTTGCTGAAACTCGGGCCCCTCCCCAGCCAAGTGGCATTTGCCTCGAAACCAAAAAGGGGACGTTTGAGACCTCAAATAGCTTCAAGCTGCCAGCACGTGGGATCCTAAGGGGACCAGCTCTTCCTCTCTTTGCCACAGTCTTGTCTCCTCAGGGCTGAAAGGAACAAGAACCTTGGCTTCTGTCCCTTGGGGTCCCTCACCTCGAGGTAGTAGCTGCGAAACAAGGCACAGTCGCATTCTTCCCCTTCCTGTCTGAGAAGAGGGAACAGTGCTGTATCCACCCAGAAAGGGAGGCAGGGGGCTAGAGAAGCGGACCGGGCTGTGGGCGGCAAGGCACAGCATGGCCACCTCTCAGCCTGGGGGCAGGGGCAGTTCCGGGTCCAGAGAAGATGGGGCCATTTCAGGCTCCTGTGACAGGGCAACCTGAATCCAGGGCTTGGTAGCTGCAAATGCCATCCATTGGGAGGGGCTCTGGGGCACTCTCCTGTCCCTTGGGTTTGCCCAAGGACAGTGGGCAAGGTGTCTGAAGGACCAGAGTTGGCCAAAGTCATCTGGGCCTGTGGTGACTAAGGGTGGGGTCCCTGATGACAGTCACAGGTTGGGATAGTGCTTTGTAACTTATCAGCTGTGTGACGTGGAGAACACGGTTGGGCCTCTGGGACCCTCAGCTTTCCTGTCGGTACGATGGGATGATTAGGTGCTTCTGGGGTGCTGTGAAGAGGAGAGGCATGCTGGGGCCTTCAACCCATTAACCAGGCAGATTTTAAGTGCTCAAAAAATGGTAGCTATCGTGACCGTTTGCATCTGGAAGACAAGAGATATTAGTTCCTGTGGGTGACTCAGAGGGTATATGTGTGTGAGTGCGCGTGCCTGTGGATGTGTGCATGTTGTGTGCGTCTCTGTGTGTGCACATGTGCTGGTGAGGGTAAATGTGTTTCTGTGAGTGTGCTCCACAAAGTATGAATGTGTGTGCTGGCGAGTGTGTACACTGGTGAGTGTGTGTGCATGTGTGTGAGCGCCACACACTCCAACCCAAGGTCAGGAGAAGAGCATTCTCTGCCTGCTCCAGACGTGGAAACCTGAGAAGGGCAAATACTTCATTATTTAGATTCAAAAGCTACTCATTAGGCAAGACTCAAGCACTTAGAAAGAAAAGCTGACCTACAAGTGTAAAATGTTATTATAAGTAATGACAATGATTATAGGATGAGGGTGTGAGCTGCGGAGGGAGGCCTGAGAGGTTAATGTCCATTAACTACCTCGAATTAGGAGCTTGAATTAGGAGCTTCACTTCTGCAGACACTTCTGAGCTAAACCTAAAGGTCTGTTTATTTACCTCATGCGGAGCCCTTAGCACATCAAAAAGGTATTTAAAACACCCCCCCCCAACAATTAGCTTAAGGAAGAAGAGTAAATATGGACGCAATTTATCACTGGGAGAGCTAGCCCAGCTATCAGAGACAGATGCCTTCAGTTAAATAAAACAGACCCGGGGACCCGCCAGGAAGATCAACCCGAAGCAATTGGCCAATTTGCTGATCAGCAGTGGACAGCAGGGATCCAGGGCTCTGCGACACCCCCACACAATTCCTGTCTTTCTGCTAACTCGTAGAATGTGAGTCACATGCTCCTGTTGGTGGGGTGGGGGGCATGCCTCAGGGAAGGGAGGGGTTGAGGTCACTGGCACTGTCCTTGTTTAATTTGAGGAGGAAGTTGAACAGTGACAGCCCAGGGTCTGGGACTCTATTGTAGGGGGCCCAGTCGTCCCCATTTGCCCGAGACACAAAGGGGTTTCTGAGATGGAGGACATTCAGCACTAGAGCTGGGACAGTCCCCGGCAAACAGGGACGACTGGTCACCCTACTCATGCCCCTTCCCTGGGACCCTAGTGTGAGTGTCAGCCAATCCCAGGGGGAGGAATGGTGGGTAAAAGTTGGCCAGCGGCTTGCCTTTAAGACGTTCCACCGACCCCATGTAGCAACACAGGCTGTGAACCCATTAGCCGCAGGAATGTGGCGTCACTTGGGGCCCGCCCGCACTGGAGCTGCACAAACCGAGGTAAAGCCCAGGGAGCAGCTCTGATGGGCGAGGGTGCCACGTCCGAAAGCTGAGCTTGGCGGACAGCGGTTCACTTTCCAGCGAAGGTTTCGTGGAGAACGACAAGTCCGGGCGGAGCCCTGCAGCCCTGCACATCCTGGAATCTCTGTCCCCTCCTCAGTACCGACCTGAGCGTGTTCCCTAAGCCAGGCAGTCACGTGTGCGACGCCCGCGAAGTGCACAGAGTTCTACTGCCTCAGCTGTTTCCACTGCTTCTGAGATTTCGTATATAAATATCCATGCATGTGCGCTTGTGTGTACATTTCCTGACATATTTACGGAGTCCCAGTTTGCCAACCTTGGGGGCATAATGGAAGAACTATTTTTCATCCTAATCTGCTGTAATGACATGTTTTATTATACTATTTCAGCTGTTTCCATTGCTTTCGCTGTTTCATGTTTTATGTATTTTAACTAATGCTTTAATTTTAGTACGCCGTGCCCTAAGGTGACTTCACAAAGACGTGCATTGGAAAACCGCTGGGGAATCACAGCCATGGCGCTTGCAGGCTCCACCCACACGCAGCATGGCCCAGAGGCCAGAGGGTCTGAATGGCATTTGGGGGTCCTGGGAGGTCAGTGGCTTAGGGCCTAGTATTCAAAACACCCAGCTGTAGGGGACCCTGGGTTTTCCTAGGGCTCCTCCCCATTTTAGCCCTGAAAGCCTGGTATCCCAGAACCCTCTCTGATCTGGACACAGCAGGGTGGCTGGTCACCCTACCAAGATGGTGGTTTGACACTTGGATAGGCTGGTTCTTTAGGACATGGTGTGGGGCGGAGGGGGTGGGGAGGGTGTCTCAGGGTGGCCTAGAAAGACCCCGGGGTTTGGAGAGCCCTCTTTTTCATTTTGACCCCCAGCTCTGCCAATACCATAAGAGTTGTTTGGATCTGAGGAAGTCACTTAAGCCCTCGCTATGCCTCAGTTTCCTCATCTTGCAGAAGCTGTGCTATCAGGGATAGAGGAAGCGATGCGTGTTCCAGGCCTGGCACGTGGGCTCCCTGTTCCCCAACCCACCAAGGAGGGAGTCGCACTGGGTGCTCTCGAAGTGCTCAAAGTCAGTGTCCTGTGACAGAGTGACACCTCCCAGGCATGGGTGCCAGTGTGTCCCCATGGCCCCTTCGGATCCTATGCAGGGGTTGCTGAAGGGCTGGAGGGGTACAATGACAATAATGGTAATTACTACAATGATAATAACTTCTGTTCATTCAGCATTCCACCAGCCCATTGAATCCCCGGGCAAGACCCCTGCTGGGTGGGTGAGACTGTAGCCCCCGTTTTGCAGATGAGGCAGCGGAGACTCAGAGAGGTGAAGACATTTACCAAAGACCACACAGCAAGCAATCATTTGATGCAGCATTTGAGACTACACCAGTGAGGCCCCAGCATGTCTGCCTTTCACCATGATGCCCAGCAGCCTCGTGCTGGACAGAATGGAGAGTCCCGTGGGGCTATGAGGCCATGGGAGCAAGTGGTCAGTGGACAGAGCCGAGAAGCCCTCTGGTTGCTGGGTCTTGGATGCCACTGCATCCTGGAACAACCCTCTCTGTTCCTGACCCAAGGCGGGATGTGGGGTGAGGCCTGAGCTTTGATGCCTGACTTTCTCCCTCCCCTTTCTTGCCCACACTCCACACCCGTAGTGCACCCTGGGCCTGCCTGCCTTTGTGTCTAGGCACTTGCTGGTCCCCAAGCAAGAATGGCACTTCTTCCCCTTTACCTGCCTCAACCACTCTATGAAAACTCCTATTCACCCTGCAAAGCCCAGCTCCTCAGCACCCAGACCCTTGTCCCTTAGATCTCCACTAGTAGCTTCTCTGCCTTCTTAACCATTGCATCTGCCAGAGTCTGACACAAAAAGGTGGGAAGTCTGTTGGTCAGAGAAGTCTTAGTCGCCTTATCCCACCTGGGTGACAACAAGCCAGCGTTTTTAGGACCCTGGCCATGTGCTGCCATGCACCCCTGTGTTTCATTCTCCCTGGAACCCCAGGAGGTAGGCACCATCATTCCCACTTTCAAGGTCATGAGTAAGCCCACAGGCTGGCCACCTGCTGTTGCCGATCGAGCTGTACCGGACACAGCTATGCCATGAGACAGCGGCTGCTTTTCCACACCACAGCAGCAAGGTTGAAGACTTGAACAGAAACTGTAGGGTTGCCACAAAGACATCGGTCACGGGACCCTTTGCAGAAAAAGCGGGGCAGTCCTGTAAACCAAGAGGAACCCCTGAGGGCCAGAGAGGCTTAGCCGCTTGCCCAGGTTAACTTTAGCCAACCGAGGACAGCCCAGGGGCTCAAACCTGGAGCCCTAGACTTCTGGGGCGGGGGTGCTCTTTCTATGCCCCCAGAGCTGTCCTTGCTGTCTTCCAGGACACACCCCCATGCTCTGCATCAGGCCATCCAGGAGGCTCCCTCCTGCCAGCTTGGCCGAGGGCAGCCACTGCTGCAGAGCCACCTGGACGCAGGTGTGTACACTTAAGGAACATACAGACACAGAGAAAAGGGAGTGGGCTGGGGAAGTCTTTTTTTTTTAAAGAAGGAAAATGAATTTGGTAAAGAACCTCCCATTTTCTGTGCATCTGTGCACTTAGAGGTAAACCCTCGGGGCACAGCGAGTCCATCAGACCTCGCTCTCCTGCTCGCCTGCCGGCTGTTTCAGGTTTCAGAGGGGCCGCATCCCACAGAGCCTGCAAGAGGGAGGGCCCTCTCCCGGGTCTCCCGACTGCCCCTCACTGCAGGAGACCGAGCTCCTTCCCACGTCCCACACCCAAGCCCGTCTGCTGCCCGACCGCACCGGCACCCGCCTTCCCCACCTCAGCCCCCTGGCGTGCTTCTGCAAGCACCCCCAGGGGTCTGCTGCCCCACCCAGCCTGGGGAGATGTTTCCCACTGAGATACAATCACAGACCATGTTCTCCCCCTCCCCTTTCTTTTTAATAAAGCTGTTTTGTGTCTCCACCGCCCCCCTTCTGCATTCTTCCCAACTTAGTCTTCTCCTTTCCCCCTCCTGTAGGAAATGTCTTGGATTCTCTCACTGGGGTGTAATGGTTAAATTGCTACCAGCTGATTAAACAGCAGAAGTCCAGGCTGTAATCCTCGGTGTTCAGGAACCGGGGAGGCAGAGACAGGGCCCTGACCTGCTTAGCCCCTGCCAACCCCCCTGCACAACGCCCGCCCGGGCTTCACTCCTTCCATTTGTCCTTGCTGCCTGAAGCATCCTTGGGAGAGGGGTGAGGAGACGGAAAGGGGAGGAGAGAGAGGGTGGGAGGACAGGGCGGAGGGGGAGGGGGGATGCCTCCCCCATCCCTGGCCCAACGTCCAAGGAATGTCTGCTCCCGCCCCTGTCCCTTCCCTGCCCCCTTGAGAAACCACACACACGCACACACACACTCATGCTCACACAGTCACATATGCATAAACACTCAGGCTCGAACACACACTTACACACCCACACGCCCAGGCTCTTTCTCATGCTCTGCAGAATGAAGACCAGATGAAGGAGATGACCCACCTGCCTGCCTTCCTCCTCCTGGGGAACCTTCCTTCCATGCCTGGCCCCCGTCCCTGATGGGAAGGATCAGGGAGACAGAAGTGTGAGACCAGACAGGGGTCTCGGAAGAGGGAAGCAGAGGGCTGTGGGAATGGCAGCTCAGGGCTGACCCGGGCTGATGGCTGTGGGATGGCAGAGTCAGGACTGCCCTTCCTCCTGCCCCTCTGAGCTCGGTTCACAGATGGGGGTCAACAGCCTCGCAAGGTGGCTGAGAGGGTGAAGGGAGCCCATGCTCCTCACGGTGCCCAGACTGGCACAGAGCCCGTGTCACCCTGGACGGTACGGGCTGGTGCTGGGGCGCTGTGCAGCCAGCGTGACCCCCCAACATGGGCTACCCATGAAGCCGTGGGCCCCGGGACTCCTCACAGTCCTCCTCTGGCCCCCAGCTCTCCTCCTGCACGTTCCTGCCCAGTGGTGACCACCTGAGATGCCACACGGGCCAGGCTCCCTCTCAGGCTCTGGGCGCAGGGGAGCGGGGTGCAGACAGCCTGCCTGGGAAAGTTTCTCTCCATGGAAAGTTCAGTTCAGACGAGAGGGGAGCTGGCCTGCACTCGTCCTCCCCCGCACGTCCTCAGACACCAGAGGAGAGCCTGTGGAAGGAGAGGCAACTGGCAGCAAGTACTGTTCTTGGAAGCAGCCCTTCTCTCCGCCTGGGGGACAAGCCTCTGCATTAGTCAGGGTTCTCCAAAGAACAGAACCATCTATATCTCTACAAAGAGTTCTCTCCGTATAGTTATATCATAGTGATAGCTCTATATATACATGGAGATAGGACAGAGATGATACAGATGAATCTATATAAAGACTTAGATATGACACAGATATCACGTGTACCTATATCTATCTATATCGATCTACCAAGAGGGAGAGGGAAAGATTTAGTGTAAGAAATTGGCTCGTGCAGTTATGGAGGCAGAGAAGCCCCACGACGTGGCATCTGCAAGCTTGCTGACCCAGGAGAGTGGGCGGGGAAAGCGCCAGCCCCGGAGGAGCCCGAGGAGCCCGAGAACTCAGCTCCAACGCAGGCAAGGAGAGCCCACTGTCCCTTCCCCCACTGTTTTGCTCTGCTCTTTTTGCCCTCAAGGGGCCTGCTCAGGGGAGATCTTAGGGGAGAGCCAGGGGCTTCACTCAGCCTACACTCCAAATGCTAATCTCATCCTTAAACACCCCCAAAAATCATGTTTAACCAAATATCTGGGCACCCTGTGGCCCTGTCAAGTTGACACAGAAAATTACACATCATGGCCTCCAAGTGGGAGAGGAGAGAGCAGAGAGTGATGCTGCCCCAGAGTCAAGGTCAGGCCCCTTTCTGTGTCAAGGGTGGATAGGGTTCTCCCAAATTTATGTCCACCCAGAACCTCAGAATGTGACCTTATTTGCAAAGAGGCTATTTGCAGAGGTAACTAAGGTAGAATTGCGACGAGAGCTGACTGGGGCAGGGTAGGCCCTACATCTGATGAGAGTGTCTTCGTGAGACAGAAAAGGATGGAGACGCACAGGGAGAAGGCAGAGGTGGAGACTGGAGGGATGCAGCCATGAGCCAGTGAAGCCCCAGGAGTACCAGAAGCTGGGACAGGCAGGCAAACATTCTCCCTTAGCACCTTCGGAGGGAGCCAGGCCCAATTGACCCCTTGGTTTTGAATTCTGGCCTCTGGAACTGTGAGAGAGAAACATTTCTGTTGTTTTCAGCCTCCCAGTTTGTGCTCATTTGTTAGAGCAGCCACAAGAAACTAATACATCCTGCAAAGCACACATCATTGGCCCCATTTTATGGATAGAGAAACCAGGGCACAGAAGGAAAAATCCTTTGTCCAAAACTCATACAGGTGGTTGGAAGGGAAGGCAGGATTCCAATCCAGGTCTTTCTGACTCCAGTGTTGGGAGCCCATGCCCCTGAGTTCCCCCGGAAGGGACATTTCCGCAGGAGTGAGGCATGGTCAAGGACAAGCACTGGCTTCCTGGGAGGCCATCAAACAGGCCCTGAAGGAAGCTGTGGTCCAGCAGATGGGACCTGCTGTCTCAGGCATCCTTCCCTGGGCTAAGAGCCCAGGGAGGGCTTCTGAAAATCTTGCTGGTGTCATGACCAACTCTCAAAGCTCTGAAACCTCCTCTGAGCTGGCCTCTGAAGTCTCCTACTCCCCAGGACAAGAGGAGAGCTGAGGAGAGCCAGGGGAAACTGCAGAAAGAAACTCTGGCTTGACCAGAAGGGTCTTCCTATCTGGGAGCTGCCCTGAGCTTGGTGAGGGCAATGAGCTACCAGCTGAGTGTTACCTAGAGGCATGGATGCGGCAGGTGCATGGGGCACAAAATTTAAGAAGGCACTCACTCACTCACAGACTCATGCAAGTGCCCACCCTGGAACTGCAGAACTGGAGAGTGAGTATCTCCTTAAATTTTGTACCTGCCTGCCTCATCCTGGTCCTGGACTGCCCCAGGGGTAATTTGTCAGAGGAATGGAGGACATTCTGGGCCACTGATGGCAAGGGAGCTGCCAGGGCACATGACCTGGATTAAACTTTTGCCTTTAGCCACCTAGTAGATGGGAGACCATAGATGGATCTGCTCTTTAACTTGAGCTCGGCTTTCTCACATGTTTAATGGGGATAATGGAAGGGGACGCACCTCACAGGTAAGCTCCCGTGGGGACTGAGAGTCCGCACACAGAAAGCCTGGCACTCAGTGATGTGAACTATCATAGTCATTTGCTGCAGCTTGGAAAGAGGAAGTTAGGGGGTAGCAACCTGAGTGATGGCGGCCTCTGGGAACAGATCAAAAGCAGCCAGCTTAAGTGGTTGAGTCAATTGGGTGTAAATTCAGAGTTAGTGAGGACTGGGAATTTCTTGTTTAAGGAAAGCACAGGCTCCAACTGGAAAGACAGGCTGGAAAGCAAGGCTGCAGGGGGTCTACAGCTGTTTGGGTATCTTCGCAGCCCTGTGTGCGGAGCCACACTTGCCACCTCTGCCTCCTGTCTGCACAGGAGCCACTGTGTTCCTGCGGCACCACCGGGAAGGCCTCCTGGTGGAGGGAGGAGCACTGGAGGCAGAGCCAGGCTCCCACCAGATTCAGATGTGAGGACTGGTCACCTCCCAGTGTCCTGTCGCATCTGTCTGAGCCAGAGAGGACGTTGAGTTGGCCCTCTGGCAACAACGGGTGGGGCTGAGCAGCGGAATCTCATCCAAGCACCAGATAGTTTCTAACGTTCAGCTCTAGTCCGATCCTCTGCCCTGCAGCAGCTTCTGCGTGCTGCCACCACCGCGAGCTCACAGTTCTGGGGCTCGACTCCTGCTGCCTGCCAGGTGATGCCTCACATCATTTTACTTTAAATATTTTTCTTTTATTGATTATAGAGAGAAGGGAAGGGAATGAGAAAGACATGGAGAGAATCATCGATGTGAGAGAGAAACACTGTTCGACCGCCTCCTGCATGCGCCGCAACCGGGGACTGAACCCACAACCCAGACATGTTCCCTGACCAGGAATCGAACTGGCAATGCCCAGCCAACTGAGCCCCACCAGCCAGGCCACCGGCTTTCCGTATTTAAGCCCATCAATTCGCTCTCCTGACCCTTGTTCCCACCCCAGAGAGAGGGGCTTACATCCAATGCAAGGGGCAGGCTCAAAGTTCTTATCTGGGGTTCTTTTTTTAAGGTTTGGGCTAAGTATCCTTCCACCCCCTCTCAATTTTCCAGCTCACACTGCAGACCCCGCCTGCTTCCTCCTGCCTGGCTTGAACCCAGCTCCTTCATCAGTCCCTCTGCCAGGCTCCCCATGTGACATTCACGTTTGCCATTAGCACAATTATCACATTAATACCGAGAGCATCTACCATTTATTGAGCTGTTACTATGCACCAGGCACTGTACTAAAAGCTTCTCCCATGTTACCTCATTAGACCTGGCAATAACCCAAAGAGAAGAAGATTATTTTATGGATGAGCATAAATCAATTATTTTACACAAGAGGATTATTTCACAGGGAGGGTAAGCTGCTTGGCTAAGCTGATGCATCTGGGGAGGCAGGGTTTGAATACAAGTCTGCTGGACTTCATCTGCTAGGCCCTACACTTGCCAATAAGCTATTCTGTACGTCAGTTACCTGCAGACTTATCCGCCCAACTTTGGGTGTCCTTGTCCCCGAAGGCATAGGATTTGAGAAAGCCGGGAGGCACCACTGTTATTATTTAAAAGAATAAGATAAACTTACAATTAAATAAATTATATTAAAAACAAAGAAAATAAGTACTTAAAACTCCTTACTTCTTAATCTGTTTTCCACATTTTCCTGTTATCTATGCTCTTAGATAGTTTGTGTCTGTTATGTCTGCATGGTAAAGACGCTATACAACGGTGTACGCTATTGCAAGTCTCTTCCCAACCCTGTCCAGTGACCTCGCATTGGTAGCTTGAAGTCAGTCATGGCCGGAGTATCTACACCATGGTAATTGGCAAGTTGTACAATTCAGGGTTTTCCTCTAGAGAGTCAATTATGAACCATTTACCTATACACCCCGATCATAACATCTGTGGGAGGTGTTACCATCCCCTTTGAACAGAGGAGGCAATTGAAGCTCAGGGATGCTACGTCATTTGCCCAGGGTCTCCTGCTAAGAAGTGAGGGGGCCAGGATTTGACCCCAGCTTATGTCTCTTCTGCTGCATGGATATACCTTCATATTGGCTAAAAACGGGAGAAAAAAACAATCCAGAAGCTCACTCCTTCCCATCCCACCTCATCCTTCAGCTCCTGCCTTGAACCTGATGAGTAGAGGCCGAAGGCAGGCAGAGATTTCAGCCCTGCAGAAGGCCCCCGATTCAAAGAGCATAGCATTACATTCTTGGCCTGGGAAAGAGGGAGAGCAAGGCAAAAAAAAAAAAAGAAAAAGAAAAAGGTGAGTTCAAGTTTTCAACAGACAGAAATCTCATTCCACTCACTTGGGTATTCAAGAACTACGGCTCAGTTGGCCAATTAAAAGTAATTTCATTTCGAGCACTTCTTTGCAGGTTATTTAAAGAAGACTTAAAATTTAATCTTTCATTGATCCCAAGAATAAAACAACATTCCCACCTCCCCCTCAAATTGACTCACTCTTTTCAAAACGATGAGATGCGGGGTTAAATTTACCTTATTAAGCGTACACCCGAGTGGCAGTTCCTGTGAACTCTGTGGACCCGGCAGAATGTGTTGCTTCTTTCAGTCACACAGGTATTTTTATGTAGATTCGAAGTCCCTCTTCTGAAAGAATAGCGAGGTCAGCAAATACCAGAAAAGCCTGAAACCCATCAGTTGGTAAATATCATTTGTCCAGCCTATAGGAGGGCAGGGCACTTGGCCAGGGGGCCCTACAGGGACAGCGTCCTTGCTCCTGGGAATTTTATAATCTTGTCAGGGCTTCGGAGCCAAGCACATACTACAAATGGCTGAAGAACGGTTAGAGAGTAAATGCAGACATTAAACAAATACAAGGGGGCATTCAACAACTATTATTACGGAGATGCAAGCTAAACACTTAGAAATCATTTTTACAAACTTTTAAGCTGGCAAAGTTGAGAGTGGAAATAAAAACCAATAATGCTCCATGCTGGTGAAAATGTGGCGAGTCAGACATTTTTCATTCAGGGTGAATAGTACAGACTTTTACAAACAAGCCAGGTAGATAATGGCTACAGATTCCCTCGGTGGCTTTGTTAGAAGCCTTTGCTGTTTGTCCATCCTGGATCCATTCTCCTTTCTTCTGGCAAAAGCATCCCAATATTCTTTGGGTGGCAGGGGGGACCATGCCCTCCATTCTCCATCCACATAGTTCAGGAGGAGCTGACTTTACCTGGCTTGTACAGGTGCGTGGTAGGCACTTCCAAGATGGCCCTGGGACCCCTGTCTCTTGATGTCCATACCCATTGTAATCCCTTCTTCCTGAGCATGGGCTGAACCTAATGAGCTGCTTCTAATCAATAGAATATACAGCAAAAGGAACAGGGTGTCACCTCTGTGATGAAGTTACAAAACACTGCGATTTCTGTCTTGCTCTCAGACTCTCCTCCTCTCTCAGGTTGTGTGCTTTGATAAGTAAGGTGCCACATGGGAGAGTCCAGGTGGTAAGGAACTGAGGGCAACCTCCAGCCAAAGCCATGGTCAGCGAGGGTCTGAAGCCCTTAGTCCAACATCTTGTGAGCAACGGAAGTCCTACCAACAACCACTGAGTCCACCTGGAAGTGGACCCTTTCCCAGTGGGGCCTTTGGATGAGACCGTGGACCAGGGCTAATGTCTTCTCCATAGCAGCCTTGCGAGAGGAGAGATCCCACTAAGTTATGCCTGGATCCTGACCTGCAGGAACCATGAGATGACAAATGTGGATTGTTTTCAACTGCTAAGTTTTGGAGCGATTTGTACTTAGTAACAGGTAACCAATACACGGTGAACATGTGACCCAGGTCTAACTGAAGGCCTGAGTCAATGCCTTTTGCCTTTTTTTCAATTTAGACATGACCCATTGTCTGGGCCTGGACAGACTGGTGTCCTCAACAACTACCTCAGGGGCTTGCTGGAGAAGGAAGAAAGGAGGGACCATTAGGTGAGGGACCAAGGGTGCCCATGACCACGGTGACGATCGTCCTTAGTCACATCTTTTGGACATTTCCAACCCCCCAGGCTCTAGTGTAAGCACCTCACATGCATGATCTCATTCAGTCTTTGCAGCCACCCTATGAGATAGGTCCTACTATGCACCCATTTCTTACAGGTTAAATTACGTCCTCCCAAACTCCTCTGTTGAAACCCTACCCCCCTCCCCCCGCAGCACTTCAGAATATGACCTTATTTAGAAATAGGGTCATGGCAGACATAATCAGTTAAAATGAGGTCATTAGGGTTGGCCCCAATCCAATATGACTGGTGTCCCTATATAAAGGGTACATTTAGACACAGGTACAGACACACATAGAAGGAAGACAATAGGATGGGACACAAGGAGGCGGTGGCCGTCTATGCACTAAGGAGAGAGGCCTAGCACAGACCCTGCCCTGCACAGCCCTAGGAAGGAAGTGATCCTGCACACACTTCGATTTCCAACTTTCCAGGCAGAGCTGGGAGACATCCGTCCCCCGCATTAAGGCCACCCACTTTGTGGCGCTTTGCTATGGTGTATCTAGCCAATGAAGACACAGTTCACAGAGTGCGGCTGGGAAAGCGAAGTCGATTTCCAGCCCAGGTCTCTCCGACCGAAGGCCAAGCTCTTCAGCGCAACTGGCTTGTGATGTGTAGGCAGTGCGGAGCTAGAGAAAGTTTCCCAGATCAAAAAGTTCCTTTTCCGGGCTGTTGTCACTCTCTTTCATCCCAGGCTCACTGCTGCTGGCCTGGTTTCCAGGAGACAGGCGGAACCCCTCTTAGAGGCCTCCTCATAAAACCCCCTGTGGACAAGAAGCAGGCAATTAAGTCCCTTCCTCTCTTGGACCTGTGGTCTCCGTCTTTGATCTTCCCTCTCTCTGCCCTGACTAGCTTCCCCAGCCACTGAAGGAGGTGTGAAAAATGCTGGGTGAGGGGAGTGTCCCAGGGGACCCAGGGCTGACCCAGAGCCAATGGGATAAGGAAGAAGTGTGGGCTGGAGATGAGGTGGCCTGGGGCCCTGGCCTGCCCCTGACCCACACAATGCGGCCATGGTGACTCCCGCCCACCCAGGGAGGGGCTGACGATGCTGTCTCTAAGGTCCCTTGCCTGGTCCTGATCTCCAAAGTCACATAATAGCTCAGAACCTCTACTTCCCCACTTCAAAAGGTTAAATGTGTGCGTCAGGGTACCATTTTTGGTTGAAAAGAGATGGGGAGCCCGAGAAGAAGAGTGAACAGGGAGAAGGAATAACAAGCTGGTTCTTATACCTTGAGTCACTACCAAGCTCCTTTCCCATCCCTCCCACCCCCCCGGCCCCCGCCTGTGGCCTCCTCCTTCTCCCCTCTATTCCGTTTGCAAGGCTGTTTTTCTTGCCAAATGAGTCACTGATGTGGGGAAATTAATTTATTTTGGCAGACTTCACCACTACTCCGAGAAATGGAGACTATGTACTTACTGCCACAGGAGACACAGTTATTGTGATCATTCATTCATTCCTCCCTGTATTCATTCATTCATTCACTGTCAGAGTGCATGACTGTTTCTTTCACATACACACAGGGGCAACCTTACCTGTTGTCTTCTATCTCAGAGAGGGGATGTGAGGATAACCCACGGTAATGTATGTAAAAATGTTTAAATAATAATAATAACAATAGTGATAGCTAGTCCTTACTGGGCATTTATTCTGTGTCAGGCTGCATGTGTGACACATGCGTCCTGTGGTGATGCATGTATGGTGAGGTTTTTACCTGCTTGATTTATTGCCTTTAATCCTAATGCTACTCTGGGCAGGGATGATTATTATCTTCATTTCAGAGATTCAGAAACTGAAACTCAGAGGGGTCAAGGTGACCTGGCCATGGTCGTTACACAGCTGATATGTGGTAGAGGGAAGCCAAGCTCCGCCTCCTCTTATCATGACTCGCACTTACAAGTTGTGGACTATGCAGCAGGCACTGAACTTAGAACTTGCTGCTCCTCTCCCTTCCCACTTGTTCTTGCCACGGACCCCTGACGTGGGGACTGCGCTGAGCAGCTTTGTTGGAGCAGTGAGGCAACTCGCCAGAGGAGGCATGGCTATCGCACCAAGAGCTGGGTGGGGAGCAGGCAGTCTGGGCAGGGAGACATCCCTCTTCGCTGTGAGCAGAGAGCCTGGTACTTAGGATGTGAGTGCCCCGTCCTTGTTAGCTGCCCTCACCAAGGACACTCCTGGGGTGTCCTCACATGGTCCTGGGCACATGTGACAGAGACAGTGATGTGCAATCACCAAACCTCATGTCCTCCTTCTCTGAGACCTATGGGTGGACCCCAGCTGGCAGTTAGGTGGGTTCATGTGACTGAATTCTGACCAGTGGAATATGGTGGTAAAGGATGAAGGTGGCTTCCAAGCCTGGCCCTGAGAAAAGCTCATGATTGTCCGTTTGCTGGCCAGATGCACACGCTCCGTGGAAGACTGAGACCCTGCGGGGAGGGCTGGAACCACTGAATGCAAGGTGCCTGGGTCCCCGAGAGACTGCATGGAGTCGAGCTCTTCCCACCTCCTAGCTGAGCTTTACTGGAGAGTCATGTGGGCCTCAATCTTTATGGGCGTGCCCTGCGAAATGGAGCTCTTTATTACAGCAATTAGCCTATCTTCACTTGTGCAGATGCTTTTTTAAGATTCTGTTTACTTATTTTTAAAGAAAGGGGAAGGGAAGGAGGAAGAGAAGGAGAGAAACATTAATGTGTGAGAGAGACATCGATGGGCCACCTCTCACACAGCCCCCACCCCAACCCAGGCATGCGTCCTGACCAGGAACCAAACTGGTGACCCTTGGGTTTGCAGTCCCGCACTCAGTCCATTGAGTCACGCCAGCCAGGGCTCATGCAGATGTTTTTGGAAGGGTTTTTTCACATAATTAAATTCTGATCTTGGGAAAGGGCTCACCTTCACCAGAACTCAAGCGTCATAAAGGTAGAGTTCCCTGTGTTGAGTGCAGGGCCTGGCACACAGTAGGTCTTCAGTAAATACTTGCAGAAGTAACTAAATGAACCTCCCATCTCAGAAGTCCTTGGCTCACAGGGAAGCTTCCAGGATGGCGATGTGGGAAGGCCTTAATCAAGCCACCCAACCCTCCATCCTTTCTTGATACTCTCACCAACTAACCTTTGTCCACCTCCCTGCACACCCCAGGTATGGTGCTGGGGAGACAACCCCAGCAGTACTATCTAGAACCTCCTTGTCAAACCCAACTTCCCTATACAAATACCAAGCTGACTTCATTCCATTCCCACTGGCTGTCAAGTCCAGGAAAAGCCAAGCAGAGGAAGCCCCAAGCTGCACAAACTGCATTCAGATGTTTGCAGAAAACCGGTGCACGAGGATTTGCTCAAACGCTAAATTTCCCCTCAGCCAAAGCCCAGAAATACCTTTTAAACCCTGAGCAAATAAGCCAGAGAAGAAGGCATTTTCCCTATGATGGAGCCTTTGGAGACTGGGGATCTTCAACTTTTCGAAAAAATAAGCTCGCTGCAAAAGGCGCTGCCTGGTGGAGCCCTCGCCACCCGCAACTGAACAGGCTTCAAGAACTACCCTTTGGTCCAGCACAGTCAGAACACACAGCCACCAGCTGCGCCCCCCCCCCCCACCGCCTGACTCACACTGAAAACGGAGGCCATCTCCAAACACACGACCAGACCCGCTTGAGGAGAGATCATCGGCTCAAAGTAAAATGAAAATAAGTCATTGTTAAAAAAATCGACCCACCAAACAATACCCTTTCACCGTGAAGTGTGGAAATGAGTGAGAGGCACCCTGAACAAAAACTTGCTAGAACCATCACTGATGTTGAAAATACTGAGACTCAGACATTTTTGGAAAGAAAAATTATCTTTGAGTTGTTGGCAGCCTTTCACTGATTTCCAGAGTCCTGAAAAGGTGGATTTGGACAACTTCTGATAGTGTTGCCATTCCTTCACGGGGGAGCAGAATTCCAGAGGTCCTTTCCCACCTGGACATACTTCCATATATGTATTGCAACTTGTTTTGTTCCCTCGTAATTGCCTTTTTGTATGATGAGGCTTAGTTGATTATTCTAACCACTGAACAGTATTTTAATTCGTAAATAAACCACAGTTTGTTAATCTACCATCCTAGCAAAAGATAGTTGTTCCTAATTTTTGTTATCAGGAGTATCCATCTTTGCGCATGTCTCTGTGTACACATTAGGGTTTCTCCAGGGCATACCTGTAGTAATGTATTTGCTGAGGCTTAGGGTAAAATGTATCTTTAGTTTCACTCACTATTTCCAAATGTCTGATCTACCAGTAAGGGACAACCCACCAGCAATAAGAAAGAGTTGTAATTTGGTCACATTCTTGCCAACACTTGGGATCATCAGATTCTGTCCATTTTTAATCATCTAATGAGTATGAAATGGTAACTCCTTGTTTCTTAATTTGCATTTCAAGGAGGATGTTTTGTGAGTTAAGTCAAGTCTAGGAAGGAGAGAGACCCACTTCTAGCTTGGTAAAGTGGGAGTTAGTATTCTCAGCAGAAAGTGTGTCTTTTAGCTCTTCCCTCTGAGGCCAGACCCCAGTGGATACCGCCCACCTCTCTCCTTCCATAGCTGCCATCTTTCCCTGATTGAGCTTCAGATGGGATCCCCGGCCCCCCGGCCTATGGATGGCAGCCATGGGAGAGGCCCCAAGCAGAGGGCCAAGATAAGCCTTGCCTGGATGCCAGATCCATAGAAACCACGAGGTTTGAGGCCTCTAGGCTTCCGGGAAAATTGTTATGCAGTAATAGATAACTACTACAGCCCTGGCCAGGTCACTGAGTTGGTTAGAGCATTGTCCCAGTACATCAAGGATGTGGGTTCAATCCCCAGTCAGGGCACATACAAGAAGCAAGCAATGATGCATCAATAAGTGGAACAACCAATCATTGTTTCTCTCTCTTAAAAAAAATAAAATAAAAAATAGATGACTAATATGGGTTGGAAGGATGGGTTGCCATCCCTGGATTCCATGGGTCTCCTTTAGTGGGTCTGGGCTCCAGCCCATTTGACAGAAGAGGGCCTGGGTCCCAAAGACCACCGTCTGTTTGCTCTCCTGTCTCCTTGATGTCCTGCCCTACAGGCCGGGACCGAGCCTATACCCCAGTGCCCTGCACAGTGTGTGATGCAGCATGGGTGACCCATTATTCCGTCGAATGCTAAAGCGCTGCATGATATCCAAGGCCCCTCAGAGATCGGGGGGAACCCAGTTGCCAAACCTTCTGAGCCAGGCCTCAAGCTCCTTGGAATGAGCCTGGGCCTGAACAACCCATTTCGTCTCTGTGTGAGAACCATCCATCGAGGGAGGCCCATGGATGGGGGAGCCTCACCCAGACCATGAACGGGAACTGTGGGTGGGCACCGGGTCCTGAGGGCGGCTTGGGCATTAGGGGCAGTGGTTAGCGCGAGGGCTCTGGCACCCAGGAGATAGGGCCCAAGAGCCTGACTTGGCCTCTTCCTGGTTCCCTTTCATTGCTAAGCCTCAGTTTTTCATCTCTAAATGGGGTTAATAATGGCATTTATCTTGCAGGGTTGTTGTGAGGGTTGATGAACACTTTAAAAATAATTAGGAGGTAGTAAATGCTCAGGAATGCCTCTCCCGAGAAACATATTTGCAAACGCCCGCTATGTGTAAGCTGGCGCACCCCAGACACCTAAGAGCATGTAGACTGGGGTTTGGTTTTCTTTTCCTGAGGCCACAGGAATCTGGCTCCACCCAACACATGGGGGAAAGAGGAGGAAGCTCGGGGTCAGGGAGCCTGGGAAGTGGGACGGGGCGCTGCTGTCTAAGAAGTCACTGGTTCCTCTTTCTCTTTCTTAGGGGGTGACTGAACCCCTGACCCAAAGAGTCATTGGAGACAAGACTGGTCTGGTGTGTGAGCAGAGCGGGAATCACTCAGCTGAGCTAATGGGAGGGGCCTGCAGAACGTGCCCCCTAGAACCCCCGATCTCCACCACTCAATCTGCTCCTCGGGAAATGTGGGCTGTCAGTGTGCCTACGCTCAGCCAGCACCCTTTCAGTGTGCGGTGTGCAGAGACCATTGCGGGGAAGAGACCCCCACACAGCTGTCTCATACTTCACAAGGTACTTGGAAAGCTAATTCGATCACCCCAACCGTGATCTGAGCTAGGGATTTATGATTATCCCTGATTTGCAGAGGGGGAAGCTGAGGCCCAGAGAAGTTCAGGATTAAAGGGTTTACTTCAGGAGGTAGCAAGTGGCAAAGTCAGAAAATAAACTGGGTCTGGTTTCCTCTCCTCTCCTCTCCTCTCCTCTTCTCTCCTTCCTCCCCTCCCCTCTCCTCTTTATTTGTACAGAGAAGGGAAGGCAGGGAGAAAGAGAGGGAATGAAACGTTGATGTAAAAGAGAAATATCAGTTGGTGGTGTCTTGTATGCCTCCCAACCAGGAAACAAACCTGCAACCCAAGCATGTGCCCTGACCGGGAACTGAACTGACGACATTTCTCTTTGCTGGATGACGCCCAACCAACCAAGCCACACACCAGTCAGGGCAGTACTTGGTATTTTCTTGTTCATTCCAGCTGCTCTCAAGAAGTTTACAGAAAACAGACACGTCAGCCAGTTGGAAAAATGGTCAAGGGCTTTTCAGACTTGGTTCCCTGGTGCCTCTGGGGTCCCCTGGGTGCTGGGAGGTGGGAGAGAGTGGACAGGTTGGATGGCACTGGGTCTGGGGCTCCCCACACACCTCAGCCAGATCTTCTCCCTTTTCTTCCATCTCTAGGGGTGCAAAGCGCTCTGTTTGCCAGGGGAGATAATACAACAGTAAGAACGAACGAGAATTTCTTGAATGTCTATTGTGTATTGAGCCAGGAGTGGGGTGGGGGAGGGTCACCTCAGGGAGTGTAAGAGGAGCTTACAAAACAACCCGCTTGTGGAAACTTGAAGAATGACAATAAAATTAAATAACGGCTCTATGTAGCAACCCATGAGCTGTCCCCTGGCTGCATCTGGTTCCCTAATTAATTGTCTCCGAGATGACTTGGGTGGTCAAGGGGGAGCAGAGCTGTTTAGCTGGGTAACCCAGCACCGCCCATGTATCAGTACCAGGGAGCAGGAGCCTGGAGGGATGAAACCTGGGCTCAGCAAGTTTGGACAGGGTGGAGACTCGAGGAAGGGACGCGGTAGGGGGTGGTGAGGACTGGCTGGGAGCAGGATTGTGGCAACAGGTTTCTCTGAACAACTGGCAGCGCCAAAGTCAGGTACCCCGCCATGGCCACTGCGGGCTATACCCCACAGGCGAGGACTCACAGTTGAGAAGCGCTCCCCCACGCCTCCTGTACCGCCTGTCCTGGGGGGCCCGCTGGCCCTGGCTGCACAGACGCTATACGTGGATAGTCCCGCAGACCTCGATGAGATCCAGTGTTGCTCTCCGTGACTTAAATACGTGGGTATTAACAGCCACCTTCCGGGACTGCTTGGATAGTGAGCTAGATCATGCACATGAAGGGCCTGGCACCGTTAGTTCCTGGCACAGGGCGAGTTCTCAATAAATGTTATTGGCTATTATCTGCAGCTACATTCAACAGGGGCAGGCTGGGAACAAAGCTCTTCCTGGTTTTTATCCATTCATTTAACAAGCATTTAATGGGCACCTGCTCTGTGCCAGGCACTGCGCTGGGAGCCGAGGCCAGAGACTGCAAAGTTCATTTTCCTTAAGTAGCTCCTGCTCTAATGGGAAGGCAGTAGTGTAAACAATTCCATTTCCATGTGAGGATTGGAACGTCTGCTTGGTAGCAACGAGGCTAGTTAACATTTATTAAGCACTTGCCATGAGCCAGTTATGATGCACTTTGCACGTATTATTATCTCGTTTGATCCTGACGAGGTAGGACTCGAGCCTCCCTTCTACTGATGGAGAAGCCGGGGCTCTGAAAGACTTTGAAGGGCCGTGCCTTCTGCCCAGGGTCACGTGGCCAGTAGTCGACAAGCTTCCAATCCATGATGGAGGAGACCTCAGCAAAAAAAGTTTTGGAGGTTTGCGAGAAGATGGAGAAGGCAGAATGGACGAAACAGAAAATGCCTGGAACTGTGCACCCCCGGCCAGTGATACACGCCCTGAACCAGAGCCCCCAGGAAGAGGCAAGCAGCCGACTCTCAAGTTCAGCCTTGTGTATGATCAGCCTTAAGCATTTTCCATTATGAGATGACTAAATAGACACGCAGCACTTAGCTTCAGGATTAAGGTTCGGTGTGGGTTTGGGTTTACACCTGGCACCAAGTCAGTCCTGGGGAGTGTGTGCAACTGTGTTTATCCTGACAGCGGCCCTGCCTTAGCACGGCCCTGACAGGCGTGAATTTCAGCCACCGTGTTTACAGAGTAACCTAGCCCCCCACAACACGGCTTGAATTTCCCTTACCTCAGTATATTAAGGTGAGTGCTGACACCAAGCGCAGCCTCTGCTGCTCGCTCGTCAGTCCACAAATCACTGCGTAAATAATGGATGAGTATCGTGATCAGTGACCAATCTTGTCACTTCTTTCAAAGTCTGGTGGGTTGGTCACCGAGCATCTGCTATTCAGGTCACACACGGCCAGCTAAGTGTGAGCTGTGCTGTCTCCTTATCGCTTGGCGATAACCCATGTGACATTTTACACAAATAGATTAAAAAAAAGAGAAGGGACTGACCAACAAAGATGAAAGTGCAGTGCAGCAAAGAAATGAAAGGGCGATGCTGGAAATGAAATCTGAATTGAAGGTCAATGGCTTTGTATTAGTCGGGCTGCTCCAGAGAGACAGAACCAGTAGGAGATCAGTATATCTGTCTGTCTGCGTATCTATCTATCTATCTATCCATCAAACCCTCTCTCTACCTTCCAGTTATGATGCACATAAAATTTATGATAGACAGATATGATATGTATATACGCCCTCTAGACAGACAGACAGACAGAGACCGTGGAAGCTGGTTGAGTCCAACATCTGCAGGGTAGGATGGGAGGTGGGAGACTCAGTGAACACTGCAGCTGTTGGCAGAATCTCCTCTTCCTTGTGGAAGGGGCTGGGGAGAGAAGCAGCCTTTTCCTGTCGAGGCCTTCAAGTGATGGGCTGACGCCATCCATTTTACCAGGGTGATCTGCTTTACTCAAAGTCCACCGAGTTCAATGGTAGTGGCATCTAAATAATACCTTTACAGGAATAGCCAGAGTGAGGCTTGGCCGCCCATCTGGGTACCGTGGCCCAGCCGAGCTGACATAACATACCACCAGAAGATTGATCACCAGCTTACAGAAGAAGAAGGTGATCGTGGGAACATGGACACTGGCTCCATGTAAGTGGCTGCCGAGGGAAGGCGGGGTTACTGGCGTGAGTGAGGGATGCAGCGGTGACGAGGAAAATGCAGATGTCCCAGAGGAAGGGAGGCCAGCGGCAACTCTTGGAGATAGTTCACAATGTTGAAAGTGCACAAGACAAAATGTTGGAACCTGACCCCGCCTTAGAGAGACAATTTGCCAAGGAAGGCATAGAGAAGATGCTCCCTCTGCATTATTAGACAACCAGAAGAAGGCAAGCTCTGTTCAAACTATTCTGGATCATTTTTATACAGAGAGATACAGCACTTCACTTCTCAGTGTTACCGATGTACTAAATTAAACTCTACTAAAACACGTGTTACCTTTACTATTATTTCGTTTCCTTATACATTTCTAACCAACAGTAAGAGAGTTTCCAATGTGTTGACAAAACATGCTAAAGGTCACAGAGTAATCTTATTTTATCCCATTGATTTTTGAGATTGTTTTTGCACAGTTTCGGCTTGTACAGTCCTTACAACCTGCACAACTATGCGAAGCCAGGACTGTCCTTCTTATTTGTAACCACCATCGTCATCACCACCAGGATCGCCTCCACCGGGCAGGTCTGGCAAACACCTGGTGTGCCAGGCCAGGCATCAAGCTCCTTTGGACACCTGTTTCTCACTCAGGACAGGGAGTCCCTTGCAAAACCCCAGGCCAAGGCTCTACCCCGCTCCAGCCAACAACAGCTCACCCTCTGCAGAGGCCGTGGGACTCCACAGCCCAGGAAGTTCCCGAAGAAGACGGCTCGGTTTACGCACCAATAAAAATAACTCAGGGGGATAGACGGCTCCACGTCTTCAGGGCAGGCTGCTGTTATGCAGCCCACCTTGATCTCACAACCCCCACATGGCCCCAGGAAGACTCGAGCCAAGACGTGTGCCCTGGAGGGCACCCTCTGGCCACAGTGTCTAGGGACAAGTGACTTCGATGGTGACGGGGCAGGGGGGGTTCATTCATAGAAGAACACACACTGAAATAGCAGAGCCTGTCAATTGATCAATTTAAATTCACGATATTTCCTTTCACTTTTTTAAATTTGGGGGCTGGGTCTGTAAGTAGTATGTGGTCTTAGTAGAAAATGCCGAAAACGCAGAGGCCAAGAGAATAAAAATCACAGGGTGTGGTGGAGTCTACCACTGGAGAGCACCACTGTTGCCTTTGCCTTTTAGACTTTTCTCCAAGCTAGGTATCAGGAAGGCATGGTGCTGGCAGTGGCATAAAAACAGACCCAGAAATCAATGGAACCAGATAGAGAGCCCAGAAATAAACCCACACATGTATGGTCAACTAATCTATGACAAAGGAGGCAAGGATATACAATGGGGTAAAGAGAGGCTATTCAGTAAATAGTGTCAGGAAAGCTGGACAGATACGTGCAAAAAAATTAAAGTAAACCACCTTCTTATACCACACACAGGAATAAACTCAAAATGGATTAAAGACTTAAACGTGAGACTCCATAAAACTCCCAGGAGAAAACATAGTAAACTCTCTGATGTTGCTCTTGGCAATATTTTTGTTGATATATCTCCTCAGGCAAGAGACACAAAAGAAAAAATAAACAAATGGGACTACATCAAACTGAAAAGTTTTTGCACAGCAAAGGAAACTGTCCACAAAATGACAGGACCACCCACTCCTATGATTAAGAGAAGATACTTGCCACTGATACATCCAATAAGGGGTCAATACCCAAAATTTATAAAGCACTCCTACAACTTAACACCAAAAAGCAAATCTGATTAAAAATAGGCAGAGACCCTGAACAGACATTTCTCTAAAGAGGACACATGGACAGCCAATAGATATTTGAAAAGATGCTCAACATTAAAATGAGACGCTAATCTTAAGAGAAATGCAAATTAAAACCACAATGAGATATCTTACACCTGTCAGAATGGCTATCATCAATAAATCAACAAATAAATGCTGGCCAGGATGTGAAGAAAAGGGAACTTTCGTGCACTGTTGGTGGGAACATAAATTGGTGCAGCCACTGTGGAAAGCAGTGTGGAGGTGCCTCAAAAAATTAAAAATAACAACTATCCTATGCCCCAGTGATTTCACTTCTGGGTATTGAACCAAAGACATCCAAAGCACTAATTTGAAAAGACACATGCAGCCCCGTGTTCATTACTACATTATTTACAACAGCCAAGACGTGGAACCAGCCTCAGTGCCTACTGATAGATGATTGAATAAAGAAGAGGTGGTACATATATGCGATGGAATATTACTTGGCCATAAAAAAGAATGAAGTCTTACCATTTGTAACAACATAGATACACCTAGAACAGGGGTGTCAAATTCATTTTCACTGGGGGCCACATCAGCTTTGTGGTTGCCTTCAAAGGGCTGAAATAATTTAGGACTGTATACATGTAACTACTTCTTAACTGTTAAGGAGTTGAGCGGGTAAGGGGCTGGATCTAAAAAGGCAGAGTGAGTAGGGCACACGAACTGGCGGTTGGTTACAGAATAGGCCCTAGTCACAGGGAGGGAAAGCACGGCACAGGGAATGCAGTCAACAGTAGTGTGATGGCTGCGTATGGTGCCAGCTGGGCACTAGATGTGTCAGGGGACCACTTCATCAATTCTATAAAGGTCTGATCACTATGCTGCACACCTGAAACTAATCAAGTAATACTGAATTTCAACAGCAGTTGAAATGAATACATGTATCTGCGGACTGCAAAAGTACATAAGCAAAAGAAGGCACAGGACACAGCCGCAGACCCCGGAGCCACCAGGCTGCTCGACCTCTCGCACGGTCTCCCCGTCAGTGAATCGAGGACAACAACAGCGGCCGCTTCATAAGGTTTTGCCTGGAGAGACGTTTTCATTTTTCTCCCCTGCGAGAGAGGTCAAGAGGAAGATCCTCGTGGTCTAGTCTTTGTGGGCACATTCTTACTTGTTCCTTAAGGATAAAGTCTTGGGATGGGAACAATAGCATCAGAGAGCATGCATGTTGATGGCTTTGTCCACCCCTTGCCAAGTCTGGAAGGTGACTAAAATGGGCCACCCGGGACGTCTGTGGAAGCGGGACTTGGACCCATGGCCCTGGGGGTCTCCCCTGTCTTCCAGGAAAGGCCCAGAAGGGTCAAGCCTCCTGCCAGGGCACACAAATGTCACTATGAGGGTGTCGGCTCCATGAGGGCAGGTCTGGGGTGTGTCCTGCTCACTGCTGTGTCCCTGCTGCTTCCCGCAGTGACGGAGCCTATTTAAGGGAACCGGGGTTTTCTGGGACCACCTGGACTCCTGAGGTCTCGGTACAGCTCTGCCAGCCACCTTTTTCTGGCACCAACCTGAATTCTTCTGCCATGCAGGCTTTGTTAAGTTCTGTAATGAATAAAATATTAGCCAACGCACTTCAAAGAGAAAAGGAGGGTGCAAGAAACCCCCCAGAAGGAGGAAGCCGGAACAAAGCAAGGCAGCTCGGGAGAGGCGAAAACAAATAAATGTATCATTTGAATTGTCATTTGATTGACACGTCTTGAATCATTTATGGTGAGCTCCACCTCTTTCTAATATTATGGAAATCGGGAACATGTTGCCTTCAGTCATGATTAAGAGTGAGTTTCAGGGCCCGTTTACAGGTTAGGCAGAGATACGCTGGTGGTGGCATGAAACTTAAGGTGTTTGGGGATTTAAGAGTTTCAGCGGGTGGACCCTATGCAGTGGCCTCAGACATGTGGCCAGAGAGGGAAGTGTCGCTTGTCCTTGTAAAAACAATCACAAAGTCGCCACACATGTACTGAGCGCCCACCACGCACCAGGCACTGTGCTAAACGCCAGGGCTGCCCTGGGACACGGGGCCCCCCAGGATCCTCCTGGAAGCCAACTAACAGTCAGGAGCCAAGTCTGCAGAGCAAGCCAGGTGCGGAAAGAAGTAGCCACCTCTCCTACCTGGGTGGGGCTTACTATTTTTAAATGTTTCCTACGTATCAACTACTTCTTTTCAGCCAGAAGCCTTAGAAGCCACAGAGTTGAAGAGTCTTCTAGTCCCGGACTGACCCAGCTTTGACTCCGGGCTTTGCCACTTACTGGGGAAAGTGACTCACCCCTCCCTGGCCTCCTCTTCTTTATCTGCAAGCGGAAGTGCTACCAGATAAAAACACCAGCGGCCTTATTAGGGTAAGGATAGCCCAATGATTGCACTGGATATATTTATACTGAAAAATATTACTCACAGTTCCTCTGAAATTCCACTCGAACGGGGCACCTGTTGTTTTGGTGTTTGCGCTAAATCTGGCAGCCCTGGAAGTGCTGGTTCCCGACGGGTGACTCTCCAGAGCAGGGTGTGCAGTGAAAAAGGCAACAGAACAGGATTCGTGGCTCAGTGATGTCCGTGTAAATTCAATCCACGCACAACAGCACAGGTTTCTCACTCACGGGTAGATAAGCGCGTAGAGGGCTGGTCCTTGACACGTGGGCAGATGGACTGAAAGAATATGTGCTCGGTGAGTGGGCGCTGATCTCGGGAGAGGCCTGGAGAGGTTCTGTCATTTGCTCTAAGGCTGGGCCACAAACTCCAGTGCCACAGAGGCCAGCCAGGAGAAACGGGTGCTATCTAAGACTATAAGGAACAGTAGGGAGTGCGGCAAACCAGGGAGAAGGGGGTCTCTTGAATGGGGCAGGAGAGCCCACTCCCCACAGCCACAGGGGGATGAGGACCCAGAGTGGTCGGTGCCACTGAAATTCTTCGGAGAAGCCCGGAATCTGTGTGTGCCACGTCAATCTCTCTGTTTTGAAACGTTGGCAACTAATTGGAATATCTTAAGTGCGCTGGATGGGCCAAGGAAAATATGTCAGCAGGACAGACCCAGCACAGGGGTCACCGAGGTGCACTCTCTGGCCTGTGGCCCCATGGCACGTCGGAAGCACAGCCAGGGCTTCCGGGCCAGGGTGCCTTCTATCACGCCAGTGAAAGGACAAGAGAAGAAATACGATGTGGCAGGAGGAAGAAGAAAGCCCCAGAGGGAGGAAAGGGGAATGCAAAGCTGGAGAGAAAGGCCAGGGCTCATATCCAAAGTCTCCAGAGAGTTGGTAAGGGAAACCCCATCACTCACTGCTGTTTTGTCTTAATGGGGGTGGAAGTCATGTAATACAAAAGGAACCATTTTAAAATGTACAGTTCAGTGGCATTTAGTACAATGGCAATGTTGTGCGACCACCACCCCTCTCCAGCGCCAAACATTTCCACCAGCCCTGGAAGGAAACTCTGTAGCCTTTGGCAGTCACACCCCTCCCCCTCCCCCTCCCTCCCTGCCCCCTCCCCCAGCCCCTGGCTGCCCCCAACCTGCTTCCTGTCTGTGGATCTGCCTATCCTGGACATTTCGCGGAAATGGAATCACACAGTACGGGTTTTTTATGCCTGGTTTCTTTCACTCAGCAGCATGTTTTCAGCGCTCATCCCTGTCGTACCTGAATCGACACTTTATTCTTCTCGTGGTTGAACACTCTGCCGTTGCACGGACAGACCGCATTTCAGGTATCCGTCGTTTGATGAATGAACACTTGGGCGTCCCCACAACCTGGCTCTGATGAAGAGTCCCCAGGCTTGCTTTGTAAGGGGAGGGACCTCGTGTTCAGGGTAACTGGTGTTTAGGGACACAGGGCTGACGGGCCCATGGTGTACAGCAGGCTTAATACACACGACCCACAGAAATGTCTTAATTTCTTTCAAAGTCAGGGGGAAAAAAAGACTTTCAAGGTTAAAGAAAATGTTTTAATTTTTAATTTGGCCTGGATTATATTTGTCTTTATATCAACGCAGCCATAAAATGCAATTATAGAGGAAGTGGCCCATGCAGGCGCAAGTGCCCAGGGCACACAAGTGGGCCTGGGGGGACCCAGAGAAACCAGGGCCTCTGGAGTTAGGAGAAGCACAGGGAACTCCTGGCTCCCCCACTTACTAGCCCCACGAATGTAAGGGCAGGGTTGGGTCCTTTGTCCTGTTCGATGCTGCGTCCCTCGCTGCCAGAACGGGCCTGGCACATAGTTAAGACTCAATAAATATTGTCTGAAAGAATGAATTCCTCTGAGATGAGTCACTGAGTTTTCTGGGCCTCGATTTCATCATCTGAGCCTTGGGGAAGATAATCTGTCTCTCGGGGGGTTAGGGGAGAGGATGAAGCTTTGCCCCATGCCCGCAGTGGGCACGGCCTTCCAAGATCCACTTCCTTTGCCTCATTTTTCCGCAGCATGGGGGCAGGCTGAAGTTGAGGGCGGACCTGGGAGGAGCAGATTTCCCTGAAACCTGGGGTGCACATTTGTGCTCCATCTCCCTGAGACTCGGGGCACATCAGGTATTTCGCCGTCTTGGCTGAGGATCCCAGGGTCTGGAGACGGAAGTTGATGAGCTGGCGAAACCACGAAGAACCGGAGAGAAACCAGCACTGACAGGGAAGGCCAGGGAGCCAGCCTGTGTGTCTGTGAGCGTGTGTGCCTCCTGTGGGCACGTGCAGCTGGCTGGGTGTGCACGGGTGCGGACGTGAGTGCCTGCAAATGTGCTTTGTGTGTGCATGTGAGAATGGTGGGTGAGCACATGTGTGCAAATACGCGTGTCATGGGTGGAGGTGGCAGAAGAAAATGCTGGAGGAGGGAGAGGAAAGCAGCCCAGTGCTTTGACTGGCTTCCTGGCAGAGGGGTGGGCACCCGGGTGGGGCCTAAAAGGGGGGGGCGGGGGGATGGCTGGTCCTGGGTTTTGTTGGATGAGCAGAAACTCTTTGCCCCAGGCCACAGTCCACCCCCCTCCACACCCCCCTGCCGTGTGCCCTCCTCTGAGGGTGACTGGGGACTCTGGAGAGCCCAGTGAGCCTCTTCAAGCCCAATTTGCATTAGAAATCAGTGTGGGGTTTTTGTTCTTCTTGAGGCCCTGAGATGCCAAGACCCTCAAGCAAGTAATAATGATGCTTTTCAGACCAGGACTTCAAACTGCTTGGCTGTGATTAGTCTCCATTTAAACACAGGAAAACTGGGGTAACTTGAAGGAATTCCATTGACAGGTCAAAGGGAGGCTGGTGCCTTGCCTGCCAAAGCGACCCCAGGGGTCACAGCCCCACGCTGGGTCCCACTTCCTTGGGGGCCGAGGAGCAAGGAGGCACTGCTGGTTTCTGGACAGAAGTAAATTGAGTCTCTCGTTGATGTCTGGGGGGCAAAACATGGTAGGCTCCATGTAGAACATTCCGGAAGACCCTTCTCTGGCAGGTTCTGTCTGGAGGCAGCAGAGTGCCAGAATCAGAGGCAGCTTATTGGTCAGATGGGGTTTGAGTCCTGTGGCAGTGACCTCAGTTTCCTTGTCTGTAAAATGGGGGCAGTGTCCCTCTGCGCAGGCACCCAGTTGGAGGCCTAGGTAGATGTGGGAAGGGTTAGCACCACAGGGCAGCACACAGCCATGGAGTAATCGTCGTTGTCATCATCATCATCATCATCATCATCTCCCCCTGAACAGGCTGTCTTTGTAGCAACGAGCTTCCAGAGAATCCTGAAGCTCTCAAAGAGCTAAGGAAGTCCCCCCTACACCCTTGGACCCTCCCCGTTGGTGTGGCTGAGGGACGAGATTTCCTGGGAGGAGGTCGCTGTCCCCTGGTCTCCAGGGAAACCGCGGCAACAGGGACAGAAGAATTTCCAAGAAATCCAGTATCAAGCATGTCCGACTTCATGATGGAATGTTTTTCGATCAACTTTATGAAATACCTGGACCGAGGTTATGGGTATGTCCCCAGTCCCCAGGCGGATGCCGGGCTTGGAGGGGACCCCAGGGTTGCAGAGTCCTGGGTTCAAGTCCCACCTCCGCTGTGCCTCAGCTGCGTGGGCCTGAGCCAATGGAAGTACACCCCTGTGGAATGACAAATGTGAAGCACATAGTATGAGGTCCAAAGTGGCAGCTCTGTTGGTTGGATCAATTTAATCAATGAATGGATCAGTTTTGAGATGATCAAAATAATTCTCTCTGGTGAGTTGGGGGCTTGTCCGGTCCACAGATATTTGCTCCAGGTACATGCTCCAGACCGGGCCCCTGTCCAGTGAGGAGGGAAGAATGCAGCCCAACAGGGATGGCGTCCTGTGATGGGCGGGCCTCTCCTGGTGACGCCATCTCAGTAGAGGCAACCTCTCAGGTGCCTCCCTGGCAGATGGGCCTCCTGGGTGGGGCCCAACCACCGAGTCTTGAGGGAACTGCTGTGGTGGTCCCTAGAGATGTCACTGAGGAACTGACATCTGAGGGTTCTGTGATCCCAAACAAAAGAAAAACAGAAGAAGAAAAACGCTGCCGAGCTGTCGGTTGGGAGGTGTCCCTGGGCAGCAATGACGATCAGTCCAGTTCCTCTGGAGCCTAGAGAGGACACGGCATCACCTGGCCTCTCTGAGGTAGAACGACGTCCCCAGCATCACACAAAATCGACGCCACAGCCGCTGGGCTACCGGCTGTTGGCCAAGAAGCCCTCAAAGTGTTGTTTACTGAGAGAAACAGGCCTTTTCCCCCCTGCATCCAACCTGCAGTTGCAGAGGCCCGCAGGGTTGGTTGAGGACAGATTCCCGAGGAAAAGGAAGGGGGAGGGGAGGGACCGGTCACTGGGGCCTTGGGCCTTTGCACCGAGTGAATGTTCTCTGTGGCTTCTCTCTGGTCAGGGGCCGAAGCAGGCTGGACCCATGGCTTCCAAGGTGCAGTCCTGGCAGGGAGGGGATAAGCAGGAAGAAGTCATGTCGGTGAGGGATGGGGCGTGTGTACCAACCTCCCTGCCTCCCCAGTCTCCCTTGGCAGGGAAAGCCATCTTGCCTCCTAGGGCTGCTGTGACCGCAGACTTAGAATCACAGTTGTAGAAGCCAAAAGCCTGAAATGAAGGTGTCGGCAGGCTCACGCTCCCTCCAGAGTCCCCGGGGGAGGATCGTGCTGGCCTCTCCCAGCTGCCGGTGCTGACTGGCAAGCCAGTGCTCCTTGACTTGTAGCCGCCTCACTCCGTTTCCGCCTCTGTCTTCCCTGTGTGAGTCCCGTCTCTTTGGCCAAATCTCCCTCTTCTTATAAGGACACCAGATCTTACTACTCCAGGATGACTCTTCTTACCAGTTACAGTCTCTGAGACGGTTTCCAAATAAGGTCACATTCGCAGGTTCAGGGTGGATATGAATTCGGGAGGGCGTTATTCAAACCTGTTTCATACCCATGCATTGGGGTCATAAAGTCCTGGGTTCAAACCTTGGCTTTGTCACTCATGGGTAGTGGACTCTGGGTCTGCTTTTTCACCTCTCCAGGACTCTGTTTCCTCATCAGAAAGATGGGGCTAGAGTGCATGCCCAGCAGGGAGAGTGTAGGGATCTGAACGGATGTATCTGAACAGAGAAAAGGTCTCATAAAACAGACGAGGTCTTTATCTTTATTACTGTAGGAATCCGCCCTGGATCTGCCCACCCCCTGCAGCTGGTGTTTCTACCCGACACACGCCAGTGCCCCCTGCACTTCCTGTGTGCACGTGCTCAGCCTCCTGCTGCCATGGCCGGCAGCTTCCCTGGCACACCTGCCTGTCTTGCAGGCAGAGGTCAGGAAATGGCATTTCCCCAGAAGAGGAAAGCACATGTCCAGGGAAAGCCAAGGGCACAGAGCCGTGTGATTCCAGCCGGCGAACATCCACAGGATTCCTTCTGTTGCTCCCAAGGCCCAGGCTCCCTGGCTGGTCAGGCAGGAGCAAGGCTGTGTCTTCAGACAGGAAGCCTGGCTTCCCAGAACATGGTATCTGGCTGGGGCTGTGCTCACACAGCTGCGTAGGCATTATAAATCTCACTCCTCAAGACGGGGCACAGAGGCTCTCAGCACGTCCCGCTGATGGTAAATCTGTCAGTGCCCACAGCGCGGGCCCTGGACTCTGAGAGCATCAAGGTGAGACTGTCTGCCTCCCTCAAGTCTGTTAATTGCACCTGCAATCTATTCCCCTCCAAATGTGGAAGGCTGTCTCTTTCTGCATTGAGAGCATCAAGGGAGGTTTCACTACAGAGCAGGCTGTGCTCAAATCCGATCTAAATGCCTCTGAACCTGAGCTCTGACCGGCTCACTGTCTGCCAGGAGGACCCCTCCTCCGCAAGACATTGAATGATTTGGACCACTTCAGGCCGGATGGGCAGTGTCCCTGGGGATCATGGAGGGTTGCAGGCTTTTTTTTATTGTTGTTTGCGGCTTCTTTGTGTTTTGATACAGTCTGTCTTTAAGTGTTCACTTTCCAAACAAGTGGTCATTAGCCTTATTTTGATCTAGAGGATGTGAAATCAGAAGTTCGCAACCCTGATTTGTCATGCCCTCAGAGATGCGTGACTTTGAACAATCCCTTCATCTCTTTTAGATTGCGCATTGTAGCAAGATGAATATAAAACCTTTCTCGTTGGCTGGATACAAGGATGAAACAAAATATCGTGGCTATCGATCAGAGTTTTACTTGGAAACAGTCTGTGGTATTGCTGATAAATCAACTCTTTAAAAACAAAAAAAAGCTCTGATTTGTAGCACTCACCAATTTCCATGGTGTAGCCCTCCCACCCCCAATGACTGACTTCAAGCCACCACGGTGACTACATGACTGAGGGAGGAGTTGGGAAGGGGGACCGACAGTTGGCTCCATGAACCAGCGTCAGCACGGCCCTGAAGGTCACAGACACCAACTCCAGCTAGTTCTATCAGGCAAGAAGCACACCCGAAGGCTATGGCGTAGCTCGCAGGATTCCCAGTGGGCAAATTAGATGTGGAGTTTGTGCAGCTAGGAGTTATAACCCAAATCACCCCAGATATTGCCCACCACTGAAGATACTGCTGCTGTCCCCTTTGACCCAAATAGAGTAACCTACTCTGTCACCACCAACAATTCTGGACACGGGTCAATGCCACTAAGCTGCAGGCACCAACATCTCTGAGAACACCCCGTGGCTGTTACTGCTGCCATCCTCAGGAGCATGGAGGATGGGAGAGGTATGTTCCTGATTCCTCCCAACATCAGCTTCTCGTTTAATCTAGGAAGATGCATCTGATTGGCACAGCTGATTCACAGGTCTGTGCCCTGGCTGCAAGGGAAGCTGGGAAAGGGAGTGAGCTGTATTAGTGTCCTGCGGCTGCTGTAACAAATTACCACCAACCGGGCACTCAAAAACAACAGGAGTTTATTCTCTCACAGGTCTGGAGGTCTGAGGCCCACAAATCAAAGCTCTGGCAGGGCTGTCCTTCCTCTGGAGGCTCAAGGAGGGAGCCTCCCTCTCCTCTTCCAGCCTCCGGTGCCTGCCAGCATTCCTTGTCGATGCCTCACTCTAATCTCGGCCTCGATCTTCACATGGCCAGCTCCTCTTCGCTTGCTGTTGCTCTTCTGTGCGGCTGTTCTAGGAGTAGCCTCACTGCTCATTGGATGGAGGACTCACTTGGATCATCCAGGAAGATCTCATCTCAAGATTCTTCACATAATTACAACTCAAGAGGGCCTTTTACCAAAGAAGGTCACGCTCACAGGCACTGGGGTTGGGGACATCGACGTGTCTTTCTGTGGCCACCATTCCACCCACTGCAGGGAGTATCTGCGTCCCCAGCTTCTGTTGTAGGCAGTGAGGGCCACCCCTTTCCATGGGAGATTATGCCAGGAAAAGAAGGGGTTTGGGGGCTGGGAAGCCAGAAAAACATCTCCCATCTCCCAGAACTGGAGCTGGAAATTTTTTTTTCTGTAAACAGTCAAAGGGTGACTCTGTTCAGCTTTGAAAGTCATCGGGGGACAACCACTCATGTTTGCTGTTGTAGCACAGGAGCAGCCACGGGTGTTTTGTAACTGGCAGGGGGTGGCTGTGTTCCAGTAAGATTTCCATCACAAAAACAGCTGTCTGTCCAGATGTGGCCCGAGGACCACAGATTGCCAACCCCTGTTCCAGAACCCAGAGGAACCCAGCATGTCCTTGAGCGCTCGGGACGTGTTGGCTGAGTCTTCAGTCCTCAGTGTCTTTGAAATGTATTGAATATGGAGGACCAAGCCAGGGCAGAAATTAAATTTTTTTTAAATTGACTTAGAGAGAGAGAGGAAGGGAGAGAGAGGGGGAGAAACGTCGATTTGTTGTTTCACTTATTTATGCATTCATTGCTTTCTTCTTGTATGTGCCCTAACCGGGGACTGAACCTAGAAGCTTGGTATCAGGATGATGCTCTAACCACATAAGCTACCCAGTCAGGGCCAAGGGCAGAAATTAATAAACAGTGAAAACTCACTGCTAATGCTCTGTGACCCAAACTCTTGAAAAAAACTATACAAGGCTAAACAATTGTGCTATCTGACTAAAAAAAAAAAATCAAGTTTGTGAGATTAGTTTTACCTGTTTTCCAGACTAGGGCTAATGTGGTCCGAACTCTGACCCCTGACTGTATACCCGGTGACAGCGCCCCTGTCCCAGCAGAGACCCTGTGCCCATGGTCACAAGAAGGACCAGGGAAGGGTGTGAGGCATTTCCACAGAGTGATCCCATCAGAGGAGAAGAGGGGGCAGAAGCCCAGCACGTCCTGGTGGCAATGAGAGGAGTCAGCAACTGCCCCCAGGAGGGGTGGGTCGCATGAAATCTAGATTCCTACTTCCAGGATTGTAAAACCACACAGAAAAGGGTGTCTAAAAGGCAAAAAGGCAATGCCTTTGTCGTAGAAAACACATGGTCTTTGACGGCTCCAAGATCCAGGTCCAAGTCTCAGCCCCTCAGTGACCTGATATAACACACCAGCCTCAATTTCCTCACCTGTAGAATGGGGAGAGTTAGACCAATGGGGAGAGTTAGACCCATCCCACTGTACCGTCAGGAGGCTGAAAGGCAGCTGTTCCCGTAGAACACTTAGCACCTAGTAAAGCTCGGTAACTAATGCTCTGTTCCTCACAAGTCTGACTGTGGAATTAAGAGTGAACTTTTGAAAAGCCACACACCAGACCGTGTCTGTGGAAGTCAGAGTGGGCCTTTAGAGGAGACCCCTCCTGGGGAGGCCAGACCCTCGGCCAGCCAGGAGTGGCGTGTCTGGAAGGCGGGCTGCTGCATTTTCTCCTGACTTTTCTCATCCTTGGAGAGTGGACTTGATTTCTGGACAGAGTCCAAAGTTCAATGGAGCCAGGGCTGATGAATAGGGTAGGAGATGAAGCTGGCTGGCCTTGCTTTGGGTAAGAAAAGACCTGTGATTGCAAAATAATGAGCAAGGGTTACTTGTGTGGCTTGGAACCTGGCTCTGAAGGCAATCCCCAGAGAGAAGCCGGGATCCGGCATTGCAGCAGGGGAGGGGCAAGTCCTGAGCCATTTGCAGTCTCTGTATGTATCTACTAGGACTCATTCATTCATTCGTTCATTCATTCACTCAACATTTATTGAGCATTAATTAGGTCCAGTGCTGGGTATGGCGTTAAATGTGGTGAAACCATCCCTCCTCTCAGGTTTGTAGCCACACAATGATATTATTACAATTCTAATAAAGTAACAAGTAGCCACACCACTGTGTTCTTCGCAAACGGCGCCTCTGGCAGCATGCAGTACACGACCTGGAGAGCGGTAAGTGGCGGCCTTGCTTTATGGGAGAAAAATAAAGACAGGAGTTATCCTCCTGGGCGCGGGAGACATTTGATCTGGATCATTAAGGAGGTGGAGAAGTTTTCGAGGCAAAGGGAATACCGGACTCGGGAACCGCGTGTACCAAAAAGCCCCAAGCAGAGCGAGGTCTGAGACATCTGGTACATTCCGGGAGGAGGCTGGCAGGCCAGGGGCAGAGAGGCTGAGGGACTGGTTTCCTGCGCATGAATCAAGGTCCCCCAGGGGCTTCTGGGGGAGTGAGAGAGGCCCGCGAATGTCAGACATTCCATTCCTCTGAGCTGGCCTTGCAACCTCTGTCTGCGGGAAAGACTCGAGAAAGAAAGAACACAGGCCTTGGGGTAGCTACGGTGAGGTCTGGATCCCACCTCCATGGCCCCTGGGCTGTGTGTCCTTCGGTCTCTCTCCTAACTTCTCTGAGCGGGGGTTTCCCACTCTGCAAATGGAGGTCACAGCTATGCGGGGCGGGGGTTGGGGGATTCAGCCAGATGCGAGTCAGAGACCCAGGAGGCGTTGTAAAGGTTATTGCTCCGCCCTGGCGGCGGGCTCAGCTAGTCCGAGGGTTTCACCGTAACCGGAAGTTTGTCGGATGGATCCCCGCCCCCCCCCCCCCCCCCGCGTCCCCCCACTGTCCAGGCTCGGGCGACCCCGGTCTCCACCGCGTACAAGCCTGGGTCCAGGTGCAAACATTCCCTGTCCGGGTGTCGTTCCCCGTCTGTGTGGATCCCGGGTCTGGGTGCTGAACCCGGTCCGGTCCAGGTGTTCCCTTCCTTTCTCTCCAAAAGTGACGGGGGGCGGGGGGGGGGGAGAAGGGAATATCTTCTGGTGAGAATAAAAGTTATTTTCTTCATCCCCAAGTTCTAAGCTCTGTCAACTTTTGTGGGGGGACAAAAACCAAGAACGCAGGCGCTGACAGGACCGGCCCTCTGCGGTTGAGTACGGAGGCGATGATTCTCATTTCGGAAGGTCCCGCTAGGTAGTTGGCCCAGGTCCGCACAATGCCCTGGCTAGCGAGCACTTTCTCAGTGTTTAGCATCGCCCTAGCTCCTCAGTGGTCTTTCAAAGTACAGATCTGCCCCTTTGCATCCCCCACACTGGGGGTGAGCGACTTGAACCGGCGCACCTTGGCATGGAAGGGTGGGTACAGAGAAACGGGGTTGCCCACGGTCTGCTAGGAGGGAAAGGGTAGGGGCTCACTTCCTTCTCCCCCTACCACCCTGCCAGAGAAGGAGGGAAAAGAATTCCCCCTGCACCATGGGGTGTGGGGTCCAGCCCACATCCTGCAGTCACAGGGTCTGTAAATCCAGAAAGCAGTCCCTGCCCTACGAGGCCCGCAGCTTATCAGACAGAAACAGATACGCAAGGCCTGAAGGGGCCAGGTGGTGCTGTTCTCGTGACGACAACCTGTTCCGAGCATTCGGGAAGAACGGGTCATCTGTTATCGTGACCCCGGAGGCGGCTATTAGTAACCAGCTGTTTTGCGCAAAAGAAAACAGAGGTGAAAATGCCTTATCAAAGGTTAGCAAGCTAGCAGGTGGCAGAGACTCCAGAACCCAAATTCTCAACTGCTCTGCTGTTTAGCCAGAACTGAAAAATCAGGCCACACAGCTTGAGTTTCGGGGGAGGGGCGCCTCCCCTCCATGGCCTTTCAGTGCAGCATCTTGGACAGAACCAACCCCTTCTGAGCCTCTTGTCTCCTGCATGAAGAGGGCCGCCCCAGAAAACCCAGAGGGCCACCTCAACCCTAGGGGTCTTCCCCAAACAGCCCATCCTTCTGCACCAAATCTCTTCCCGTGTGTGCGAGGGGGTCTCACACGGGAGGGAGAGACAATATGAAATAAGAGAGAACTGCAGATTTGAAATAGTGCAGTATGAACATACGCGTCCATACGAAATAAAGTCTCCCTTAGGTGCAAAATGGGAGTAATGCAAATCTCCCCAGTTTTAAAGGAGACATCAGTCACTGCATCAGTTCAAAACCGAGTGGCCCCAGTGAAATTGAAACAGTGGTGCCTTGCTGCCATGTGTTAGCAACATGTTAATGGATAAGAGACATGCTCACCACCCCTCTCTGGGTGTGCTTGGATTATTTGAGGTTTTAATTACGTAAAGAATACATTCCTTTTAAAATTGTGACTGCCCCTGTGACTGTTTGTGCCTGCATATAAAACTATGTAACCCACATAAATTATGGGTCCCCCTATGGTCCCTTCTCTGGACTCAGCTGCATGCAAAAAGCTGCAGTCTTGCTATCAAATAGGAATGCAGTTCCCTCGGCATGTACAGCTGGGAGTCACTTAGCGCTGGGGACATGTTCTGGGAAATGCATCGTTACGTGATTTCAGGCAGATGCTGCAGTGTACTCACACAAACCTACATGGTCTAGCTTACTGCATGCCTCGATGGTATATGGCAGAGCCTCTCTGCTCCTAGGCTACAAATCTGTACAGCATGTTGTTGGATAAAACAACACCGGATTAAATCAAGCACAAGAGAAAATGATGCAATCAAGAGATGAGATAAACACAACATGTACAAGGCATAACGCAGCCTACTGTTTTACAGCAAACTTTTACCCTAAGTAGGGAGAGTACACTCTAAAGTGACAATAAAGGGTAGAGTATCGTAAGTACATAAACCAGTAACACAGTCATTTATTATCATTAGCAACATAATTGCACGTTTTATACTTTTTTATGGCTAGCAGCGCAGGCTTGTTTACGTGGATGTCTGGGACATCAATAGTCGAAAGGAACTTTTCTGCTCCATTATATGAGGTCTGTTATTGACAGAAACATTGCTCCGTGATATGAGGACATGCTCAGCTGTAACGAACACTGTGGCAACACTGAATGTGAGCCTGCCCTTCTCTTCCCTGTTCTCTCATCCCCAGCTGCAAACAACAGCGTCCCACGGACATCTCCCCTCTCTGGGGCCTGGGCCCTTGTCATCAGATGAAAGAAGTTTCTCTGTAGAGGCCTCCCCACCTTTCTCATCGGGCTCATCATCTGCATTGTACAGATATTCCCTGGAGGCTAGATTTAAACCTGGCAGAGACTCCAGAAGGAAGAGGGGAAGGGGATCAGAAACACCAGCACCGGAGGATGGTGGAGTGCTAGTCCATGAGGACCCCTTTTGTCTTCCATCTTGGACTCTCCCTTGAGCCCCACCCTACCTCTCTGATAGCCATTACCAGGTGGGATAATTCCCCACCCAACATACCAGCCTGGCCTGCCCCTGTGTACCTTCTTTAGGGGTCATCCACCGGCATTGTCCCTTGGATTCCCATCCCTAGCACCCCCAGGCATATCTAGCCACTCCTTCCTCTGGATTCTGCCCTCTACATACCTAAATTCTTGATGGCAATCTTCAACAATTTGTTCATAGGTCAGCCTTACCTCTAGGTTATGAACTCCCAGAGGGCAGTGCTGGGCCCCGCATACACAGTAGGTGCTCAAGAAATAATCAGATGCCTAAGGAAGGGTTTCAGAATTGCACAGAACTAAAAAGAAGAGTGAAAATGAAACATTCTGAGCATATGGACTGATATTCTTCTGGGAAAGGCCTGGCCAAGGCCAGTGACCCAGTTCCTTATTTGTAGCTGTCCCGTACATCCCGGGTGAGTAAGCAGGAACCCTTGATGTGCTCTGTCTGTCTCCAGGAAGTGGGGTAGCTGGCCTCCAAAGATAGCTGAGAAAATCACTCCCACCTCATAGGCTCTCTTGCAAATGGACGTTGTCACTTCTCCCATCCTGGACTGGGCCTGTGCCTTGCTTTGAACAATAGAATGAACCAGAGGGGAGGCTGGTCGACTTCCAGGCCTCAGCCCTAAGAGCATCTATTTTCACTTTCTTAAAACCCAGCTACCAGGTAAAGAAGCCCAAGCCATCCCGCTAGGAAGGCCACACGGAGGAAAAGCAAACACCACGTCTCACAGGCACATGAGTGAGGGTGTCCTGGCCCTCCCACTCCCAGCCCCCAAGTGCAGCCACACCCACAAATTCAGCTGACATCATGGGGACCTAAACTCCTCAACTGCTCCGCACCTGAGTTCCTGACCCATGAGCAATAAAAGAGTTGCTATTTTATAAAGATTTTATTTATTTATTTTTAGAGAGAGAAGCCTCAATGGGTTGCCAAGTCCTGACAGGGGACAGAACCCACAACCCAAGCATGTGCCCTGACCAGGAATTGAACCGGTGACCTTTCGCTTTGCAAGGAGGATGCCCAACAGACGGAGTCACACCAGTCAGGGCAACATTTGTTATTTTAAGCCACTGTGTTTGGGGATGCTTTGTTATGCTGCAATAGAGAGCTGACCCACTGACTCTTTTCTGTATGAGGAAAAAAAAATTGGTGGGGAGGGCTCCCGTGGCTTCTCAGGCTGGGCGTTAGAAAGGGTATTACTAGAATTCAAGCTTCTCTGTTTTTATATGTTTGTGTGCTTGCGTTTAGCTTTACAATATTCAACCAGCATCACCAGGGTGGGGCAAATCGACAGCACGTGCCACCTGATGGCTGCATTGAGAAGAGCACAGCATGGCGCTAATGTGATGGGATGGCGCGGCCAGGTGTGTATCACTGCCAGGTGTCTGACCTAGGTGCAGTCATGAAGAACCTCGGACACATCCAAACGGAGGGACATGCCACCAGATAAGTGACCTGTGTGCTTAAAGCAATGTCAACATCACGAAAGACGAAAAAAGATGGAGGCATACTTGGAGAATGATGGTGCGGGGGGACAAGATGTGACAGTGGGGTGCCATGTGTGACCCAGTGCTGCCTTTTGTCATAGAGGACATTGTAGGGACAGGTGGCGAGGCCGGAGTAGAGTTTATTGATTAAATAATCGTGCTGTGTCAGGGTTAACTCCCTGATTCTGATAAGTAAATTGTAAGATATGTTTTTAAACAACGGCATTTGTTTGTGGGACATCTACACGAAGGCATGTAGAGGTGAAGAGGTGTTCTGTCTGCAGCATTATTTACCAGAGCCGAGATATGGAAGGGACCTAAGTGTCCATCGCCAGGTGACAATTGCATAGAGAAGAGGTGGCACCTATATATGAGGGAATATTCCTCGGCCATGAAAAAGAACGAAATCTTGCCGTTTGTGACGACAGGGATGAACCCAGAGGGTATTGTGCCCAGTGAAGTAAATGAGACAGAGAAAGACAAACACCGTATCATTGCACTTATATGTGGCATGTAAAAATAAACAAATAAAACAAAACAGAAACAAACTCATAGATACAGAGAACAAACTGATGGCTGTCAGACGGGAAGGGGTTGTGGAGGGACGGGTGGAAAAGGTGAAAAGGATTAAAAAGTACGGATCACCCATTGTAAAAGTAGTCTCAGGAGGGTAGAGCACAGCATGGGGGATACGGTCAGTAACATCGAAACAACTGCGTGTGGTGTCGGAGGGGCACTAGACCTATCAGGGTGGTCACTTCGTAAGGTACATAAATGTCTAATCGCTCTGCTGTACACCTGACGATAATATAATATTGCCTGTCAACTGCAGTTTAAAAACGCATTTAAAAAAACATTTAAAAAAATTCGAGGACTCTGGGCGAAAGGTATGTGGTGATTCTTCACACTGTTTTACAAATTTTCTGTAAGCCTGAAATCATATTAAAATGGAAAGTGACTTTTTTTTTTTAAAGAAGGAAGCCAGCTGTGGCAGGAGCATGGTCTTCATTGGAGAGGAAAACACCGCCTGACCTGGGACAGAACCAGCCAGGCTCCTCCTGGAAACCCCTGATTTCGGCCCCTCTCTCATCTCCCTCTGGTGGCACACACGTGACAGGGGGCCACTGCGGCCTGGGCTGCCTGCGCTGTGTCCCACAGGCTGTCTGGAAAGGGTCAGAGGCCACAGCTCGGACTGGCGACCCCATCCCAGTGTATTCTCAGAAGGCCAGGCTGGGTCTGGATGTTTTACGATGAGAACGCATGGACTCGGAGAGGCTGTTGGGAAAAGTCTTTCTCGTGAGGTCTCTGAGGCACTCTGCCAAGGCCTCAGGTCAACGCTGCCTTCCTTGCTCATCTGGATTTTGCCCCCACCCCCACCCACACTGCCCCAGAAGCATTGCTGAGCACTGGTACCTGGAGCAGTTTTGCTCATTTTATCCACCTGGGCCAGGGACTGGGGAGGAGGGAGGAGAGAGTCCCATGGCCCAAAGGAACAGCAGTGCAGGCGGCACTCACAGGGCCAGAGCACCCCCTGCTCCCAGGCTGAGCAATGCCAACCGTGCACGCTCCTGGGCAGAGTTTCTGGAGGGGAGCGGGCTAGGCTGGAAAGAGCCTGGAGTTTGGAATCTTAGAGACCCAAGAGGACAGACAGTCTCAGACTTGCCACTTCCTGGCTGGATGACACTGTCCCAGAGACAGTTCCTAGAGCTGAGCTTCAGGCCTCCATCTACAGCAGAAATGATCTCACACACTTGAGGCAGGAACGAAGGCTTAGGAAAGGGCTCAGCAAGGTGTAAGTTTGCGCACGAAATCAGTGTTTCTGTTCTACCCACATTCACTGAGCACCGCTCGGGGCCAGACCCAGCAGCCCCTAGGGGGTGTTCCCTCCTGCCCTGGTCTCCAAGGAGAAATGCATGGCCGCCTCTCTGCCTTTCTTCACTCTATTCCTCTCAAATGACAATGTGACGACACCAGCCCAGGTGCTGACTGAGCCTCTGGGCTCAAATCTAGGCCTCGCCTCTGAGTGACTGAGGTTGAGTCACCCAATGTATCTGTGCCTCCGTTTCCCCACCTGGATCGCATCCGCCTCTCAGATTGTGGTGGAGATCAGCAGAACCGGTCCATGCAAATTCAATACTGACGGTCACTGCTCACACAGCAGCTCTTTGTGCCAGACACGAGACAACACTCTGCACTCTTATTACCCCCGCTTTACAGGTGAGAAGGCTGAGGCACCGACCGCATAATCTCTCCAAGGTCACAGAGAGAGTAAGGGGTGGAGCTGGAATTGAACTCAGAGCCCCTGAGCGTTGTGCCGCGGGCAGACAGTGAGCGGTGGGAACTCGTTTGCTGTCAGTCACGCTCCTGGCCGGGGCTGCAGCTGCATATGGCCTGTGCAAGCCACACAGGGCCTGCCGCTCGGAAGGCTGACGCTTGCTAATGCTCTGCTGTCGCAGCCTGGAAATGAACAGTTTAACGTGGGCCCGACGTGCTCCTTCTGCAGTGGCCTTGCTCAGAATCTTACAGCATCTACTTTTTCTTCCTCCCTCCTGAGACTGTGAGCTCCATAAAATCTAAACTGCAGCCACCTCATCTCTATGTCTACCCTGTCCATGCCTAGCAGGGAGCAGAGGTCACATTCTGGCCCCACAGGGGCAGAGGTGGCCAGAAGGGACAGCTGTGTCCCCACCCCCACTTTGCTCACACCCAGAAAACAGTTTCTAGCCCCGGGAGCCTGAGGAATTTTGCAGAAGAGAACTTTCCTAAAGTGTGCAGAGGCTCTGGCCAGTGGCCACCCAAACCAGGTCTTTCCAGAATGGCAGGGAGAGGGAGGTGCAGCAAGGAGGCACCGTAGCCTCTGCAACCAATTGGGGGAAATCCCAGCCAGGCCTGAAAGACCCTAATAAACAGCTAATTATGAGGCTGGCTCTGTAAATAGTGGCTGCCTAACATGTAATTACGCTGGTGGGACTGGAGGTGGGCAGGGTTTTCTCCAGCCCGTGACACTGGGGGTGACACAGACCCCCAAGTGCAGGTTGTGTTCGGGGCACAAAGGCAAACACGGCCCTCCCTATGGGCAGACGGGATTTGGTCCAAAAGTTCAAGTGTGGCACTTCTATGGTTAAAAGAATTTTTTCCCCTCTATATAGGGAGCGGGCAGTGTGTGGGTTTGGGGCGGGGAGAGGGACAAAAGTTGGTTCAGCACCTACCATGCACCTGAGTCTGACCGATTCTGTGAGAAAGGGGTTTGGGGCCAGACAGGTGGTGGGCATTTCTGGGGACCGGGGCTCACTGTCATTGCTTTCCTCTGCCACCTGCCCTGCCTGCCTCTCCTGCTCCACACACATTTCTAAGTACTGGAGTTTCAAAAATGGAGGTGAAATTCACATAACATGAAATTAACCAAGTGAAAGTGTACAATTGAGTAGCACTTAGGGCATTCCCAGTCTGGTGCAACCACCACCTGTATCAAGTTCCAAAACGTTTTTGTCAGATGCCCCGCACCTGTCACTCCTGTACCCTCACCCCACCCCAGCCTCCTGCCACCATGGATCCGCTTCCTGTCTCTGGAGTGTCTGGAAGATTTACCTCTCCCAGATATTCCATATCAACAGAATTGTATTGTATGTGGCCTTTTCTGTCTGGCTTCTTTCACGTAACCTCATATTTTTGAGGTGCATTCACATGGTAGCAGGTGTCCTCATTACTTTTCTTTGTTTTAATCCTCACCTGAGGACATGTTGACTGGTTTTAGAGAAGGGAGAAGGGAGAGACAGAGAGGGAGAAAAACATCTATCTGTTGCCTCTTGTATGCGTCCTGACCGGGAACTGAACCTGCAACCTTTTTGCTTGTGGGGCGATGTTCCAACCAACTGAGCCACACCTGCTGGGGCTGCCACATTATTTTTTATTGCCAAATAATATTCCATTGTCTGGATTTTCCCCGTTTTGTTTATCCATTCATCTACTGACACACGCTGGGTTGTTTCCATGTTTTGGCCTTCATGAGTATGTTATGAACATTTGTGTACGAGTTTTCCTGGGGACACATGTTTTCAATTCTCTTGCATCTATACCTATGAGTGGGATTGCGAGGGATTATGGGATTCTGTATTGAATTGTTCTGTTTCCTGCAGTAGCTGCCCCGTTTTACAATGCACAAGTATTGCAATTCCTCTACATTCTCACCAACTCTTACTTTACTTTTCAAAAAAGTCACTGCTTTTTCATGGGGGCTGAGGTTAGCCATCCCCCCAACCCCTACCACGGGGACTCACACACAGAGCCAGCCCCATCTTCCTGATTTCCAGGAAAGGCCCATGAAAGGTGGATTACAGAAGGAGCAATTCGGGATCATCCAGAAGGAATTCATCACACGAGCAGAGACAAACAGAAAGAGCAGCTCCAGGCTGTGCCCATCCTACAGGGCCTGGCGGTGATTTTAGCACCGGCAGCTGCCCCGGGTGACGAGTGGGTGCCTTGGGGCAAAACAGCTGTGTGTGAATTAAGAGAGAACCGGTCCCTGGGATAGCAGGTGGCTCGGCCCAGGACACCTCGGAGTGTCATGGAGGGAGGCAGCACCTCACCCACTCTGCGGAGCACTGAGGGCCGGGTGAGCTGGCAGAGGGCCGAGCTGACAAAACGAGAGGCCACTCAGGTACCAGGAAGCGGGGGAACAGCCTCTGTGAAGAGTCACATGGCTTCCCTCACCCACAAAGGGGCCAAGAAGGACAACGGTATTATGGCTGGAAGAGGAGAGACCCAGAAATACTTGGCAAACAGCCATAATGACCACGGCAGATAACCGACTGTAAATAAGGTGCTGACTATAACGTACTGATGTGTAAAACATAATCATGAGAATGTTAATTGAGTGCTTCCTGTGTGCCAGGCACTGTGTCCAGTGCGCCGTTTCACAGATCCTCATGGCCCTCCCAGGGCACAGGCATGAGGATCTCTAGTGACGCTCAGAGAAGTCAAGTTCTATGCTCGGCTATTACTTAGGATGTGTTAGGCTGCAAGGTACAGACAGCACAGCTCAGATGGGCTCAGCTGGCCTTAGACAATAGAAAAGTCATTATTTTACATAATAAGAAATCCGAGGAAGGGCGCACACTCCAGGGGTGCTGCCTGTGGGCATGGGGCAACACCAGCCTCGGAGTTCTGCCCATCCAGGACCTGGTGTCCTTGGGGTTGCCTTGTCTCGGGCCACCAGATTCCCAGCATCACAGACAGAGCAATGCCATCCAGCATCTCCTTCTCAGGAACAAGGAGGTGCTTCCCCACAAGCCCAACAGACATTGCCACTGGGATTCCTGGCCAGCAGGCACTGGGGCATGTCGCTGCCAGTGACCCAACCGCAGGCAAGGGAAATGGGGGCCCCTACCTAGAGTCATCATTTGGGTGGAACAGATACTGGGGGCACAGGAGGGGTGTGTAAACCAGAGCTGCCTTGCCCTTGATCTCCAGAGAGTCAGGAAAGTAGCCCCGGCAAGGCTCGTCCTGTGACCCTCCAGCCCAGTGTCCCCAGCCCTGACTTCCTCATGACCCATGATTTCCAGCACCCGGGCCTCACCTGCCTTTGACTTGCTCTCATCACCAACCCCCTCTACCACCCGCCCCCAGTCCAGCTAGCCAGTGACCCTGCACGTCCACTCCCATCAGCCAGCCCAGCTCACGGCCAGGCCAGAGAACTTTTTGTTCTGCCCCTGATTGTGTGTCTGCCCGCATCAGCCTTCCTGGCTGCCCACAGGGCCAAGGCCTCTCAGAAATGCTCCTATTCCGTCACACATAACCCGCTGGTCAGCAGTTCTAGGCCAGGGGTGCCAGGGTCGGGGCCCTTCTGAGCCTCTTTGTCTGTCCACACGCATCAGCTGCTCCCCACCCGCAGCAGCATGGCCAGGCTTGATCCTGGCAGTGGAAACGCCAGACAGGGCCTGCAATTAGCACGCAGCAGCCTCTCCTGTTCAGGAGGCTGAAGCCTGAGGAGGGGCAGGGGTGGAGGGAGTGGGCAATGGCGATGCCGGTTTGGAGGAGGGAGAGGGAGGGATGACAGGGGAAGAAGAAGAGAGAGACAGAGGGTATAGGAGACTCTGACACAGAAAGGGACCTGTCTGTGTCCCCAGCACCTAACAGAGTGGAAGAGAGCTGGGTGAACCGGCCTGAAAAATGGGGAGAGATAAGATTCCAAGAGGGAGGAGGAAGATGAAAGGAGGAGGGAAGGAAGAGGAGACAGACACAGAGAATAGAGTAAAAGCGTGGGATAGGAAGGGGTGAGTATAACTCCCTCTCGTTTGTCTTTGCGTCTCTCCATTAGTGCAGTCCCGGCTACTCTGTGTGTCTCCACAGACGTTTATCTTGCTGAACTACAAGACGAGGAGAGAGGAGACAGAGTCGGAGAGGGAAGAAGACAGAAGGAAGAGAGGCCGCAATGGGGGGAGGGGGCGCTGGGGGGAGAGAGAGACCAGAGATGATGAGAAGAGAAACAGAAAGGAAAAGGGAAGGCAGGGGAGGGAGGGGAGCGGTGGGGGGGAGAGCAGGGAAGGGGAAGACGGTAATATAAAGAAAGGGAGGGGCCAACTGGCCTGGTGGTTGGGGGGAACAGGCAGGACCAACCAAGCAAAGGAAGCAGAAGCAAAAAGGTTAGGCAAGCGATGGGCGCGGGAGCGGGCTCATCCCTTTGATGAAAATGCACATTAGCAAACGTGCTGGGATCTGACAAGTGCCAACAGGCCCATCGCAGAGTTAAAAAGTGCTACATCTGTCAGGGTTTCAGTTTTTCAGTCAGCACTTTCCCTCTCCTGCTCACGCTGGGGTGCTGCACCCGCGGTTTTCCCCGCACGCTCCCACAAGCATCAAGGCTCATCATGGAGCCGTCAGGCTTCCACGGGGCCTGGCAGGGCAGGGTGGGCACGCCAGGGGGGTCCACAGGGCCGTGGAGGGGCCGTGGGGCTGTCTCCTGACAGCAGCCGGTCAGGGCCGTGCTGCTCAGGAAGGGCGTGAGGGAGCAGGGGAGGTTTTCAGCAGACACGGGGAAGACCTGAGCCAAGGAACCTCTGTACGGGGTTGACCAGTGTCCTTCCAAATTCACGTCCCCTGGGAGCGAGGAAGACCTTCCTGAGCCTGTTTCTGTCTAGCCCTGAGTGGTGACCGTGGGCCATAGGGCAAGGTGGTCTGTGTCCTCTGGCGACACTGAAGGACCAGGAACAAATGCGTGAAATCATGAGGAAGCCCAAGTCCATATTGATAGCAGGTGGCTAGGATTAGTGCCTCCAACTAGGGCGGGGACTTACAGGGTGCCAGGGCTGGAGTGACTGGCTAGTCCTGGACTCGCCCAGGGGTGTCCCACATCCCAGGCACACTGGGACAGTTTTCTATCCTGTGTGCAGGAGGCAACTGCTAGGGATCATTCATCCACCCACCCATCCATCCATCTCCCTCCTTTCCTCCCTCCTCCCTTCCTTCCCCTAAACATTTACAGAGATCTCGCCATAGGCCGGACACTTTTAGGGACTGGTGACACTGGGCACAGCCCCTGCCTCCATGGTGCTCACATGCATACTTGCATGCATTCATCCACTCATTCAAGAACGCATCTATTGAGCACCTACTGTGTGCCAAGCAATCTCAGATGCAGTGGGGACAAGGATGCTTGACATCGTCTCTGCCCTCAAGCTGCGCAGATCTAGTGAGGGGAGAGGGGAGGACAGCAGGTGATACCCCCAAAGCAGGAAGGGCTGTTGCAGCTTCTGGTAGGTGGAGAGGCCTCAGGGAGAGAGAGAGAGAGAGAGACTTCCAGCCCTACCCAGGAGGGGGCAGGGAATATTCTGGAAGGAGGTAGTATTGAGCTGACTCTGAAGGGAGAGCTGACAGGAGCCAGTCAGAGAAACGGGGAAGGGTGTTGAGACAAAAGGATCAGCCTGAACGCAGGGAGCCAGGCAGGGGGAGTGGAGGACATGCAGGTATGGCACTTTGGTGCAGAGAGGCATGGGCCCCGGGCCAGCCGCAGGTAGGTGGTCTAAAAGAGAATGGGCAAGAAAAGGGAAGGACAGGAGTCTGGTTCGCAAAGGCATAGAGGGAGTTGGCAGAGTTTGTGGAGAAATAGTGGGGTCTTAACTGAAGGGAGGTGTTAAGACCCCGTACCCACCCCAGCTAGGGGCAGGGCAGCTGTTCTGGCTGGCAGTCAAGGGTCAGGACCAGGGGTCTGCTGGGACAGAGCAATGCAGAAGACACGTGCCCAGCCTCAGGACAGACCGACCGCTGGGAGAAACATGGAGCAGAAAGAAAAGTCAGGCTGCTCTGTCCCTGGAGAAACTGGACACCACCCCAAACTTGGGCCCTGGCCTTGGACAGTGTACGACAGCACTGAGTCTTCCTTGGCGTTGGGGTCAAAGGTGGACATTGGCCCTGCTTATCCTATAATGGTGTCCATCCAATGAATAAATACTTATTTGAGCATCTTGGAGTTGTGCCCCTTTGCTGAGAAAGCAAAGCTAGAGATGGTGAGGGAGAGAGATCTGGGGGACCAAGGGGACAGGGGCGGTCAGGGAAGGTCTCCCCAAGCCGCCCTGTGAGGATGCAGCAGTGCCAGGCCCGGGAAGATGCGGGGCGAGGAGCAGTGTTCCAGGAAGAGGAAAGAGCATGGGCGAATGCCCAGAGGTGAGGATGAACGGGGGACAGAAAAGCCAGGTAGGGTGGGGTGGGAGATCGGGGCACATGGGAGGCGATGCAGGGGCAGAATGGGCCAGATCCAGCCTGGCAGAGGTGAAAGGTGACCAAAAACAGTGTCATTCTCATTTGACACCAAGGCCCCGAGAAATCAGCTGCCCGTGGTGACACAGCTTGCTAGCATCTGTGTTGAGGTTAGGACCCAGGACCCTGACTTTCCAATTTCCTCTTAGTCTGACCCTACTTCCCCTTCTGGGGAGGTGAAGACAGCCACTCTGCAGGCATCGGAGGAGGCCGTGCAAGGCTCTGCCGCTGCCCAGGAAGAGGCTTGGCGCGTCTCGGAGGTGGCACACTGCCCCCAGAGCTCAAGGACAGCCTGGGCTCTGCCACAGTCTTCACATCTACCCCTTCATTTCCAGGCCATTCAATTTCCTGATCTAAGAGAATTTTACAGACATGGCGTGCATGGCTGGCTGTAATAACCGTCTGTTGAATAAATGACCCCTTCTGTCTTGACTTGCAGGTAGTTAAACCTCACACTGAGAGCAAAGGTGAAATAGTCTGGGCCTTAGGGGGTGCGGGGCTGCTTTGCCAGTGACCTGCAGGCTGTCTTCATTCTTGGGGGCTTCAATTTGTCATTGACAGAACATGACTAACAATGTTTATTTAACTCCTTTGGAGTTTGGAACTACTTAAGCAAAAATATTGGCATAGGAAATGCTTCCTGAATTCTGTTGTTGGGTCCCTATGGCCCAGCACCTCAGTTTTCCTCTGGGGAGCTCTCTCTCCCCCACTGACCCCATGCACAGTCCTTGAGCTTTGGGAAACACTAAATGCATCCTTCCGTTCCAGGAGCCATGTGACTCTGGAGTGGCCAATGAGAACACTGCATTCTCCTCAAGGGTTGGTTTAGAGATGGGCATGCCATCCAATCAGAACCAGTGAGACAGCCTTTAAAAAAAGACTACTCCCTTTTCTGCTGGACTTGAACCTGGAATAATGTGACAGGAGCTGCTGGCAGCCATTTCCTGGAGATTTAGCATGGAAGCAATACGGAGTTCTGGTGATGTTTGCATCCCTAGATCCAACAGTGCCTGAAGCCCACCTATTCTGTAGACTTCTCAGTTGTGTGCATCAACAAACTCCTTGTTTTACCTAAAGCAATGTGAGTTGTGTTACTGCCTACTCAGAATCCAGAGTCCCGATACACTCATCATTCAGACTAGGGATCAGCACACCTTGGCTTGTGGGCCAAATCACACCTGTTGCCTGTTTTCCCCCTTCTTGGAGAACTTTATTGAGATATAATTTATAGAAATTAATTCACTCCTCTTAAGTCTATAATTTGAAATGTTTTTGTAAATATATACAATCATGCAATCAGCACTGAAATCAGTTTTTGGAACACTTCTATCCACCTCCCCCTGCAAAAAAAAATTTCTCTCATGTCCTCCTTTCATTTTTGTTTTATCAGTAAATAATTTTTTGAGTAACAGCTGCATTGAGATATGGTTCACACGCTATAAAATTCACTGAGTATAACTCAGCAGTTTTCAGTACAGGCACAGACATGTGAAATCATCGTCAGTCGATTTTAGGATATTTTATCACTTCGGGAGGAAACCCCGCTCAGCCATCCCTTGGTTCCCCCCACGCCAGCCCTACGCAACTGCCAATGCACTTTCTGTCTCTACGGATTTGCCTGTTCTGGACACTTCGAGTGAAGGGAACCATGTAGTATGTGACCTTTTGCGTTGGCTTGTTTCACTTAGGATTATTTCAAGGTTCACCCACGTTGCATTATGAGTCAGGACTTCATTCCTTTTTATGGCCAAATAATATTTCCTATGGTGTGGAGAGGCCACGTTTCGTGCATCTGTCTGTCCGTTGACGAGACACTTGGGTTGTTTCTACATGTTGACTATTACGAATAAGGCTGCTGTGAGCACGCGTGCACAAGTTTTGGTGTGGTCGCACGTTCTCAGTTCTCTTGGGAGTGCACCTGGGAGTGGAATCGCTGAGTCACATGGTAACTCTACGTTTAACCCTCTAAGGGTCAACACCATTGTCATCCCCACTAGCAGTGTGTGAGGATTCTGTGCCAATACAGAATCCTCACACACTGTTTTTGTCAATATGGTTTGATTGGTCACACCCACTTGTCATTTACATATTGTCTCTGACAGCTTTCCTGCTATAGCGGCCGAGTTGAGCAGGTTTGACAAAGATTATGACCCACGCAGCCTAAAATATTTATCATGTCACCTTTTTCAGAAAAGTTTCCAGTAAAACCAGTCCTCTCAATTCTTGTAAGAGGAAAACAAGGCCCAGAGACCTTGTATCTCTCTCCAGGGGCACATGGTCGGGACTGGAAACTTTCTGGGCCTCAGTTCCTACATCTGTGAAACAGGACACAATATCACACCATACGGTGAGAGTTAAACAGAGGGAGGTCAGTAAAGTGCTCAGCCCAGTGGTTGGTAACATGGGCTCCGATTAAAGTCAGGCAGGTCAGGGTCGGGGTCTGGCCCCAGGGCCTCAGGCACACAACTCAGCCTCTCTTGGCCTCAGTTTCCTACTCTACAAAATGGGCACAATCTTAGGGCTTCCCTGAATAACAAATGAACTAAGAGAAGGGTTTCGTGAATGTGTTCTTGGAAGAGTAGGTGCAGAAAAGAGTGACCCTCTGTGTTGCAGCCGCACAAAGGGCTTTATGGGCATTCTTCCCATTTTACAATGGCCATGGGAGCTCAGAGATGTGAAGTGAGCTCTCCAAGGTCACACAGCAAGTAAGCGGCAGAGCTCTGCACTAAACTTCCTGTGCCACCTCAGACCAGGCCTCTGCCCTCTCTAGGCCTTTGTGTCTCCGTCTGTCCCTATCACTGGACAGATGATGAGGATGGGCTCATCCTGTGCTGTGCCCAGCGTCCAGCTCCTGTGGGGGTCCATCTCCCAGGTGTGGTGGGGTGGGGATGAATTACCACCTGTCCCTCACCTGGCCTCCTGAACCCCACAGCCTTTCCTCCCTCCCCCAGCCTCTCACCGCTTCCTTCAGCTGAAGAGCATCACCTGCCTCGTGTACAACTGACCTGGGGTCCCACAGGTGTTTCTATACCTGGTTATTGTCGTCCAGGCCAATCTGCAGTTCTGCAGAGCTCCCTGTGAGCTGGGGAGGACATTGGCCGCAATGCTTCAGCAGGGTCCACAGCTTTACTCAGCTGAGACCCAGGGCAACGACTCCTCTCAACAAACCCTCAATGAAGTCAGCTGTACAGGAATACCACAAAACACATGGGAAGAGACCCCAGGCGGGAACCTAAATCTTGACAGTCCCTCTGCCTGGCATGGCTGTCCCTGTTCCATTCCTGCCACCCACTCCCACTCTTCACCGCTGATGCCTCTCTTCTTTCTTTTAGGTCTAGTTGAAAACATCACCTCCTCAGAGAGGCCCTCCCAGATTGCTCATCTGCCCTCCATTCTTCTCATCTTTGTTTCCTTTTTGGTTCCTTGAGCACATAACCCAAATGACCAGTTTACATGTTTCCTGCTGACTTATCTGAGTACTTGTTGAGTACAGCAGGTTCCTAGTGGGACAGGGCCCACATCTGTGTTTGTCATCAGTCCACAGCCCGGCTCTGTCAGTACCTAGCACACAGTAGGCACACGAGGCCTTCTTGCTAAATGAATGGAAACTGTGTTTGGAGCAGCAACGGAAGCCCGGGGAGGCTGCTCCTTGGCGATGAGAACGTGCTGAGCCAGAGGATCCTCCTGAGGGAGCTGACTTCATCCCTCTTGTTCCTGTCCCCGACCTTGTCCAGAGGCTGCAGAGCTGCACGGAGGGAACTGTGTGTCCAACTATTTTCACAGCTTTTCGGACTTCTAAACAAGCTGCCCTCCCAGGCAAACACATGACACAGAGCCCCCCTCCCCCTCCTGCTCAGACAGCCAGTGTCCCAAGGAAGGCCCTTTGTTTTTGATAATAAAGCGGGGGCCATGGCAACACACTGTGATGTCATGGGAGTGTGAGGTCATAAATCCTTCCAGAGGGAGAATGGACACAGTGGACACAATTGTTGCCAGCCTCCTGGGCCTGGATGGGGCTGGGGCTAGATGTGTTTTTCTTGTATCAAGTGGTTATTTCTTTATCTTTTCCCTCTTTTTCCTCTCTCTGTCTCTCTCTCTCCCTCTGGTCCCTGAAAAGAGGAAAATTAAAATAAATAAATAAAAGTTTTAAAAGACTCTGAGTGGAAAGATTTGTCCCAGGAATTTCCTGTTGGCCAGCATCCAGTTCTCGGGGAAGGCCAGCAGCAACGCCAACAATGTTCGCTCGTCCTGGACCTGCGGGGAGAGCACTTCCCTGATCCCCGGGTTCGTGGCTCCAGTGTGGCAAAGGCTGGGAGGGTCGCTGCCATGGGGTTGGCAAGGCGGTGCTGCTCTCGCTCATGCCCCCCGTCTTCCTGTGTCCGCTAGCCTCCTCTTTGCTCTTTCTCCATCTGTTTTTCTTTCCATCTATCTCAATCCGTCTGGCTCCCGCTTAGTCTGGTTTCCCTCTGTTTCTCCCCTACCCTCAAACTGTCTCCTTCCATTTCGGTCTCCGTCTCTCTTTCTCAGTCTTGTCTCTGTGTTTTTCTTTCTTGGTGGTTCTCTCTCCTGCAGAGTCTGTCTCTCTCTCGAAGTCTCTATCTCCGTCAGCTGCACTGTTTTTGACTCTCTCTCTCTCACTTTCCTCTCTTTTCCCCCTGCTCTCATGTTACTGAAACAAATCAACATTTCTGACGTGGAGAACTGAAGGGAAGGCCCGCTGCCCAGGCTTTGTGATCAGCAAGCTGAGTAGCAAGGGGTCCACATTTCCAGGCTGGGGGCTCCAAGTGACAAGCAGTGCCCTAATACAGGACATCTGTACCCACTCAAGGAGCATGTGGCAGCAGTGATTTGGGAGCTGTACACACAGAGGGAGGGAGGGTCACCATGGCCCGGCGTCTGCCAGGGCCTGCAGACCTTGTGTGCCATGGTCCCCACCACATCCCAGATTAGGAGGGAACGTACTCACTGGGTAGGGGCGTGGAGAAGAGGGATGCTTTTCATCTTGGCCACCCTAGGGCCCTTGTCCTGCCCACAGCCTCCTGCTGACAACCCATGTTGTATTCTGCATGAGCCCCCTCCCCTTTTAAACTCAACCCAGGTTTTCTGCCTCAGATCTACTGACATTTGGGTTTGACAATCTGTGTGTTGGGGCGGAGGGGTGTCCTGTGCACTGTAGGATGTTGAGCAACATCCCGGCCTCTACCAATAGGGGCCAGCAGCCTCCTTCTCCTCCAAATGTCTCCAGACATAGCCACAGTCCCCTGAGTCGGGGGGAACCTCCTGTGGTTGAGAACCACTGTTCCAATCCATCTCTGCTCCTCCCCCTTCTACCCAAATGCCTCACTCACATGTCCTCCCTCGCTAAAGTCATCCATGGCTCCCTATTATGATGATGATAATTATGATTATCATTAACATCACAGCAAACATCTCTATGGGACTTTTTGTGTGCCCGGCACTGGGCAAAGTGCTTTGTATACATAGAAGCTAAGTTCCCAGCACCTGCCTCACCTGGCTGCTGGAGGCTGATCCTGATAAAGCCATACCCCACTGGCCCTGTGCTAAGTTACTGTTATGGTCACTCCTGCACAGGGCCTCGGCTTTCCTAAGCCATGCCCTTTCATGCCTCTGTGTGTTTGCACCTGCCCTTCCCCCTGTGTGCACCTACCTCTCTAGTGTCCCCTTACTCTACCTGGCACCCTCCTTCTTATCCCCCAGGACCTGCTTCTGATCTGATTGGTTCTCCACTTTCCTCAGGGCCTGGGGTGCTCTGGGGCTCCTGGACTGGAGGCTTCTTACTCTACTTGAGCAGTTTCCACATGACCCACGTGGGCTGGCAGGGAGCTGGGGGTGGTGGGTTAGAGGTGATGGCTGACTCATCACTGTGTCCTAGTGGCTGACAGGGTTGGGCTTGGTGACTGCTGCAGACTCTGATTAGAGGAAAGGAAGGCGCTTAGGTGGGAAGCTTCTTGAGGACAGTTCTGGGTTCTCCCTGCCCAGCTCCAATTCCCCTCGCCCCATTTTGGTCTAAAAGGTCCAGCCACACTCACTTACAAGCGCCAGGTTGTCATGTGAATTAGGCCTAGCCAATTGGAGGAAGCCATGTCCCTACCAGTCATTGGCTCATGAGGGGGCACCTGACTTGACGGTCCAATGGCATTTTTTTGTAATAAAATGAACTTAAAGGTCAACCCCTGGCTTCCAGCACCCTCCTTGGCACCAAGAGATTGAATCAAAGATGAGAGAGGATGGAGATAGAGCCAGAGGCCAGGTGAGGCCCCATTTGAGTCACAGTCTGAGGCCCCAGGGCAGGCGGTGCCAGAAGTTTCTGCCTTGCACCCACAGGAATGGGTTCTGAGGCCGATAATTTGCCTATTTCATTGAAGCTGTTGAGAGTGAGCTTTCTGTCCTTCCCCTGACTCCCAAACCCATGTCCTGTGCCCAGAAGTGTCTCCTACCTGCTCTTCCAAGCCGGCCTTGCTAGACAGCTCTTTACCCTTCTGACCTCAGACACGAGAGTTCCAGAATGAAGGAGGAACGCCTGGGGGTCCCCATAGCTCTGCACGTCGTTTGCTGAGCTCCCTCAGCAAACTCAAGGTGATAGTTCAAGGAGGAACTGAAAACGCATCCACAGGTCCCCAGGGAGGAAGAGGGGGGCTGCTGACCAGGTTCTCACCTCGGTGTCTGTATGCTCAGTGTCAGATCAAGACACAAAGACCTCCCACGGAACAACGACAGGCCTGAGCAAGGGCTGAGCTCACGGGCCACACCTGCACTTACCCTGCTGGGAGGTGCACAGGGTGCTCTTGATTCCACCGCAACCCCAACCCCATTGTCTCTGTGCAGAGCCCTACCCCCCCCGCCCCCCCGGCACTCCGTCAAAGGCAACTCACCAAAGAGTGAGCCGCAGAGAACAGGGGCATGGCGCAAAAATTACGGTAGATGCAACCGCACCTTCAAGAATGAAGTATACAGATGGGCAAGTGTGTGCATATGCGCGAGAGCCCTGGGTGTGAACCAGTACGCAATGCATGCTGCCGGTCACATTTTCATACTAATAGCATGGTTCCGGTGCATTAAGAACATGCGCGCATGCGCACACACGCACACAGGAGCGCACACGTGTGCACATTCTCCTTGTTGTGTTAAGTGCTTTTAAGCGCCACTCTATGCTGGATTCTGAAATCCTAAATTGGGGACAAACGTGAGGCATGGTGCTGTTAGGCAATGAGTGTTGCTAAAAGCCAAGAGACTGTTCTTCACGGTATCCAGGCTATCTTCCATGGTGTCCAAATGGAGTGGTCCCCCAGTACCTGGGGTTCTGGGGGCACCTCATAACTCAATTGCCTTCCTACCGCTTCCCACCCTCCCGCCCAGATGGTGCCCGCGTTATAATCACTGTATAACTCCCCTCAAGGCTTCGAGCCATGGAATAAATTTCAAGCCATGCTATAAACTGTGCTTTTGGATGTCATTGAGCGCTCCTGTGCCAATGACATCACTGTTTCCATGGCAACTAATATAATTAACATGAGAGAAAGTGCAAGGAGAAAGTGGAGGGAAAGAGGGAAACTCGGAGTCCAACCCCAAACAGAGCAAATTACTCGGTGGGGGAGAGAAGGGGGGCAGAGGGGCCCATAAAATGTTTTACTGCCACTTGTTAGAAAGGCCCGACAGAACTCTGCTCATGGCTGCGGGGGTAATGAGATCATTTGCAAACTGTATCTCTCACAAAACACAGAAAGGGCTTTGTCGCCTTCACAGTTTATAGAGTTGAAGCTGAGGAGCCTGCTCCAGGTGAGGCAGGAACGCCTCCGCCTCCCTCCCTTCACAGTTCTATTAAGACGAGCTCTACTCCACACAGGACCCAGAGGGACTTAGAGACCTGGGCTTGGCCCCCTGGGCGCTCACGGCTTCTCACCGGTGGAGCTGACACCTTGAAACATATCCAAGCATGAAGCTGAAACTGTCAAATCGATGAAGCGAGCCCTTGTACTTGGTGGCCGGGTATGGTGACAACCCCTCCAGGCCAGGTTAGGCAGGCCCGCGCACCTATGGCCCACGGGCATTATCTTGATGGAGCTTCGTCTTACGTATCTCAGGTTTTTATTCTCATCCCATAGATGAGCCCATGGAGGCTGAGAGAGAAGAGAGCACTTGCCTGAGGTGGCCCGGCTGAAACTTGACCCCGGCTCTGCCCTCCTCCCAACACAGCCTCCTCTCCACTATCTCGGGGTTGGCTCCATCATTCCAGGGCTGTCGGCCAACCTTGGCTTGAGCTGGGAGAAGCCCTGAGCCCAGCCCTGCGTTTCATGCTGTGTGTGCAGGAAACTAAGTCATTTATCCTCAACCTGTGCTCCGGTTTCTCTAGGTTCCCACCCCTTGGTGACATCGAGCTGGAATGGCCCAGAAGAGCTGAGCCAGCCAGGGCTGTGGCCGGCCTCAGGGCAGGGCCGGCCTGGCCTGCGAAGGCACCCACCCACCCCAGGCCTTCACCCTTGGGACGACTCGGGGTGAGTGTGGGGTGGGGATGCGGGGGGCGGTGGGGGCAGGTGTGGCTGTGTCACCTGTGGCGGCCAGCGCACAATGAAAATATGGGTCCTTGTTCGACTGGGGAATGGTGCTGTTAAAAGTACTAAACTAGGGGACACGTTTTCCTTTCTTCTTCGGCCCCCCCCCTCTCTCTTCCCATGACTCAGCATGCTCACATTGCCCACTGGCTGCTGGGCTCTCCTCCTGCCAGCCAGCAGACTGGCGTTCCGTGCCCTGGGTGGGGCGGAATTGAGCCAGACACCTTCCCCTCCTGCAGGCCTGCCACCCATCCTTGGTGGAGGGTGACTCCGAAAGGCACTGCAGCCTCTGTTCTGGAACCTGGACTGGGCGCGGGTATGAGGCTTGGATCCTCTGAGTTGCCTGCTGAATGCACCATGGTGGTCAGCCCAGGGCGTGAATGGTCACCAACGTGCCCCATGGTGTTGCAGGACATTCACGCAAACCCCAACTCTCACTGCCTGCAGGCACCTGCCAGGGACAGAGTGGCAGAGTGGGGACATGATGGCCCTACTGAGTAAAGGCGACTCCTAACTGGAAATGCCAGAGTCTGCACGTCCCCTGTCCAACTAGGAGCTGTTGAGAGTAATGATGCTCCCCACCCAAAGGTTCTGTGAGGTCTAACAGGCCAGTGAGGGTAGAGAGCAGAGGCCAACAGCCTGGCGCAAGGCAGCACTCGGCAGGTGGGGATTATTATCTACTGGGCTCCACCTAGAAGCTGTACCAGGACTTGGCATTTATTAAATTTCAAATCATGCAAACATCCTGTAAGCCAGGTCTTCTCTCTTTCACAGGTGAGGAAACAGAGGTTAAGAGAGGTTAAGGAGCTTGTTCAAGGTCAGGCAGGGAGTGCTAAGAGAATGCACACAAGCCCATGGACTGGGACTGGGTACAGCTAAGGGACAGTGGGAAACAGACTTGTGTTCACAAGACCCACAGTCTTCAACAAAATGCAGCAACTCTTTCGGGAGCACCCACTATGTGCTAAGCAAGAAAGAGCACCCACTATGTGCTAAGCAAAACAGACCTAGTCCCTGCTCTTGGAGAGGCCCCCCACAGGGAGGAGCATTCATACATACTCAAGACCCTTCCTGGGCAACTCGGCCCACTGTCCACCTCTGAGGCCAAGCGCCCAGTGCAGAAAGTAGAGCCCTTACCCAACAACTGAGCCCCTGGGAGCCGGCATGCGAGACCTCGGAATGTGCCTGAGCCAGGGTGGCCTTTGTGATTCTCCTCAGGCACAGAGTCAGCAGTAGGGTGACCAACGCATCCCATTGGCCTGAGCCCTTCCCGGGTTTCCCAGGAAATCCCTGAGTCTTGGGCAAACCAGGATAGCTGGTTACTCTCCAGGCAAGCAGGGTGTCATCATAATAATATAATTATTACTAGCACTTATTAAGTGCCCACTGTGTGCTTGGCATATATTAGGTCATTTAATCCTCACAACCAGCCAATGAGGTAGGTTCAGTTATTATCCCCAATTCACAGATGAAGAAACTGAGGCTCGGAGAGGATAAATGACTCAGTCAAGGTCAAATAGGGGGCAAGTGGGGCCTGCACTCAGCAGTGTCCTTTGGAAAGTGGGCACCCTATCCCAATTCCCACAGTGGCACCATGTGAGCTAGCGGCAGCTCTGCGAGCAGAGAGGGGATTCAAACTCAGGTTTATGTTTCTCCGGTAACTGAACGCTTCCCCACAACCCCCTAACTAACCGGGTTATCCTGCAATAAGGAAGCCACCCTACCTTCGGCATTTTCTATATCCTTGGAACAGTGGGTTGAGACATTTACAAATCGGATCCTTTGAGTAGTTGCCCGGAAAGGGGGGCTATTCAAATCAAAGGCAACAATTTTCCTTTGCAGGCATAGTAAGAAGTCTGCTGTCGGGGCATTTTGTGCGAGGTACGTAAACACTGCCGACTGCAAATATTAGTGCTGAGAATCGTAGCTGGGCCAGTTTCCTGGGGGCCTGGGCTCAGGCTGACTCACAGGGGCCCGTCCGAATGACGCGCCCAAAGGACGCAGAAGCTATCACCGCCCCAGCCATCCCTCCCACTGGCCCACGGTAGCCTGAGCTTCCCATATTTGACCCTATGGGCTCAAAGGCAGTGGTGTGGCTGTCTACTGCAGGCTGCTATGAAAATGCGCACTCCCAGGAAGGACTCCGCAAGGACCTGCAGGGCAGCTGGGATTGTTTCAAACAGCGGCCCCGCCCGCATTCCAAACCCGAAACTCAGGCTGGCCAGCTCCACTGGGGCTTCGCTGGACCAGAGCAACAGAAGCCCTTGCCCCCTCCCCTGGAGAGCCCTTTGTGCAATTACAGAGCCCCAAGAAGAAGAAGTTGTGGCTCCATTTGCGTTTGTCCATGCTGCGTTCCTTGACCACATGCCTCAGAGTCCCTGCCCGCTCCCTAGTCTGTTCCAGGAGGTTCTTAGGCAGGACATCCACTTCAGAAACATTCGAGTCCGTGTGGGAATAGTGCCCATGTCTTCCCTAGAGGCTCATCCTACACTTTCCTTTCCCCTCCATTTCCCCTCATGCCCTGGGTCAGATCTTTGGCACCTGGGAGACCTGGGTGACAGGTCCCAGCCTACTTCACTAGGGTGCACCAGGGTTGGGGGCAGGGAAGGGCCTTTGGTGGTGCTGCTGAGCAGCCACATCACTTTGCAGGATGAAAGGGGCCATAAGATGGCGGGAGACCCATTCCATCCTGGCCAGGACGATTTGTCCCAGGGCCACCTCAGTTGAATACGATTGCATGGCAGGGCCTCTACCGGGTGTGGTCCATGACATACCTTCCTCGGACAAACAGGAGGATTAAATACGACAATGCAAGGGAAGTATTGGCACTGGGTAAGTTGACACTGTTGTTATTTAGGCTAATAGTTTATGCCCTCACACGTCCTTTCCCCTCCAGCATCTCACCAACCTCCTTATGTACCAGATGTGGTGGACAACACCCAGCTGTGGAAGGGAACTCACTGCTTACCTGGTGTACCAGTTGCTTTACCTGTGCTGCTTTGCTTAACACCCTCCCCTTACCCCCAGAGCCCTGAAAAACCCTAACAGGGAGACAGAGTGACCCTTACATTATATATTCAGAAACTGAGGTGCAGAGACATTAAGTTTCTCACCGAAGGGGCAGTGCTGTGGGCCCAGAGCCCAGGGGCCTTCCTCCGTGAGACAAGGTCCCGTGTACAGAAACACAGTCCTGCCTGCAAGAAGCTACGGTCTTCTGAGGAGTGGATAAATAAACCCAAGGAAAACTGGAACCACAAATTGGAGTCAGTGGCCCCAAAGGAGCACCAGTTAGGGCGATGTGAGCCCGCCGGAGGCAGACCTCACTGTGGGGAGGCTTCCCTGAGGCACTGCTAAGCGGATGTGGGTGGGGGGGTATTGGTGGGAGCGAATAGACAGGACGCAGAAAGAAAAAGCTGAGCGAAGTCAGGTGCAGGAAAGGCTTCAGGGCAAGGAGTGAGAGAGAGAGATTTTGATGGAGGGCTGATTGCAAAGCCCTTACTAAACCTTGGAAACAAGCTCGGGCTTTGTTCTGCAGGCAATGGGAAATCCTTGCTGGTTTTTAAGGAAGAAAGTGATAAGAAAGCAGTGTCTGGGGAAAATCCACTTGGTGGTACACCATCATCACAACTGTAAATATTGCTACTAGCCTTCCTTCACTCAGCTCTTTATCAGCCTGGTGCTGTGTGAAGCCGTTGACGCCTGTCGTTAGTACCCAAACGGTACTTTGTGGGAGGTTTTACAATCACCCCCTCTTCTCACGACCCAGCCCTCCATTTCCAGGTGTTGGGATGGGTCGAATGTATTTTACAGGTGGGATGGAGATAAATTGTGGGAAGTGGGCAGAGGGGGGACTGTATGGGTTTAGAAATGTCTCCCCAAATTCATGGCCCCTTGGAACCTTAGAATGTGGCCTTATTTGGAAATGGGATTGGTGCAGGTGTAACTAGTTAAGAAGCCCAAGATGGAATCGTCTCGGGTGAAAGGGTGGGACCTGAATCCAATGACTGGTATTCTTACAAAGAGAGGAGAAGACATGGGGACACGAGAGGGAGGCGATGTGACTATGGGGGCAGAAGTTGAAGTGCGGCAATCTCGAGCTGGGACACACCCAGGCCTGTGGGAGCCCCTGAAGCCCGGAGAGGGGTAGAGAACAGATCCTCCCGCAGAGCCCCCGAGAAGGAGCCCACCCACTGAGCCCTGGATTTCAGATTTCCAGCCTCCAGAACTATGAGAGAATACATTTCTGTTGTTTGAAGCCACCCAATTTGTGGCAAGTTGTCACGGTACCCCGGTGTCATGGACACGGGGTTGGGTTTCTGAATCCAGGGCCTGGTCTTTCTCTGCTTTGGCCTGGGAGAGTGAAATGGTGAGCAGTGGACTGAAGCCTGCTGTGACTCAGAGCTGAAGGTAGGGCTTCGTGCACAGCAACAGGTGCCCAGAGCCCAGCACACAGTAGGAGGGGCCAGCACACAGTAGGAGCTCTGGGTGTGCTCCCAGGGGCGGGAACTGTCCGCTCTTCTCAGTGCTGATCTCCGCATGGGCATGTGAGTACCTTGGAGGTAGACTGAGTGAAAGGGGGGACATGAGAGAAGGTAAAGGGGTCCGGATCAAGCTTTAGGGGCCAGGAGAAATGCAGAGGCCCTCTTCTCTGTCCTTTGGCCATCAGACAGAGATGGGCTAATTTGAAGGCTAAGGGCCTCCATCCCTTGTTTCAGAAAAACTTAGACCTGCCTCCTTCTCCAGCCCAAAGAATCAAGACAATTCTAAGCACCAGTCTGTTCACTTCACATACCTGTACCCTCATCACTCACCAAGAAATCCACACAACTCTCACAGCAAGAAATCCGAATGGTCCCTGTGATGCGGAAGGGCCAGAAAGCCTATTTGTCTCCCTTTTAAAAAAAATTCTCATCTCTCTCAGCATAGAGGAGAGATATTTTTCAGAAAGGCTGATTTTTTTTAATCAAAAGGAAATTAAAGAACAGGGAATGATGTATATGTCTTACGGGGAGAGCAGGAGCCCTGTTCCTTGCCTGTCTTAAAATAGCCTGCTGGGTCGCAGCATTTGCATTATGCTCAGGGTCAGCTGCTCTGGGGACTGTGCCCAGCCCTGCCTGCGGAAGGGAGCGAGGGGCTGAGTTTTGAGATTTACTGCATTAATGCTTCTCCAGTTTCTGGGAGTAGCCACTGGAGAGAGGCTTGGCTGCAGATGTAGTGAGAGTAACACGCGCAGAAACGCAGTATCAATAACTAAATATAACTCACATGTGAAATGCCTTTCACTGCACCCGGAGAGCTTTCCAAATATATTATCTCATTAAATCCATACAAAAGCCGAGGAAGGTACGGTCCTCTCCCCTTCCTCTTATGAGGGAATAGAAATTCAAAGTCCAGGTCTTACAATCGCATGTGGGGTACCCTTTTATCTGCACTTGCCATCTTCCATGTGGGCTTCACAAAAGACCCAGACTCCATGGAGGTGCCCTGGGGGCCATAAGCAGGGTTGGGCTGAGGCAATGCCAGCTGCTGTAACAAACCGACCCCCAAATATCTCTGACTTAGCACAATAGACATTTATTTCTCATATGTGAAACCCCGAATGGGTGTTGCTGGTGGGCAGGCACCTTCCACAATGTTATGTGGAAACCCCAGTTTCCTCCAGCTTTTGATTTGTTTCACCTCTTAGCCTCAGCATCCTCTGCATTTACCCAACAGATGGAGCAGTGTATTATCGGCCAGGCCTGGAAGTGCTCCCCACCCCCCCACCGCCATCACTTCTATCCACATTCATTGGACACAGCTCTGCCATATGGCAAAGGAGACTGGGAAATGTAGTCTAGCTCTGTAGCAGGAGGAAGAAGAATGGGTGTGGTGAAGAGCCAGCCCACTGTGTGAGACCTTCCACTCTCACTTCCTGCTCTAAGCGCAGTGGCTCCAATTTTACTAACTTTATATATTGCCCGTTGCGTAAGATTAGTTTGAAAGAAGAACCCCAGGACTTAAAAAACGGTGTCAAGGCTTTTGATCAGTGGTCCTCTGACAGGTTAGATGAACTGGACCACTAGCAGACATGGTGAAAAATACAGGTTCCTGGGTGGCCTCTTCGGCGATTTGGCTTCAGCGAATATGGGGTCCGCCGTGTGCACAGATAGCCATTGTACATGCTGGGCTTTTTCACTGGCCTTTGCAAGTCCCATGAAGGATGGAGACGGCAGACGATCATGGGGAATAAGAGACCGGGGGCTGCAAAAAGCGCTGGTTAGGATGTGGAGGAGCAGCAGCCAGGCACCTCCACTTACCCAGTGAAGTCGAAGACGCACACAGTCCGGGGCCCAGCCACTCCGCCCTGCGTTTGTGTTCCGGAGAAGCCCTGACCCACAGGCACTCCTGGGCATGCAACCGTGCATCCCTGTCACGCTTGCCAAAATCTGGAAGTGACCAAAGTGCCCACCTGTGCTAGAAAGGGCGGGCTGCCGTGCGTGCACACAGTGGAATACAACGTAGCTGTGAAAACCTGTGAATAGCGGCTCTAGACAAGAGGGTGTTTGAATCTCCCAAACCCTTTGTTGAGCACAAAGAAACAAGGGGGAAAGGAATTTATGAGCACGCATCTATTTATAGAAAGTTCTAAGTCAGGCAAGACAAAATGAAATAGTTTAGGGGTGTGAGTGTATATGGCAAAACAATAAAAAATAAACATCTAAAGAGTCAGAATGGTGGATACTTCAGGGAGAGACACACAGAGGCCCCTGAGGGGCTGGCTGTGCTCTGTTTCTTTCCCTGGGTGGTTGACATAGGAGCATTCAATTTATAATTATTTCTATATTGACATATAAGGTTCATGCCCTTTCCTACATAAAGGTCATCTATCTCAGCAAAATAATACAGAGGGAGGGAAGGGGTCATCTGTCTGTGCATGTGGCTCAGAACAGCATGGGATCAAGAGAGAGCAGCCTTTGGCACCACAGAGTCCCTGGTTCAAACCCCAACTCTGTCCCTACTTTCTGTGCGTGCTTGGACAGATTGCCTAGCTTTGGGACCTCTTGGTTTCTTCAACTCTACATTGAAAATGAAAAGCCTTCCACATTGGAGAAAATCTATAGTGTGCTTCGTCTTCTTATCTTAAAAAGATAAAATGTGTTTAGCACAGGAACCAACACATAGTAGTTGCTCAATAAATTGTAGCCAGCCGTAAGCAAACGAATACCTAATATGTGAGAGCCCACAGGTGACTGGATCCAAGACAGCAGATGCCAAGGACACATGCTCATCGTCCTCTATCAGCCTTGTTTCTGCCTCCCTGTTCTGCCTCCATCTCTGTTTGTCCCATCCACTTCCTTCCCCTTAATTCTCGTGGCTGTATTTTTCAGAGCCCATGGAACTAACTGCCTTAGGTGATGGTAGAAGCTAGCGTGTGGACACACGGACACATAGACATCCATGCTGCCATACGGCCTCGACGTAGGTGACATTTGGCTCCTTTCACACCAGCGACTCCGGTCTAGTGTGATCTCAAGGTGTGTGTCAGGGCTCTCGCCACCTTAGTCCCCTTCTGCTTATACTGCTGGGGCAGCACCACCCCTTGTTTTCCTGGCTCCATCCTGTCATTCCCTCCTTAGGATCCTTCTCAGTTCAACCCTACTCTGTCCCCAAGGTCCCGCGCCCATCAACTGCAAAGCCAGGCAACAATTCTGCCCCAGCTGGAAAACAGTTGGAAAACCCTGCCACGCAACAAGGCTGCCCCTGTGTCTGCCGGATGTGGGCTAAGGGCATCCCGAAGGCCTGGGGCCCTCAAATTCACGGGCACAGGGCATTTGTGAAAGGGGGATGTTACCCCAGAATCCTGCCCACCAAGCCCATTCTCCTGTGACGGTCTTTGCTTCCTTCTACCTGATTAAAGGGCCTGTCTGCAAAGGCTTAAATCAGCAAAGGTCATTGAACTGTCTCCAACACAGACTTTCCAGAAGGGCATCCAGGGGATGTTGAGGGCTGTCACATGAAAGCAGGGTTCTGTGGTCAAGTAAGTTTCGGAACTATCTGGTTCATCACAATGAAAAAGATACCTCCGCTGCAGGACCTCTCAGAGGCTTTGATATGCTAATGGCCTTGTAAAAATCCAATGGAAAACGACCAGCAAAGCACTTTCCAAATTTACCACCGAGTTACTTGGGAGACTGGTGTCTCCCAGAACACACTTTGGGGGAAATGCTGCTGCAGCTGGAATTTCAGGCCAGCAGCATGGGAACGAGATCCCTGCTTTCCATGGGCCCACAGGACAAGTCTCCCTGCCCAGGGAGGGGAGCCAGCCCCCTGGTCGTGCTTTGCCTCACTCTACCCAGCCGCAGAATGGGTTGCAGGGCCATGAATACCTAGGCAGCCGAGAGAATTTATTGTACATTGTCAGGTGACCTTGGAAAGAGAAATTATTATCATCAAGGTACATAATAGTGGGCAGCTTCACAGCATCATGTAATTTCTGGATGACAGAAAGGTTTCTTATTAGATCATCTAATTGCTTCCTTTAGTCGGAACAGGAAGGTGCTGGCTAATCTAATCACACCCTTGGCTTTGTAGGCACACCTTCCTGCAAGAAGTTCAAAGGGCTTCACTCTTATTAGGGTCAACAGTCTTTCTGGAGGTGAGAGAAGAGGGCAAGGGGTGGTTTCCTCAACGGCAAACATAATTCCGTGCTTCAAGTTACAAGAGAAGCATCACTCCCACACACTAAATGGCAAGCCTACTGATGTAAACAGTCAACACAGTCCTGCAGTGGAAGTCGCTCCAATGATGCCCAGAACCTTGGGTCTGGAGGGCACTTTAAGAGCACCTGGGCTCAGTGCCCTGCCTCAAGGCATGGACGCCTCCACGCCCTCAAAGACTGGTGCCCTCACACCGCCAGCCACTCCTGCTGTGCCAGCCTCTGCCCCTTGCAGACATGCAGAGCAAGGAGCCACAGAGGCTGCACCTTTGACCTTTCACCTACTTGATTTGGAATCAGGAAGCAGAAATGTCCTTGGATGAACAAGAGCTGATTACAGACATTCCCTTTACGGCCAGTGCACACTTTCTACTGAGAAGCGTGACAACTTGGGGGCCAGCAGGGTCCTCGATTTACTAGGTGTGGTACATGAGGCCACTTATTTAACCTGGTGAGCCTCTGTGTGGCCTCTTGAGATGGGGCATGGTTAGTGCCTTCCTCCCGGTGTCCACGTGAGGATGCAGGGAGATGGCCCGAGGCGGTGGGAAGCATTCAAAAATGGCCATCAGCATCATTGGCTTCACGGAAAAAGTCTGGGTGACACAGAGATTCCATGTCAGAAAGACCTTCGTGACCCCTGCAGGGCTCTTCAGGGAGGCCAGTGGAGTTAAATTTAAGGGCTGCATTAGGTTCTCATGTCAGCACGTCAGGCAAAAATGGGTGGAATCAAATTACCCTTGAAAATTCCCTGCCCATAGAGTAGAGTATATGCGGTGTTGTGTGCCGACCACTCAGGTTTGAGTCAGGCCAGAGGAGGGGATAGAAGGAATGTTTATCTACCGCTGCCTGGGCATTCAAACCATTCCGTCTCCAAGGAACTGGGTCCCCACTGGGGTGACTTAGCCCTCCCAGGGGACGTTTGGCAACGTCTGGTTACAGACACTCTCATGAACTGGTGGTGGGAATGTAAACCTGCCAGCCAGCTGTTCTGGAAAGCGCTTTGGCAAAACTAGCAATGGCCTTAAAAGACGCGTGTCCCCAGAACCAGCCGTCCCACTGCTGGGAATTCATCCCAAGGAAACGAAAGAGTGTTCCATGTGCCACTTGGATGTAGTGATAATTCACCAAGGTTTTGGCAAAACAGCTCGAAATGGGGACCAACTCGAAAGCCCACTAATAAGGAAGTGATTGACAGATGATAGAGACATTAAGGATGATGCAAAAGTGCGTGCTGACATAGAGACATTCTTGACGGACTGTGGAGAGAAAAGGCAGATTATAACACAGCAGAGAAATACATTTTTAAAATGTTTGTGTCTGCGAATGTACAGAAAGAAGGCGGATCGCCAAAAACAGAGGAAGAGAGGGCTGGCCTCATGGTCGTCAGGAAAATGCAGACCGAGATAACATATCATGTTCACCCATGAAACTGACTCCCCCCACCAAATATTGAAGATTGATAATTTCCAGCATTGGCAAGGGTCTGGGGATCAGATTTTTCTCATGCACTATAAAGAGAAGTATAATTTGTTGCAGCCTTTTTGGAGAGGAATTTGACCATCTCTATCAAACTTTGGATCACGTAACTCTACAATTTCATCTCTGTGACTCCTTCCCACAAAAATACTTGCACATGTGGACGAAGATGTACACTTTGCATGAGCGATAAATTGGAAACAACCTGAGTGCCCATTAGCAGGGGAGCGGGACTATCTGTTGCAGTTTGTTGGTGCCATGGAATGCTACCCCCAGATGTCAAAGAGAATAAGAGCTAAACCGGTTGGTACAGCAAGCTCGCCAAGGCATATTGTTAGGTGGGGGGAGAAATGCAAATCGTCAGAACATACAATTGCACAATCCCGTCTGTGTTTTTTTTCTAAAAAATATATACTACACATATACCATTTTATACACATGCATGCTTATAAAGGCAGGGACAGATGCTGGACAGGTTCAGGTGGAAAGTTAACAGGAGTTACCTCTGCAGAGGGTTTGGGAGAGAAGGAAAAAAATACTTTCTCATTCCTAGTCCCCATCTTTTTTAATAGTTTGCATGTATTCACATAATTGGCCGAATTTTAAAATTAAGCAAAGGAGAACCCTGGAAAGATGTGGATCCTGGGTCTTTCTGGGCAGAGGGGTTATGGGGGGTTGTTTTAGTTTCTTGTGGCTCTTCAGGATTTTTCTACAATGAACAGGAGCTGCCTGTGCAATTTTAAAACTTTTTATTGTGAGAAGGATGGTAGTGATGGAATACAGTACAAAGGCATTTTCGTAGAGAAAGATGCAGCTCCTACCCTCAAGGATTCTGCAATCTGGTTGTGGGGTTGTCTCTCTCTCTCTCTCTCTCTCTCTCTCTCTCTCTCTCTCTCTCTCGTCTCTGTCACACACACACACATACACACACACACCAAAACAGGCACAGGCAGTAAATGCTTCTAGAGGTCAAAGATGATGATAACTGTATGCTACGAGGTGGCAGGGGAGACGTCCTGGGGGCAGTGGTAGTTAAACACTGCCTTGTAGAAACAGGAGGGCTTTAATAGACAAGAAACCCTCCAGTAATTGAAATTCTATCGTCAGTGCTGGTGGCATCCTGCTCTGGGGATTAATGAGCCTTGTTATCAATTAACTCTTCCTGGATTCCAAGCTAGATATCGGCTGCTAGGGCGTAAGTGGCTCTCTCTCACTTGTATCCTTCGTGGACAAAGAGACCTTTCTGTACATCTCAACAGGAAAAATAAGATGTGTACCCCATCCATCTCCTAGATTAAGACCACAAACAGAGGAGAGGAAACTCTCCACGATGTGAAAGCACAAACCGCCCACCACCACCACCACTGGCTGATTGTCAATAGTCAATACAAAAAACAAGCTTTCTGAATTCTTTTCCTTGGCTAGGTCCTCATGTCTCCTGTCTGATGTGTGTCTTTGTCACAGGCAAACTGCTCTCACCAAGTCCCCCCGTCCTTGAAGTGACCCCGGGAGGTAGCTGTGATCATTCCCATTACACGGATGGGAAAACTGAGGCGTTAAATGTCAACCGACTCCGTCTGCTGCAGAGATGGAGCTTGAGGCCTGGGCACTGGGTGCCTTATCTGCAGCCTCACTGCCCTGGACTGATGAGGTCAGGCGTTTGGGTGGCATTCTCTGAGCTAATGGACACCGGTCCTCTGCATGGTGACTCCAGCTCGCTGTACCAGACCTGGGACAGACACAGAGACTTCCAGTCTCTGTAGATCCGATCACATTGAATCAGCATGTGTCCACACTAGCACATGCCTTTCTACCCAAAACAGAAGCTAAGTCTGAGTGCAGGTGCTGGGTTAAAGACCTCGGCCCCCAGGGGCTCACAGGCAGGTGTGGGAGACAGGCACTTGAACACACAACTTCAGTATGAGGAAAGGGCTGTGGTCCAGGAGAAATGGCCAGCATTCGGGAGAGGTTGCGGGAGGCTTCCTGGAGGACAAACGTGCGACCTGAACCTTGAAGAATAAACCGAGGTTTGCTGGCTAAGGAGAGAGGGAGAAAGAGGATGCCAAGGAGAGGGAACAAAACAGGGCGTCAGAACACCAGGCAGCGCTTCTTACATGCTGGCCACGGAGCTGTTTTTCATGGGTCACCTCGTCTGACAGTTGTCCAGCTCTACGAGACAGGCACCGTTTCATCTTCTTTTAAAGTGACTTGCCCAGTGCTGTGCAGCTCGGAGGGCCAAGGAGTAGACCCAGGTCTGTGGGGCTTGAGAGCAGGTGGTCCTGACCCTCCCGCCGAGCAACGGTCTTGTGTCTTTGGGGCACTCGGTGGGTAGCTGGGAAGTTAATGCGGGAGATGAGGCCATGGGGCAGGCTGGCCAAGGTCAAAGTGGCCTTGGCCTGGACCTGGGAACTGGCCTGGAGACAGGAGGGTTTGAAGCAGGGGCAAGCTTCTGCTTTAGGAGGATCGCCCTGGAACTGCAGGGGAGGACAGCTCGGAGGAGAAAGGGAGAGCCCTGTGGCAGGCTGGGGACAAGGTCCCGGGTCCAGGTGACTGGTGGGCAGGGGCAGAGGAACAGACGAGACAGAAAAGCAGCCCCTCTGAGCCACTGGTGGGTTGACATCGCGCGTCCCACTACGAAGGACGGTACATTAAACCCTCTAAATGAGAGTAGCGACCTGATTAGAGACGGAGCCTAGGGGCGCCCCCTTGGGACACACACAGATTAGCACAGTTATTCAAGCAGCCCTGGACGCCCGCGGAAGGACCGCTCAGCTGGGCATGCGCACCTGGCCTGCGGGTGCTGTGCTCCTCCTGCCCCCACTCTTAGCGTCCTGGGTGAGCCCTGCGCATGCCCCCACTACCTCAGCCCCGGTCACTTGTCCTCCTGTTCCCTCACCCTTTCCACTTGGCCAGTCTCCTTCTGATGGCTGAGGCCCGTGCTGGCGGAAGTGCATAGACTCCCTGAGGATCGCTGTCTGGTTCTGAGCACCAGCACGGGGTGGGGTGGGATGGAGGGAGTGGGGTGGGGGTGGGGCCTTCCCCACCTTTCACTCACCCTGCACGAAGTGCTCCCCGGGGGGGTGCGGAGGGCAACTTTGGGGGTAGGGGTGAACTTTATTTGTGAGGCCAGTCCAGAGTCACTGGGCTGAGCTGAATATTATGCCTAATTCTGAGGACAGGAAGTCCTGGAAATGGATTTCCAAGGCCTCTTCACCTTGGGTGAGGCCACTGGTGGCTTCCTTGGCTTGAGTGTTAGGGCCTAGGAACTGATGCTGGTCTCGCGCGCACGCGCGCGTGTGTGTGTGTGTGTGTGTGTGTAAGTGTAAAGCCTTCTGGGCATAAGAACAGCCTCACTGCATCTTAAATCATGAAATCACATCAGCCCCTTGCTCCAAAGCCTCTGAAAGCCCCAGAACTACAAGATGAATCTCAAATGGCACCTAAGGACTTCATGATCCCACCTTGCCCAGCCCTCTGGCCTGTCTACTAATTTCCTCCTAGAATGAACATGCAGCTCCAGCCTGACCAGTCTCTTCAATATCCCCCAAACCTCCCCATTGACGCTGGGCCCCAAACCTTTCCCAAGGTGAGCTCCCTGGGCTCCTCGCTGGGGCTCCACCTGCTACCTTCGCCCACCTGGGTGAATATCCTACCTCCCGATGCGCTCCCACCTCCTCGCTAAGGCCTTCCCTCAGCCTATGCTCCTGCGGTGCCTCCTGCGACCCTTCCACGTTTGGGGATGTGTGACCACCCAGCCCTGTGCAACTCCGTGGTTGTCCCTGGGCGCGGGGTCTCTGTGGATGAAGAGAGGTGGTGTGCATGCATAGCCAATGAATTTTTATTGTTTTTAAAAATTCTCCAGTGTCCAACACTCCCCACTGCCACCCCATCTCTAATCAGTCACGGACGTACCTCCTGTCTCTATAGATGCATCTATTCTGGACTTGCGTGTGAACAGAGTCATATAATCCATGATCTTTTGGGAAAGGCTTCTTTCACTTAGTATGTTTCTGAGGTTCATCCATGTGGTGGCATGTATCGGTACTTCGTTTCCTTCTGTGGCTGAATGATAGTCCATCGTACGGACACAGCTCGCTCTGTCCATCTGTTCCTGCTTTGATGGACACGGGTTGTTCCCACACTTTGGCTACTATAAACAATGCAGCTATGAACACTTAGGTACCAATTTTTATGTGGACATATATTTTCATTTCTCTCGTAGTATTTTAACAGCTCTCTTTTTTTCCCCCCGGCCATGTTTTATTTATTTTGAAATTTCAAATAACATAAAAACAAGTAACAGTTGAGTGGAGGTAGAAAAGGCCCAGGTGTAACAAAGCCTGAAGAAATACTGCTCTTTGTAATAAAGCATCTTCTTGACCAGACAGAACCCTCCAGAAGGGCAGTGATCACATCTTGGATTTCTTTTGCATCCAAGGAATTGCTCATCGAGCTCTTGTTGAGTGATGGGAATGACTGAGTCAGTTCAGGCTCTGCCAGTATCGACTGCCCCACGTACTTTCAGGTGCCTGGCTTCTTTTATCCGGCCCGGGGTGGGATGCTAGAGAAAAATATTCATGCCCATTTCCCGGGTGAGGGAACTGAGGGCAGGGGGCGACCGCCCAGCCCTGTGTCTTTGAGGACTCCTGCAAGGCAGCGGGAGGCCTGGCGATTGGCTTTTTATTCTGCTGGTCTCCCCTGTGAGAATTAGATGCTGGGGCCTCTGCTTTGAACAGGCAAACCTGGATTGTCCCAGCAGATATGGAACCTGGTGTTACTCATTTACAAAAGGGTTCTTTATTGTAGCAGAGAACTGAAGATCCCATGCCCTGCCAGGTCCCCGGGGGCCTGTGCTTTGTGGTGCCCGAGGCTGCAGAGAGCATCGTTTTACACACCAGCTGGGCTTCTAAAGAAGTTGTAAGTCAGAGTTTCGTAAATTGGATCGTATTTTAGAGACTAGATAAGAAGAGTAAGACTTTGAATCCTTGGGAAGAATCTGTGCATGAGGTGATAATCAGAACCAGATTTATGATTTCTGTAAAGATCAAAATCAGAGATAAATGTCAACAACGCCTGGAATCCTGTGATGATTAATTAGGTGTCTACCAGCATAATAGGCAGTGCCCTAGCTTTAAATCTGTGTTCTCATTTAAATCACACACAGACAACTTTGGAGCTGGGTGTTATTTACCTCCAGTTTAGGGCCAAAAACTGAAGCCCAACGGTGCAGAGGTGGAGTGGGGGTGCTGAGCACGCCCAGCCTTCTGTGGGAGCCCCGGCTCTGCAGAGGACATGGGGCACTGGCTGCTTGTCAACACCAAGGTCAGACAGCCTGGCGGGGCTCCCAGCGGCACCCCTTACTCGCTGTGCATCTGTTTCTTGGGCTGTAAAATGGGCTGCAAACAACCTCCCTCAACAGATTGTGGTGAAGGCTCAATGTGATGGTTTCTGTAAAGTACCTGGTGCACAGCTAGTGCTCAGAAAATGTTAGCACCCACTGTGCGGAGCCCCCACCCCCCAGGCTCCACTGCTGAGCACTCAGGACCAACAGCAGCCTCTGCCAGGCACCTACAGGCATAGGGCAGCCCAATGCCACCCTAAGGACCTCGCCCCAGCGCTAGAATCGGGTCATCTCTGCTCTGTAGCTGTCCCGCCACTTACTCATGGGGATCTTTGGCAAATTGCTGAAGCTCTCTGATCTTCAGTAATGGCTTCAATTGAGTCTCAAAAGAAAAAAAAGAGCTACATAATAGGAAGTGCCTTAAACTCAGAATCACTCAAATGGTTGTTACTGTTGTTATTATAGGCTAGGAGCTTTTACGCACGTTATTTTGAGTGGTCCATAGTCCTAGAACATGGTTTTAGGGAGGAGAAGGCTGAGGCCACCTCAAGCGCTCTGCAGGACCTATGAGCAGCCCAGGCCCCTCGGAAGTGGCGCACGCCCTGCAGGTCATCTATGGGACAGAGCTCCCCTAGACCCCACCCTCCCGATTTGGCTTGGGAGTACACCATTCCACGTGTGGGGACTGAGGTCCTAGACCTCTAGAGAGGGATCTGTGGCAATTTGGGTTCTCTGGGCGGCAGATGCCAAGCCAATATTAGCTGTGTAAGAGGTTTATGAGGGGGACACCTGTGAAGGATGTTGCAGGGAGGGAGAGAGGGGACAGGGAGAACCTTCAGATTGCAATGCTGGTCTGACACCTGGGAAGGGAGGGGGTAAGTAGGAAGAGCCTCAGATGGAAGTGCAGCTCTGAGAAAGTCAGCCTGGCTCAGGTGGAGTTAGAGTCCCCCAGTGGACCAAAACTGCCTGACTCCGGGACCCCCACTATGTAGAATTACTGTCTGGGAGCAGCCCGAGTAGAGCAGGGCATCTGCTTGAGCAGGTCAGTGGATTGAAAGCTGTGACACCTGTAGATTCTAAGGAAGGGACATCTGAGCTACACACCTCCATGGCCACCATAGGTGCACGGTATCAGTCCAGGTCTGTCAAAGTGATTCCACTTTGCTCGGCAATGGGCAGGAGGATTTGATGTGCTTGGACCAATGAGCTGTATACGGAAGTCTACTGGGACTCTTGTCCTACTGGGCCTGTATACAGAAGTCTACTGGGACTACTGTGGGAGAGGTGTCTTTTCCTCTTCCACTCAGTGCATCCCTATGTGATGTCTGGAGCTGTGGCAGCCTCCTTGAGATCATGAAGCAACAAACAGGAAGACAAAAGCCAATGCTCTCAAGAAGGCAGAGTAGGAAGATGAAAAGAATGCGGGTCCTGGATGACATTAATGAGTCACTGAATTAACCACCCTGGAATACTTTCCCTCAGGACAATTGTTATAAGAGATAATAAATCCCTTATCATTTAAGTTATCTGTTGCTATGTAACGAATTACCCTACAACATAGCAACTTCAACCAAAAAACATTTATTATCTTGCACAGTGTGGAGAGGCAAGAACCTCAGCTGCTTAGCTGGGAGGGTCTGGTTCAGAGTCTCTTGGGAGGTTGCAGCCAAGATGCTGAGCAGGGCCTCGGCCACCTGAAGGGTTAGCTGGGCCTGAAGGACTCTCCCCTGAGATGGTTTATTCACGGCCTCTCCTTGTAGGGCGGCATAAGTATCCTCACAACAGGGAGGGTGGCCTATCCCAGGATGGGCGAGCCAAGAGGGAAAGGGGGAAGCCACAAAGCTTCCTACACCCTCCCCTCTAAAACTGCTCTTCCCTGGCAGCAAGTCACTAGGCCAGCCCACACTCAGGCGGAGAGAGGTTAAGCTCTGCCTCCTGGAGAGCTCAAAAAATGTTTGGATTTAAAGCGTCTATGGCTACTTTTAGTTGGGTCCTCGTTACATAAAAAAGGCCCTCAAGCCAATATTCTTGACACCACACAACACTGGCAGCTTGGGCCGGGGAAACTGTTCAGGAGAGGCCAGGCTGACCCAGAGCCCTTGGAAGACTTTACAACCTAGAAACTCTCCAGTTCTGCGGGATCCTCAGAGTGGAGCTGCTTTTTTTATACAGGTGGGTATACCTGTAAAAACATGCCCTACCTAAAAATACATTTATAATAATTCATTGGGAAATATTAAAAATATACAACAAAGGATAAAGGATAATTCAGCAACTTCCAAGAACTACTGCCTAGCTTAAGAAATAAAAAAAATCCCCGTGTAATAGAAGCCCCTACATTCACCTAAGCACACTGTTCCAACCCCCCGTGGGAGCTACTGCCCACATTTTACTCCCAAGACTTTCTTATTTAACTGCGCACAGTGCATAATATATGGTATTGTTTTGCATGTTTATGGAAATGGGGTCATACTGACTAGATTCTTCTGCAACTTGCTTGTCCCTCTACATTATGTCTGTGAGATACAGGCTAGGGAGGATGTGAAGGAACTGCTGGTAGGAACGTAAAACGGTGCAGCCACTTTGGAAAACGGCCTGGCAGTTCCTGAAAAATTAAACACAGACTCGCTGTGTGGCCCAGCAGCCCCTCCCCCAGGCACATACTCGAGGTGACTGAACCATATGTGTCCACACAAAACTGGCCCGTGGGTGCTCGGAGCAGTTTTACTGATAACAGTCAAGCAGTGGAAGCAACCCAAACGCCCATCGACTGAGGAACGGGTGAACAGATGTGGTCTATCCACCTGGTGGAATACTATGCAGCCATGACAAGGGACGGAGCACGGCCCCGTGCTACAGCGGGGGTGCACCTGGAAAACGTCTTGCCTGGTAGAAGAATCCAGGTGCAGAGGAGCACATGTTGTGAGGTTCCACTCGTACGGAACACCCAGGACAGGCAAACCTGCGTGGACAGAAAGGAGACCAGGGGTCTCTCGAGGCTGGAGATGGGGAGGAACGCAGAGGTACTGCTAATGGGTATGGGGTTTCTTCCTGGGGTGCCGAGAATATTCTGGAATTAGACAGTCGTGAGGATTGCACAACTTTGCAACTATAAGGGGGGCAAAAGTCGGCTTCCAGTTGTGAGCATTCAAAACACAGAGTTTATTCTTGAATTATTTATTATTATATTATTTATTTTATAACAACTGTAAACCTACTTTTGCCCACTCTGGTAGAATGAAACCCATTGTGATGTATACTTTAAAGAGTGAATTTTATATGCGTGAATTGTGTCTTAATGAAAAAAGATTCACCCACACTCACCCTCTGGCCTGGTCAATGAGTCACTGAATTAACCACCCTGGGGAGTATTTGCATTTATATATATATATATATATATATATATATATATATATATTCACTACGGTGCCTTAATGAATGTATCCATTACTATACAGTAGTGGAAATACTCGTGTTCACTACTGTATATGACTCCGTTAGCCTGAACCTTCTGTGTGTCTGCTCTCCCATTCATGGTCATCGGTGCGGTTTCTCATTGCGCCGCCATCACAAGCAGTCCCGCCACTAGCACGCCTTGTGCATTTCCTTGCGCATGTGTGAGGCTTTCTCGGAGGTACATTCTACAGAGCGCGGTCGCTGGGGTGCAGGGTACGCGCACCGCAACACCGCCCCTAACACGCCTGTGTGAGTCTAGGGAGAAGACGCAAGGAAGCCATCTCCGCCTCCACCCTTGGCCCCTGCAAATCACCCGAGGTCTCGGAAAATAGGGCAATCAGAATGGAAAACAAACAGCAAAATTCCAATGGTGGGCTGCTTCCCGTGCCTCCGCTCAGAGACCCGCCGGATGGGCAGCGGGGCCTCTCCCCCCAGAAAATATTAACAGCACTTAATGAATATTCACAAGGATTCATTAAACATTTCCCCGTGTGACTGAACAAAACAGTGTTCAAACCCCCAAGCCATTAACAAAAAAGGAAGAAGAAATATTACAGGGACGATATGCACAAGCTAAAAATGCCACAGGCAAGAAATAGCTTCTTTTTTTTTTTTAAACTCCATCTCCTTCATCTCACTGGTGTTTAAAATGGGCCCAGTGTCCTGTCTTTCTGACTTCTTGGAATAGGACAGTCCTGATTAAGAGTAAGAATATTAGATTTTCTACGTCATGTGCACAGAAAGTTTCCTTGGTTGCAGCAATAATATTTAAATGAGACATTTCAGTCGGAAGAGGGCTTTTCTGTGAGCCACCCTGCTGTGTCTTGGAAGCTGCGAGAAAGGGAGATTCAAGTACAATATCGTCGGTCACTCGACAGACAACGAAACAGACCCATGTTCATTAGTGAACTCACCCACGGTCAGTACTGAAACAAGACTATTATGTCCTTGGTGCTTCAGCCATCGTCTGAGGACAGTTGACCTTGTCACGTCATGACCTCACCACCCTGACCACAGCAGGCCGGGCCAGGCATGGGCCTGACCCAAACACCAAGATTCAGATGTGACCTTGTGTGAGAGAGCTGCCCTAGGGAGCTCACTCTGCACAGTGATTGGCCACCTGTTAGACCTTCTCTCCGGGGGGACCAAGGTGAAGACAGAGAACAGGTGGGCGCTCGGGCAGAGGCTGACAGAGCCACAATGTACTGTGTGACCTACTCTTGGGAGTCACACATTGTCACTTAGCCACATTCCATTCCTTAGAAGTGAGTCGTTTAGCCTGGTCCACACTCATGAGGAGAAAAGCCAGGTCCCGCCCTTTGAAGGGAGGAGTATCGAAGAATTTGTGGGCATTTACAAGCACCCGAGGGCCACATGGTGTTACTGGTAGTTGTGAAATCAGGATCCATCGGTCCATTCATTCTGCGGACCTTTCACCTCTTTGCCCTTTAGTGCCGTGGCTGCTAGCCACGTAGGACCCCGAGCACTGGCCAGTGTGCCCGAGGAACTGTAGTTTCACTTAATTTAAATGTACAGTTAAAAACTGCTCATTCACCAACAAGGAAACTTCTACATGTGTTTGAAACAGCTTGGGTAAATGAATATCCTCCCCCCATAAATTTTATAATATCTAAATAAGATCAAGTGTTTCCAATGAAAATTTAGCATCCTGAGATACGCTGTAAGATAAAATACATACTCAATTTTGAAGACTTAGTATGAGAAAAAAATGTAAAGCATCCTAATTCACATTTTTTGTATTGATCACCTCGTAGAAGGATAACATTTTAAATATATTCTTTTTACTTTTCGCATGTGGCTGTTAGAAAGTTTTAAATGACATACGTGCTCCCATTATGTATCTATGGACAGCAGCACATGACTTACTAAACGCTGTGGATTCTACCTTCCTGGAGCTTACAAGTCGAAACGGAAAGATAGATATCAAGTAATTAATCCGAAGAATAATGAGTGTTACTAAGCAGAAATCAGGGAGCTGTGTAAGTTTCGCAGGGGACCTGACCCAGATGGGTCCGTGCAAAGCAAGCCTGTGGGTGGAGGGGGAAGGAGACTGTTGCAAGGCCTACACTGGGAGCAGCGAGAGGTGGTGGGGGCGGGGGTCTGTGCTGGGGGCACAGTGCCAGCTCCTGGGGTTTAGGGCCAGAGGAAGCGGATGTGCCAGGAGCATTGGCGCTTTGATGTGCAGGTGGTGAGGCGGCAGGGAGGGGCTGGGCTGCCATCAGCTGTCAGGTTGGCACTTGCTGGCTCTGCCCACACACTAGCTGGGCCCGGGAGGCCTGCGGGGCTCTCTGGGTGTGGCTTCCCAGGGCTGTGCTGGAAAGTCCCTGGGCTCCTGGGAAAGCCAGGAGCAGGGGGCTGGATGCAGCTCAGACCCAGGGCCTGCCCTGAGCTCCTCCCAAAGCACAGGCCGGCAGGTTACTTCGACAACCACACCAGGACTGGACTTGTGCACCTAGGACTCCTCAGTCCCCACTCCTGGCCAGTGTGGTGCTCAGGGTTGCTTCAGATGATTCAAATGCCATCGCCACCTACCTGGCCCCTTGTCACATCTTTCCTTCTTTGAATCTGCCCTTTGCATCGTTCCCCAGATTCTTATAGTTCCAGAAACATGCCCTAGCACATCGCTGCCTCAGGGCCTTTGCACTTGCTGTGTCCTCTTCCCAGAACACATTCTCTCAGATATTTACATGGCCTCAGCTCCAAGGTGACCTCTGTCCTCACCTAGCATTCTAAAGTTACCTCCACACTCTGCCTCTTTACAGTCACTCTCTGTCTCGTTTCCCAGTAGCATTCCCATTCTGATCAGACTCTTCACTCTCAGAAACTCTCTTGTTCATGTATGGTTTTTGGCGTCTGTCTCCCCAAGAAATACGCTCCATTAAAACAATATACAGTGCCTAGAACAGTTGCTGGCACATGATAGGTGCTCAAAAATTAGTTGTTGAATGAACCCATTCATCTTCTTAAACCTCAGATCTGCAAACAAGTCTGGTGACCTCAGAGGAATGCAGACAAATGTGTGTGATGGAACGCTAAGTGGGAGCAAGAAGAGAAAACGATGCTCTCCGACGTGGTGCGTGTAAAATAGGGAAGAGCAGGGGCAGCGGGGGCAATGCGCAAGCTGAAAACAGTCATTGCTGGGGGTCGTGGAGCTAGGAGTGGTTTCTATTTTTAGAACCTTAATTTCATGACATCGTATTGTTTTTTGATCATAGCTTTATCAAGATATAATGCCTATACCAGAAAGCTCACCATTTTAAAGCATATAGTTCAGTGGTTTTTAGTATATTCTCAAAGTTGTACATGGATCTAATTCCAGAACATGCTTGTCACCCCCAAAAGGGACCCTTTACCCACAAACAGTAAGTCTTGTTTCCTCTTCTTGCCCAGTCCCAGGTGACAAGCACCGTATTTTTCGGACTATAAGATGCACACCCCTCACCCTCCATTTGGGAGGACTAATGGTTGTTAATGCTGCTGTTTGAGTTCTGTTTACATTTACATTGGCGTAATATTATGTTATTTATGTTATTAAATATTTGACCACATTTTTTGCTTCAAAAATTTTTTCCTGTTTTCCTCCTCTAAAACTTAGGTGCATCTTATGATCCGAACAATTCGGTAATTTGTTTTATGTCTCCATGGACTTGCCAGTTCAGGGTATTTCTTATAAGTGAAATGATATAATCTGTGCTCTTTGTGTCTGTCTTGGTCACTTAGCATCATGTTTTCCAGGGTCATCTCTGTTGTAACGTGTGTCAGTACTTTACTCCCTTTTACGGCGGAATGATACTCTGCTGTGGACTAGCCCATGTGGCTATACCATGTGCTATGTATCTGTTCATCCGTTGGTAGACATTTGGATTGTTCCCCTAATACTGTTTTTACCATCATCCCCTCCCCCCAGCGGTGACATGGGACCTTCTCCCTGTAGCTGCACAGTTGAGACCTCATCATCCCTGCTCCGAAATCGCTGAGGCTTCTCAGTGCTTGCAAGACACCTTCAGCCCCTGGAATTCTCTTAAACTCCATCCTCTGAGCCCCTCTATGCTCTGTTCCACAAACTAGCCATGCACCCTCAGCCACATGCCTCAGCCAACGCCATCCCCTCTTCCACTCCCTGGAAGATGTCATCGCGCTCCGCAAAATTCAGCTCACACATCACTTCCCTTGCAAAGGCTCCCTTCTCAGGGTCCTGTCTACAGCTCACTCTGATCCTAAATGGCTCATTATTTTATTTTTTTCTTTATCTGGTTCCTGCCTTGGCCTGTGATCAGAGAGGCCTTGGGGTCTCATGCATCTTCGCCTCCCTGGCTTCTAACATAACACTGGCCCGTCCCTTCCGGGTCCCCATCTGAGTCTAGTGACTGAACAGATGAATGGCACCGTGGTCCACTGTGATCCACTGAGTGGGCATCTGACAGTGCCCCCTTTTGCCAAACAAGACATCAAAATGTCCAGGTTAAGACAACAGCTTTCTATTCAGATGGACGCAATTCGAACCCTGAGTGCGCTATTTGCTAGCTGGACGGCGGCTCAGAGATCATTTCCTCAGCTTTACAATGGGGACACCTGACGGAGCTGTGTGGCTTTAAGAACAGGTGAAACACCAAAGTGCTGTTTTAAATTGTGGAGTAGCATGAATAACACAAAGCGGAGCATTTTAAGGGCGCCACTTAATGGCATTAAGTATGTTCACTTTATTGTGTCAGTAAGTGTTTTTATCACTACTACTATGATTACGTCAGAAGCTTCGTGGTGTGATTTTTCCTAGAGACAGGACGTGCTATTCTGAACCGGGCCCATTTCAGCCTATGACTCCGCTATACCTAAATAATTTCACCATCTCAGGACTGCAGACGTTTATTGGGCCCTTTGGACTAGAGGCTCCTCCAGGGGGTTCTAATGACATGGCCAAGGGCACAGCTGGGACAGCCCCCAGATCCGGGTGCCTCCCCGCTACCTGCTGAGTTACGATGACCCCATCTAACCAGCCACTCAAATGGCCTCCCTAAGGTTTTGACTTTGGCACTGGCAGGGCTATGCCTGAAGGGGAGAGGAGGTAACCCCCTTCCGGGGGGTCAGTGAGGCCAGGAGCCTCCGCCATCCTTAGCTGGGACAACGTATCCCATCTGTGGCGACGCGGGGCGACCGGGCAGGGGCCGGCCCTGCCGAGCTGCTGACGTCTTTATGTGGCGGAGATTGACTCTGCGGCGGCAGGCCCGGGTGCATCACCCCTGTGACAAATGATAGAGATCTCATTCAGCCTATGAGATCCACTTGAGGAACTGAATGGAGACGATTGAAAAGCGCTGCACACCAGACACTGAAGCCGAAAGCCCGCAGATTCTGCTGATTTAAGGTCTTCTGTGTGGATTTGCTGATCCTGGAGAATCTGGGCCATTGGGGCTTTTTAATAGAGTCTCCGGGCCGCCTTGCGTGGAGTCCTGGTGCCAGAATGCAAGCAGCGCCTGTCTGGTTGAGTCTGCAGCATCGAGACAGGACGCCTGTCTGACACCCGGCCCATCGCATTTCATTCTGATGACTAATTACAATTGCTTCCCAATCCTTCGCTGCCTCCCAGGGAAATCCTTAAAGGGAACCCCTCTTCCCTACTCCCAATGTTTTGGCCCTTGCCGTTGGAACCCCTCCTACTGCCACCGTTGCTAAAATGTAGCAACTCCTGAGAGCCCAACACATGCTAGTCAGCCAGCTTACGGAAACCACACCTGACCCCTGGAGTGTGTGAGTGAACGGGCCAAGTGGCTGGTGACATGCTCAAGTCCCTCACTCATTTGTGTCCCTGAGTGTACCATCTGGGTGCCTTTTAGTGAAAGAATCTCAGAGCAGGTGATTCAACACGCCTTTGGCAGCAATCATGAAAATTGGCTAGTGGGTTTAATAGTCACAGCCCACGTGGGGAGAGAATAATGGAGAAAACCCTGTAGAGACCTGACTCCACAGAGGCCTCCGCGTGCTGATGCTCTGGCCCCGGCAGACCAGCGGTGCTCCTGTCTCCTACATAAACAGCGTCTCACAGTGAGCAGGGCTGGGCAAATGAACTGCGGCACATGTGTACAAGGGATGGCCTGCAGGCACTGGAGAGAGGGAGGCACATCTCCCACGCCTGGCACGCTCACCTGACTTCCCCACCTGCACACTTCTGCATCTGCTGCTCCCTGTACCTTGATGCTTTTCCATCTTCCCCTACCCTCCAGCACACCTGTGTTCAGGTTACTGTAGCTATCCAACAGCGGGGCTGGCTATTGCGGTGCTTCCCTCCTCGGGGGCTCGCAGTGAGCCAGTCACCCCACACCTGAGGGCTGGTCTGGGGGGCAGCTGGAGTGGAGGGAGGTTGGTCTTTGTCTATTAGAAAGAAGAGGTCCACAGTGAATAGTGCAGTGAAAAAAAGTAGGTTACAAGCAGCGCGTCTTATGACCCAATTTTATTTTGTAGTAAGAAAATTCCATATTTACATGTTTGTTTATGCATAGAAAAATCTGGAAGAACACACAGTGCGTGAACAGTGACTATTGCCAGGGAGCCGGGTGGTGGAGTAGAGGGGACAAATGGGAATTTTTTGCTTTTTATTTTCTACTTTCTAAAGTATTTCTCTTTTTTCCAATGTGCACTGTATTAATTTTATAATTAAAAATCTAATAACGATTTTAAAATGTGCTTGGGGAATAAATACAAGAGCTATTCTTCCAAAGTGTTTGCAACTGGCCTTTGTTACAGATAAATCAAGCTGTTAGTTATCGTGTTGGGTGCACGTGTTTTACTTCTTAACCAGACTGAGTTCCAAGGGGTCAGGTCCTGGGTCGAGTAACAGTAGTGGTAACAGAAATCCGGACACTAACTGCACCTTTTGCTGAGTGCTAAGCGTGCTGCATGGTTAATTTCATCAATCTGTAAGTCCTTAGATCCCCTATAGCACTGTGGGTAGGAATGAGGGCCCAATAAATACATCTGATCAAAGAGTGTGGTTGGCAGTGCTTTGGGGAAATATGGAGCTGGGGCTCCCTTGTTCAACTGTGAACTCTTTTCTCTGCGAACAGGACTTTAAAATGTCTCTTCTTACGAAAGAAGACAGTAGGTAGTGATGTAGGTAGCAATGCTTCTGGAACCCAGGGTGTGGTCACGTGCATAGCAGCACAAAAGGAAAGGCAGGGAAGGAGATCTGGCATCAGGCGGACCTGGCCTGGAAATCGGTTCTCCCACGGATTCCCTATGTGGCCCCGGGGTCAGCCCCTGCACTGCGCTAAGCCTGAGTCCCATTTAAAAATGGGGGTGAGAATGCCTCCCCTGAAGAACAGTGAAGACCAGACGTCCTACACAGGGGGCGCTTGAGAAAGGAGGGTTGCTGTTGGTTTTCCCCAAGTCAGTTGCTTCTACTGCTGCTGCTCTGTGCTACAGTCGGACCGCCCTTCGCTTCCCTGGGTTTCCACTCTGCCAGCACTGGGAGTGTGCTCGGAACTGGAGAACCTTGGAAAGAAATGTCCTCTGATAGCTTTCTCATTGTTACACTAATGCCAGCACAACATCATCAGTCTCTGAGGAGAATCTTGTGCTTTTAAAAACAGATAAGGAAAAAATTAAGTACTCACACAGTCTGGGGCAGAAACAGATACAAGCATAACCTCTGGAGTCGCCCAGCCCTGGATTGGAGTGTCCACTCCAAGGTGTCCTGGCCGGGCAACTCTGGGTAAGCTACTCAACCTCTCTGTGCTTCCGATCCCTCACCTGTAAAATTGGGAGGAAGTGGAACACCAAACCTAATAAGAGTGGTGATGAAAATCAGTGCAACGTGCCAGCAAAAGACCTGGTTCAGGGTCAGCGTCCAATATTACTATTACTGCAACTGCTATTAATTATTAAGCACGGCACTCGAGTTCCTTTTGCTGGTAACTCTTCTCCTTCTCCTGTCCTTTCCCCACTCTGGCTACCTCCCCTACACCTTTTCTTTCCCATCGATACAACACCAAAAAGCTGTGTATGTTACTCAAGCATTTTCAAGGAGTGAGGCCAAGATCAGAGGCTGGTGCTGAGAGTGGCTTCCTGGTGCCTGCTCCCCACTCCCACCCCACGCAGCCCCTCTTGGCACTGAGATGCATTTTCTCGGGCCTTGCCCGGGTTCTCCAGGGGTGGGGCTGGTGCAGGGGCGCAAGGGTAGGGGAGAAGGCATCACCTGCGGAGAGGGTCACCGCCAGTCACTGTATGCTGGGTCCCCTGCAGGCTGGATGCAGTGTCCCCAGGGCAGCTGTGCTGCTCTCCACCCCTGTGGGCCGCTGCTGCTCTCCCCGCCTCATGCATGCCAATTAGGCCCTAATTTGATTTCTGTTCTATCTTGTGCGAACCCCATTAAAACTCAATTCTGCTTATTACCAACAGCTTTCTTGCCACACAATGACTCTTCCTCCCAAGTCCTCTCTGGCACAATGAGGAGCAGGGCTCCGAGCAGGGCCCACGGACACCCTTCCCCAGACACGGACACGCAGTGTCCTTGTGCCCCTGCTGGTTCCCCAGGCTCAGGTGCAGGGCCCAGGCTGGGGCTCAGGTTCAGCTTCCCACCCAGTCACTGAGTCACGGGGTGTTCTCAGGAAACAGTGGGACCGTGGAAGCCTGGAATCCAGGTGGTGCTGGGACCACAGAGGTCATGAAGTCCTGCCTCCCACATCCCGCAAGAATTCCCTGGATACCCGACAATCCAGGGAATTGGAACCCCCTCTGGCTCCTAGCGGGTTCCCAGCCCCGGAAGCTCCCTTCCTCCTCCATCCAGGAAGCTTAGCTGGGTTCAGGTTCCCGCCCCTCAGCTGTGTGACCATTAAACAAAACTCTCGACCTCTCTGATCTGCAGTATCTCAGTGGTAAAACCAGATCACACTTGCCTCCTGGGACTGTTGGGAGGATGAAAGGGGTCACGGGGAAGAGGGCCTGGCGCAGAGTCAGTGCTCAGCGGGGACCTGGTGAAAGCACTGCAGGGCGCTGCTGGGGCGAGGCAAGTGAGGTGGCCACTGCCCTACAAAACTGAGGGACAGGCCAAAAATCTCAGCAATCGGGATACATAATATTTCAATGCACCATTTCTAAGAACTGAAAAGTAAGGCCAAAAAAAAATCACTGATGAACAAATTATGAAAATTTTAAATAAAGACCAGACTGGGATCCTGGAGCAGCAAGTGAGGTTTTGCAAGTACCAGGTGGAATCCTGTCTTTAAGTTGTTGATGTTTTATTCACTGTGGGCTTTTGGACATTAATTTTCCATTTAAAAAATAGTGCATTAAATACCATTCATCTTGGTCAGTGGGTTTTGGGGGCCCCTTCACTTTTGAAGCCAACCATCCTGACCCCCGCAATAGCACTCACAATAAAAACCTCTCAGAACCTCAGGTTTCTTATCTGTAAAATGGGGCTAAGAGTAAGGATTTACTGGGATAGTCTGAAAATTAGTAAGCAGGCAGCATAATTAAAAGCATCTGCTCTAGAACCTGGGCAGGCTCAAACCCCTCCTCCACCACTTAATAACTGGAGGAGTCACAAGCTCTCTGTGCCCCCGTGTCCCCATCTGGATGGTGGGGACACTGACAGTGTAGCCGGGAGAGATTGCTGGGGGTTTAACTCCAATAACTCACCAAACATCCGGTGCATGCTTGGCACATAGCAAGAGATCAATTGGTGTCTGCTATTATTAGTAGGAGGAATATACTTGAACATAACAGTTCCTGGCAGAGCGGTAGCCCTCAGTAAGCGACACCGTTTTTGGAAGGGGCCTGGCACAGGGTAGGTGCTCAGTGGACCGAAAGTGCCCGAAGGGCAGGGAACACTTCGGACCCATGCCCTGCCACTCCCCCTAAAGGTCTCACATAGTGGGTCTGCAGAAACTTTCCTGAAACAAATCAATGTTTAAGTGATGCCAGACAGTGTATTCCATCTTTGCTTTCTGAAACTCTTGGGAGATATCATCCTTCATGAGCCCGACGTTCTCACCCAAGTGATAGCAATAGTGCTGATGGCCAGCTGTTGCCTCCGGCTTACCCCGCCCCCACCCCGCCCCACTGAAAGGGACTTATCCAGCCTCCATGCTCACAGAAATACATAAAACCTATGGAATGACTCCAGAAGCTCTCATGTTCGGCCCCTTGGCCTCACAGAGAAAGGCAAAGGAGGATAGAAACTTACTCCTTCTATGGAACCTAAAGCCAATTTCCTGACATATGTGTGGGCCAGAAGCCCTCCCACCTCGACAATGCTCTTGGTGCTACAAGAATTGTAACAGTGGCATTTGGACATGTGTTAAGGCTGCACTAGAATTAGGCTCAGGGTAGCTGCTTCACTAATGCGTAGATGGCTGCCTAGCTCCTTCGGGCATCTGAGTTGGCAACCTCTGGGCCACTTGGAACATGCCCTACCTGGGCTGCTGGGTCTGGCCCTGCCTTCTCGCCTGCCAGCTCCGGACCCTGGACTTTCAGCAGGGCACACAGAGAGTGGGGCTCACAGCCTGCGGTGTGACAAGACACACGCTGGACGCAGAGCCGGGTGTCCTGGCTCCAGCATCAGTACGGGACGGGAGTCTGCACGCCCCATGCATTACTTTCCCAGGCCTGCTGCAACAAAATTTCACCAACCTGAGTGGCTTAAAATGACAGAAATGTATCCTCTCACAGTTCAGGAGGCCAGAAAGCCAACATCAAGGTGTGAACAGGGGCCATGCTCCCACCAAAGGCTCTAGGGGAGACTCCTTCCTTGCTTCTTCCAGCTTCTGGTGGCCCCAAGGTGTTCCTTACCTTTTGGCTGCTTCACTCCACTCCCTGCCTCTGTGGTCACATGCTCGCTCTTCTTCTGAGTGTGTCTGTGCTTTGCAGGTGATCCCATTTAGGGTCTACAGGGTTATTCAGGATTATCTCTTCAGTGCAAGTGCTCCACAGTGCAAGGAATCTTTTCCCAAGTGAGATAAACTCACAGGTGTTTGATGGAGCTGTCTCTTTGGGGGACGGGGAGTTTTCAGCCTGCTGCACTCACTTGCCTTCTTCTGGTCTCTTCTGGAAAATGAGCGAGTCCCCTCTGGCTGTAAAATTCTACAGGTGATCCTCAGATGGCAGACTACGTCCAGCCCGAATCGCCAGATTCCCAGCAGCAGCATCTCAACAGAGTGTCTAATTTTTTCAAAGCGCTTTTGTACCTGTTATTTTGCCCCGTGATGCCGACCTCCTAATAAGGCACCTAGGGAGGCTAATGGTGGACCCGTTTCATGGACCCGTTTCAAGGACGAGGTCCTTGGAAACTCCCAACTCGCTCTCTCTCCAGTTAATTAGAGCCAGGAGCAGACCTCTTGGCTTCCCTGGACCACCTGTCTTCCTATCGTGTAGCTTCTCACCATGGTGGGCTTCGTTCTGGACTCCGAGAAAGGTGGGTGAGCCAAAGCCTGCCGTGCAGCGCCAAGCCCACCCAGGATGCCTGACTCACACCCATTTCCAGGTGTGGTGCTGGAGGGACTTCATTTGAATGTGCTGTGGTCCCGGCAGCAGCAAGTTCTCAGGGTCCAGCTGCAAGCGACATGGTTGGAGACCTCTTCTTCCCATTGGGTATCTTCCCAAGCGAGGGGATCTTCTCCAGCCTCGGAACTGAGGAGCTATTAGAAAGATCTGCCTTGCCAAAAAAGGCAAAAAAGATCTCAGTAGTGTTAGGACAGACTCAGTTCAGGAGGAGTGGTCTGGGGGGCAGTCCTTATCCCTAAACCCCCGCCCCCACACCTGTGATGTGCAGATCTGGGCAAGGAATTTCCTCTCCTAGCCTCAGTTTCCTTGAAATGACAAGGATTTGGTAGGAGGAATGGGGGGGAGGGTATAGAAGACCCCACCTGCACATTTTAATCTAACTCAGAAGGGAAGATGAAGAGATAATTACAACTGAGTATTTGCAGCTTTTGAGAAAGAAAGATGCAGCAACACGAGGTGTCATTAACTTGATTACTCGTCAGGAAGAGGTGGGGGAATCAGGAACGTGTGCACTGCTTAGGATCCCTGGAGGGTGTGGTGGGCGGACAGGTTGGACATGACCATGATTAATTTATAGCTTTTGTTAAGTGCCCATAAGGTGCTGGGCGCCATGCTGGATGTGTGTGGAATGCACACGCACGTCAACCTTCCCGGGTCAACCTTCTGTGGGTGGGTGGAAGTTAAAAGCTCTCACATCATCTCTTCCCGCAAACGAGAACCTCTTCCCCATGGGCCGAACATGGTGCCAGAACCCTGTCCCCAACCCGCCCCATTAGCTATTGCTCCTTGGGAGGCAGCCTGCAGACGCTGTGTATCTGGGTTAAGGCATCTTATTACCTGGGGGGAGTAAGGCAATCGCTGGCTCAAGAAAAGCACACATCGATTTAGCTCATTATACCCACTCTCGGCTGCTGGGGCAGCAGTGACGTGGGGGCCTCCCTTCCAGGAGCTCTGTGTGGAGGGCTTGGCCCTGGGCCAAAGGACCACTGCTGGGCAGCCCAGGTCTGTGGGAAGCCAGGGGTTAGCCCGGTGGAAGGCGAGAGGGAAGGGCCGACACGGACAGCCTCTGGCCTGAATCAGCTCACACACTCGGGGTGGGGGGAACGAGGCACCGACAAGCAAATGTTTAACTGTTGTAAGAGCAAGAGAGCAACTTCGAGGGTCAAGGGCAGTTCCAACGTCAGGTGTGTGCTATCTTCTCAGCTTTCATGGATCATGAGTCTCTGAGGGACTGTGGGGGCAGTTCGGGGTCCTCTCCTTTGAAACATGCACTCACTGGTGTCTACGAGGATACCACACATACCTCACAGTTTCAGGGGCTCCACTGACCCCTGAAGGCCATCCTTGGACCCCAGTTTAGGGACCTTTTGTTACCGACTTCAAATATTGTGCTTTCATTTCCTTAGTCTGAAAGTTCTCAACAACCCTGGCAGGGAAGTGGGGACATGACCCTCTTCCTTACACCACCAAACGGAGACCCCGGTCATGCAGAGTGAACAGCAGGGGTGGGAGCGGAACCTGCCAGATGCACAACTGCAGTGGCCCCACTTCATCCAAATTCCACGTGGTGCTCCAAGGAATGTCCCCTACAGAGAGCACAGTGGACACGGGACCCCCTTGGACTTGGGCAGTGTGGGCCCTAGCAGACCCAAGCCTGGGCCTGGGATGATGTTTCCTTGGAGTTCATTTACAGGCATATATGCAAAAGGACCAAGTAAGTGATAGCGCTAATGAGTCCTGGGGGAATTCAGATAGGGATGTAATTGTCGAAGACTTTGATGCCTAAGCTCCACATGGAGGAGTATTTAAAAATCATCCATTCATCCAACAAATTCCCATGGACATTTCCACCTGTCCACCCCCAGCCCCTTAAGTAAAATCCAAACTCTTTCAAATGGCCCCAGTGCCCCAGTGCCTCAGCAGGGTGGCAGCGAGGCGGGGAGCTGCACCTCGTCTTCCTCCCTCTCCTCCTCTCTCGCCCCTCTCTCCCTCCCTCCCTCGGTGCGACCCTGACCTCCTGTCAGCTCCGAACTCTTGCCCAGCTTTCCCCACGCCAGGGCCTTTGCACTTGCGGCACCCGCTGCTTTGGAATAGTCTCACTCTGGCTCTCCACAGGGCTGGCTCCGTCTCATCCTTTAGGTCTCAGCTTGAACGTCACTTTCTCCCAGAGATTTTCTTCCACTTTGTCTAAGAATATCCCTCCACTATTCTCCAGCCATCTGTGTCTTTCTTCTTAGCGCGGATATAACAATCTGTAACTGTTTTATGTCTTCATTTGCTTATGGACCAATTCTCTCTCTCTCCCTGAACCCTGTAGAGCCCCATGAAGGTGGTGCTGCCCCATTCTCTCCTCAGCCCCTGGTGCATCACCAGGGCTCCAGGGTGAGGAATGAACAGCTGATTGGTATGCTGGGAAGCAGAGTTTTCCTCAGCCACCACATTACCCTACTTCGTACAGTGCCACCGTCAACATTTGGCTCTGGCATATGACACTGCCCTAGTCTGGAGCTGGTGGGAGTGCGACTCTCTGAAACTACCATCTCTGGGGCCACTGAGAATCACGGCAGGAGAGGGGGAGGTCCTGCAACTCCAGCTTTGGGGAAGCAAGAATGGAGGCAGGGTTAGGGGAGGGGCGTGATGCTCCTGACCTCAGGGAGATGAGGCAGCGAGGACGCTGGCTTTAAAAAAAAAAAAAAAAATGTCTTGCCAACTGGATCCCTCATGAGAGGAAACACCCCATGGACAGTTTTATGACATGGTCTGAAGCGCAGGAAATGGGCCGCGCGGGAGTGTCAGGGGACGTTTAGAAGTGGTATTGCTTTCTTAGGAAAACGCTGCTGGCTTCTGCAACTGTAGTTTAATTAAATTCAGTTGGCCGGATACCTTCACAGGCTGTTCCAGGTCCTCACCAGCCCTCGCAGATGCAGGCATCTTCCGAGCAAGCGTGTGAGCGGGAGCGTGGTGCCGGAGCGTGGTGCCGGAGCGGTCCCTGGTGAGATGCGGCAGGCGTTCTCTGCTCACGACCCCTACCTCCTGGGCGTGCGGTGGGGCAGGGGGCCGAGGCACCGGAGTGTGCATCCCTCCTCCCGCCCCCACCAGCCCTGCCTCCACCAGGGACAATGGAGGCAGGACAGTGCTTTCTCAGTGGAGGTGGTAGCGGACGTTGGGGTTATCAGATACAAAGGGCACAGACAGACCCATGGCGAATGAACTCCCAGATGTGAGCTCCGATGCAGACCCTCACCTGCGCCCCAGGGGTAAAGCATACAGAGCGGGTTTCTCAGAGCTGATCTCCCAAAGGAGAGAGGTCGGAGCGCCATGGGGGCTGCTGTCAGGTTGGACTGACCTTTGCCATGCCTTAGGAGAAGCCCAGGGCCATGCACACGCCTCATCTCACTGGGCTGTGTCACATGCAGAGAGAAGGGTTTTGTTAAGCCCACCTTCCAGGAGAGGAAATTGAGGCACAGAGAGGCAACCCTCACTCACCCAAGATCACTCAGCTTACAAGTGGCTAGAGGTGTAAGTTGCGAGGGTTGAGCCCATGCATGTGGCCTCATTTGCTGATGACCTGTTACTGCTGCTGAGCGGGCACTGTTTTGGGTGCCATGGATAGAACAGTAAAAAAAAAAAAATGCAATCCTTGCCCACAGTGAGTTTACTTGGTCTTTTACACCCGAGAGGGCACCTTCAGGAGTGTATCTGTCTCGTTTCCCGATTAGGCTGCAAACTTTTCAAGAGCAGAAACCTCCCCTTGGCTCCCAGGTCACGGGCCATGGGCCCCTTGGGAGTTCTGGATTCCCCTTGAGAACCATGCTTTGCTGTTCAGTGCATAACATAAAGCATGTGGGATTGCCAAGGAAACCGATGATCCTGTAACACAGATATCAAAGTACAGAAAACGAGTGTGTGAAATGGCTATGCGTGAGCTTCCTCATTATGCCTTCATAACAAGATCCAGCCACTGCTGTTTCCTACCGCAGTCTCCGAGTTGTAAGGAGCACAAACCGTAGTCTGATGTCTCTGCACCCACTGTTGAGGACACAAAAGTCTCTGTGATTTGCAGGAGTCTAAGTCACCGGAACTGCCGATACTACAGTGGTTTGTCACCTGCATTCCTAAAGGAATAAAAGGCCGCCTTTCTAGCAGAGGGTAGTGAAAGTTAAGATTTTCTTTTTCCAGCGAAACTCATGGCCCCCTGAATTCTACCTATGCACCAGCAAGGGAACGGAGGACACCAGGGTTAGTGCCCCTCTTAATCAAGTGACATTTTCCCACAGTGTGTCCACAAGCACCACGGCTACCGAGAGCCTCAGGAACCTAGCTGGGAAGGACGCCTCCCGGGGTTGCTGTCCTCTCTTGTTCTGTGATTGAATGAGTGACTGTTCTGTTTTTCCACATCACTGGGGAGGATACAGTGATGACCCATGGAGATCAAGCAATAAATAAGGCAGGAGGGAGAGGGAGCAAGAGCATGGCCCTGGGGATGAGGAGATCACAGGAAATCAGACTCACATTGGGACGCCCCCCACTCATTAGCTCTGCATGTGCCCACGGGTGGGTCAGAAACGTTCAGGACTCAGCTCTCTCCTCTGTACACTGGGGCTGATGAGGCCACCCTGGCGGGTCTCTGTGAGGACCCCGTGAGGTTAGGGGTGATGCCGTGCAGGTGCATGTAAAGCACTCAGTAAAAAACACCTGTCTGAGTGACACCTTGCCCGTCCATTGTTTCTCTAGCGCCCCCCTCCGAAGTCTGCAGGATGCAACCAACAGCATTAGACCCACACCCTTCCAGGTTGCCGCTTCTCCATCTCACGAACGCCAGGCTGTGCTGGTTCACAGACAGGCTCCCAGGGGGAGTGTCCCCACAGTCTCTCTTCCTCCCCACCACCTGGTCCCGCCCAAGCTGGTGAGTTTGGGTAGTGCACACTCAGCCGATGGCTCGATGGCTTCCCTTCCCTCCTCTCTTCTTTTCTTCCCTCGTTCTTTTTTTTAAAAAATTGTCCACTGAAGCCAAGTTGCTGAGTGAATCGTTAAGGGAGCGAATTCCAAGAGCGTGAGCTTCTCTTGTTTCCCAGGACAGGTTTGGGCCAAGACAAACCCTGGCGATGCCAACAGCAGTTGCTTAAACAGTGGAGCTCAGAGCTGGCTTCTTGGCCTGGCTGGCGGGGCTCTGTTTGAACTTTCTCCTCTCTCCTTCCACCCGGTGATTAAAAGAACCACATGGAACTTTCTCCTTATGCCTCTTTGCCTATCCCTCCCTGTGCACCCCCTGGAAAGGCCCTGCAAAGTCCCTTGGTGTTTCTCAAAGAGCCCAGAGCTGTGGCCTCTGGATTTATGTTCACTTGGCAACGTGAGGTTGAAATGGCCCCAGAAGCCTGAATAACTGGAAAAGGGAAATGGAGAAGGGCGGGGCTGGTGGGAGGCTCTGACTGTGGCTTACTCGGCCCTCCCCCGTCAGGACCTGTGTGCCAAAGGAAAAATCAGACCAACTGGCTGGAGTTTGAAAAAGAGGTCAAAGTTGTTCTAAGAAACTAATGACATTTGTCCTTTCTGGGTGCCTGGTGACTCCATGGGTTCTCTGCGTCCACAGGTCCCTCCTCCTGTCCATTTTGGATTTCTGGTGTGACCCATGGAGAAATCCTCGAAATTTTAATCCCCTGATCTGGCCGATTCTAAGGGTTCTCTAAATATTAGTTAAATTTTAAAAATTTTATAAACTCAGTTGGAAGTCGACTTTTTTTTTTAAGTTTGGTTCTGTTATGTGTCTTGTCTGGGCTGTATAACATAAGTTCATATCCCTATGAAGGCATGGCTTTTGTCCCCTGGGTAAGGTGGTATCTCTCTCCCAAATTAGGTCTCTAGCAATTTGGGGCAGGAACTATTCTTCCCTCTTCTCCCTCCCTCCTCCACTTCCCCAAATATTTATTGAGCATCTACTATGTACTGTCTTCATCTCCCTTCCACTGCACTCTTGACACTTAGCACGTCTGCCTCCTAATAGGTGCTATGTAAGTGTTGGATGGAGGGATGGAAAGATGGGGTTTGGGGCCGAGCTCCAGGAAGTCCACTGGGCTCTTTAATTCTCCTAGGAGGCTGTACATGTGGTTAACATCTCAGAATTGGGGTTAAGCAGCAGAGAGGTGGGCTGGGCCTGGAGCTAGGAGTATAGGACCCCTGGTCGCCAGTCCCAACTTGGCCGCCACCTTGCTGTGTGTTTAGGAACAGTGTGTTTAACTCTTTAAACCTGCAGCTGTCCTATTAGCAAATGAAAGCAATCTCAAGACTTCTCTAGAGTTCTGTGATTCTGCAAAGCCCTCTGCCCCCGAAGCCGATGAAATGAGATCCTGCCACACAAGAATTATGCGACTGTCAGATTCACTCCCTGCCCACTCCCTTCTTGGACTGTCTCTTCTTGGTCCAACTTGGAATGGCCTGTGTCTTTTCTTTTTCAAGAATCTACAGTGGCTCCCCATTTCCTGTCACAGCCAGTGTGCCTTCCTCTCTGTGACTTTCAGAAGATTCACAGTCTGTCCACAACCCACAAATCCACCGTGGTTCTCAGCATTCAGTGTCTGCCATCTCCCGCTCGGGTCGGGCTGCCCTCCTCCCTACCCCTGATTCGCCTCTAGGCCTTTACTTCCGTGCCTGTCCTCTGCCGCTTACGACTTCTAAATCTTAGTGACTTCACAAAACTTCTGTTAGCATCCACCAGATGTGAGTTGGTTTGAAATAGGTCGTCCCCAAACAAGAACTCACTATAGGAAAGAAAAGAAAAAGAAAAAAACAACTGCCCCGATTTCCACACCCAGTGACAAAGTCTGTGAACACCTTAGTTTACATCCTTCCAGTCTTTTTTCTTTTAAAATCCAAGCAGGACTTTAGGGGATGGACCGCATAATTTACTTACCCATCCCCTCTGGCCCGCTAGCTCTGGAGGTCTGTTTCTTTCACCAGAGTCTACCTGTTATGAGGAACACCCTGTCACTAAATCTTTTTTACCTGCCTTTAATTATTTCCTTGGGCTACATTCCTAACAGTAGAATCACTGGGATTAAGGCTCTTTAACGATGGGGACGGGGTGGGGTGGTGGTGGTTAGGGTGGGGGAAGAGAAACCATGTGGAGATCCAAATCCTTCTGTGAGTCCAGGGAACATGTCGAGTGAGAAAGCGACAATCCTTATTTTTTCCTTTGGGAATTGGCCAGTTCAACAGATGTCCCAGCCCCCTTGCCTCCCAACCTCCTGATGTTCTGGCCCGACACCAGCCTTCCATGACCTCTAGGAGCAATACACTAAGGAAAAAACCACCAGTGTGTCTTCGGCTGGGACTGAGGATTCCGGAACCAAATCTCTCCTGAGTCCCCCTGCCCCACCTCCCTCCTCAGCTGATGGAACTGTGCCCTTGGACATGTGTGATTAACTGTGGTATTAAGAAAATATGTATGACACAATGTTTTTTAGCTTTTTCCAGAGATATTTATATCACACAAATGGCATGTTGGGTTTTTTTTCCCCTCTCCACCACTAAGAATGAATAAATCAATTGTCTTAATCAAGCTAATGGAGAGGGCATGGGCTCCAAGATAGGTGGGAGGGGCTCTTTGCCGGAGCCCGCTGTTCCCTTATGGGGGGTGGGGGTGGCTAAGTAGCCTCCTGTCTGCGGGCCTCTGTTTCCCTCTCCTTGAGATGGGCATGGTGATATCCGACCACTATTGACCTCACAAGGATGAAGATCGTCGAAAGCATTTGGAGTTCCTTGGAAGAAAGTCGCTGCATGAATTTTTAATCCTCTATTTTCAGCTCTTTGGAGCTTCGTGCAGGAGCTGAGCTGTAAATACAGAGAACTCAACCCGACATCCTACTTTATAAGGTTTTTGTTTCTCACCATCCCACGGATCTGACCTGAAGAACGACTCAGAATGGGGGGAAATGAGGTTGGTTGTGGTCGCTGTTATTACATAAGAATTAATGGCTTGGCAAACACAGGGATCACCCTGTCATGCAAAGGGTCGTGTTTACACCGAGCAAATACACTTCCAGTTCCTAAACCGTCAGCAGCGCTGCAGGGCAGAATCGACACGATTCCCACGCAGGACTCGGAATGCCGTGCCAGAGTCACCCTGGCTCCGAAGGGAGACGTGAGTTTTTCTCTGCAACCAGAATCCCATCATCCTCCAAATTCCTTACGGACAAAGAAGGTTTTTCCATTCCTAACTTATTGAGGTCTGCTAATGCCACCGAGCAGCGAAAAAATGAAAAGGGAAATTCATTAAGGACACAGGACCCAAACATGGATCTTATTCATTGTCCATTCACCCTCCATCAAATATTTATTGAGTGCCCAGAATACCTAGAACACCTGAGACCATGCCAAGTGTGGGGGTGCAGAACTGCCCCTGCCTGGCAGAGGCTGTAGTCAAGCAAATGGACGGTAATTGGCACTCACACAAGGAAATGTGAATTTACAACTGAGTTGGGAGTTATGAAAGGAAGGCAATGGGACAGCGATGCATCATCGTAGGGGGATCGGATCTAGCTTTGAAGAGGAGAAAAGTGGAACCTCTGTACGTGTAACAATGGTCCCTTTTAAGGAAAAGTGGTGAATTTGAGGATGTGAAAGGCCAGAGTAGTAAGAGGGAGTAAGGGAGAGAATTAAGAGATGGAGCTAGGCACACCCACTAGGATGGCCATAAAAAAATGGAAAATAACAAGTGCTGGCAAGGATGTGGAAAACTGGAACCCTTCTGCTCTGCTAGTGAGAAGGCAAAATGGTGCTGTCACTGCGGAAAACAGTCTGGCCGTTTCTCAATGAGTTAAACGTAGGATTACCATGTGACCCAGCAATTCCACTCCTAAGTATATACCAAAAGAACTGAAAACAGATGTTCAGACAAAAGTGTGCACACTCATTCCTAGGGGCACTGTGTACAACAGCCTGGCGTTAGAAACAACCCAAATGGCCATCGGTGGACACGTACAATGTGGTCTGTCTATACAATGGGATAGTATTCAGCCACAACAAGGAATAAGTCCCGACACACGCTGCAACATGGATGAACATTAATCAGCACTGTGCTAAGTGAAAGAAGTCATAAAATACATGTTGCAGGGTTCCGTTTATGTGAAATAGTTGGTGGTTTGTCAGGGGCTGGGGCAGGGTGGAATGAGAAGTGATCCTAATGGGTAAGGGGTTTCCGTTTGGGGTGATACAACGTTCTGGATTGGATAGTAGTGATGCTTGCACAGTGGTGTGAATCCACACTTTTACATGGTTAGCATGGTACATTTTATACCCTCTGTTGTTTACTATAATAATAGTGATAATTTTTTAAAAGACGGAGCTAGCGGGGCAGGCCAAGCCCTCTGGTGAAGGGACTGGACAGCGCTTTCATGCTGGGGGGACAGTGACCAGGTCACCCTGGCGACTGGTGAAGAATGGATGGGAGTGGGTGACAGCGTTAGGAGAGGGCCCAGCGAGGAGGTGGGAACCGTGACCCAAGACAGGGATGTCGTGGACCAGGGGTCACAGTGGTGGTGGAGAGAGGCAGGTAGATTTGAGAGACACATAGTGGATAAAAGCAACAGGGCCTGGTGAGAGATTGGCTACACCATCATTCCCAGCAGACCCCAGTCGGCTCCCTCATAGGCGGCTGTGCTCTCATTTACGGGGCCAGAGGAAGGATGGGTGTGCCTTTATAGGGGTGCTGGCAAGTATACTGCAAGAAGACTCTTGGATTCAATTTAAAAAAATTTTGCTGCCAGACCTCGAGCAAGCAACTTCATTTCTTGTGCCTCAGTTTCTTCCCCGGTAAAATCGGGACCCTAAGACCTACTTCATGAGTTACTGAGGGGAGATGGGAAGAAATAAGCGCATTGGGACAACAGCATCTGTCCTAGCTATCTCTCCGGATTCTGGAAAGACCCAAATGACTTGTCGATCTTTCAAAGACAACACAGATCACCCATGGATGTTGCTAGGGCTGAGGTCACAGCTTTTAGTAGGGGACCCTTCAACGGATTCTTCAAAAGCAGTGACTTTACAATAATCTCGAAGGTAATAGATTAGAGTTGCTAAGGCTATGATAAAAAGGCAGGATTCTTGGAAGCCACGTGAGCTGAGTCGCCCAGAACGCTAGGGTCTTTCTTCCGCACTTGCTCCGCCCCCTCCAGTGCCGGCCCCGCCCCCGGCTAAGCCCCACCCAGGCCCCGCCCCCGATGTTAGCGCGGCCCGTGCCCCCCTCGTCACCCAGCTCCCAGGGTTAGAGTCTCCCGTCTGCGCTAAGCATTTGGTGCCCAGGAAAGGAGGCGAGGAGACTTGATAGGCGGGGATGGGAGGGCTGGAAATTAGCAGAGTGAGAACTGGGGAGACTAGTCTGAAACCAGCCCCTCCCCATCCCGCTCTTCACTCACCCTCTTGTTGAGGGCCTTGGCTTTTGCATAATGTAAGTACTTATTTAATGCGAGTGCTGGCTGGAGAGCTCTTCATTTGTCTTTCTGTCCTTCATATGCCAACGTGCTTCCGCCTCATGTCTGTCTAGGTTGAGGCGCTTGGAGACGAGAGTGCTTCCCAACGGCTGCTGTTCGACCCCCCAGCCCCGGGCCAAGGGCAGAGCAAGAGGCTGGGGCCGGGACAAGGGACAGCAGCATACGACAGGCTTCTGGAACCAGACCTGATGCCAACTTGGATTCTTTTTCTCCAATAAAAGAAACTTTTCACTTTTTCCCCCCAAACACCCTTTATTATTATTATTATTATTTTTTAATTTAAAGAGACCGGTTCCTATCCATCTGACTGGAGACATCACAGTGCAAAATTTGAGAAGCTGAGTCCAGCACACACGCGTGTGCGCGCACAGGCATGCAGGCGCGCGAACACGCGAGCGAACATACACACACACATACACACACACACACAGAGTCCTCCAGAGGTTTTCCCCGGTGTATCTACTCCGGTTACAACTAGAAGCAGCCCCTCCCCCATCTCGCCTTTCCCCTTCCTCCCCCCAATCTTGGGAGGAGCATTCTCTGTGCCTTCCCCAGTCCCCAAGGGGGACCTCCAATGTTGGAGTGGGGTGGGGGAAGGGTCATATAACGAAGACCAGAGAGAACAAATTAGATAATCAAAAGAACTATAGTAATTGCTTTCACTTTTCCTGAGCCCGCTCTGCGGATTCTCTCTCCGCCCCTTCCTCGGCTTTCGGTCTGTCGGGAACACTCGGTCTTTCCGACCCCCTCCCCTCCCCCAGGCGACTCCTCTCCTCTCCCTTCGCTCCCGCGTTCCCTCTCTTCCTCCGTTTTCTGGTGTGCTGGAACGTTCAGCGGAATATGATGAATGATCACCTGTCACGGCTTGTTTATTATAATGCAGGCAATCAATTACACATCCCCAACGCTGGCCGGCCTGCAGGAAATTTATATGCTCAGCACAAACCAATGTGAAAATGGAATCTCATTTGCCAAATGTCTTTCTCCCCGTACAGCACGATGATTACAGTCTGTGTTTGTTTCAACAGTCGTGTACAACCGACACTGCCATCATTTACTGCCTGGCTCCGGTCACGTTACTCTAAGACTTTATTTATTGGGTTACGATGGCCAGCACAGGAAAAGGACAAGAGTGTCTGTCAGGGATGCCACCTTATTAAAAAGTGGGCGGGCTGGGCGGAATTCCCGGGCAGGGCTGCTGCCCCAGCCCTGGGTCCCTGCCTCCCCGGGTCACCTCCCCCAGCATCCTGCAGGCCCAGCTCCTAAATCCCGCCACCCCCCAGGCAGTTCTGGGTGTGGCAAGCTCCACAGGTCCTGGCATCAGAAGGACAGAGTTCCAGTTCTGGCTCTGCTACTGTCTAGCTGTGTGTGGCCAGGGATTCAACCTCCTCAGCTTGAAAACAGGAGTTTTAATACCGGACTCTCAGGATTAATGTGACGTCTGGGATAGTAGAGGCACTGAGAAATGCTAGATCTGGCGACTTCAGGTCACACACCCCTGCCCCCACCCGCAGAGGTGGAGAGGAAAGGGGTTCCCTCAGTGCAGACGTGAGCTGGATCTCACACCCTGTGTCAGAATTTCTGCAATCTCCACCTTCTGGGACTGGGCTGTCTCAAGATCCTCTGTTTCCCTTCTGGGTGGAATTTTGCATTTTCCTTTCCTGTGTACTGACGCACAGCATGGCTCTGGGAAAATGACACGGCCACTTCGCTTGGATTCTGTTTCTGTTGTCATAAACATAGACGTAGGATCCAGGATCTAGGATCCAGGGAGCCCACGGGTGTAAAAAGTGCCGGGAAAGTGCCATTGTCACCGGTCCCTGGCCTCTGTCTGTCGGGAGCTCCGGTGGGTCCTCAGGGTTTTTCTGTACAAGGTGTGTTGCCCCGACTCCATAGGCCCCACGGCATTTGGTATAAAGTGAGAGGCCAGTAGATGAGGGGCAGACAGAGCCTCGTGGGTGTACTACCTTGTTTATTGTGTTGTATATTTCCTTATTCTTTGATACAGGTGTTTATTTAATGGCTGTCTGCCCTGCTGGGACGGAGACTCTAGGAGGAAAGGTGCCAGGTTGGTTTTGGTCACCTCCGTATCCCTAGCACATAGCCCCTACTTGGCACGGCCTGAAGAAATCAGTAAATGTTTATGGCTTTGATGAATGGACGAATGAATGGATGGCTACATGAATAAACGCAACATTAGGGCAGTCTCTGCCATGCAGAGGGCGGGCCCTGGTAAAAGGATGCGTACCGGTACCTTCGCTGTTCCTTACCTTCGCAGAATCGGGCTATTTTCCGGGCACCCAGCCTTGACCTGGTGCCTCGGGTCATGCATACCACTAGGGCTCACAGTGCCAGCTGGTGACAGATCACAGACGTGTCCACCTGGCTACTCCTACGCACCCCTCAGACCTACCTCCCTTGAATAAAGTTCCACTCACTCTCGTATCCCAAGTTGCCTTGAAATCTCTACATCTCCCTAAACCATGGGCTTCCTGTAGACAGGCAGCTCTACCCCTATTCATATTTGGGTCCCCCAAATGCCCAGCCCAGTGAATGCCTACAACAGATGTTTTCAGTCAATCAATAAAGATGATCTTCTCTACACATGGATATATGGAATACAACTTAGAAGTCCATTAAAATATGCTGGGCCAGAAAAATAAGGATTTGAGTTGATATTTTCAAAAGCGAAAATTTAACAGCTGCCTCACACAGTTCAGTCAAGGGCCCTGAATTTGTGGAAGGGGTTTCTTTCCATAAATGTAGTTATTAGTTGCCACAATTATTGTAACAATCGGGGGGACGCACAGAGCCGTGCCTCCCCAGCAGGGCGGGCTGGGTGGAACGGGTATTTCCTCCGAGGACTTGCTTCACTAGCTGACTAACAGACCTTATTCCCTGGCCGAGTGGATCATATCCTGCCAACTCCAGCTTCCCAACGTGGAGAGGAAGTGAGAGCGAGCGTTGTGGGATCCTGGGGGAAAAGCGGTCTGTGTTTGCTGCTGCTTTGACAGTTGAGGCTCGGAGAGGGGCTGGCAAACAATGGGAAATGAAACATTTGAGTGGTTGCAGAAAATTCCGTGGGAAATCCCCCCTGGTGGGATTTATGTGCGAGGGCTGTGACCAGGGGAGCTCGGGGCTTTCGATTTCAAGGGCTCCTGAGCGGACCACAATAGTGTCCTAAGAGGCAGTCCCCAGGACTCCCTTGGGCCACAAAAGACCGGTCGGTGTGTCTGTCCAGGGAAGACGTGGCCGTGTACATGAAGCCGAACTACAATGGCTTGTCAGGAGTTCACCCACAGTTGTAAAGCTCGGGCCTCCAAACATTTCTGCCCTTAAACAAATCCCTCTCAACTGTTCCCCTACGTTTTCCCTGGCCTCAGAGCCCGGGGACTTACGTGACTGAGGGAGTTTCCTCGGGCACAGACCCACTTGCAGAAGTGTGGGAACAGCAGCCCCCTGCACGCATCTCCTCCCATTTAACTGAAACACCCCAAATCAAGGCCTGACTGTCCTCCCACGGCATCTTCCCATTAACAAGTGGCCTCCTCCTGCTCTCCCCACTCCTGTCTGCAAAGGACACTTAGGAGTTTGTCTGCTGCACCCCCACCCTCCTTTAGGGAATAAAGTGGCCTGATATTAACCAACCCTCGTTTTGCTTTCCTGAGAACTAATAAATATTCAAAATACTTACCACTCTTGCTAATGTCTTGCTACTGCCGCTGTGATAGAATATATGTGTTTATAGATCCACTTAAAGGTAAGGTTTATAGATTTTTAGAGACACTTAGCAGATGAGAAAACTGAAACTTAAAGGGGTGAGATAACTTGCTCTCGTGTATTAGTCACAAGGTTTCAGTTGCAGAGTGACAGACACCTAACTTAAATGGATGTGAGTCAGAGTAAAAATGTACCAGAGCATTTGACTGAGAAGCAAGGGCTGTATTAACTTCAGGCATGGCTGGATCTAGGCTCTCAATTAAGTCGTCAGGAATTTGCCTCTCTCCATCTCTCTGGCTCTGCTTCCCCGCCCCCGCCACCCCGCCACACACACACACACTGGTTGCATTTTTTAGATTGGTTCTCTCCACCTGTTTTACATCATCCCCGAGTCCAATCTAGGCTTTTTCCTGGTTACATCTGTAAAATCCAAGGATTAAGTCTGATGGTCTCTGAGAGGTCAGCTGCCCATTGCTAAACCAGTGACTATGGCAAGGAGGGTGGAATGATATGATTGTCTAGGCCCCGGTCACGTGCTCACTGCCCAAGCCTAGCCAAACCACACGGACCAAGTGAGAGTGAGTGGTTCCCTGAAGAATATCAGGGTGCTCTTACCAGAAGGAGGAATGGTTGCTGGACAGGCAGAAAGACCTGATGTCCTGCACTCCTGAGTCCCACACCAGGACAGGGCAGGCAGGCCTGCACTCAGATCTGCCCTCTGCCTTCTGCACGCAGCTGGAGACCACCTAAGGGACCCCCTTCTGCTCCATCCTGCCCTGGGACTCTAGCCCCACACTTGCCCCTTGAATTCATTGTAGTCGACAGTTTTCAAAATGTGCATCCTAGGAGCTGCTGGAGGGAGGCAGACAGCGGAGGTGAGCAAGAAGGAAGGTGACAGAACCTCAGCGGCTGTGGCTACACAAATCCCCCTGCCCCTATTTCAACCATGCAGCAATTCTTCTATCTGTTTTTACAGTCACTTCCTCTATACACTTTTATTCCAAACAGACAGCTCTGTTGTCCTCTCACCCATTTGTAAATGAGGAACAATAGCTCAGAGAGACGCAGGAACCGACCAAGGCCATGCATGCAGCAACACAGTGCAGAGTGAACCTGCGAAGTCACGTTCTGCGTACCCACATCCTGCCTTTCCACGTGCAGCCTTGCGGGTGGGTCAGAGACCACCACACGCAGCCCCGCATCATCTCCCTCATTTACCAGTCAAGGAGCAGCCTCCCACCCAGAACAGAGAACAAAAAGGAAACATTTTGCAGCTTTTTTCGAGTCTTGGGGTTCCCTGCCCCCTGGCAGGCAGCTGCTGGGGACTCTCTGTAGGCAGCAGGATCCTGCCAGAAAGGAGGAAAACATCCAGATTCCTGCTCCTCCCTGCTTGCTGGTACCGGCGCTTACGTCACTGCTCCAGAAGAACTTACACGGGCAAGCCATGTGCTTCCGTTTAGGATGTTTACAAACAACCGCTCTGCTCTGTCCTCCCGACTCTGTGAAGCCGCACACCAGCCCCGCCACTCTTTCACACACACACCCTTCTTCAGCACCGGCCACGCCGTGGTCCCAGGGAACCTCTTTGAGTGTTTACAGTGACTCCACCCAGTCACCCCACATGGTAGGTACCCTCAGTGCCCTCATTTGACAGGTGAGAAGACAAAGATGCAGATGGATGAGTCGGTTTCTCTGGGGTTCTCAGCCAGGCTCAGGCTCAGGCAGTCAGGAAAATGGGCTCTGAGTTATATCGCGACACCAGGCACATGATGCGCGCTTCAGACAAGAAGGATGTAGGTCACAGGCAGCAAACACAAGGCCTGCGGGCCGAATCCGGCCCTCCACCTTGTTTTATCCGGCAGCAGCGCCAAGCTCTCGCTGAATTGTTAAGGAGTAGTTACATGTATACAGTCCTAACGTTACATTCAGCCCTTTGAAGGCAACCGCGAGGCTGATGTGACCCCCGGTGACAATGAGTTTGACACCCCCGAGTAGGTTGTTGTCACATCTGCACACAGACAGAAAGTTCTCTGCTTCCTTAAGTTCCTTCCTTCCACTGCCCAGGGTCTCCCGGCTGAGCCTGAGGATCGCTGTGTTTTCCTTTTCACTTCTCTCCTACACTCTCTTGCCCAGAGTCCTCAGCAAACACACACAGGGGTTCCAGGGAGACAACTACTATATTACACGGTGGCAAGGCTCGCAAGGCGCCAGCAAACACAGGTGAGCCAGGTAAAGAAAGGCACACGGGCTCACGACTTAGACTACCTTGCAGGAGCTTATTGAATTAGTGTGATTCTTAACATCTTCGAGTTGGATCTCCTCCAGGCCAGCCAGCTGGTGCATTCAGTGCGACTCAGCTCGCCTTAACTCAATTAACTAAGCCGCGCTGAGCAGAACTCAACAAGTATCTCTTAAGCCCTGAGCTGGCTGCAGGGGGGGAAGACAAAGAAGGGCAAGATGCGCAGACGCTGCCAGACCGGGCCCTCGAGGAGACCCTTGTGCTCTTCGTGGATGACACGGTGCCTTATTTTCTGCATGCCACCTTCACAACTGTCCCCAGATCCACGTGCCCCCTGTGCAGTGACTGACATCATATTTTTCTTTAACTTTTCTGAAAGTAAATTAATTTCCTTTGGAACACGTGTTTATTATTGAGGTGGAATTCACATACCATAAAATCCACTATTTGAACATGACTAATTCAATGGCATTTAGTACGTTCACACCACTGTGGAGCCGCCACCTCTGTCTAGTGGCCGGTCACTCCAAACCCCACACCCGCGTGCAGTCTCTCCCTACTCCCACCTTCCCTCAACCTTCACAACCACTGCTTGGCTTCCTGTATCTATGGATTTGCCTGCTCTGGACGTTTCGTATAAATGGAATCCTAAAACATGTCACCTTTCATGTCTGACTTCTTTCATTTAACATAATATTTTTTAAGCTTCATCCACATTATAACATGTATGAGAACTTCACTCTTTTTATGGTGGAATAATTCCATTTTATGATTATACCATGTTTGCTCACTCATCCTTTGATGGACATTTAAGCTATTTCTACCTGTTAGATATTGTAAATAGTGCAGCTAAATAAGTTCACCTTAACTAAGTAAGATGTAATAGACACATAACATTGTGGAAATACGAAGCATCTCCCGAGTTTACGCGTCACCCTCACTCAGGGGCCGTTGCATCTCCTCTGCTCTGTTCCGGTCTTCGCACACATGCCGCCAGAACAAGCGCTAAGTGAACGGGTGTTAAAAGAAAAATTAGCATCACTGTTGTAACTAGGAAGCCTGTATTTTTCTAGCAGATCATTAAATAGATACTTAACTATTAGGAGTAAAAATTTCACCTGCAGAGCACACATCAAACCGCCCCGCATACTATCAGGTGCAGCAGCGAAGAGCCCAGCGCCAGATGTGGCTGGCCTTGCGTTTGAACCCTGCCTTTGCCGTCCGTGTGACTCTGAGAAAATTTCCTGGCCTTCCCCAGCCTCAGTTTTTTCATCTGTTAAATGCTAATCCTTAAAATGGCTTCATCCTGTAGTTGGGTGAGAATTAAAACCAGGCACCTAGTACGTGCTCGATACGTGAAATCGGGTGGGTGGGCACCCAAGTTGGGATCACGGTGACAGTAACGGCACAAGTAGCTAACAAAGCAAGGACTTGCTATGTGCCAGGAACTGGGCAAGGTGCCATGGGGGCGCTACCTCATGTAATCCCCACAGTGTTTTACAAGGCAAATTATTACCTCTATTTTGTAGCTGAGAAAACAGGCAAAGAGAGGTGAAGCCAGTAGGTGAAGGTCACACAGCAAAGACTTGAGCTCTGGGAAAGTGACATGACCATCTGAGAAGGAACCAGGAGTCCCATAGTGTGTAGGGGCTGTCCCCAGGGATGGTTAACGGCATGATGGCTGCTGGGGACCTTGAGGTCCAGCCCCGGCCACTGGCTGCGCTCTGGGTCTGGAGGCTTGGTCCTTGCCGGGGTCCTCCCAGCAGAGTCTCGCTGCCAAGGGGCTCTTTTGTCGGGTCTGCCAAGACAGGGCTCCCCAAGGGCCTGCTCTCAGCCTTCACAGCTTCTCTGGTTGGCTTAACTCTTATGGGTAATGGGCTTTGCAGGCCCTCTTTGTACCCTACGGTCCCCCGGCGCCCCTGACACTGCCCCTTTGCTCTGTACTCTCTCCTTCTCCATGCTGCATCTGTGCTTTCGAGACTGTCTCACAGACTCTCACTAATTACCCACCGCCAGCGCTAAAATTAGCGAGTCTCGGGTTCACACGCACCCATTATACCTTCACCAGCAGGGTGTGCAGGCTTCACAGTTTGGGTCCACACGGGGGATCCTGCTCTGCCCAAGGACGACTCTAGCATCACGGTGGTCTTAGTTTCCTGGGCTGTCTTAACGAAGCGACACAACTGGGGGGCTTAAAGCCATAGGAGTTTTACTCTCCCACTGATCCGGAGGCCAGAATCTAGGTGTCCCGAATCCAGGTGTCAGCAAGGCCACCCTCCCTCCGAAGCCCCCAGGGAGGATCTTTCCTCCCTCTTCCAGCTTCTGGTGGCCCCAGGTGTTCCTGGGCTCCTGGCTGTGTCATGACCTCGCCGGGCACCCCTGTGCGTCCTTGACCATCTCTTAGGAGGACACTTACATTGGATTTGAGCACACCCTAATCCAGTATGACCATCTTGATCCTTACACTAAGTACCCCTGCCAAGACCCTATTTCCTACGTGACGTGCTGAGACTCCAGGGGGACATGAATATTCGAAGGACACTGCATAGTCCACTACAGAGGCCTTCAAATAGAAGGGGGTCCGACTGTCTTTGGAACAGGTTTACTGTGTGCCGGAGCCCCGTGAGCACAGACAATAATGGGGCATCACTTTCCTCCAGACTCTGAAAGTTGTCGGCCAGCTCCTTACAAATCTCTCTTTCCCAGCCCATAATGGCACCATGGGTCATCCTGTCGCTTTCTGGCCAGTCTCGAGTCCAATGCAGGTCAGGACAGTTTAAAACCCCCGCCTTCCCCAGGCCAGCACTGTCCTGGGACGTGAGGAACCTGGCATGGGCCTGGCCACCTCCAGCCCTGCTCCGCCCTGTGCTTCTGGTTCCCAAAGTGGACCCAGTAGGACGGTGCCCCGGACACCCACACTCGGCCAGCGCTGCCTTACAGCAAGTTCCCCGGGTGTCTTACTTTAGATGCAGCCGGGGTGTGGTTGGGTGTCCTTGAGCAAGTGGCAGCCAACCCGAGTCAGCCCAAGGAACCATTTTTCCTCAGAGCACCCTCTGAGAAGTGCCGTACGGTATAAGCCGCTGCAAAATAGAAAGTGGAGCCACAACTGTTATGTGTGCATTGCCACAGAAGGTGAGTTTTTGAGTAAATACACCAACTCTGGAACGATTTTGTGATTTATTCAGAAAATCGGCTTCTGGATCACAGTGGACACGACTCAACTTGGCAGGGAGACTGCGGCCCCTCGGCAGAGCCGCGTGGGCAGTGGGACGGGCCAGATCGTCCTCTGAGAGAGGACCGGAGACACGCACGCCGACTTCCACAAGCCCCGCTGCAGCAGCCGAGGGTGCAACTCTCATGCTAAAAGGCGAGTACTTTCAAGGAAGATATACACTGCAGTGAAGTCTGGCAGTGCATGCAGTGCTAGCATGTAGATGCGAGCGATAACCGGGACTCAGCAGAGTAGTAGTAGTAGTTGTAGTAGTAACGAGAGAAAAGAATAAATAGATGTAAGTGCCAGGCACGGTTTCACCTGCCGTTCTCCGCGTGTGAACTGGGGCCAATTAGCAGTCTCGGCCCTGAGCACCTGCCAGCCCCGAGCATGGCTCTGGTGCCCAAATAGCTGTTGTTTCCCTATCATGCGGCCTCTGAAAGCCGGCCCCTGCCTTCACCGGCTGCCCCACTGGACAAGGAGAGCCCCCAACAGCGCAGAAACCCGGGCTGCCCTAAGCTGACTGGGAGAAAGGGTGGCAGCTCCAACGTGACCTTTCCAAGGGTTTTCAAAGGCAACCTCTGCCCAGAGCCTGCGTGCCCCGCAGGATCTCTGACCACAGGGCCCTACGAGCAAATCAGCCGTGACCCCCACCCCGCCCTGGCAGTCTCAAAGCCGAACAGGACCTGGTTGTGCCCAGAGTGTCAGACAGTTTCTAAAATGAGGACTGATCCCACATGTGGCTGGAGTAGGGGCCACCAAGGTGGCCAGGTCCGACGGAAGTCAGCGCCACTCCACACCCCACGTCCCACTCCTTTCCCACCTCTCCCCACCAAATCTGACAGGAAACCTTTTAAATCTGATGCGTTACCTGAAGGGGTAACTCTTTCATCCTCACTGGTCTGGCCAGGATCGGTTTACCCACTCAGCTAACAGCCCCCAGAAGGTCAGAGGGAGTGGGGATTCGGAAGGTTCTGCAGTGTGGGAAAGACAGAGTCAGCTCTCTCTCTCTCTCTCCATTCTGTCCCCCCCCAGCATGAAAACTCCCCCTGCCCACAGGATGAGGTCCAAAGTCAAGGACCTTTGTCTCCTGGACCAGCCCACCTCCCTCATTCGTCACATGCTGCCCTGCACTGAGCCCAGGCTGGGGCAGGTAAGCCAGAGCTCGATGAAGACTGTGGAGCGAGGGGGAGGGAACCCGTGTGCAACGCAGGCGCTGTGTGTGGAAGTCTCCGCACTGTGCTGGGTCAGAAACAGTTAACGGAGGGGGGGGATTTAAATCTCTGCCACACTTCTCAAGACACACACACCCCCAAAAAATCCTTTTTATAATGGAGAAACAGAAACAGATTCACAGATACAGAGAGCTGCTGGTGGCCAGAGGGGAGGAGGGACAGATGCAAAAGGCGGAGGGATGGAGAGGCACGGATGGGTGGTTACAGCACAGTCCCAGGGGCGTGAAGTCCAGCACAGGGAACGTAGTCAGTAATGCTGTGATAACTGTGTGTGGGGCCGGGTGGGGGCGGGGAACACTTTGTAAAGTACATGAGCATCTAACCACTACGCTGTACACCTGAAACCAGTAATAAATAATACTGAATGCAAACTGTAATTGAAAAATAAAAATACATATAAAAATAAGATACAATGAAAAGCAAATCCTTTGAACTTTCATCTCAGCTCCATGGGAGCTGGTGCCCCCCGATTTTTCAAATTCCCCCAAACCCTCCATCAGATCTGACTTTGCTCACCGCCACCGGCCCCCAACCATCTCCCCTTCCCAATACAGCTTCCACTTCTTCCTATAAGTGCAGGGTAGCTGGCTGCAAGTGTGAGCTCCGGGGCTCAGCCTGCCCGGTGCACACTGAGCTCGGCCACTCTAAGTTGAGCGGGAACCTGGCAGGTGTAAGTGCTCAGTAAATGAGACTCACATAAAGGCTTCTCTGATGTTTTTGCCCTTACTTGGACCCCTTTTGCATTAATGCAGTAAGAAATGTACATTGGTTTCCCAGGATTGCTAAAACAAATGGCCGCAGACTTGGGGGCTTCAAATGACAGGAATTCATTCTCCCAAGGATCTGAGGGCCAGAGGGCCGTGATCAAGGGGCCAGGAAGGCTGTGCCCCCCACAGAGGCTCTCAGCGGGGCCGCTCCTTGCCTCTCCCAGCTCCTGGTGGCCGTGAGCACTCCTGGGCTGGTGGCTGCACCACTCCAGTCCCTGCCTCTGTCTTCACAGGGTCTCCCCCATGTGCCTCATAAGAACATTTATTACTGGATTTAGGGCCCACCCACATAATTGATACCAATCCCATTTCAAGATACTTAATTACATCTGCAAAAACCTTTTCTTTTTTCTAAATAAGGTCACATTCACAGTTTCCGGAGAGGGGTCAGAATGTAGACATACTTTTTTTGGGGGGGAGCACCATTTCAATCCACTACAGAATGATACTGCGTCCTCCCTTTCATGAGTGGTGGGTGGAGAGAGGGCTGCACACTCCTCTCATTCTTTTTTTTCTTTTATCTTTGTCATGATGAATACATCAAGTCAGCAGTCAGCAGCAGGTACTTGGGAACGCAAAAGGAAAGAGAGGCAGATGGCAGAAAGGGACAGTCAGCCTCTCCTCTTCTCTGATGCTCATCCACTCCTTACACGATGCGAGCTTGCAGCCACAGCACACCTAACTGCAAGAGAGCTGCTGCATCCTGGGGGGTTGGATGGGGTGCAAAAAGCCGTGAGTTTCAGCCACAGAGTCTGACCCTCAGGTAGACAGGTGCTGGGACAGAGCATCGCAGCTTTACCACAGAGACTGGTCAGCTGCATGCTTCGTTGGCTGGGGGTGGTGCGGGTTCGTTATTTATTGATATCCTGTGTTGAGATTTCTGCCTTGGCTTCACTGAAGGGATTGGGCAGGCAGTGACTTCTCTCGACTCAAATTGCAATCAGCCAGCCTCCTGGCTCTGTGTTTATCTACCCAGAACTATTTCTGGGGTGTGTTCATAGACAGCGCACACCAAAGTATTTGGTATTTGAGATGCAAGCGTTAAGGATGATTAAAGTTAGCTGCTAATGAGGATGCCTAGAATAGATGCAGTCTGTGTGTGCGTGTGTGTGCGTGCTCCATGTGAGTGCTCCGCTGCGTGTCTGCAAAGCAGATGTCTACAAAGCTGCCCTCAGGTGACCTCACCAATGTCCTGGATCATGTGCCTGGACCAAAGGCGGAAATGGATGAAAATTGGCCTATCTTAAAATACCACCTCACCAGACACCTCAGTTCCTCCATCGACATTCTGCCTCTCCTTCAAAACCAAGCTCATCCCACCCTATCAGGGAGCTCTGCCTGACCACCCTCTGAACTCCTACACCAGGATTCCATCTCCAGGACCAACTCCAATCAACTTGGCAGGGAAGAGGATGCTGAGAACCTCTCTCTGCGATGGGAGCGATGCTGTGTTAGTTTCCTAGGGAGCTGTAACAAAGTATCACAATCTGGGTAGTTTGAAACTACGGGAATTTATTCTCTCACAGTTCCGGAGGCTAGAAGGGTGAAATTAAGTTGTGGGCAGGACCACAGGACCATGCTTCTTCCAAAGCCTCTAGGAGAGGATACTCCCTTGCTTCTGCCAGCTTCTGGTGCCCCCAGTGTCCCCTGGCTTCTGTCTGCATCACTCCAATCTCTGCCTCTGTCTTCACTGGGTTGTCTTTTGGGTGCCTGTGTGTCTATGCCCAAATCTCCCCCTCTTTACGACAACACCAGTCCTCAGATTAGAGCCCATCCTAATGACCTCACCTTAACTCGATTATGTCTGCAAAGGCCACATTCACAGGTGCCAGAGGTTCAGACTCCAACCTTTGGGGGATGCAATTCTACTCATAACAGATACCATGAGCAGTTAGGGATGGCTTTCATGGGTGAGGGCAGGGAAAGGCCCACTGATTTGACAAATCTGCCCTTGCTCGGGGTACCTTTTGTTGGAAAAAAGCACAGGCTGTCATGACTACTAATTATCTCTCCGTCCCTCCACCTACAATCCATCGTGTGTATGTAGTTGCCATCCACCCATCCATCCGCCCATCCGCCCACCTATGATCCATCATGTATATCTATCTATTTGCCTTCTTAAGTAAATCACACGTTCCCTGAGAGCAGAGATTCTATCTGTCTTAGTTCCCTCGGGCTGCTTTTAAACAATAGAAATTTGTTTCTGGCAGTTCTGGAGGCCGAAAGTCTGAGATCAAGGTGGTTGTGTGACAGCCCTCTTCCCGGGTCACTCATGGCACCTTTCGCTGTGTCCTCACATGGTGGGAGGGACAAGGGAGTTCTCTCAGGCCTTAATCTCCTTCATGAAGACTCCCCTGAATGACCCCATCGCCTCCTGAAGGCCCCACATCCCAGTACCATCCCCATGGGCATTGGGATTTCACATGTGAATTCGGGGAGGAAGACACTAACATTCAGTCCATACTGATAGCTTAAAGCCTGAATATTTCCCCACCGTCTAATCTAGGATCCGGATGAAGTAGTTACTCAGTCAATTCTTGGTCAGTAATTAGTTTTCACTTTTTGGACTCTGAACCAAGGTTGAAAAAAAAAGTCTCTCTCTGAAGCACAATCCCACCCATCTGAGGGTTGGCTGCCTGGGCTGACCGGTCGACCCTCTTTCTGCCCAGCCCTTCCCTACATTCTGCAGATCTCAATGACCAAATCCGACACATGTACGGGGTGTCCCCTCTAACAGGCTGTCCCTGCAACTCTTCAGCGAGATGATAATGTCAGGCCATCCATCAAGCCCTCCTGGAAGGAGTGTGGTTTTCCTAATGGAATGCAGTGTCCTAAAGAAGGGGAAGCATCATAATGTGGGGTTTCGTGCAGGCTGGTTTCCAGCGGTGCGCTGCGGACCTGAAATGATAGTTAAATCGATGGAGAGACCCTAAGCTATCCCCTCTGAATCCGGGCGTCTGTACAACCCGATTATTGACAGCCCTGAGTGGATGGGTAGCAGGCCAGCTCTTCCAGCCTTGATTGGAGCGCTTTCTCTCTCTCTCCCTCCCTCTCTCTCTCTCTCCCTCTCTCTCTCTCTGTCTCTCTGTGAATGGGAGCAGCCCAAGAGGAATGAAAATGTGACGACTAGCTGATTGTTTTCACAGTCTGCACGGCAAACTGCCTGCCCCCCAACAAGACTCTAGGTCAAGTGCTCTTCTCCATTCTGTGGAGCTGGAGGGGAGAAATTAGCTCTCGGTGGTATTCCCAATTATGGAGAAAAGCGATTCTGCCCTGATCCGGCTTTAATGTGCCTGGCACTGGACCAAGACGCAGGAAGCCTGCCTTCTCCTCCAGCCTCACTCTCCGTCTCGAGCCATGCACGACCTTGGGAGGTGACTTAACCTCTCGGCTTCTTGGCTGCCACATCTGTAATGATGCACCTTTTATCACTTCATAGCCATGCTCTGGGCTCAGTGAGACAAGCCCCTGCCTCTTTTAGTCCCCTGGAAAGACTGCAACCCGGCAAATGCACAGGACGGCTGTTTCGTTTCGTTGCATGTGTTACTGACCCGCAGGATTTTTGAACGATGGCAAAAAGGGATAGATTCGTACAACTTTTTTCCTTCCCTAGGAGCCCCAAGGCACCTCAGCTCTTTTACCGAGTGGATATTGTTGTACCCATTTCTTACTCAGCAAACTAAGGGAGGCTGGCCTCGAAGTGATGGACTGGAACTAATCTAGGGAAGCTTCCCTGCCACCGCAGAGATCCCTCTGGGACGCTCGGGATACTGGCTCTGACACAATTATTAAGCCCATCTCAGCTGTTCTCCTGCCCGCCCTCCACTGCAGCTATGCTGTCTTTTACTTTTTTATCAGCACCAAGCACTTTCCAACCTCCAACTACGCACACCTGTTCTCCTCTGTGTGGGAGGTGCTTCCTCCCACTCACATTTCCTCCGGCCAATCCCTACCCGTCTCTCAGGCCTCAGCTCAATGTCACCCTAGCAGGGAAGTCTGCCATGACCCCCATTCTATGCTCTCATAGGCACTGCTGTTTTCCTTTGCAGAGCTTTTCACATTTGTGTCTAAATAATTGTCAGCTTGATGTCTGTCTTTCCCACTAATAATGTGTTCTACGGGGGCCAAGATCTATTTGTCTTATTTACTGCTGGGACCCTGGCACTGACAGGCACCCAGTCTGTAGAGTGCGTGGATGGAGGGATGGGTGGGTAATGGGTGGAGGGATGGGTGGATAATGGGTAGAGGGATGGGTGGATAATGGGTGGAGGGATGGATGAGTGGGTAATGGATAGATGGATAGCTTGATCCAGATGAATGGATGATGGATGAATTAATAAAGTATGTATAGACATGAGACTGATCCAAATTACTAGTGTTCATTCATCACGGAGAGAAAGTTCTGAGAAAGTTCTGCATTCCAGGGGTTCAGAGAAGTTCACGGACGCATGCCCAGGACATGTGTTGGCAGGCCACGCTCGCTCTGAGACTCTGGGTGGAAGCCTGCTTTGCCTCGTCCCAGCCTCTGACAGTGGCTGCCGGGCCTTAGCGTTCCGTGGCACAAGCCTGCCTTGTGCCAACCACTGCCGCCTCTGTCACATGGCATTCTCCCCGGGTGCCTGTCTTCATACTGTTTTCCCTCTTCTTGGAAGAACGCCAGTCCTAGGGCATCAAGGGTCCTCCCTACTCCGACGTGACCTCGTCTTACCTAATTACAGCCGTGACCACCTTGTTTCCAAGCACAGCCACACACTGGACAGTTAGGGCTCCAACACGTCTTTGGAGGGGACTCAGTTCAACCTGTAGCAATCTGTGAAATGGCAGCACCTCTGCCTGGGGTGCATCCTAGAGACACAGATGAGGCTGTTGGTGGTGGCCAGGTTTGTCACAGCAAGATGCCAGGGCTGACCCACCTATCCACGGCTGGGGAAATGCATAAGCTGAATAGGGTGCCTGCAGATGATGGGAAAATATGCAGCAGGCAGACATAATATACGGCATTTGCATACATCATCGTGGATAGATCTTAGAAATATAGTGTGAAATGAAAAAGGTAGGAACTAGACTGAGATTTATGACACGATGCCATTGGCATAAATCTAAAATACACACCCAAAGAACAGCATTATCTACGTTTCGTAAGCACTGGAAAGTGGGCTGAAAGGATTTATTCTGAATGCACTGGGGTGGCTGCCCGTGGGAGGCGGGGGTGGTGCTACCAGCAGAGGAAGGCAGAACGTAATGCGAGAAGGCACGAAAGGGGCCTTGACGACACGAATGCCAAGTGTGCGCCGTCCACAGAGCAGGCAGCTTCTACGAATGTGTGCATCCGGGGTCTGGATTTTGCAAAGAGGGAAAAAAACACGTAAGGGGCTACTTAGTGACAGCCATGCCGAGGGCTCCGGGGGTCCAGGGCCCTGCGAGGGCACAGCAGGAAGACTGGATCTGCTCCGGAGCATCAGGGAAGACTGCGGAGAAAACGGTGTTTCTGTTAAGTCCTGCAGAAGAACAGCAGCAGTGCAGGAAATGGCAGGACAGCAGGCCCCAGGCAGAAGGGCTGCATGTGCGTGAGCCCGAGGGAAGCCCAGGCCGGCTCAGGCGCATCAGCCTGCGATAAGGACAAAGTCCCCGTGCCGTCACTCTACCCTCCCGATCAACCCTAAGGAAGAAGAGGGGACAGAGCTGGCCATAAGTGTGTGTCATCCACTCAGACACCCACAGGGACCAAGTAGCAAAAACGAGTAAATGACCCAGGTGCATACGAAACGCCCCCATAGAGAATTACGGGTCTCCCTGTATTTCAAACACACAGGACTCCCCAAGCCGCTCTTTCTCCCCTCACTTTTGACAGAGATGCGGGCTGTGGTGGAAGCTAGGGAACAACAGGGAGGGGTCGGGCCTGTGGAGGCCTGGAGGGGGCGGCCCAGCGAATGGGGCAGCTGCCACTTAGCTTTGGACAATGCCTGCCCCTCCCAAACTCTGGTCACAGTGCGGACGGATCTTCCCTTTTGAACAAGAAGCCCTTCATCTGAATTGCACGTTTAATCTTTTCATTTTGCCTGTTGCAATCTAATTTAACCCTAATGGGGTACCACTTCACACCCACTAGGGTGGCTATGATAAAATAAATACACAGAGAGCAACAGGGGAGGATGTGGGAAATCGAAACCTTTGCGCATTGCTGGTGGGACGTAAAATGGCTTGGCTGCTGCCGACGGTCTGGCGAGTCCCCACAAAGCTACCGCGGAGTGACCCCACGACCCCAGTGTTCCACTCCTGGGAATGTATCCAAAGAACGAAGAGCAGGTGCCCAGACAAGCACATGTACGCGTGTGTGTACGGCAGCACTGTTCACAAATATGCAAAAGTGGAAGCAAAACAGATGTCCCTCATCAGCTGGTCAGGAAACCCAATGTGGCCTGTCCTTACAAGGGCACGTTACTCAGCCATGAAGAGGAATGAGGCCCTGACACGCCGTGACGTGGATGAACCTCAAGCCATGATGCCAGGTGAAAGGAGCCACACACCAGAGGTCACATATTGTACGGTCCTATTGGCAAGAAATGCCCACAGCGGGCAAATCCGTAGGGACAGAGAGCAGATTAGCAGCTGTCAGGGGCCAGGGGTCGGGGTGGGGGTTGGGGTGGGGAGGAAGGACCAGAGATGAGTGAACACCCATGGGGCTTCCGCCTGGGGCGCTGAAAACGCTTTGGAATTAGACGGGACAGAGGTGGGGGTTGCATAAGATTTCGGAAACACTAAATGCCATTGAATGGTTCACTTTAAAACATTTACATTTATATGACGGCAGGGTGCCTCGCTTTTTAAAAACTGGAGAAATTGGAACTTAAATATTTCCAAAAAACACGTGAGCCAAATGAAAGAAGCCCCTGAATCTCAGGCCCCGTGCCACGTCGAAGTCTGGTGCTGCACAAACGGTTAGCATGAGCCCCGCCCCCTGCCCCCAGACCGAGGAGGAAACTGAGGCTCCCAGAGAAAAGTGCAAAAGATCAGGGTCATGTGCAGGAGCTGGGGCTGCAGCCAGGGGGTGGCCTCCGGGCAAACTGACCCCGCACTCCCTGCAGTTGGGACCAAGGGCTGCGAAAAGCAGGGGAAGGGAGGGTGGTAGCTATTAAAGCAGGTGGTGACAGGAGGTCTTGTCTGAGCCGGAAGTTCTGAGACTGCCTGGAAAACCATCACCTCCTCCCTCACCAGACCCGGAGAACGCACTCTGAATTTACACTGCATAAGGCTTGTGCTACGTGTGAAAACAGTAAAAGTAGCAAGTGTGAATGCCTCAGGGTTCGCTCTCCATGCAACGCAAAGCTCGTTCTAGGCAGGGTCCCCTCCGATGCTCGCAGAAACTCTGGGAGGCAGAAGAAGCGCTGGCCCATCCGGCCTGCATTTATCGCACCCAAAGTCGACTATGCGCAGTTGACCAAAGAAAGAAAGAAATGCTCGTTGACAGCACCACCTGTCACGTCCCTCCCTGTGTGGACCTGCCACACTGGGAGCTCGGGCGTGGGAGGTGTGGACCTGCTCTTCCGGCAGCCCCCAGTCCCGGAGTCTGCGCTGGAGCGAGTGGCTCTGAGTGTGAGGCTAGGGCAGGTTTCCACAGCCTCGGCCAGTGCTGGCCGACACCCTGGGCCGGAGAGCTATTCGCTGTGGGGGTGACCTGCGCACTGTGGGAGGTTTGGAGGCATCTGGGCTTTCACAGACAGTTTGGCCTTCACACTGACTCCAGAATCTACTAGCCATACATGCTGCCACTCACAGGTAGTACAATTATCCCATCCACAGGCGAGAAAACAGAGGGTCGTGGGGAGTGAGTTCATTGCCTGAGGTCTCAGTGCTAATAAGTGACAAAGGAGTGGTTTGAGCCCGATCTGTTTTACTCTAGAACTGCTTTATTATTCTATTTTGCCTCGCTGTCTGCAAGAGGTGCCTACAGGAACCAGCGTGCCAGAAAGTGGAGACTCTACAGAGCAGCCAGTCATCTGCCCGCCTCTTGGTTCTGGATGAGGCCACAGGTAAACTCAGATTCAAAAAGATACTTATTTCCCTGGCCAGGTGGCTTTGTTAGGGCATCATCCCAATACACCGAGGTTTGGGTTCAAACCCCTGTCAGGGCACATACAAGAATCAAGCAATGAATGCATAAATAAGTGAAACAACAAACTGATGTCTCTCTCTCTCCCTTTGTCTCTCTCAAAAAACAAAAAAAAAGCAAAAAAAAAAGCAAAAACAAAACGAAACAAACAAAAAGGGTTTATTGAGCTTTGTATTACTTAGGACTCCTCTGATTGCAAGAGACAGAAACCTAACTCAGACCAGCTTAAACCCAAATGGAAATGTATTGGCTCATAAAACTGGGAGGTTCAAGATGGGGATGGCTTCAGGCATGGCTGGATCAAAGAGTCAGGACACAGTCACTCCATGCTTGTTTTCCTCTGTACAGTCTTCATTCTCAGGCAGAATTTTCCTTCTTTGACCTAAAGAGAGCAACCAGCAGCACCGTGTCTGAAAGGTGATGATTTAGAAACCCAGCAAATGCATTTTCTCCATCTCAATAGTTCAATCAATAGTCTTGAAGTTGGCTCTGATTATCCTACCTTGGTGCCCATGCACATCCAGGAAGTCATCGCTATGGCCTGAGGGGAGTGGGACTCTCTGCGATGAGGCCTGCTCATCTTACAGAGGGCACCAGAGGGAGAGAGAGGACACTAAGGCCAGAAGGCAGGGGAATGGCCCCAGCAGGGAAAGGAGAGTCACAATACACTATCATGGCATGGGGCAAGGCCTGGTCAGTACATGATGCCCTTTAATTCTCATGAAAGCTTTCTGTCATTATTGCCATTTCCCAGGGAAGGCCCCGAGGCTCGGAGAGGCCAGCATCTCATGTCCAGGTGAGGAAGGAGCTCTTCTTGCCCACAGACACCCTGCCCTGAGATGGAACAAGGATGTAAGCCCAGATCGGGTATGACTCAAAATCCACTGTTCCCTGTCCCACAGGAACCACTGAGCCACGGGAAACGTCCTCAGTGCTCGTTCCAGTCTCTGAACTTGCACACCCAGTCAGCGAGTTCTTTATTGCCACACGTGGTGCTGTCGAGCTAACGGCTCCGGGAACCGGAGGCTGGCCTTGGCACAGTCACACGCATCTCAAACCTTCCCCAAGCTCTGGCTTCCAAAGAAAGATGTTAGAAGTTCTAGGAGCTGAGGCCCGTGTGGAAACGTTCACCAGCCACCATCTTGTTTCAGGATGGCAAAAAACACCGCACACCTTGAACTTGAGCTCTTTGTGCAACATCTTACTGGGAGGTCGAAGTGGCCGAGGTCAGTTACCTCCTAAAGTGAGTCTCTTGTAAAGGTGGTGGCAGACCTCCGAAGGCCAAAAGCTGAGAAACCAGGGTTGAAAGAGGGGCCTCTCTCTGTTTGGTCAATAAGCAGCTGCGGAAGATGCGTAGGATGGAGCTAAATTTATTTGTTCCTTTCTTTCTCGGAACAGCAGTAACGAGCCTCCAAACGCAGCTGTCTCGCTCTCCTTCTGCAGGCACCAGCATGCACGGAGGTCGGCCCTCCAGGACTTGGATTCCTTTCCGGTCTCTCCCCTTCCTGCCGCGGGCAGGCCTCCCAGCACCCCTCTGTAGTTAGGGGCTAGAATCCTGTGCCAGGGGCTAGAAAGTCGGAGCTGCCGCCCAGACCCAGGGTGAAATCATCACCTTTTAAAAACAGTCAAGCTACAGAACACAGATACCCCGGCCTGGGGAAGGCAACTCGCGGCCACACCCTGGAAAACCACAGAAGTCCCGGACGCCTCCGCTTTCACTGCTCAGACCTGTGGGAAACTTGTAAGACACAGGCGGTGGGGAGGGGGCAGGGTGTCTTGGGAGGGGCCGTCCAAATACAAAGCCAGGCTGGTTTGGCAGAGTCTTTGCCGGAATCCGTGTGTTTTCGGAAAGCCTCGCTGAGGGCCACACTCAGCCAACCAGGCCTGGAGCGTCCTGGTTGAAGTGGTTTTTCAGAAGTGCTTTGTGAGACTTTCAAAAGGTACCCACGGGTGGGGAAGTGAAAGGAGGAGGGGACCGGGTTAGAAACTGTTTCTTTATTTCTAGCCTTGCTTGAACGGCTTCTTGACGGTTACTGCTCCACTTCTGCTGAGTCAGAAGCAACCCCCAGCTGCTCACCGGAAACACAGCTGTTAGGCGAAAATAACCACAGAAAGGAGCATCGTGCACCTTCCAGAAAAGGGACCAGAAAACCTCAAAACAAAAGAGAAAAACACAAAACAAAGAGACACTGTCGAGAACCCACGGCGGCTGGCTCACTTACCCAAGCCCACGGCTCTCGCCTCGTCACCCGCACACAGTCACACAGTCGGAGTTTCACTGCTTTTCCACTGCTCCCCGCCCCCAAAGGAGGTGGGACCAGGTCCTCACCCCTGGAACCTGTAAGTCTGACCTTATTCACAAAAGGGGTCTTCACAGGTGTGATTACCCTAAGAATCTCGAAATGAGACCCTCCTCTATCTCCAGGGTGGGCCCTAAATGTAATGACAGGCGTCCTGATCAGAGGCAGGAGGGCAGACGCGGGGACACAGAGGGGAAGGCCAGGTGAGGACGGAGGCAGACATGGCAGTCATGCAGTCAGTCCCAAGCCCAGGAACACCAAGGCGTTGTCGCAGCTGTCACAGGAAATGAACAGAGCCACCCATGGCTTCCGCTGGCCAGGTCCTCTCCCCAGCTACTCTTTTCCCCTTGTCCAGAGTAGAAATATCCACAGCATTTGGTTACAAGTTGTCTTACATGGACATTGAGGTTCCCTTTGTGGTTTTCAAGAAACAGGTGCCTTGAGGACTCCAGGGACTAGGGAACAGCTAGTTCTAGACTCTGCTGCCTTGAGACTCTGCTACAACACAGGTGTGTGACCTCCTTTTCTGAGGTGTCTGAGATGGTGTGTCAGAACACAGGGTCTGCTACTCACTAACTGTGGCCTGCAGAGAGGTAGTTAATTAACCTCTCTGGGCTCAGTTTCCTCATCAGTACAATGGGGAGATAACCTGAAAACCAACCTGCTATGAAACATATAGAGAGGTTGAAAAGAATAATTATTCTTAATGTGTTACAGTTTCTAGAGAAGTCAGGGTAATTCCCAAGGGACAAAAACAAAGAAGCAAAGAAAACCCCCAACTAATGGTGCAGTACCAGCAATTCTCCAGTAGGAGCCTGGGAACAGGAGACATCACCTTGGGTAGCACAAGGCTGGAAACTGGAAAACCATGGTAAAGCTGGGGCTTCTGCCCTGGCTCGTGCAGCTTGGTGGATTGGTCGCCGGTTCAATTCCAGGACAGGGCACATGCCTGGGATGCAGGTCAGGTCCCCAGTAGGGGGCACCTGAGAGGCAACCACACACTGATGTTTCCTTCTCTTTTTCCCTCCCTCCCCCTCTCTAAAAATAAAGAAAATCTTTAAAATAAAGCACCTGGGTCTTCCCTGGGCCTCGGGCTTCCACGAACGCCCCTCCCACCCCCATGCAGTTGTAAATTTTGAGTTAGTATATGCAAAGCTGCACCTTGACAAGGCTGTGCTTGACAGATCTTATTGTCTAGTACTTTCTAGAAGCCTCAGAAACGTCTATTGTTTTTGGCAGTTCAGCATCTGTGACACCATCTTTTGATGACTGGGACTCATCTCCCAGTTTGCCTTTAGGAAACCACATCTCTTCCACCCTCCACGTTCCAGAGGAGGCTGTACGAGCCAGATCTGGCCAATCAGAGTCAGAGATTAGTTCAGGGATGGACGTGGGATCCAAAGTGGGTTAATTAGAGTGAATAATTTCTGAAACCATCAGGAAAAAGAAATGTGCTTTTTCTCAGCTCTACTACCTAAGTGGGATATGAGCCTGGATCTGCTGGAGGCTCTCTCTGCCACACAAGCTCAGGAGAGCCTGCCTGAAGATGATGCCAAAAACCAAGCAGAGATGAGAGAGAGATTCATGATGACAGTGCCCTGGACCCAGCAGTGCCTGAAACCCTTAGTGCCTCCCAGATAACAAATGCTCTTCAGGCTTTAAATAATCTGAGTTGGTCACTTATGAACAAAGGCATCCTGACTCCCACAATATCTTATGTGATAATCTCAGCAATCCAAGGAGGAAAGCATCTTATTATTCCCATTATATGAGAAGAAACTGAGGCTTAAAGACATTTAATCACTTGCTCAAACTTGTACTGCTAGTAAGTGGCAGAGCTGAGATTTGAACCCAGGGCTCTCATCTGATCTACTCAGCCTCAGAAGGCAAATAGTGATGTGGTTAATGCCCATAGGCTTTTCGATCCTGCCTTCAGAAAGTCACATAAATCTCAAGGCTTCGCATGGCTTATCTGTAAAATAAAAGAGTTGGTATATTTTTAAGCTCTTAAAATATATATGAGTACAAAGGGTACTCAGACAATAAACTACATATTTTCAGTCCATGACTAACAGATGTTAGCATGAGTTACACCTGCCTCAGAGACAAGATGATTTCTGAAAAGCCATACCGTCCCTGTCTCTGTCTTGATTCTAGATTCTGAAATGCCAAGGCAGTCTGACTCTAGATAACGTCAATTAAAAAACAAGAATACAAAAGTCTCTTATATTGACTCACCTATTTACAATTCCTGGCGTTCTTCATTCCTTAGGTAGATCTGAGTTCCCTGGCACCATTTTTATTCAACCTGAAAAGAACTTCTTTTAATATTTCTGCTGGTAACAAATTCTACCACCGTTGGTTTGTCTGAAGAACATTTTTATTTCACCTTCATATTTTAAGAATACTTTCACTGGGTATAGACTCTTTGTTGAAAGTTGTTTTTAATTTTATTTCATTTTATTTTTAATTCAATGAACTGAGAATGTCATTCCATGACATTGTCATATAGCTTGCATTGTTTTTAAGGAAAAATCAGTGATACTTCTTATCTTTGTTCATAAGATGTAATATGTCTTTTTATCTTGGCCGCTTTTAAGAATTTTCTCTTTATCACTAATTTTAAATCATTTGATTGTAATGGGCTCTGATTTTGTTTTCTATGTGTTTATCCTGCCTCCAATTTGTTGAGTTTCTTGGATCTGTAGTTTTATCATTTTCATCAGTTTGGGGACATCCTCAGCCATTATCATTTCAGGTATTGTTTTCACCTTCCTTTCCTCCCGGGACTCCAGTTACAACGTAGGATCAACAATGTGCTATTATAGCCGAGATCTCTAATACTGTGATCATTTTTTTTTATCATACTTTTTCTCCTTGTGCTGCAGTTCAAATAGTTTCTATTATTATTGTCATCATGTGTATTAATTTTTTACTTGTACAATCTTAATAGGCCTATTAAACCTATCCAGTAAAATGTTCATTTTAGATACTGTATTTTCCCTTTCTGAAGTTTCATTTGGTTCTTTAAAAAAAAAAGTTCCACTTCACATTTTGTTCATGTTTTCCTTTAAATCTTTGAACGTATTTGTAACAGCTGTTTGAAAGTCTTTGTCTATTCACTACATTTTCTTTGTCATTTTGGGTCTGTTTATATCTCCTGTAATGGGTCACATTTCCTTGCTTCTTCAGGTGTCTAGTAATTTTTTTATTGGATGCTAGACATTGTTAATGTTATGTGGCTGAATGTCTGGATTCTGTTTTCCTCTGAAGTTCTTTGGAGAACCGATCAGCTTGATTTTTTTGAGGCTTTTTAAAAGTTTTGTTGGGGGTAGATCTAGAGGAGTGATTCTTCTGAGGCTAGTTTCACCTCGCCATTGCACTACGGTGTGACTTCGCTGTGGTCTTTGATGAATGCCTTGGATGTTCATTTAGCCCTGCTCTAGCTTGCTGAACCTTGAACCCCCCACCTCCCAGACTCGTGAGAACTCTAGAAATTATTCAGCTTACTCGCCCACAGTAGCTGTTCTTTGACATCCTGGTAGCATTTTGCCCAATGCCTGAGCAATTTAGTATTCAGGAAGTGACTCGAGGAGCTCCCCATACAGATGTCTGGCCCTGTTTCTCTATCTAGCATCTTCTTCTCTGGAACATTGCCTCAGAAACATTACCTCCAGCTTTTTCAGTCACTGCCTATGCTGATCCATGTCCCCTCAGTTCAGAGAGGCTGTCGTCCTCTGCTCGTGACCCTTTTCTCCATACTGCAATCTAGAAAGCGCTTCCCGGCAGAAAGCCAAGGTGATCGCGGGGCTCACTTCCTCTGCCTCCTTTCTTTCAGGGCTCATGGTTCTGCCCTGCCTGCTGCCCGGCATCTGTAAACAGTTGCTGGATACACTTTGTCTAGCTTTCTAGCCGTGCGCATCTGGAAGACGTGTCTGGTGCCGGTTGCTTCATCACAGCCAGAGGTAGAAGTTGACTGTAACTAACTTTTAAGCTAAACAAGAATGCATTGGAAGGGCTGAGGGGCACTCACAGAAGTTAGAGCCAAAGAACAGTCCTTAGGAAGGACAGAGATCCGGGGAACCAGGAGACGGTCTCTACAGGGTATAGACACCGGAATGAATGGGTTCCAGCCCTGTAGAGTCCTCCAAGACTCAAAGTTCCAGGAGAAGAGTCTGGCCCAGTACACTGTCATGCTGACCTCTTGGCCAAAGGGAGGGGAGGCAGATACTTTGATTAATGATTACACTATCAAGACGATAGCCAATGGCAGAGGACTGCCAAAACAAAACTGTGTTGCCCTTTTCGGAAGAAAGGAAAATAGCTGCTAGGCAGGCAACAACAACAAAACAGACACATTACACAATGTTTACCGGAGACCAAACCCTTCGAATGGGATAGGGTTTTAAACTCAGAGCCACTTTCGTTCTGCTATTTAACTGCTAGTCTGCACAGCTGCCTTCTTCCCCCAACCCCCGCCCGACATCCCCACCTTCCCCTGACACACAGACGCCCGCCCACCGACAACTCCACTTTACGGGCAACAAGTAGACAACACGAACTTTGCATCAGGCCAGAAACACCAGTTTAGGGCTCGTTGGGAACAGGTTCTCTGAGCCTGCCAATGTTCAAGGAAACTTCCAGAAAATAAAATTTGCTTGCGGGTGAGAGGCAAGCTTGAACCTGCGTCCTGGGAACAGAGCAGGAAAACAAACGTGTCCACCCCCTTCTCTGCACATGACCACCTGGAGCTGGAAGCTCCTTGCCTGAAAGAGAGTGTGTCATGTTTCAAGAGTGAGCAGGAGGTGGCTGGAGGCCAGTTTACACAGTCGAGTAAACGCGCAGCTTCATTCAACCGCACACGCAGACAAATGCACCACAGGTAAGGGAGCCAGACGTTCTCTGCTTAGACTATTCTAAGAAAATTCTGCTGCTCCCACTCTGCCTAGAAGCTAATCAGATCATCTCTCTCTGCGTGCATCCACAAACCTCATCGCCAAGGTCCTTAAAAATTTCCATAAACATTACTATCTTGCATAATCATACCCATTTCAGAGATGGAAAATCTGAGGCACAGTATGTGAAACTGTGAGTCACTGATAAAACCAAGAATCGTGTTCATGCCTACTGAATAAAGCTCTCTCGATGTGCCGTGAGGACAGTGTTGAAAGCAAGAAACAGAGAGGAGAGGGAGCGGGGAAGGGGGAAGAGGGAAAGAAAAAAAGCAAAACAATCTTCAAAGGTACCTGGGTTTTGGAGACTTGAGAGCTGCTTACCCTCCAAGGGTACATAATATTTAAATAGAAACCACAGTCAAGTAAAAGCATCACATCACATGGCTAAGATTTTTCTCCAGATTTATTTTTTGTTTGTGTGTTTGTTTGCTTTTCGTTTGCTTATTTAGCTATGTCCATTCTCTGGTTCAGCTTAGAAAGACTTTCATTCCTCATGGAGTTCTCCCTTTTCCATTCTCTTCCCAAGAAAGAAATCATGGCATTTTCATGCTGATCGAGAGAAGGCTACAATAAGGTTATAAAATTACTTCCTGGGTGAGTGTTAGTAACTTGTATCTGGTTGACTGATCTATAAGGTTTACAAAAGGGGGTGGGGGGCCTGAAGGGAGAGAAGATGGAACCTAAGATACGTAGAGGCAGAAGGGCCCACTTTGGAGCCCGCTCCCAGGCCAGCAGGAAAGAGACTGGGGATTAGGACAGGCTTCTGGAGTGTCTAGAGCCTGAGGTCTGTAAAGGGACGAATGACCCTGTTCAGCCCTGACCAGTGTGGCTCCAGTGGCTGGGCACCTTCTTGCTAAGTGACAGGTCGCTGGTCTGACTCCTTGTCAGGGCACATGCCCAGGCGGTGGGTCCGATCCCGGTTGGGGCGTGTGTGAGAGGCAACAGATCAATGTCTCTCTCTCCCATCAGTGTTTCTCTCCCTTTCTCCCTCCCCACCCTTCTCTAAAAAAATAAAATGTGAAAAAGATCCCGTTCACCATTGTCTTTCTGATGCCAAGCACGATGTGTGCTCCGCAGTCGGTGTTCAGTAAACTGTTTGATGAATGACAGGGTGACTGAGCGCGTGTGGATGTCCAGTCCCTTCTCCCCTGCATACTTTCCACAGCAGACTCCGGCACTTCCACGCCTTCATGCATTGCTTCCATTCTTTGTTGTCCTGGCAACTGTCCCCTCTGCCTTTCAAGGAAGTGGATCTTAACCTTTTGTGGGTCATGAACTCTTCGGAGAATCTGACGAGAGTCGCAATTCGCATCTCGGAAAAATGCACCAGTTCACACACACACGTTTGCACATCGTTTCAAGTTGCGCGCCAACGCCCTGAACCTGACCCACGGTCCCAGCCCAACTCCTCTTCCCAGCACTCTCCCCCTTTCACCCACAAAGTCATTTGCTCCTTTGCTGGGGTCACAGCACTTTTTTTCCTTTTAGCTCACACCCATGACATTTATTTTGCCCACACACCTGTCATGTGGGCAGGGCTTAAGAGTGCCCTCGCTGCTCCACCTACTGACAGTTGGGGTGGCTTGCGGCGGGGGCCGGAATCATGGGAAGTCTTGTTCATTCACCTTTCCGGACGCTGATGCTGAAAGACCTAGACAGCTGGGAGCAGAGGTAGCTGCGGGTCCTTGGGCAGCCCTGCCGGGCTCTACATGGGTTACCCAGAGCACTTTAAACATACTCCTCATAGCACTTCCCACACAACACTGTAGTGATTATTTATCCCACTGACTGGTAATTTCCATAGTCTGTTTCACTAGCAACACAGTAAGTCCTTCAGGGACAAGGGACACAACTTATTTAACTCAATTTCCCCAGGGCCCTAGCAAGTACCCTGATTATAGTAAGCACTTAATATTAATCCATGCTAGTTGCAATGTATATTTTGTAGGTATGTATCTCATTATTATGCGATGTTACATTTAAAAGAAAGATTAAAAAGTAGCTTTTTACATACATCCATAGAACAAAATAAAAATTTTAATACAAGGAAATCAGGACTATGTGAAAATAAAGATAGAGAAAAATATGTTGGAATAAAGGATAAGGTCGGTGTCCAAAATATATACCACAGAATTCCATACCATTATTAGTGGTGGCCCAGAAATCTGGTTTGAGCATCCTGGCAGTAAGGGCAAAGAGGAAAATATAAGCAGTGACAAAATTCGTCACATGAGATACAAACAAACTGATTGCTTAGGAAAGCACAGACTTCATGGGCTGTGTAAAATGGAAACCTCCCCGCAATGAAAATGATGGCAGTTGATACAATTTCTCGTAATGTCCCTCCATGCAGGCTAAGGCAAGTTCAGTACAAGCAAACCTGTGAGTGGCCAAAACAAAGGGATGGAAGGTTGTGGTCCTCTGGGGGCTGGTTTTATCGCAGGAAATGTGAGAGACGAGCGAGTCCAGCTCTTTTGAAGGGTGCGCCAGCAGGTCCTGAAGAAGCACTCCCGCAAAGCGTTCTATGGGCAAGAGAAGGCGGGACACCTCCCTACCTCTTCCTCTCTGAACTCACAGCGAACGCTAGTGTTTTCAAGGCTCTGAGGGGCATTGTAGCAGAGAAACCCATGCTTCCCAGCTCCTCTGACTACTGCTGTGCAAGAACCTGGGCACAGTCTCTAAGGAGTCCCCCGGTCCTCCTCTGTACAGAGTTCTTCTTTCTCCTAAGAACAGATGGGATTAACAGACTGCCATTCCGAAACAAGGTAGGCCAATATCTCTTTCTTTTGTCCTTTCTTGAAAGGACCTAGGAAGGAAACAAGGTAATATCTTCAAATCTGCTTAAATACCTTTGTCAAAAATCTTTTTTACATGCTCTTTTTTAGAGGTTAGACTCCTCCCAACTGAAAAAAAAAAAGGTTATGGAGAAATTTGTTCTTCCAAATTCCAGACAAGGCACGAGACAAGTGTAATTGAATGTCACCAAGAGCCCACAATCTCTGTGCCTGAGGAAATAAAGAGGAGTGAGCCCACCCATTTCCTTGCTGGTCACCCCTGTAGACATCACCCAAGTCCCCTCGGCCATCCCTAACCCCAATCACTAAATGAGCAGTACTTGCTCAGACCGGCCAGAGAATTCAAAGGCTGCACCTTCAGCAGATGGCCGGGAGCGGCTAGGGGGATAACTGTCTATTTATTTTGGCATCACGCAGGCAAAGACAGAAAGGGTTGCGTGTGCTACGCTCTGTCCGCTTCCTGTGTGTGTGTACACGAGCTTTTCCACGTCATAGGAATCAAAGCGTGACCCAGCTGGAAAAGGGAAACGGAAACTGTGCCTCAGAGGCCACAGGACAACCCCAGAGCCTTTTCTGCACAAAGTGGCTGTTAATAACCTACTTAACATTCTGTGGGACACACTGTAGAAAACTGATTAAATGAATGGAGGGTTGCATTAGGTCAACAGTTCTCAAACTAGGTTCCAAGGAGCACCGGGATTCTCCCAGGGTCTCAGGAACTGCTAGGGAGAGGGGAAGGGGTGCTTTGTAGGTAGGGAGCTGAGCCTCCAGATCCCATTCAACCATGGCAGCTTCTAGAAAATGTTTGGGGGAAGAAAGGAAGGAAGGAAGGAAGGGAGGGAGGGAGGGAGGAAGGAAAGGAGAGGAGGGAGGTTTGTGTTACTTACATTTAGAAAATGTTTGAGAACCACTGCTTTCAACAAAGCTCCACCTACATTATTTCTCACAGCTGAGATTCTGGTAAGAATTGAAAAGCAAACAGTTTTAGTTATAGTCTTAGCAAGAACCTGGGGCAGACAGAAATTTAAATTTATTTTAATCCTAAGCAGAGCCATGGAAAAACATAAAATAAACAAAGAAAATATTTGCAGGCATATAATTCATAAAGAGTTACTATTCCTAATTTATAAAATGATCCCACAAATTAATAAGAAAAAGACCAATAACCCCATAGTAACAGGGGCCAAGGCTACAGAATTCACAGAAGCAGAAATGCAAATGGCCAATAAACATATGAAAAGATGCTCAGGCTCACTTGTCAGGGAAATGCAAATGAGATACTATTTTTTACCCATCAGATTGGCAAAAATGGAAAATACGTGTAACATCCAGAGTTGGAGAGAGTGTAAGGAATCCAGTTCTCTCAAACACCACCGGGGGAGGACTGTAAATTATTATAACGTCGCGGAAAATCAACTGTTGGTATTTTTGAAAATTTAAACGGTGGCCCAGCACTCCTACTTCTGGGAATATATCCACCAGAAATGAAAATGCCAGTATAAAAAGACATAAATATATGAAGTTTATTGCAGCATCATTTGTAATAGTTAGAAAAAAATCCTGGAAACAATCTGAATGTGTGTTAATAGGAAAATGGTTGAACAAACCGTGATATATTAAGGCATACAGTGCAGCTATTAAATATTGTAAAATAAAATTGTGCACACTAACTGGGAGATAGACTCACAACACCTTGTTAAAGAGAATAAGAGGAACAGGCAGGGGTGATCTTATTTTTATTTAAAAAACATAAAAAGGTCAAAGAAAAGTCACACCCTGTAAGTGGGTTTGTATGTTTTTTATAAATAAAGAAGAGTAGGAAAACATTTATACCAAATTGTTAACAGTGGTTACTCTGGGAAGCTGGATTGGAGAGGAGAGAAGAGACTATTAATTTTATTTTAGACACTTCTTCGCTGCCTGAATTGTTACAAAAGATATGTATTACTTTCGTAATTCAATTGATAGCAATTTTTAAAAGCAGAATTAGGGAAGAAAATCCAAAGCTAACCCAATTACATGAGAATCACTGGAAGGCCAGCTGGGGGCCCTGCTGTGGAATCACAAGGCGGTAACCCCAGGGGAGGGGGGCTAAGGGAAGGCCCCCCAGCTATGGATGCGTGGGGGCAGCCTTTCGACAGTGCCCACATTTTCCGTGGAAAGCAGTCCTGACTCCTCTGGAATGCGAGCCAAAGGACAGGAGGAAGCCAGCATTAGAATGGGGGCTGACAAATTTTTTCCTGTAAAAGGGTGTGTCACAGGTAACCAGGTTCTTGGTGATCGGGACAAAGAATTGAACCGAACACCCCGAGTTTATAGCAGAGAACATGGGAGCAGGCCAACTCCAAGCAGAGACTGACCTCATGGGCTGGAGGGAGTCTATTCTTACAGGGCGGATCCTTCCTGGCTAGTTTTGGTGGGCTTTTGCTGCGCAAGTACAAGTAGTTGTATTACTTTAAAGCTACTGCACTTTCGGTCTCCCATGATTTTCCCTGATTGGCTGCCAGGGAAGAGGGTCCCACAATGCTACTGAATTGATCCCCCTTTTCCTGGGGTCCCCCTGTAGTAGGTTTACCTTTCCCTTTGCCAGAGAATTATAGCTCTCCATATTAGAGATTGGTGAAAAGGAAAGGAGTTATTTATTCAAGTTATTATACAGACTAAGAGTAATGACTTAATGTCTTCATCAAAATCCCAAAGTCCCTTAAAACACCCACAAACACACACAGTCCTTCCTTCCCCCCTTTGCCCAGTCTGGGGTACCGTATCTCAGGAAAAGAAATAGAAGTCTGTGGCTCAGGCAGCCCCGGTTCTTCCCAGTAATCCGTGCTCGGCTGGTAGGCCTCCCTCAGTTCCCGCACCATCAGCTGTGTCGCCGGGATCTCCAGCTAAAGCTGAG